>OY728163.1:1335526350-1336776350 GCA_963277665.1 Viscum album | reverse complement strand
CACATTCATCACTTCATTAATTCCTCTTTACAACAGATGTACTATAAAATTTCAAAATATCAAGAAACCTTATGGTGACTTACACACAACCTTAATGACTTGCACATTACATTTTCCATCGTCACTGAAATAAAACATTCACATAACACCCTTCTTACATGTAACTCACTACTTGTGTTCCACTCCCTGAATTCATGCAACTCACTACTTGTACGCCACTCTCTACTTATGTGAAACTCCTTTCCTTCATGATATAGTGATATAATTTTCTATTAGTGTAGATCATACACAAATGATGGGGTTATATGCTTATTTACTGGAATTTATGACCCTACAAAAAACTGCATTCATCCATTCCCTCGAGAGCACAACTAACATTTGTACAATTCTCTTTCACACAAACACCCCTGTCACCCAAAAAACATATCTTGTACGCAATTATTTATTTTATCTCATTTTGATTTAATTATCTTGAAATATTAATTTTGTAAAAAATTCATAACATCATTAACACTTACATGGAACTTCCTTTTCAACACAACCTCATGAACTATGAAACTCACAATGGAAACCCACTTTTTCAACAAAAACTGTCATCCCAAAAATGTTTTGCATTTTCCTTGTGGGATTTTTCCCCAAAAGGGTGAGGGATCTAAGAAACCTCCGGAATCCCCGAAAACATTCATGACTTCATTAAGCATCCATTTATGATTAAAATCAAGTAATTAAATTATAATTAAAATGATCAATACCACAAGAGAGAACTAAGGATCATACAAATAATGTCCGGAGCCAACCCATCAAGACCCCACCAAGGAAAGTAATAAGCCCAGGGTGGCACATTAATCCCACCACCAATAGGGATAGGGCTTGTAAAAAGCATCGAGTATTTACATAACTAATACAGTATTCCATATCCTAATGTAAATTAATGCACACACATAACCACATATATAATATTTTTCAACGATATAACAAAATTCCAAAAAATAAATGGGTGAAATCAATATAGAAATCAAGATCTATAAAATACCTGAATGATGAAAAAGGTAATACATAAGATATTAAAAGTGTATATACAAGACCAAATTTAAATGACGTCCCATCATGACTGATATTGAGAAAATGAAAAAACAATTGATATCTTGACTCACAATCTCAATGGATAGCCACCAAACATTAATTCCACCTTTGTAACACCCCATTCTTCCATGGTACGATTTCATTGAATAATACAGTAGTGTGTGTTATACGCAACATTGAGATCTAACACACCACAACAAATCAAACTAGCCATTGTGAATAGTAATGCCCACCTATTTAAATTTTAAAAATTTTATCTTTCAAAATCGACTTCATTTTTGGATTCTGAATATCGATATTAGCCTAGGGTGAAATTTTTGTATTTTTCTGAAAACATTAATTTTTTGATGAATAGTGAAAAAAACACAGAGTAATTGTTTAAAATTAAATTTTAATTTAAATAATTATTTACTTCATTTAAATTTAATTAATTTTAATATATATATATATATATAAATCCTATATAAGTTCCATTTAATTCATTGGATTTAGTTTATAATAATTTTAGATATATAAAAATTTTATTGAACTTTTCACCGTCTTTTACCCACCTCCTAGGAGAATTTAGAAATTCACATAAAAACTTATTTTAATGATTTTGTGAGTGGAATTTAAAAAATCAGAGAGATGGTTAATATAAAGGAGTAAAATGTGGTTCAATTAGATAAAAATAATTTTCGGTGAATAGTAACTTTTTTACTTTTATTTACCACGGTTCAATGTAAATAGGGTAATTAAGGGTAAAAATTATATTAATATTACACTAACACATGTAATAACTCTATTGGACAAGTTTATCCTGTCCAAAAACAACCTCATGAATAAAATATTATCATTTTGGTCCACTTGGATTAGATTAGGACATTTATTATTAGTTAATTAAATGAAGAGTTAAAAGAGTTAAAATTAATGTTTAATAACTAAAACATTTTTAATATTGGGTTATATATAAGATAAATTCTATTATAAATATTAAATAGAAATATAAAAATATTTCCTACATAATGGTATTTTATTTATAATTTTTAAACATTATGTAATTAAATTTATTAATGTCATAATGGTGACGTAGAAATTACATAATTAATGAAATATTAAAATAAATCATATTAGATTTATCAAATTAATTGTAATTTGAGAAATTTTATAAATTTAACTAATTTTATAGGTTAATAAGACAAATTATTATTTTTTATATAAATTTTATTCAAAGTAATAATGCTTTTAAGAAATTATCAAAACCAAAATACCCAATACTGTCAAGATTGACATAAAAGAGTTTTTAAAACAAATATTATATTATTACTTGATATTCTGTTACTAAAAATCTATGGTTCTGGAAAAGGACTTATATAATCATAGGCGTATCATTAATGGAACACTTGGAGGTCTCCTGGATGTATATAGTAAGTTTATTATCTATATAATATAAAAATAAAAAGAGACATGGTAAATGTTAAACTATTAAACTAAGAGTTAAATAAAAATGATAAAGTTAAAATAGAGACCCAAACCGGTCTAAAATATATTAGTTGGTAATATTTATATCCATACCCACCTTAACCTTTAAATAATCCTCTTTGGATCCATTATAAACCGAATATGAATTTATTATAAAATAATATCTCCAGGTTTTCCAAAGGTGCCCCTCACCGTTCTAATAAAAGGGAACTCCCCCTTCTCTCTAATTTACAACTTCAAAGCCTTTTGTCTCAACAAAAACATACAAAAATATTCTCTAAACATCCCTCACTTAGTCTTATAGGAATTATTTTGATCAGAAATCCATCCTAAGGAGCCCTTTTGATCAAATCAAATGGAAGAACCCGATTCAGAAGTTATGTTTTCACCACCCTATTTCATGTTCCATTCTTTTTCAACTTCTTCTTTCATTTTTATTACAATTATAAAATAATAAATCAAGTATCATCTATATACTGTGATGTAATTTTAAATATGGTACAACCATATTCAGTATTCTATCCATCCTTTGAATGACATGTCGCCATACGTGCATACGTACTGCTTACCATCTCCACGTCGTGGTGTAATTGTTATTGAAATCATTATCATTTGGATGGGAATAATAATGATGTGTAATTCATTTAAATAATAAATATAACATGATAATTGTTCTTTGTATATGATATAACTTCCAATTATATATTATTTTAATATCTAAATAATGATATTGTTGCTCGTGCGTATGTACGAATTACCGTCTCCACAAATAGGATGAGATTCATTCCCCATCGAATCCATTCAAGACTAAATTTCATTTGATGATTAAAAATAATATTTATAGACATGATATCATTCTATATATGAATAATATACATCCCATCCATAACAAATATGGCTCACATAACAAACAATATAAAGGAAAATGAATTCGTTAACACCCGAAACAATGATAATACTAAGATATTATTAACAATAAATGTTTACAGATCATATATGATATCATATTAATGTATATGATTATTGTATAATTTAATAACAATTATTTAACCAATATAGTTTAGGTTAACCTACCCTCAACCAAGGAAAATTACAAGGTAAGGGTTTATTTCACAATATCTTCATTATCCAAGTTTGTTTATACGTAATTATCTACATGGACCTCTTTATCATCCACATCCATGTTTCATAAAATTTTATTTCAAATCATTATTACTATTTTATAGAGTATGGGTTAAATAAATTTATACCCTTGTTGGCTTTTTATAAGATTTTTATAAAGGAATATTTCTGTCATTTTTCCAAACAGGGTCCTTTTTGACCTTTTCGATAGAATTAAGGTAAGAATGTCTTTTATTAACATATACAACGGGTGCATCTATTTTCTACCATTATAGAATCGTTGAAGCTTCACATAAATTCTTATAAGAATATTTTCAAATTAAGTTTTTTTTTTTATAATTATGTGACTTTTAAATTATTTGAAGAAAGACATATTTCTCTAAAATAGTTTTGATTTCATCTTTGTCATCATCCTTTGATGGATTTTAAGCTTATTTGAAGTTTATTTATTATGATACAAAACTTCTAAATTTTATTGATGGTTTTGTGATATGTTTGAATGTGGATGTGTTATTTTCATACCATTCATGGTTTATAGAGAATGTATTGACATTTCGTATTCTAGTTTTAATACGAATTTGTATGTTATGTTTAAACCTGTTCATATGAAGAATTCATTGGACTTAATAAGTGACGGGTGGTGCCTGCTATAGCTCCTCTATGCATCGGTAGGCCTCATGAGATATCATAGTGTCTTGGAACAAGGCCTTGACAAAATATTATTTGTATTCTTGGCACAAATCCTTGACTATGGGGTTATGATAGTCTGGCATTATGCATTCATTCATTATGAATGTGGTTATTGATATTGCATGTGATTATTCGACTATTAGAATATCCATGTGAATAAGTAAATGGAATTATTTCATTTTAACTTTGACATATTATTATTAAGTTCAAGTTTAAAAGTCATTTGTTTTAGTTATATATTGCTTTAACATTTTATCCATATTTATAAATGTTTCTGCTATATTATTATCCTTTCTGGGTATTTGAGCTCACCCCTTTCAGTGTTTTATTTTTTCCAGGGTGTGAAGAAATATTTTGTTATTGACCTGCAGGGATGGTATAAGAGGATATGAGTGTGGAGACAAGATTTTTTTGTAGTTTTCACATTATTATGTAACGTAAACATTATTAATGTATCTAGTTATTCCAAGGGTACTAAACTAATCAGTCTTTCGAGACTTGATCTTTTTTGATCATGCCAATGTTATGAAACAATGCACCAACTCTAGGTAACTAGGGTTGGGGCGTTACAGTTGGTATCAGATGATGTTTTGTACAAACATTGGAAATTAGATAATCTCTGACTAGAGGACATAAGCCTAAGATGGACTTTGAGGATTTGTATATAAGAACTCCTTATAATTTTGGTATTGTAGTGATTTTGTGAGTTTTTTGAGCAATACATCCATTTCTGGATACAAGAAGGTAGAGGTGGCATTGGCATAGATGTACCTAGGGGAACAACCTAAAAACACTGATTTGAACTAGACTCGAACGGGAACTGGTGCACGACAACGGGCCATACTGCACTCTTGGTTACGACACTCCAGGGGGATATGCTTAGGATATTTCCCATTTTATTTACAAACCATTATGAGGGGTTTATGAGTATATAATTCCTCAAAGAAAACATTTTTATGATTATTGATTGTATCCATAAATAGTTCAATTTATGTTAAGTGTTTTACAATTATGGAATTATATATTTTGATTCATAAACTTATCCAGTTTATTCCATTATTTAGATATGGCGCATAGTAAAAGAAATGGAAACCGTATCAATGCACGCACTCCGTGTAGTAATTTCCCTCCTTCTAAAGATAATTATAGTGGAGCTGGTGATACAACTGATGCTGATCAGCTAATCACCGTACTTTGACAACTCACTCAGTTTATGAATAATAACCTTAACTGTATGGTGCACACAAATCTGTAGCGTGGAGGAACAATGTTAGATCACTTCATGAGGCAAAAACCACCAAAATTCAATGGGATTACAAATCCATTGGTTTTTGGGCAATGGATAAGTTCCCTAGATATAATATTTCAGGTTTTGGGGAGTAGTGAAAGGGAAAAAGTTATCATGGCAGTTTACCGCCTCACTGGAGATGCAGACCAATGGTGGTCGTTTATTAAAAACACAAAGGAAGATGATGAAGTTTCAAATATATAATGGTGGGATTTCAAAGATCTATTTTTAGAAAAATACTTTCCCCGTGACCATCGAGCAGATATGGAAAGGCAATTTCTAAGTCTGAGACAAAAAGATACTGAGAATGTCGCAATGTATGAAGATAACTTTACGAGGTTAGTGAGGTATGTAGAAGATTATATATGTAACTTGAGGTGTATGATTTATCATTTATTTGATGGGTTAAAACAATTTCTTCATCGAGAATTAGTCTCACAATCTTTCTCATCGTACGAAGACATAGTCTCATGTGCTATCAAGACTGAAATGGAATTCTCTAAGTATTACAAATTTAAAGAAACGCAAGAGTAGAATTGATCTACTGATCACTATGGAAGTGGATATAAGGGGAAGAAGGGAAAAGATGAATATCCATCCTGCAATAAATGTGGGAAGAAACACCCGGGCACTTGCTTGAAGGGAATAAGAGTCGGTTACAAGTGTGGTGAAAAAGGCCCCCAAGCACGTGATTGAAAGGGGAAGAAACAAGCTACTTATGTTCAATGCTACAACTGAAGGGAGATGGGACATTATGAAAAAGAATTTCCAAAGTGTTAGGGGAAATTATCTTAGAAAAGGCCAAGGGATCAAGGCAATTCTTATGTTATCACTACTGATGAGGTATAATCTCTGAAAGACGTGGTGGGAGGTAATTTAATAGTTTCCTCGATTTTAGAAAATGCATTATTCGATTCTAGATCATCACATTGTTTCAAACCTTCTGAGTTTTCTATGAAAATTATATATTTCCAATTTTATTTAACAAGAAAGTTTTTAGTTAAAACTCTAAAGGGAAGTATCATAGCAACAAAGTTTTGTAAATTAGTCCCCATTAGAGCACATAATTATTCTTTATCTGTTGATCTCATCGTCATACCCATGATTGAGTTTGATATAATCCTCGGTATGGATTGGATTTCAGACCATGATGTGAAGATTTATTATAAGAAAGAGGAGGTTATGATTTTTTATGATTATGATATGGAACACCTTATCTTTAGAGATGAATCGTCACCACCAAATTCTTATCTAGATCCACCCCCAGTAGCTGAACTAAATTCAATTATTTGGGAGGAAGAGAATTAAATTACTATGGGTGAGGGAAGGAATGTTCAAATAGGGTATGTACCAATTGTGAGAGAATATTTTGATGTTTTCCTAGAAGATTTACCTGGACATCCTGCAGAATGAGAAATTGAGTTTTCAATTGATCTAATTCTAGGTTCAAGGCATATTTCGAAGACCCCTTATAGAATAGACACTATGGAATTAGATGAACTAAATAAACAACTAGAGGAATTTAGTAATAAGGGATTTATTCACCCTAGTGTTTCTCTATGGGGATCACCTGTCCTTTTGTTAAGAAGGAAGATGGATCTATGAGGTTTTGTATTGACTACAGGGAAATCAATGCTATAACAATAAAGAAAAAATATCTCATACCTCTCATTGTTGATTTATTTGACCAACTGCATGGAGCTCAATAAATTTCAAATATTGACCTTTGATTTGGATACCATCAGTTGTGTGTAAAGATGGTAGAAATTCGAATATAGCATTTCGAACTAGGTACAAGCATTACGAGTTTATAGTAATGCCTATTGGATTGACTAATGCACCCTTTGTATTCATGGATCTAATGAATAGAGTTTTCAGGGAATACCTCAATGATTTTGTGGTGGTATTTATTGATGATATCTTGGTATACTCAAAAGCTATTAATATCATGAAAATCACTTGAGCATTATCTTGAAGACTCTTATATGAAATGAATAATATGGGAAGTTTAGTAAGTGTGAATTCTGGCTTTAGGAGATCTCTTTTCATGGCCATATTATCTCTAAGGAAGGAATCTACATTGATCCTTCTATGATAAGAGCAATCCAATAATGGCCAGCACCAATGATTATAACCGAGGTACGCAGTTTTATTGTCTTAGTAGGTTATTATTGGCGTTTCATCCCGAATTTTCCCGATTGGATAACCTATTAACAAAGATTACATGTAAAGGGGTTAAATTTGTTTGGAAAAAATAGTGTGAAGAATGTTTTGAAAAACTGAAGAAAAGATTATTCAATGCACTACTCTTAACTTTACCATTGTAGAATGATGGATTCGTTATTTATAGTGATGCATCGAAGAAATTACATGGTTGTGTGCTTATGTATAATGATAGGGTTATTGCCTATGCATCAAGATAGCTAAAAATTCAAGAGAAAAACTATCCTACTCATGAAATTCAGTTAGATACTATAATGTTTTCTTTGAAGATATAGAGACATTATCTCTATGGTAAAAAATGTGAGATTTATACTGATCACAAGAGTTTGAAGTATATTTTCTCACATAAAGAAATCAATATGAGGCAAAGGAAATTGCTTGAAGTACTCAAGGATTATGATTTCACGATACACTACCACAAGAGGAAGGAAAATATTGTGAAAGTTTCTTTGAGTAGAAAACATCAGGGAGTTTTTAACATGATGGGAATTTATAGGGATCCTATATTCATTGATCTAGTAAATATGGATATGGGTATTACCATGGATGTTGAAACATCAATTATTTTACAACTTCTTTCCAAACAAAATTTACTAAAAAGGATTAAGAGTTCTCAGACCGATGATGAAGAATTTCAAAAGAAGATTAAAGCTGTGAATGATGGGAGTTTGAGAGACTTTTGTATGAAGAAGGAATTTTGAAATTTGGGAAGTGACTTTGTGTTCCTCATATACCTGATGTGGAAAGGGAATTTTTAGATGATGCAAATAGTTCCAATTTCTCTATACTCCCTGGGAGAACCAAAATGTATAGAGATTTGAAGGAAAATTTTTTGTGGGACAACATGAAGAGGGAGATTGCTGATTTTGTGTCAAGATGTATGGTTTGTAAACAACTGAATGCTGGATAGAAACAGCCTGGAAGAGTTATGCAACCTCTTCCCATATCGGAGTGGAAATGGGATAATATTACAATATACTTTTCATGGGTATACCAAAGAGTCTTAGAAGGAATGATGCAATATGTGTTATTATTGATTGTCTTACCAAGTCACCACATTTTCTTTCTATAAGAGAAGTTCTACCACCGGAACATCTATTAAGACTATATATTAATGAAGTTGTGAGACATCATGGAGTACCCCTATCGATTGTTTCTGATCATGATCCCCATTTTACATCAAGATTCTGGAAGAGTCTATAGAAGGCTTTGGATAATGAACGTTGTTTGATCACTTCCTACCACCCTCAAATAGATGGAAAATTAGAACGGACTATTCAAACCATATAAGGCATGTTGATATCATGCCCACTTGTCTTTCAGGTTCTGTGGGATCAATATTTACCTCTGGTGGAATTTTCCTATAAAAATTGCTTCCATTCAAGTATTTGGATGGCACCATATGAAGCATTTTATGGAAAGAGATGTTTCAAACCAACCTGTTGGGATGACGTTGGTGAAAGAAAACTCATAGGCCTAGAACTGGTGGAGGAAACAATGGAAAAGGTGAAGGTAATCCAAAACCACACCAAAGCAGCTCAAAGTAGGCTGAAAGTTATGCCGATAATTGAAGAAAATATTTATAATTTTATGTAGGAGATCATGATTTATTTATGATATCTCCATGGAAGAGAGATATATGTTTTTGTAAGAAAGGTAAATTGAGTCCTAGGTACATAATACCATTAAAAATTCTAGAATGAATTGGTTTTGTAGCTTACCGTTTGGCAATGCCGCCAAATCTCTCAAAATTTCACGATGTGTTATACATATCAATGTTGAGAAAATACAAGCCTGACCCAACACATGTACTCACCTATGAGGAATTAAAACTGGAAATTGATCTTTCTTATTGCAAAGATTCAATCAGGATTCTTGATACAAGATAACAAGTGCTGAGAAACTGGATGACTCATCTGGTAAAATTATTATGGAGAAACCATAAAATGGAAGAGGCGATGTGGGAACCAAAGGAACTAATGATGAAGAATCACCCGAGTCTATTCATGTAGAAGTATGATAGAAATTTAGAGGATGAAATTATTTTAAGGAGGGGAGAATGTAACACCCCAAGCTTCCACGATACGCTTCTCTTTGAAAAATACATTAGCATGTGTTGTACGCAACATAGAGTTCAAACACACCACAACCAATCAAACTAGCCATTATGAATAGTAATAACCACTTTTTGAAATGTTAAACATTTTATATTTCAAAATGGACTTCATTTTTTGATTCAGAATATCGAAATTATCCCAAGGTGAAATTTTGGTATTTTTCTGAAAGCATTAAACTTTTGATGACTAGTGAAAAAACACTCAATTTTAGTTTAAAACCGAATTTTTATTTAAATAATTATTTATTTTATTAAAATTTAATTAATGAAAGAATATATATATAATACCTGTATAAGTTCCATGAAATTAATTGGAGTTAGTTTATAATAATTTTAGATATATAACAATTTTATTGTACTTTTCACCGTCTTTTACCCACCTTCTAGGAGAATATAAAAATTCACATAAAACTTCATTTTACTAATTCAGTGAGTGGAATTTAAAAAATTCGAGAGACATAGTTAATAACAAGGATTAAAATGTGGTTCAATAAGATAAATATAATTTTTGGTGAATAGTAACTTTTTACTTTTATTTACCACGGTTAAAAGTAAATAGGGTAATTAAGGGTGAAAATGATATTAATATTATATTAAAACATGTATTAATTATATTAGACAAGTGTATCTTGACCAAAAAAAACCTTAGGATTAAAATATTATCATTTACATCCACTTGGATTAGATTAGGATATTTATTATTATTTAATTCAAAGAAGAGTTAAAAGAGTTAAAATCCATGTTTAATAACTAAAACATTTTTAATATTTGGTTATACATACGATAAATTCGATTATAAAAATTTATTAGAAGGATAACAATATTTTCTACATAATGGTATTTTATTTATAATTTTTATAAATTAATTAATTTAATTTATTTATGACACAATGGTGACGCAACAATTACCTAATTAATGATATAATAAAATAATCGATTTTATAAATATCAAAATAAATGTAATTTTAGACTTTTTATGAATTCCACTAATTTTCTAGGTTAATAAGACATATTATGATTTCTTATATAAATTTTATTCGAAGTAATAATTCTGTTATGAAATTATCAAAAACAACATACCCAATAGTGTCAAAATAGACATAAAAGAGTTTTAAAAAAATATTATATAATTAATTGATATTATATTCATAAAAATATAAGGATAGGACAAAAGACTTTTATCATGATTGGTGTATCATTGATGGACCATTTTGGGGTCTCTTGGATGTATATAGTATGTCTATTAACTATATAATATAAAAATACAATGGTACATGGTAAATGAAAAACAATTTAACTAAGAGTTAAATATAAATGATAAGGTTAATATAGTGACACAAACCTATCTAAAATATATTGGTTGAAAGGATTTCAACCCATCCCCACCATAAGTTTTAAATAACCGTCTTTTGAGCCATTAAAAATCGATTATGAATTTATTATAAAATAATATTTCTAGCTTTTCTGAAGGATCCCCTCACCCCTCTTATAAAATGGCACTCCCCCTTCTATATAATTTACACATTCAAATCCTTTTGTCTCAGCCAAACCCTACCCAAATATTCTCCCAATTCCCCTCACTTAGACATAGAGGCCTTAGTTTGATTAGAAATCCAACCTACAGAGCCCGTTTGATCAAATCAAAAGGAAGAACCCGATTAAGAGGAAATGTTTTCACCACCCTCTTTCCAGTTCCTTTCTTCTTCAACTTCTTCTTTCTTTGTTATTACCATTATAAAATAATAACTCCAGTAAATTCTATATACTATGATGTTGTTATAAATATGGTACAACCATATTAATTATTCTATCCATCTTTTTAATGACATGTCACAATACGTGCGTATGTACGGCTTACCGTCTCCATGTCATGGTGTAATTGTTATTCAAAAAATTATTATTTGGATGGGTATAATAATGATGTGTAAATCAAGTAAATAATAAATAAAAAATTATAATAATTATATATATATGATATATAATCCAATTATATATTATCTAATTATTAAAAGAATGATATTGTCACTCGGGCGTAGGAACAGATTACTGTCTCCACAAATGCGATGAGATTCATTCCCCATCAAATCCATTCAAGGCTAAATTTCATTTGATGATTAAAAATAATTTATAGAGATATGATATCATTCTAGATATGAATAATATACATCACATCCATAACAAATACAGCTCACATAATAAATAATATAAAGGAAAATGAATGAATTAACAACCAAAACAATGATAAGACTAAGATATTATTTACAATCAATGTTTAAAGATCATATATGATATCATATTAATGTATATGATTATTGTATAATTCAATAAAAACTATTTCACCATTATATAGGAGTTTAACCTACCCTCAACCAAGAAAAAGTACAAGTTAAGGGTTTATTTCACAATCTCTTTATTATCCAAGGTTTTTTATATGTAATTATCTACTGGGATCTCTTTATCATCCACATCCATGATTCATAAAAATGTATTTCAAATCATTCATACTATTTTATAGACTATGGTTTAAATTAATTTATAACCTTGTAGACTTTTTATAAGAATTTTATAATGGAATATTTCTGTCGTTTTCCAAACAAGGTCCTTTTTATCCTTTTCGACAGAATTAATGTATGAATGTCTTTTTTTACCTTATACGGCGGGTGTGGCTATTTCCTGCTGTTATAAAATCATCGAAGCTTACCATAAAATCTTATAAGTATATTTTACAAGTAAATTTTTTCTTTTATAATTATGTGACTTTTAAATGATTTCAAAAAAGAGGTATTTCTCTCAAATAGTTTTGATTTCATCGATGTCAACATCCTTTGATGGATTTTAAAATTATTGAAGTTTATTTATTATGATACTAAAATTCCATACTGTATTGATGGCTTTGTGATATGTTTGACTTTGGATGTGTTATTTTTATACCATTCATGGTTTATGGATAATGTATTGAAATTTCATATTCTAGTTTTAATATGAATGTTTATGTTATGTTTAAACCTGTTCATATGAGGAATGAATTAGACTTAATAAGTGACGGGTGGGGCCCTCTATAGATCCTCGATGCATCGGTAGGTCTCATGAGACAAACTAGTGTATTTTCATATGGCCTTGACAAAATCTTATTTATATCCTTGGTAAAAGTCCTTGACTGTGTGGTTATGATGGTTTGGAATTATGAATTCTTTCATTATGAAAGTGGTTATTAATATTGCATGTGATTATTCGACTAGTAGAATATCCATGTGAACAATTAAATGGAATTATTTGATTTTATCTTTTCCATATTATGATGAAGTTTAAGTTTAAAAGTCTTTTCTTTTATTAATACATTTCCTTAAACATTTATGCTTATTTATGAAAGTTTATATTATATTGTTATCCATACTAGGAATTTGAGCTCACCCCTTTCAATGTTTTATTTTTCCCAGGAGGTGAAGATGTATTTCATGAATGACCTATTGGGATAATATAAGGGGATATGAGTGTGGAGACAAGATGTTGTTGTTTTTTTCACTTTATGATGTAATGTAAACATTATTAATGTATCTAGTTATTCCAAGTCTACTAAACTAATCGGTCTTTAGAGACTTGATCTTTTGTGATCATGCCAATGTTTTTAAATAATGCACCAACTCTGGGTAACTAGGGTTGGTGCGTTAGAACATTAAAGTACCACTACACTTTTACAATTCCAGGTCCACCAAATTCACCAAGGATCTTATTTTCATCTGTATAAAACACATAATATACGGGTGTAACCCATGAAAGGGTGATTATATACATATATTATATGATTCTAAAAAATAAAGAATGATTTAATTAGATAAAAAACCAACTCAACCTGTAAGTAAACAATGTAAAGGAATTCATCATCAAATTTACCCAAAATAACCCCAACAGAAATGAGAAAGGTGATTACCATCTCCACATATTTCTAATAAATAATTTTCTACCTAAGTCTCCATGGGTCCCATTCCCTAGCCGTGAAACATGAATAACAACTTAAGAATGATTTTAAAATACAAACACCTCTCTCCTACATTCCTCAGCTAAGGGAGAACTAACTCCCATAGAGGACCTATACTCCTCCAGAGCTGAATAACAAGGAATATCACTCCACTTTTTAGAAAAAAATTACTATATAATGTTTGAAGGTTTCATATCTAGGTGTATATATGATATAGGTTAACCACTGTAATACCTCAATATTTTTTAATGTTTTTTAATGTTATTTAATCCACTTAATAATGAAAATAGTTCTTCGAATATCAATGAACTAATTTATTATTTAATTATATATAATACCATGTTAATCATTAATTACATGCAATATAAATATTATCTTCCTCTACATGAAACACTAAGGTTATCCTACATTATATTCAAGATTCAAATTCCTCGATGTCCTACGTAACACGCAAGAATGAGTTTTATGAAAAAACAATATATTATTTAAATATTTTATATTAAGACTTATTTTAAAAATTAAATTTTACTTTATTAAAATTTATAAATAACGGTAAAAACATATGCATTATAATAATATAAACTTATTTCATTGGATATAATTATCCAATTGAATATAAATGAAATATTTATCAGAAAACTATTTGTATGATCACAAAAATATTTTATACTAAAAAATTAAATAAATTAAAATTAGAGTGTTATATTAATTTAATATATATATATGTGTATATATATTAAATCAATTATTTTTTATATTCATCCAATATATTTGATAGGCATAAGATAAAAACAAATGCAATTTTATAAATAAAAACCAATATTTTTATTATTGTTCTTTTACCACCATTTGATGGAAAACCATCTCAATTATGTAACATTAATATAAATTTAATTTGAAAATAAACATTATTTTATAAATAGAAACAGAAAATTTAGGTTAGGGAAAAGTGTTGGTATTTTTTTGTGAAGTATCATTTTTTATTAATAGTGAAAAACACTAAAAATTAGTTCATAAATTCATATTCATATAAATTATTTATAAGTTTAAATTAAATATTAAATTAGTTTCAAAGATATATAGGATAATATTTTAATCAATTTATATAATTTATATCAGTAAAATAAATTTTACTTTGAAATTTATTATAAAAACATAGTAAGATTTTGGATGTTTTTACATTAAAAACCTACATTATTTTCCCGTCTACAGTATTATATTTAAATTTATTTATTTTATTTATACAATTTAAATTTTAAAAATTGTATTCCATATTTTTAATTATAATAGTTTATATTTTCTAATAATTTCCAATTAATATTTTACCAAAAATATCAGTGAATGAAGTTAAAATTAATTAAGGATATTAAGGTAAAATGAAGCATCACAAGGGAAAACATCTTACACATTAGGGACCAAATGACCAATGAACTTGTATATAACCCACTGGATTTCCATGTTTCATTCATAGACAATCCATTATCTATATATTTTTTGTGTAGTATGACTATTTTATGAAGAAAATGTGTGTACACCTAACTTGTTTTTAAAAATGCCAAGTGTGACTTTTCCCATCCCAATAAAAGGCCACCGCCTATTCCACATACTCAGACCTATCGAACCACTTAATTAGGAAAATACATTCCTAATAAAATTCCAAATAAACTTCCATTACTTTTTTAATCCTACCATTTTTCATAAATACATCCATATAATTCCATTGGTGTAATCCAATTAGATTTTTCCGATTAATTGGTAACACCCTCCCTCAAGATCCTTTTTTTATTTCCATTATCAAATCCAAAAACTATTTTTATTATATGATTTTATAAAAAACAGTGTCCTCAATATAATCAAATGTTTTAATTATATTTTTTCTACCAATAATTAAAAAAACATCCGTCTAATATGTAACGATCATATTATTTATGTGTACGAGGATCTACAGCCTAATAAAACGTTGATTTCTCATTTTTTCTTTACCGCATCCCATGGTAGAATTCATGGTGGATAATATATTTATATATGATATATATGATAGTTATAATTTATTTATAATTACTTAGTTTTTATTTATAGAATACCCTTATGCTTTCTTTCTTGTGTAAATACAATAATTTCATTTGAGGAAGTGTGGACTACTACCCCCGTAAAGTGATGTGATTCATTTACTCACTACCCAAAATGTATTAAGAATAATTTTAGAGAAAATATATGATATATATATAATAATAATTCAAATAAAATGATTATATACACTTATATAGACATAAATATATGTCATTTACTTGCTTTCTTTTAATACGTTATCAAAACAGAAGTAATGTTCATATATGCATACAACTTACTGTCTCTATAAACAGTGTATTGTATTTCATAAATAAATATTAAATAGATTATTATAAAAAATATAATGATTATTTATTATATTTAAATTATGTTTTAAAATCTTGAAATAATGATATATGATTGAAGACAAAATATATAACAAATTGGGACACAAACAAAAACAAAGAAAATATTACCCGAAGCATAAACATAAAATGTAATTATTACCAAACAGGTAATATAAAGTAATAATATAACAATATAAAGTATTAAATATAATAATATGATTCGTTAATATATATTTAATGAAATTAAATTTATTATAACTGATGTTTTAATGAGCATCACAATAGTCAAGACATAAGTTATGGGGATTTCATCTCACTTTTTTTCGTGAGACACATTCCTTAATCACCAATCAATTCATTTCTATTTTGTGTATACTTCCCATGGATTTATAACATGATTCATATAATTAATCTTATTTCTATTAACATATCCATATGATTATATTTATTTCATGTTGGTTATGTTTCAAAAGATACAAAATTGGTAAAGTAGCTTTATCTCAATTTTCCATCATCGAGACACACGTTGTTTCCTGATTCTATATTAATCTATAAGGTGCATATACAACCATTTGACATTTTCTACCATTAATATCCTTATTTAATGATATTTTATTCTCTCTCTAATTTTATAATTTCCACTATGAATTAAATTTACAAAAAATGGTAACAATTTATTTCTACAATATCATCATTTATCAAGCTTGTATATGGTTATCCTTTCATTGATGGAATACATGAAACATTTACCAATAACAGTATTGAATTTTATTCTCATATAGTAATTCATGAGTTTGTTATTTACTAGTAACATTTTACCACTTTTTTTACATAATTTAATTAATAAATATTTTTTAAGAAAATATGACCCCAACTCACTATTCTTTCAGAAATAAGTTTAACTCAAAAAATATTGTTTTTTAAAATGGTTTCAAGGAATTTTTGGAAATTTTATTTTGACATGATTTTCAAAATAAAGATATTTCAAAGATTTTAAAATGTAACATTGTAATTTTTAAAATATATTTTCAATGAAAAAGTTTTCCAAAAAGTTTTAAATCAATCATTTCAGATCTCCGACTTCATCTCAAGGAAAATCATATCAAAATGATATCAAGAATTCATCAAAAGTTGTCAAAGTACTTTCAATAAAATGGTTTTCAAATAATTTTCTAGATTATTTTATATTTTTTTATGGAAAATGGTTTTCAATATGTTTTAAGCTATATTTATTTTTATCCAATGAAAAAATGTTTCCAAAAGGTTTTCAAAGATTCAATTAAAAGATATTAAGACTATTTTAAAGAAATTTATTTTCAAAAGCTTGTATGTTTTAAAGAGACATTTCAAATAAGAAATAATATTTCCCTCAAAAATTATTTTTAGATATATTTATAAATTATTTTACATATAACATTCTATTCTATTATCTTAGTGAATCCCTTTTAATAAACAATACAATGTTTTCATTCGTATTATTTCATTAATGGTGTATGTTTTCATTGAATTATTCTTATGAAACACGTTTCTTTTTAATGGGTTATATGCTTTTGAAACCAAATTATTTTCATGATTTATGATTTCATGTAATCATAATGACTAATATCTCTTTTATATAGGCTATTATGTGATGAAATGTTAATGATACCCATTCCATTTGCTGTGTTATGGTTTGATGTTTATAGAACCCATCTATTTTTATGGGGCTTGTTATGATGAAAGATTAATTTTTTTTAACATATTTGAATGATTTTATTATGAGATAGGTGAAACCTATATCTTCCTCCAAATAATTGGGTAAATATTTATATGTCATGAGATAATTATAGTAATAAAGTCGATGAGCATGACCACTATAGAAAGATAATAAAACCTGATCCTCTATGGGAAAATGGGGAAACATGATTCCATTAAATGAATAGACTGTGACTGTGGATGGTGGTGTGTCCCACCCATTAGCGGTAGTCTCCATTAATCTAGAATATGGGAAAACCAAATCCACTATGTGAATATGGTGAATCCTGACCCAGTATTGGATGATGGGGAAACCTGATCCTTTATATGGAAAGGACTATGACTTGTGATGGTTGATTGTACTTACCAGTAGGTGTGCTTCCCATTAAGTGCCCTGATATGTTCTAAAAATGGGTCTTGAATTATATGGAATGATATAACATGTATATGTATACCCCAATTATATGATATATTCCTATTATATTATTTAATGTATTCTTTTCATTATATACTTATAATTTATTTATTATGAAAAGATATGATTTATTCCAGTAATCATGTTTATGATAATTTTTATGAATCATATAATCTTATAATTTTATAATAACATTATCATAACTTGATTATTATGTTTATACTTACATTTCTTCTTTGTTTACACTTACTAAGCATCTCAACTCCCCATTTTTATTGTTTTATTCCCCATGTTATAAATAGATGTGTTATGTATGATGTGTATAAGAATGGTGATAGTCACAATGAACAAAGTGGGGGAACCTATAGCTCTCCTATATACGTGGGTTTATGTTTCCATGCTTCTAAAGTCACTAAACACATACGGTCTTTGGTGATATATATTTATGTTTTTTAGTATTCTAAAAAAGTGAAGTAATGTCTATGTTTTGTTAAGACTAGGTCGTTATAGTTGGTATCAATGAAAATTTGTTGTTAGCCTCCAGAATCATAGTTAAGAAAAACATAGTGACAAATCTAATGAAATGTCTAAAGATAATTTAATGGATATGGAAATGTATTGGAACTTTTCCTTGAATTTTATTATAGGATAGAGTGAGTGATTTACTAGAAATAATTCATTGAATGGATACTAAAAGCATTTGTGCATATGGAAAAAATGTAACTAGGGTTATAAACCCCAACAAGATGTCTCGATCCTGAATCAGGTTAATTTGATACATGACAACAGGACATTGATGTACAACTATTTTGACACACCCGATGGATATGATTTGGAAATTCAAAAACTATTCTAGAACCCTTATGTTGTATTTGAATAGAACAAGACTATGAATAACCTTGAAAAAACCTATGGTGATTTCATTTAAATTTTGTGTTCCGTGATTTAGATGTCCTATAAGTATTTATTCATGATTATGTGGTCTTATTCTATTATATCTGTTTCTCACCCCTTTCTTACTGGTTTTAGTCAGTGGATAGAGCTATAATGATCATTGATAATCATGAATCTATAATATGTAGAATTTTAGGACATTATGAAAATTGATTTCCCATGTGTACATATCATAAAGTGAATAATAAAAGTTGTATGAGTATTGGTTATACTTCTGATGTTAAAGAGACTGCAAACAACATGTGAAGGGTTTGTGATGTTCTACAGTATATTTTACGTTAATCATAATAAGCATGATGTAAAGAGGTTAAGGAGCCATAATAAATGAATCATATTTTTTATTAGAGGGTATAGGTATTAATGAATATTTTCATGAATCAAGAGTAATTGTTGAAGAATAATGTGAGATGAATGAAGTTCTTATGTTTTTTATTTCAAATATTATATTATAGTAATCATGAAATATATAATTATTTCTGTATTAGTTATCATTAGTTAATGAAAATTATATTTTTAATGGTGATGAAGACTCTGAAAAGTTATATTTTGATTATGGGAAGGTAACTCTTAATGTGATAAAGATTTTGATAAAAAAAATTTCCATTGGAAAAAGTGATTACTAATTGGGATAATTTAAATTAGAAAGCATTGAAAATCCCTGATCTATTATTGATTGATTGAAAATCTTGTGTATGTACGAATGAATAATGTTTAATGATTCTTGGATTTATTTAATAGATCCAGTAACCTTTGTAATAAATAAGTATGCGTGTTTTACAAAACCATTTTTTATTCAGGTTATTACCATGCCTCAATAGAATATATGAATAGGGTATTCAATACTTTGGAATGTGACTCCCAATATCTTCATTGTTATATGTTATGAATCAATGTTAAGTTGAATTTTTGACCATATTTCTAATTTTTGGGGTTTTGAAATATTGGAAGGGATATATGATTAACTATTTATCAAAATAATAAGTTAATATTTAGAATAATTTTTTGACAATATAGTATTATATCACCACAAGAGGATTTATACTTATTGGATAAATTGTTATCAATTTTTTTGATATCTATTGACATATTGGATTGTATATCATTGATATCATGATCATTTAGTTCTTTAGGAACAAAAAAATGAACTTTATTTTTAGAGAAAGTGGTGAAGTGGATCATGGAACAACCAAGGGTGTCATTATACTGAAATCATGGAATTATATCTTTTCATGAATATTATTTAACTTTATTAAAGAGGATCTTGAAACCAATAATGTTATCCAAGTGCATTTATTTGTGATTAACCAAGTAGTAAAATAGTTCATTGTAGATTTATGGCCTTGTGATTGTTATCTTTCTCGTGAACATGTTCTCTATCAATCTCCCTCAAAACATGATGGTTATATTTTTTCTATTTCATGAACATTTTTTCACTTTACACTTATGTTATCCCACGTGGAAACCTAGTTATATGTTACATAGGGTAACAATTATGTTTCCAACATTTCTTTTCCAAATGAGAATTTAGTATTAATTTATATTATTTCCATTTTTTTGTAAGAAACATTATTATTATTAATACATTAATAATCTATATTAATTTCAAGGAAAAATTTTATTCTAAGGGGATTATACTGTAACAATAAATGATTTTGTAATTTGTTTTATTGTTTTTGACATTATTTATTTCGTTAAAAACGAAAATAGTTTTTTATATATCAATGGACTATGTTTGTATTACATTATATCAAATACCCAAAAAAAATTATTCACTAAATGAATCATAATGAATGTTTTTTTCTAATTATAACACTGAATATACATTACATTATATACAATATTGAATTTCTATGATGGAATGTGTAGCACACAAGACCATGTTTTATGAAACGGTAGTATATTATTAAAATATTATATATTAAGAAATATTTATGACATTATGTTAATGGTTATGAATATTAATATCCAACTAATTATAACCTATAGTTTACACAATTATAAAATGAATTAATTAGTTATAATGAACCATTGGAATATATTGGGAATATTTTGACAGAAAAATATTTTTATGGTCCAACGAAATTGTATCCTAATAAATTAAATTAACTAAAATGATGTTTGATATTTATATAATATATATATATATATCAAATAAAATATTTTTTTTATATTTATCTGAAATATTCAATATTCATAAAATAAAACAAATGCAATTTAAAACAAAAACATTTATTTTTATTAATATACTCTTATGACTTTGTAATGATGATTATACATTATATATAAATATTGAATATTTTATAAATTTTATACATCTAAATAAAATTAATTTTGAAATAGAATAATAATTTTTATTATATTGTATTTTATTGGTTTTTTTCTATCATGGTATATTTTTAATGAATAATGAAAAATACTGAATTTTAGTTCTTACCTGACTTTTCAGAAAATTCACTTGTAATGTTTAGTTATATTTTAACTCTATCTAAAAGAATAATTAGACCACATTTATATCAATTAACCCAATTTATTTTAATTGAATCAATTTCACATTGAAATTGTGTATAAAAACATAGAAAATGTTTGGATGTTTTTACTCTAAAAACTCACATTGTCATCCAGCTTGCTAGATTAAATTTTGATTAATTTATTTCAATAATTTTATTGGAATTTTGAAAAATGTATTCTATATTTGGAATAATTATAATTTCTAATTTCTATTAATTACAACATTATTTTTCCAATACATATTAGTGAATGTGGTAAAAATTAATTATAGTGATTAAGGTAAAATTAAGGATGATAAGGGACTAATCCTTAATCTTAAGGTCCCAAAAGAATATGAAGCACTCCCAACACCCTTTTTCTGGCCGTATGTTTTCCATAAAAGTTATATTTTTTTAGGTGTGTTTTTATTAATTTTTTAGGTAAAAACATCTGTACGCCTAGCTTGTTTAAAAAAATGTTAATTGTGTCCTTTATCTTTATATTGAAGGCCACCACCTGTCACACATCCTCACACATATAAAACAACTAGATTAATAAAATATCATCTCAACATATTAACAAACAACCCTACCTTACTCCTCAAATCCTAACATTGTGCAGATTGACTTCCAAGGAATTCCTTTGGTGAAAACCATTATTATTTACCCAATAATGAGGCAACATTATCCCTCAGGCTCCATTTTTTATTTTCACTATACCCTACCAAAAATATTTTTATTAACTGATGGTATAAAAACCAATTTATTCTAAATATACTAGGATTTTTTATTCACTGTTGTAGACCTACATGTACAAACACAATCATCTAATGGATAATGAATATATTTTTTACCTGTACAACGAACTGCAACCTCAATAAATAGTGATTGGTCATTTTTCCTTTACCACCACTCATGGTGAACAATATGGTGGATAATATATTTAAATATTCTATATATATATATGATATTTATAATGTTTTTATGATTCTATAATTTTATTTATAACAAACCCTAATGATTTCTATCTTTTTTAAATAAGAAAATTTCATTTGAGGAAGTGTTGACTACTGCCCCCTCCAAGTGGTGTGATTCATTCAAAAAATTCATGGAATTTATTAAGTATATTTTTAGTGAATTTATATAACATATTTTACATAATAAATTTTTATAAAGATATTATATTCATATATATATATATACATATATTTAGTTTTTTTTCTTTCTATCAGTACGTCAATAGAACCGAAGCAAGGTTCAAGCGTATATATGGCCTACAGTCTCTATGAATGGTGTATTATATTTAAAAAATATATTGTATATATTTTTATAATACAGAAATATTAAATATTATTTATATTTATATAATGTTTTAATTATTTAAATCATGATCTATGTATAAGGTCTAAATATATAACTTATTTGACATAAGAGAAAAAAGAGAATATAACCCAATGTGTAACCATAACATGAAATTATTAGCCAATGAGTAATATAAAGTCATAATCATACCATAAATGGTGTTATATATAACAATATAATTTTTTAAAAGATTTCTAATAAAATTAAATTTAATATACATGTGTTTTTAATTAGTATGATGTGATTAAAGACACAATGTAATGATAATCCATCTCACTTTTTATTTCATTGAGATACATGAATTAATTTCCAATAATTTCGGTTTTGTGGTGTGTATAAATACCATGGATTTATTCACTAATTAATATAATTTATTTTATTTCTATTTAAATATCTATTTTAAGATATTTATTTCATGGTGGTTATGATTCAAAAGTTACCAAATCAGTAAAGTAACATTATCTTAATTGAACATCATTGACAAACAAGTCATGTCCAAAACCTATATTTTTCTATGAGTTATATATTATAAATTTTGACATGATATATGATAAATATTCTTCTTTATATGATATGTTAAACTTTAGGTAATGTTATTCTTTCCATCATGCGTTAATGTAATAGAAATGTTAACAGTTAATGGCTATAATCACATCGTTTATCAAGATTTTTTATGGATATGCTTTTATTGGTGAAATATCTGGATCCATATCTCAAGGAAACTATTTAATTTCCATACCCTCTATTTATTCATTATTTCATCACGTATTAGAACCATTTTCCCACATTTTGGTACTTAATATAAATAAGAAATTTTTTATAAAAATCTGACCTGAATTCCCATTTTGGTCAGAAATAAATTCTATTCAAATACTAAGGTTTTAAAAAATTTCTTCAAATGATCTTTGAGTCTTATTTTAAATGTAAAATTATTTCAATGTTTTTAAAATCATTATTTATGTGCTTACAATGTTATTTCCAATGAAACTGTTTTCCAAAAGTGAGTCAAACAGTCATTATATGTTTTCAAATTATTTGAAAGTAAAAGGATATAATATTTTCCTCAAATATAATTTATATTTTTTCAATGTATTTTTATTAAAATGGTTTTCAAAAAAAATTCATGCTTCATTTATAGGT
This sequence comes from Viscum album, assembly GCA_963277665.1. NCBI lineage: Eukaryota > Viridiplantae > Streptophyta > Magnoliopsida > Santalales > Viscaceae > Viscum > Viscum album. The sequence goes on along the minus strand of OY728163.1, from coordinate 1,336,751,904 downwards.
ATTCATGGAAACTAAATTTAAAAACCTTTTCATACTCTATTTATATGTTTTTAATGAAAATAGGATTCCAAATTTATTTTCACAACATTCTTAATAATATTTCATGTTTATTTTCAAGAAATTAGTTTTAATTTTTTTTATGTTTTAAATATCCTGTTTCAAATATGAAAAGATATTTTCCTCAAAAAATATTTTTGAAATGTATATAAAAATAATCTTCCACAAAAGATGTCATCCATTGATGTTACTAATTACCCTCTTAAAAATGTTCCAAAGGTACTATTCGTATTATTTTTTATTTGTTTTTGTTTTGATGGAATTATAATAATGACACCCATTTATCCTCCAGTGGTTATATTCTTTTGAAACCCACTTATTTTCATGGTTTATGTTCTAATTAAATGATTATAAAACCTATCTATTTTACATAGGTTATAATGTGAGGAAATGTAAATGACACACATTTCATTTCCTTGGTATGTATTTATGTTTATGGATCCCATCTATTTTTATGGAACATTTTATGATGAAAATTTTATTATGAAATTGAAAATTTATGAATTATTTTATTATGATATTGATGAGACCTATATATACCACCAACTAATTGGGTAAATATTTGTCTCTCATGAAATAATGATGAGAATGAAGTCGATGGGAGTGATCTACTATGGGGAAATGAAGAAAGCATGTATGTTATGAGAGGATGGGGAAGCATGATCCCCGACAAGGAATGGATTGCGACTTGGGATAGTTATGTGTCATGCCAAGTATGAGTAGTCACCAAGAAGCTGGAAGATGAGGAAACCTAATCTACCATGGGAAGATGAGGAAAACTGATGCAATATGAGAATACGGGGAAACCTTGTTTCTTATGAGTAAAGAACTTTGAATGGGGATGGTGGTGTATCCCTCCTAGTATGCGTGGTTTCCATAAAGTTTATTGATTTGTTTAACTAATGAGTCTTGACCTATAGTGAATGATAACACATTTCTCTGTATTCCAAAATTCCATGTCATAAACATATGATATGATTTAATTGATTGTGTTCATTATTTCTTTATGATTCATATCTTATGAACTATCAATCTTTATTCCATTACAAATGTATAAGTTATTTGATATGTAGGTTATGATATAATAATGTCAGGATCATGTTACCATTCTTCTATGTATATGTTTATGCTTCTAATATCCCTTGTTTACCCTCACTGAGAATCATATATCACCCCTTTTATGTTTCCTAATCCAAGATATAAAGACATGTATTAAGTATGATATTACTAACAAGGTTGATAGTCATGAAGAACCTAGCTGTGGATAATGTATCTCACTTATGTACCAGTGTTTATGTTACAATTTTTCCAAATGTACTAAACTAATATAGTCCTTGGGTGTCTATTTGTACAATTATTTAAGTATTCCAAAAATGTTATGTAATGTAAATGTATGTTATGATGAGGTCTTTATACCAACCACTTATAGATATAGGGTATTACCAAACACAGCAACACTCTAATGTTCACACACAATCATTGAAACTAGTTATGCATTGTGAAAAGATGAATCTCTCCTTTATCACTAAATTTCATACTTTTGATTTTAAAACAAATTCCACCATCCCATAATATTACAAAATATACTCAAGATTGGAAACTCTCGGGCCCAAATATATGTCTTGGAGAAAGATAATTTCCTGGTAGACGTTTCTGGAAAATTTAATGTCATATGCACATGGTCACACATAATTTGACTTCTCTTGGAAACCTGGGTGAATCATCCCATATAAATGGCTTTAACATCTATTTTCCCCACATAATGTATCCCTTTGAAAACATAACAAATATGGTCACCTAGGTTAATGGTCTTGTACTCCTGTTACTTGGCACAACTATCCATTTAACATCATACAACGTGTCCCTCAGTGTACATTCCATGTATACTCACTCAAAATCCTAGGTGTGCACTCTCAAAACATGACTTGGATACTTGGGTAGGGTGACAAGGAATTTTAGCTTGACTACACTATGTGTGATATTCAACATGGGTTAGTACACTATCCACTATGAGAACTCATGATATATGATGTATGTTTATTTAGGATACATGGAATGTAATTTTATTTTCCATTGACACTAATGTATGACTCCGTGAAGATTCCAAATACCTAATTTTTTCTAATTACACCACTATTATACTCACCCCAAATGACCAAATATATTGAAAAAGTTATCTGATCGATGAATCGTGGCCTATGGTGGCCGAAAATTAGAACATTGATCACTCGTGCAGAGCTTCCACACCTATCATCCCCTTTCAGGGTCCCATTTCTTGAATACATCACCCAAATCCTATAAATACATAATGATCCATCAACCAAACATATATTTATATGTCGTTTTACTTGAATTTGGTATCATATGTTTTTATTGTGCACAAATATTGTGTAAAAATGTCAAATCTCCAACCCCATTGGACAATAGTGAAGAATATGAAGAATAATAGACGGAAAATAAAAAGAATGAACTGATATAATTAATAGATTATATGATCTTGAACAATAGTAAATTAATATTGAAACAAGGGGGGATATTATCATGAGAATAAATTGTAATTAAAAATGTTAATAAATTCCAATAAATATTCGAATCAACCAAAGAATAGAAATTTTTTATTTTTTTAGAATAGGGGTCGCACGAACGAAGGCCCTCACTACCAAAAAATATGACATACACTCTCCCTCTTGGGGAGACATTAGGCCAGCTCCCTTCCAGCGTGCAATTGAAGTCACTGGTATAGGCCATGAGCCTTCATGATCACCAATTCTTGGAAAATTATTCGAAGGGAGTAAATAATAAAATAATACTAATCCCAACCATAAGAATGGTTTTATCACTAATGAAGAGCACATCCACTAGAATTGATGAGGAATATATCCTTGGGTTCTTCATTAGTCTCATAAATCCCCTTGATGATCCATTCATGATCTGTGCTACTGAATTTCCAATACCATTGAAGTCCAATTCCACCTTTCTATGATTCAAGGGTTATTCAGTTGAACCATGGAATTTTTCTAGATGAAATTATTATATAATGATATTATGATTTATATTAAAAATTAAATTAAATAAATAAAATAGATTTTTACTTAGTGGACCCACCGATGTTTTCCTTCTGCTAAATTCCTAATGCTGAAAAACTTGATATCAATCCTAGGGTAAATGGTAAATTATAAAAACAACCATGGTATCATATTTCACATATAATTTCCTTACTAATGGTTAAACCATTTATTCTAAAAATATTGTTGCACACTCCTTTATATATATTAATAATTTTAATATTTTAATTTTGAGGTCCTACTACACCCAAAAAATAGCACTGACTATAAAGAAAAATTTATGAGATATATATCAAAATATTCAAAGTATAAATCTTTAAAAACTAGAGTCATTTTATCCCACCCCCATCATAATTTTATCCCAAAAAACATACAACCATTTAAAAAGGTGAGTAACAAATCCCACAACGTTATGCCATGTCTATAGATCTCTCTTTAAATCTCTTAGGAATATAAATCACTCAAATGATAGTAATATTCTATCAATGTTAGATCCTCTCCAATGTAACCTTGATTTATACTCACCACATCATTAAGGAGGTTCCATCTTCGATGAAAATCGTGAACCAGACAAATTCTTGAAATGGGTAGTGTATGTTTCTTCTTAGCTCTAAAAAATGAAATATGAGATCACCTTAGTCTAACAATGGTGGTATGTACTGGTGGTGTTTAACCTGTCTAACCCTCCATATGATAAGGAATGGACCGATGGACCTCAAGGACAAGTTTCTTCCATGAAAAAATATCTATCACTATTCTCATGGGGAGTCTATAAAGATAACATGGCTTACATTTTCTATCAATAAAGTCCTACGACCATGGTCTATACAATATATTTGTCATCTCTAGGACATCATGATATGTGTGCATATCATGTGAACCTTCTCTATTGTTTCCTTTTCTATCTTTTCCCCAACAAGTGATGTCTCATATATCTTATTCTAGGTCAAGGGTTACCTATATATTTTCTTATAAAGTCCCTTGTAATGTTTTATACCAATATAATAGTGATATATATTATTATATGAAAACTATACCAATGAAAATTGATCTTACAAGTTCCTACTGAAGTCCATCGCATAGGATCTCAGCATATCCTTTAAATCAATGATGGCCCACTTAGTCTATCCATCCTTCTAGTGGTGAAATGTTATCCCCATATATAATTACATATTGATATCATATTCTAAATCTGACCCAAACATTGACATAAATCAAACATCATAACTGGATATGATCATTATGTGTACCATATGAAATATGATGATATTGTTCATAATCAAGTTCCCCAATTCTCAATTGAAATCTACTCCCTAATGGAAATAATGTTTAATGACATGGTTTATTAGTCGAGAATCAAACATATTTCATCATGGACCCACAAAATCCATGGAATCCTAATCATTAAATTCATTGATAATCATTTCATCTTCCATTCAACGATCTCAAGAGTTTCATTCAAACCCATTGGTAGCTGATGTTATGCCATTAACTCCACCATTTTGAGACACCGAGACACAAACATGTATATGTTTTACAACATTAAAAACAACCAAAACTATAATTAAAGGCCCTTCAATATATATTCTAAACCGGTTTCTATATCCAAGGGAGAGTTATAAAAATACATCAATAGATCCTTATGAAACTAGACTAAAACTACTATACTTCCTTGAAGAAGGATGGCATACTCCTCTCTTTCATAAAATCTATCTGATGAATATCCTAAGAATATTTGGTCTTAAAAAACCATTCATTTGGAATCTCTAAATGTATCTTATCTAACATGAGTACTAATTTTTGGGGTCACCACCATCATTTATATAATAGATTCACCCGTTTATTTCACCAATGTCATCTGCAATGAAGAGAACTGCTCAAATTCCTCCTCCACCAAGTGAGAATTGGATTTTCTTATAAGAGAATCTTCCACCATTTCTCCCTTTCTTTTTGTATAGAATATCTAAAAGTTATAATCCTATAGTAGTTATACAAAATAAATCTAAATCAGGTTGATATCTATCTGGCTGAATATTTACCAAATATTGTGAGGATATTATTAAACAATAAAATTATTTCCCTAATGATAATTCTGCTAAATCATTAGATAAAATACTACCACTATCAGTACTAGGTCATGTGTCATGTAATTCTACTCATGGGGGGTCAAAAACATTAACCCATTAGTAATCTATTCCTACTTCTACATCAACACAAATTTGATTCCTACTCTAGAGGCATCACAAAATAACATGTACTCAATTCCATTCTCATATACCATCAATGTAATATCACTAATAAACCCCAATATCATCTCCTCAAAGGTTCACTAACACTAATATATCTACAAAAGTTTCTAACCATTCCTTATAAATTAAAATAAAAAGGATTTAATGGTATAAATTTATGGTATAAACCAATAATAGTATCACGATAAAATATGAAAACTATACACATATGTAATGCTCTTGGGTGCTTCCCATGAAATTAATGAATAAATCTTCAATAGATCCCCATCTTCACATTTCTCATTGATGACATTTCCTATAATGTAACCTTCATTGATCTATAATTAAAAATTTGAGTTATTACAAAAAATATACTTCTCCTAGAGTATTTCTAATATTATCCTCAAATGCCCTATATCATACTACTCATATGTAAAGTAGATGATAATGTCATCGTTAATGAATATTTTGAACTCTCCAAAGTATGGCTAGACGATATGATTCATAAGTTCCATGAACACAATGTGGATATTATTCCTACCAATATGTGTCACCAGATACTCATAGTTACTATATAAACATCATAATGTTTTATTCATAATATCACCCTAGTGAACTCTCATCAGATGGGATCCAAACTTGAAATAAATCTTTGAAAACCAATTCACGCATTTAAACAGATCAAAAATGTCATTAATCCTATTCAAATGATAAATTTTCTTGATCGTATCCTAATTCATGTGACAGTAATCAACTCCAAGACTATATCTCTCATCCTCCTTTATTATAAAAACACTATTTATTCCTAAGGTAACACAATAATTTTAGAAAACAAATCCCTCAATAGTCTTCTAACTACATCATTATCCCTTGATGTGAAATATATGACATATGATATGTTTTAAAAGATATATATGTGGTCTAGAGATGAATGTAGATATACAATTTAATATATTATCTCCTGGGTAGTCTAAATATATATTTGGGAAAGACATTCATATAATCCTTCAATACTACTGGAAGCTTTATTCTTGATGAAACTATTATGCCAGTGTATAAACATTCCAATTGATAGGTGATTGGTTGCATCTTCCTTCTCATTAGCCCCACTCTTTAAGCCCTATGATCACTCTCTCCCAGGACATATCTTCTTGTCTCATCCATACAAATGAATCTAAACCTCTTGTGATGATATTATATTTGTGAAGATTCTACGAACAAACAATCCATACATATAATGATGTCATAAGGTTTCAATGCAATGGCCAAGAGGTCCCAGGAGAGACTCTCTCCATTATGTCCTAAATTTCATATCAGATAGTTGTGAAATATTGAATATTTTTTTTACATGGAACAATTGACCATAGATGATGGTTCAAAGAAAACACTATAAGTTTTATATCATTTTCAAAAGAAATCGACCTAAACGAATCACACATGCTTATATCTACTAGTACAATAGCTATGGAATGAATGTTGAAAATTGTACCTCAAATCATCAAATGGGAAACCCAATCATATCCATTTTTGAATTAAACTATAATCACCCTTTAATGTCATTCTTTTAAGCTTGGATTATGACACATGGTGGTAGTGGTGGTAAATTTACTATATTCCTCCACCTAAATCCCCACCATCAAGAGCTCCACCTGCTCATTTATCAGCACCACCTCCCTATCAACCACATAGACAACACATGTGGTTTCCTGAACCATGAATTTTCTTATTTCATGTATTTTCGTCAACATTCAACCATCTGTAGCATGTTGGATTAGAAAATCATGATCCATGTGGCCTTTCCCAACACAAATATATAATTATCCCACACCAAGATGAAAATACCCACTAACATTCCACCATCAATAACTTATTGGGTCATAAAATCATGTTCCATGGTGAATTTTGCATCATAATCACAACATAATCCCTATCTTGGATGACTTTAATCAACATAGAAATTTTTTTCCACATTTCCCTGTTTTTTAGTCCCAAAATTATTTTACCTCCAATGTTGAGACCAAACCGACTGATTTCTTCTAGATGATATAGACTAATCAAACCCAACATGTCCACTATCAAATCTAGTCACCAGACATCACTCAACTAAAATGGTTCCTATAACAAAATACAGCTCCATCACTCCATAATAAGTGGGAATATATAAAAATATTGTACTAGAATGGATTATTCAAAGAAGGCCCACATAAAACATCCACTCGGGCAGGTATCCATCACACACCATATTAAGAGAATTGTATTTATGGTCAGTAAAACTCAATGTATACATAGAAACATACATACCACCATATTATAGATCATGATTCTATAGAATTTTAACTAAGTGTATGTTTGAAGTGTAATACTCATCAATGAATAAATACTAAATTTACATCCATAAGAGATTCATCTAATAATGGGACTGATTGATTAAAAACCAACCAGTTCCCTGACACCCTATGAATAAGGTTGGTCACAAACATGAGAATCTGATATGACCAGCTCTAAAAAATCCCAAAAAATTATACCACAATTTTGAGGTAATGTTATGCTTTCTAAAAAAGTAGCTGACCAAGAAACATGATCATTCACATTCACTAGAGCTCATATGAAACACTAATCATAAACTCATATTTATCCTACCATGATATAGCTATTAGATGACCATCATACATTTTAACATCAATCTATACCACTAGAGGTGGATCCATGTGCTTCCAATTGTATGGTAGCACTACTTTATTGTCTCTATGAAGAAGGGTCACCAGAATTTTTCCTTAATATAAAGCCTCATTTCCTAAACGGTCGTCATTATAGACTTATATTTCTATACTAGTTGGTTGTCATCATGAAAGCATAATAAAAGTTCACATGACGTGCCATAGTTAGATAAGAATATTTATGGAGCTAAATCAAGAAGGACATAAATGATAAAATACCCAATTCAATATGAGATAGGTACCATTAGTTCTCCACAACCAATATCTTATCATTTCATGTTGATAAACAAGTAGTTTTAGTAGTGATGTTTGGATAAGTATGATTCCTCACCCACACTAGTTCCCTATCATGAGATATAAACTTGGTATAATGCCCCGACCCCATAAGCCCAGATCAGGTGAATTACTTATTACATTGGCAAGATTAATAGAAATAAAATCTGAATGCAATGACCAGTTTAGTAGTATTGATGAAACTAGAAACATACATTAAAATCAAATTAATTTTGAAAAGGTAAAAAATAAAATACACGACAATAACTAAAAAACTACATCCATGAGATCTCAATAAAAGGTCTCTTCCACAAAAACTGTTGAAGGTAAACATATGAATGAGGTAAGTTAAAATGATAGGTAAGGAATACATATAGCAGAAGAATGAATCAAAAATAACTGAAATCAAATAAAAATTGTCCTAGTCAATATTTCATGGTGAATAAATGTCAAAAATTTTCCATTAATAAACTGATAATTAAACTGAATCCATATATTTTTTAACATTGAAAACGTCCTAGATAGTAATAAATGAAATTTAATCAAGATATAAGCTTATTAATTAGACATCATGTATCTGGAACATGAAACCACAATATCATCGAAATGGTTTATGTCTGTAGATAGAAACCCATATGATTTTGGAAAACATACATGAGGGATTTGTCACCAACTAATTTGTCTCATGAGACATGTCGATGCATCAAGGGGCTATGGTCGACCCAGCCCATCACTGCAAGTGAACAAATTCATTATAAATAGATTTTATACAAGTACCATATGCCTTATCAATATCCATATTTAGTAGAGTATATAGATTCATCAAAGGATTTTGACATAATTAATGATACTTTAAAATGAGACCATTGAAACACTATTGTGGAAATAAACCTTAAACATTTCAAATTGTGCCATTCAACCATGAAGCATTAAAATAATAATCCCATAGAATATCATTTGAATAAGAAGACTCTTGATATGATATATGAATGGGCAGTACATACACCACAAGTAATATTTATGTTGTGAACATGTAATATATCTCATAAAAGATAAAGTGATATGAGAAAAATATTTTTACTTTTGAATGGTTATTTATTAAGGAAACTCATCTATAATTTTAATGAAATCAGATTGAAAACACATATATCACTTAAATAAAATGTAAGGTCCATGAAATTATATTTTATTCTTATGTAAAATCTTATTGAGGATAATTCGTTTAGAAAGGTTTTTTAATAAATCTTTAGAAATATAACATTTTAGTGTTGTTTATGGAATTATTTAAAGTGAATTTAAAGAGAGAATGAATGTTTGGTTTTATAGAACAATAAATGAAATGAAATAAAATTTTCACTTTAAAATGTGTGATTTTTGAAATATAAATATTACATAAAACCTATTATGGAGTGAACTTCCAAATAGGTAATAATTTGAGAAGTTACTTGGATTCGAATTTTGTTTTAGAAGACTTTTTTGAAATATTGTTTTAAAACAAATATTATCCTATAAAATAAATAAAGATAATGACTGGTAAAAATATATATAACATTCACAAAAAATTTATGATTAGTACATTATAATGAATAATAATTTCATTGAGATGATTATAGAATAAGGGAAACCCAAATAAAAAAGGAGCCACGTGTAGAAAATACATACAAATTTGTAAACAATTGAATTGTATTCCCCAAAATTAATAATCATTAAATGATACAGTTAATATTAAGAAAATAAAAAAATTCATTATTTGAAACATCAATGGGTAGTATACATAAACCATACACAAGTAGTAATAGTGAATATAGAATATCTAACAAAAATGGAATGGAGAAGAAGAAACCCCTTACCTTAAGTCTGGTGGTGGTCCTCACATGATCTTAGTGTCCAGATAACCAAATTAAATAGATTAAGTAATATTTATAGAAGATATTTTTATGTAATTGTTTTATTATCACCTTTTAATATTCATTATTTTCTTTTTTGATTTGTTTAAAAGGTTAAAAGTTTTTTGTTTTGTAAGTATTTTCATCTTTGGTTTTAATGATCGGTTTTCTAGTTTTCATGTATGAATGTTTGTTAGAAATGTGGTAAAACATCTGGAATTGTTAATATATATTATTAGAGAAATTGTAGGGATATAAATGATCTAATAATGAAATTTTTTATATACCATGAGGATGAATTGTTTGATAATTGATAATGATAAATGAATGGTTTAACATGGTGGGTTTTTGCACAATGAATTTGTTATGAATTATAATTAAATATTATAAGAGTGTAAGGATTCCAGATCATTACATACGATGAAATAAAAATAATATCATCTTTTTCAAACACAAAAACTTTTTATTTAACATTAATTATTATGGTAATATAAATTTATAACATTTCATCCATGAATGATATAAATTAACACATCTCAGACGATGATTTCATTTTTATAATAAGAGGAGAGGGAAGATGGATGATGATAAAATAATAAATTAGTATAATAAAATTCCAATTAAAGTAAGGTACTAGAATTTTCATAACATTTGGATAATTTTTTATGAGGAAAGAAAGGGAAAAAATGTACTCGAAATAAAAGAAACATTGATAAATCCATCATTAAAATTCTGTATCCTAACGACGTGGCTTCAAATTTCATTAAATATTTCAATGAAAGAGAAAGGGTATATCATCTTTCAGAAATAAAATGGATGTTATGTGTGATATATAATGACATATCGTTGAATAAACCAATTTATATTAATATATAATAACATAATGAGATTTCATAAAAAAAAGAGTTTTTGAGATGAAAATGTTACAGCATAAAATAAATACTACATGGATTTAGAAATCATTTAAAATAGAGGGGACAAGGGTCAACTGTAACACCCCGACCCCAGCTACCCAGAGTCAGTGCATTACTTCGTAACATTGGCATGATTACAAAAGATCAAGTCTTGAAAGACCGATTAGTTTAGTAGCCTTGGAAACACTAGATACATTCGTAAACGTTACATTACATCATAAAGTGAAAAACTACAATAACAAAGTCTCCATAGTCCACACTCATATCCTCTTCTGAAAATCCCTGCAGGTCATTCATAAAATACTTCTTCACATCCTGGAAAATATTAAAACATTGAAAGGGGTGATCTCAAACGCTCAGTAAGGATAACAATATTGCGGAAGCCATCATAAATAAACATAAACATTTAAGGCAATGTATAACTAAAACCAAAGCCTTTTAAACTTGAACATCAACATAATATGGAAAAAGTAAAATGACATAATGCCATTTACTTATTCACATGGATATTCTACAGGTCGAATAATCACATGAAATATCATTAACCACTTTCATAATGATGGAATGCATAATGCCAGACATTCTGAAACATTTTGTCAAGGCCTTGGCCAAGACATCTAAAATGATTAAGGCCTCGGCCAAAATCACAAATCAAATTGGGAAAGGGCCTCGGCCAATTCCACGTCTAGTTGTCTCATGAGACCTACCGATGCAATTTTTTTAGAAGATACTTACGTTTAAAATTTCTTAAATATACTCCAGTGTTTTTCTGAAAACATTATGCAAGCTTCTGAAAACAAAATAACTAATTCTGAGACTGCTCGACTAATTACAGGCCATGATGGGTCCACGCCCAATCCCTTCCTGTCAACCACACTCGAGAGTCAGGTTTTCTGAAAACATTTTTAAGCTTCCGTTAAATACGTATACATTTGCACTGGATTTTAATATATTTGAGAGAAATATATCTTTTTTGAAATCATTTAAAAATCACATAATTATAAAATAAAACCTTTTTAATAAACATAAAAGTCAAAGGGGTTTATACACCGTATAAAAGAATGTTGTGTATAAAACCAAATATGCCTCAATGAAAGGAGATTGAGACGAAATCCATAAAAAGATCATTTTTAAAATAAAATAGATCTATTATGTGTATTCACTATAGGTACACATAAAGAATACAAAATAATACATAATAATATCATGACATAATTTGAAAGTAGGAGATTAACCCAAAGAATGGAAGTTGGGTTATGAAATTCCCTTACCTCGTGTCTGACTTGACTCAACTGTTCTTTAACCTTCTGAATAATAAACTAGAGTTAATATATACCATATTAATAACAATTTTCAATTTCATTATCCTTATTATATTACTTATTACAATGATATGAACATTATGTAATTATTTAAGTTAATAACGGTCGTTTTGTCGATCTTTGGTACTTGAGTCAACAATAAAATTCTTATAATTACATGTTGTTTATGTGGTAGAATATCCATTCTCTCGAGAATTATATTCATGATTTATATGTCATATATATCTTATATTTCCAGTATATACATTCATTTATAATATTACGTAACATTTAGAGGTAAGAAATGAAATGCACCGCTCATGGAGACGGTAAGCCGTACGTACGCATGAACGCTACTTTCATTTCAATTTCATATTTAATGGAACTAAATCATAATTATATACATTTATAATATAATTCCAGTATAATATAGTGTATAATACCATTTACTCCATCTTTTATACATCCCACATATGGCATTAACGATTCAAATCACTTTGAGGGGGCGGTAGTCCGCACTTCCTAAAATGAAATTATCGCGTTTTACCCATAATGGAAATCATAAAGTATGCCATAAATGAGAAATACAGAAGCATAAGTAAAACATAAACATATTATATATCATATATAAAAATAGTTACATCTTAATGGGCACCTTTTACGGTGTTATATGAGTGTTGAACAATCATCGTTTCGTGAGGCAGAAATTTTCCATCCAAAGAAACCGTATGTTCTTTAACCATTAGATGTAGGTGTGTGTAAGGGTAGTTCGAATCCTTCTTATAACAACATCCTAGTATATTGAGGATACTGGTTTTGTTACAAAAGAAATGAATAAAAAGAGTTTAGGGGTTGGAGAAGAAAAATAAAACAAAACAACATTAGAGAAGACATTACCTCAAAATCGGGTAACTCTTTTTGATTTGATCCAAAGGCTTCCTTGGGAAGAGTTCTGCTCAAAGTGAGGCTTCTAGGAGTAATAGGGGGAAGTTTAGAGAGTAGTTGGGTAGAGGTTGGCCGAACAAAATGGCTTGAAGGTGTGAATAAGGTGGGAGTGGTGGGGGCCTTTTATAAGAGGAGAGGAGGGGCTATTTTGGAAAGATTGAAATGTTACATTATTATAAAATGCTTTTCGGATTCTAAAGGTCTCACACTTATATAATTCGTGGATAATGTGATAATGGTTCGAAATATCCTCATCCAATAGGCTTTGGACAAGTGTAAGCCTTGTATTTTGCATTATCTTCTCATTTTATTTAAATCGTTAAATAATGAGGTCATCGCTGCATCATAATGATGTCATAAATAATTTACTTTATTTAATGTATAAAAATTATAAAAAAAATTACTATAATGTATGAAATCGTTTTAGCTTTCTAATGAATATTTATAGTCAAAATTGGTACTTCTGTAACCCAACTTAAAAATTGTTTTAGTAAAACAACTCATGTTTGTATAAATTTAATTTTAACATTAAATAAATATATATTAATGTAATTTTCCAACTAAAGTGGCTCCATGGGGTCCCCAAGTTGACCCATGGGTTTTCTTGGTTGGCCATGACTCATCCAATAGGAGTAGGACAAGTGTCAAGCTCATCTCATATTATTAAAACATTATTTTTACCTTAAACTACACTAATTACCTCTAATCGCGATTAAGAACTTAAAAGTTACTATTCACCAAAAAAACTATTTTGATCTCATTGAACCACATTTTACTTCTTAATGACAACCATGTATTTCGGATTTTTGAAAATCAAATCACAGAAGTGGTAATATTTCATTTAATCAAAAAATCAGTTATTTAACTACCACTTAGTGGTTTCACTATTCATAAAAAATTGAAGTTTTTCAGAACAATGCCAAAATTTCAACCTAAGATATAATTGATATTCCGAATTCAAAAATGAGGTCTATTTTACAAAATTACAAACATATAAGTTGCATTAATTAATTATATAATTAATTCCCACTTTTACAACAAATAGCGTGTTTTTATGAAACAATTTATATCAAACGATTGGCAATTGTTTATGTCCAATTTCAATGTTAAATTAATTCTAATGACCACCTTTGGATAAAATGGTAAAAATTTATTCTAAATATACATTAAAACCAATAAATAGTATAATTTATCACTATAAATTGTTTTGATTAAAAAAGTTGTTTTTAAGTAATTTTCACTATTCATAAAAATTGGAAGTTCTCAGAAAATTACAAAAAATTCAACTTTGGATAATTTCGAAATTACGAATACAAAAATTAAGTCCATTTTGAAATATACAATTTCTATAATTTTAAAAAGTGGTTTTTACTATTCATAACGGCTACTTTGATTAGTCACGGTGTTTTAGAACTCAAAGTTGCGTACGATGCAAGCTATTTCATTATTGAATGAGAAACGTGTCGTGGAAGCTCGGGGTGTTACATTTTCCCCTCCTTCAATAAATTGCGTCCTCACAATTTGAAATTTTTCTTTGAAAATAAATGGTTGAAAAGAGAAAATACCTTTGTGGAAAACCCACATCGGAAATAAGATTAATAAAATTTAGCCTTAATAAGAGGGAAAGGGAAATAAAAAAGTCACCACCCAATTATGATCTCGATTAGCAGAACATTGGTGGCAATTAGAGACATATAATTGGAGGCAAAACGTAAATATTTGTTGGGAGTGATTGAGTTCATCAATCATAATCAACTGTCAAATTGAGGGCCTCAAAGCCTTCAATCTATGTTGATTTAAAATATCATCAGTTCCACAAGACATAAGGTATTAGGATAACACATTTTTTTTAATATCCCTTTAATAAAGATTAAGAATTAATTTATTCATTGAATAAGAGATAGGTATAAATATATTTATGGTTGACAATTAGATTTTCAACCTTCAACTCATCTTTCACTCAAAAAGATAATAAAACTCAAAAATATTATACTTATACTAATTGTATAAGGTTCCAAATGTTAACACATAACATTTAGATTAGTAAAATTATTTTGTAAAAACCAGGGACTTCTTATAGGCTAGTGGTAGGAAATAAAGGCATGTCACACTATGTTTGTGGGTTCGATTCCTGCAGCTTTGTCCGACGCGACGGGTTATGCCCCACCCTGCAGGTTGTTCTTTTCCTAAAACTATAGTATCATAATATTCCAAAAGTAATCTTCATAAATTTTTTAACCTTAAACAATACTATCCAAAGATTAACTTAATCCACTCCAACCTTTATAGTTATCCAAAATACCTCTGTCCAGACTTTCTCTAAAAGGTTTATTTATTCCAAAATCAATTTATCAGATTCCCCAAACAAAGTAATGTTTCTCTTATTGTCACATACTAAAAATATAATTACCTTCATCATATTAAAGCCTTACTGAAATCAACAAGCACTGCAGTACAATCCTTATATATATATCACATTATTCTAATAACCAGAATATAATCCATGAGTCCAAAAGCACCAATACATTAGTTATTCTGCTTCAACTGTAGTAACAGCATAAGATTGTCCTTGATCCCTTGGCCTTTTCTAAGGTAAGTCTCCCTGACGCTTAGGACATTCATTTGCATAATTACCCATTTCTCTACAATTGTAGCATTCAACTTTGATATCCTCTTTCTTTCCCTTGCAATCACGAGCCTGGTGACCCTTTTCTCCACATTTATAACAAACTCCCATTCCTTTTAGGCAAGTACCAGGGTGATTCTTCCCACAATTATCACATAATGGAAAATCCTTCTTTCCCTTTTTCCCTTTATCTATCTCTTGTTCCACCGTTCTCTTCTTCTCTTGCTTTACTTTGTTGTCATAAGACTTAGAGAATTCTTTTTCTGTCTTGATAGCACACGAGACAATATCTTCGTATGATGAGAAGGATTGTGATACCAAAGCTCGACGGAGAAATGGTTTTAACCCATCAAAGAAACGATCAATCTTACTCCTTGGGTTACGTATATAATCGGCAGCATGCCTCGCTAACCTTGTAAAGTTAGCCTCATACTTTGCGACATTCTCATCCTCCTTCTGCCTCAGACTCAGAAATTGCCTTTCCATATCTGCTCGATGGTCACGAGGAAAGTATTTCTCTACGAAAAGCTCTTTGAACTCCTTCCATTCCATATTTGATACGTCATCATCTTCCTTTGTGTTTGGAGTCAGCGACCACCACTGATCGGCATCTCCAGTGAGGCGGTAAACTGCCATGACAACCTTCTCCCTTTCGCTACTCCCCAAGGGATGGAATATTTTCTCTAAGGAGTTTATCCATTGCACGGCTACTATAGGATTTGTACTCCCATTGAAGGTTGGTGGTTGTTGCCTCATGAAATGGTCTAGCATTGATCCTCCATGTTGCGGATCAGGGTGCTCCATACGAGTAAGGTTATTATTCATAACCTGAGTGAGTTGTCCCAGTATGGTAATAAGTTGATCAGCAACAGTTGTATCTCCAGATCCACAATAATTATCTTGAGCAGGAGGGAAATCCCTACACGGAGTGCATGTATTGATACGGTTTCCATTCCTTCCACTTGGCTCCATTTCTAAACAATGGTATAAACTAGATTAGTTTATGAATAAAAATAAATAATTCCATACTTGTAAAATACTTAACATAAATTGAACTATTTATGGATATAATCCATAATCATAAAAATGTTTTCTTTGAGGATGTATATACTCATAAACCCTTCATAATGATTTGTAAAGAAAATGAGAGTTATCCTAAGAATATCCCCCGGGAGTGTCGTAACCAAGAGTGCAGCAAGGCCCGTTTCCGTGCACCAGTTCCCGTTCGAGTCTAGCTCAAAGCGGTGTTTTCGGGTTTTACCCCTACGAACATCTGTGCCAGAGCCGCCTCTACCTGCTCGTATCCATACATGGATGTATTGCTCGGAAAACTCACAAAATATCTACAATACCAAAATTCTAGGATGTTCTTCTATACTAATCCTCAAAGTTCATCTTAGGTCTACGTGCTCTAATCAGAGTTTATCTAAATCTACCTTCCAATGTTTGTACTAAACTGTCTCTGATACCAACTGTAACGCCCCGACCCCAGCTACCCAGAGTCAGTGCATTACTTCGTAACATTGACATGATCACAAAAGATAAAGTCTCGAAAGACCGATTAGTTTAGTAGCCTTGGAAACACTAGATACATTCGTAAACGTTACATTACATCATAATGTGAAAAACTACAATAACAAAGTTTCCATAGTCCACACTCATATCCTCTTCTGACAATCCCTACAGGTCATTCATAAAATACTTCTTCACATCCTAGAAAATATTAAAACATTGAAAGGGGTGAGCTCAGATGCTCAGTAAGGATAACAATATTGCGGAAGCCTTCATGAATAAACATAAACATTTAAGGCAATGTATAACTAAAACAAAAGCCTTTTAAACTTGAACATCAACATAATATGGCAAAAGTAAAATGATATAATGCCATTTACTTCTTCACATGGATATTCTACTGGTAGAATAATCACATGAAATATCATTAACCACTTTCATAACGATGGAATGCATAATGCCAGACATTCTGAAACATTTTGTCAAGGCCTCGTCCAAGATGTCTAAAATGATTAAGGCCTCAGCCAAAATCACAAATCAAATTGGGAAAGGGTCTCGGCCAATTCCACGTCTAGTTGCCTCATGAGACCTACCGATGCAATTTTTGTAGAAGATACTTACGTTTAAAATTTCTTAAATATACTCCAGTGTTTTTCTGAAAACATTATGCAAGCTTCTGGAAACAAAATAACTAATTCTGAGACTGCTCGACTAATTACAGGCCATGATGGGTCCACACCCAATCCCTTCTTGTCTACCACACTCGAGAGTCTGGTTTTATGAAAACATTTTTAAGCTTGCGTTAAATACGTATACATTTGCACTGGATTTTAATATATTTGAGAGAAATATATCTTTTTTGAAAAAATTTAAAAATCACATAATTATAAAATAAAACCATTTGAATAAACGTAAAAGTCAAAGGGGTTTATACACCGTATAAAAGAATGTTGTGTATAAAACCAAATATGCCTCAATGAAAGGAGATTGAGATGAAATCCTTAAAAAGATCATTTTTAAAATAAAATAGATCTATTATGTGTATTTACTATAGGTACACATGAATAATACAAAATAAGACATAATAATATCATGACATATTTTGAAAGTAGGATATTAACCCAAAGAATGGAAGTTGGGTTAAGAAATTCCCTTACCTCGTGTCTGACTTGACTCAACCATTATTTAACATCCTGAATAATAAACTAGAGTTAATATATACCTTATTAAGAACCATTTTCAATTTCATTATCTTTATTATATCACTTATTACAATGATATGAACATTATGTAATTATTTAAGTTAATAACGGTCGTTTTGTCGATCTTTGGTACTTGAGTCAACAATAAACTTCTTATAATTACAAGTTGTTTATGTGGTAGAATATCCATTGTCTCCAGAATTATATTCCTGATTTATATGTCATATATATCTTATATATCCAGTATATATATTCATTTATAATATTACGTAACATTTAGAGGTAAGAAATGAAATGCACCGTTCATGGAGACGGTAAGCCGTACGTACGCATGAACGCTACTTTCATTTAAATTTCATATTTAATGGAATGAAATCATAATGATATAAATGTATAATATAATTCCAGTATAATATAGTGTATAATACCATTTACTCCATCCTTTATACATCCCACATATGGCATTAACAATTCAAATCACTTTGAAGGGGGCGGTAGTCCCAACTTCCTAAAATGAAATTATCGCGTTTTAACCATAATGGAAATCATAAAGTATGCCATAAATGAGAAATACAGAAGCATAAGTAAAACATAAACATATTATATATCATATATAAAAATAGTGAAATCTTAATGGACACCTTTGAAGGTGTTATATGAGTGTTGAACAATCATCGTTTCGTGAGGCAGAAATTCGCCATCCACAGAAACCGTATGTTCTTTAACCATTAGATGTAGGTGTCTGTAAGTGTAGCTCGAATCCTTCTTATAACAACATCCTAGTATATTGAGGATACTGGTGTTGTTACAAAATAAATGAATAAAAAGAGTTTAGTGGGTTGGAGAAGAAAAACAAAACAAAACAACATTAGAGAAGACATTACCTCAAAATCGGGAAACTCTTTTTGATTTGAGCCAAAGGCTTCCTTGGGAAGAGTTATGCACAAAGTGAGGCTTCTAGGAGTAATAGGGGGAAGTTGGGAGAGTATTTGGGCAGAGTTTGGACGAACCAAATGGCTTGAAGGTGTGAATAAGGTGGGAGTGGTGGGGGCCTTTTATAAGAGGAGAGGAGGGGCTCTTTTGGAAAGATTGAAATGTTACATTATTATACAATGCTTTTCGGATTATAAAGGTCCCAAACTTATATAATTCGTGGATAAGGTGATAAGGTTTCGAAATATACTCATCCAATAGGCTTTGGACAAGTGTAATCCTTGGATTTTGCATTATCTTCTCATTTTATTTAAATCTT
The DNA here is from genome assembly GCA_963277665.1 of Viscum album. Lineage (NCBI taxonomy): Eukaryota > Viridiplantae > Streptophyta > Magnoliopsida > Santalales > Viscaceae > Viscum > Viscum album. The sequence continues at coordinate 1,336,731,926 of OY728163.1, read as the reverse complement.
TAAATAATGAGGTCATCGCTGCATCATAATGATGTCATAAATAATTTATTTTACTTAATGTATAAAAATTATAAAAAAAAACTATGATGTAGGAAATCTTTTTAGCTTTCTATTTAATATTTTCAGTCAAAATGTGGACTTCTGTAACCCCACTTAAAAATTATTTTAGTGAAACAACTCCTGTTTGTATCAATTTAATTTTACAATTAAATAAATATATATTAATGTCATTTTCCAACTAAAGTGGCTGCATGGGGTCCCCAAGTTGACCCATGGGTTTTATTGGTCGGCCATGACTCATCCAATAGGAGTAGTACAAGTTTCAAGTTCATCTCATATTATTAAAACATTATTTTTACCTTAAACTACACTAATTACCTCTAATCGCGATTAAGAACTTAAAAGTTACTATTCACCAAAAAATTATTTTGATCTCATTGAACCACATTTTACTTCTTAATGAAAACCATGTATGTCGGATTTTTGAAAATCAAATCACAGAAGTGGTAATATTTCATTTAAACAAAAAATCGGTTATTTAACTACCACATAGTGGTTTCACTATTCATCAAAAATTGAAGTTTTTCAGAACAATGCCAAAATTTCACCCTAAGCTATAATTGATATTCAGAATTAAAAAATGATGTCTATTTTACAAAATTCCAAACATATAAGTTGAATTAATTAATTTTATAATTAATTCCCACTGTTACAACAAATAGCGTGTTTTTAAGAAACAATTTATATCAAAAGATTGGCAATTGTTTATGTCCAATTTCAATGTTAAATTAATTCTAATGACAACCTTTGGATAAAATGGTAAAAATATATTCTAATTATACTTTAAAACCACTAAATAGTATAATTTATCACTATAAATTATTTTTATTAAAAAGGTAGTTTTTAAGTAATTTTCACTATTCATAAAAATTGGAAGTTCTCAGAAAATTACAAAAAATTCAACTTTGGATAATTTCGATATTACGAATACAAAAATGAAGTCCATTTTGAAATATAAAATTTCTATAATTTTAAAAAGTGGTTATTACTATTCATAACGGATACATTGATTAGTCTCGGTGTTTTAGAACTCGAAGTTGCGTACAATGCAAGCTATTGCATTATTGAATGAGAAGCGTATCGTGGAAGCTCGGGGTGTTACATCAACCATTCATAAAAGTCTCATAAATTAGTATATAGGAATACTATTATGGAAATAAGAATATGGTATGAAAACATGAAATACATACCACATAATAGAGAACATGGATGGAAAAGAAAAGTTGAGAATTCTCTTACCTTATAGAGTAACTCCTAAAACATGATCGGTGTGACCATGGGGGATTGAGGACACCTTGGGAGGAATAAAAGAGATGTCAAACTATTATATCCTTGACAAAAATGAGTTTGGAATGAATGAAAATGAAGTAATGAGTGGGTACTTATATTATATGAGATGTAGTCTTTTATTAATTTAATAGGCCACCACATTTGTGGTTTTTAAAAAACAATGGGCATGACAATGGTATTTTCCCATTGAATTTTCCACGTGGGAAACCTCAAATCTTATTTTACTATTCAAAAGTCTATCATAATTTAATATTTATTGTTACATCATTATGAAGTAATGAAATATACTAAATCCTCAAATCTATATTTTTAATATTCACTAAATATTCATTTACTTTTGGAAAATACCAAAAATTTAACCTAATAATTTTTTACATCTATATTTTAAAAATAAAATCCTTTTTTTAAATACTTTTTAAAATATTTTTTATTGAAATTATTAGAAAGTTCACAATTTATTCCAAATAACAACTTTAAAACTTAAAATAGTTTTATAACTCCTTTAGAACTTAATCAAGGTCGTATAAATTTATCTAATAACCAAAGGACAATAAATTGATAATTTATCATTACATTTTATGAAAATATATTTTCATATCAAATTATTAAAATAATCATAATTCTATAACTAAAATATTAACGACCTAAAAAAATATGAATACTTATAATATGATCATTTTTTCACTTATTATATGTCTAATTTTTATTAATATAATCATGGGTGAATTTTCTATTTTTAGGCCAATTTACTATTCATTACTATTCATATGGGTATGTAATAGTTCATAAGGGTAGGTTATTATTCATAAAAAATTATGTTTATCTTATCAAACTCTGTATATCGTACAGAATACAACCATGTATGTTAGTTTTACGAAATTCAAATTATAAAAGTAGAAAAATTGTGTTTATTGGTTAGTTTATAATAATGTTTTGTTTTGTAGAGAGTCTTTTTTTCATTCATTCTACATTATGTATATTGGTAAGATATCAGGGTTTTACATAATTCCCTCCTAAACAGAATTGTGTCCTCATAATTCCAAATTCCACTAAAATTTTTAAAATTTGATTCATGAAAATATCCTTTATGCAAGAAACCCATATCAAAAGTTGTGTTAATAAAATATCCTCCTAAAAAGGGGTTAAGGGAAATGTGGTGGTCACCAAAATATTTATGCTTTCTAATGGGGTGAAATTATGTTTAAGTGAAATCTTGGAAATGGAATAAAAATATAACTATAAAGTTCTAATGGATCATGATATCGAATATGTTAAAAATAATGTTGATTACTAGAAAACTATAAAGTATTATAAAATTATTTGATATTATAAAATATTATGATCATAGGAAAAAACATTATTTAATTCTCTTTTCCTTTAGTTAAGGAATTATTCCACTATATGTGAGTATAAATATATGTTTCTATTCATAAACACATCCTTTAATTACACCTTGAACTATCTATACTTCATAATATTTCATGGTTTACCCTATAAGGTAATGTAATACAATAACCTATATATGATCGGACAATGGTCAACATAAATTTTTTTGTAAATGGTTAAACATTCCGAAATATGAATATTGAAAACTTTAGAATGATGGTATCTAAATTTACCATATGAACTTATCATAAACCCTTAACTAAAATGAAGAATTTCTAAATTTTCACATTCCAAAAAGTTGAATAACTTCATCAAGTATCCTTTTGAAATAAGGTAAAAACATGAATTACCATAAAAACCATATTGGAAACATGAATTCATTGTTATTCCATAAGTACAAGTTATTGGATATATTCATTAAATCAAAAAGTATTGTAAATCTATTGATGATAGCATGGACCACTTCTCAACAAGTCAACAATTTGTTCTATGGTAGCATGTGCATATTAGAAACAATCATTTCATCATCATTATATCAATATAAAATATATATTAAGGGTTGTAATTCCATAAATAAAGCATTTAAAAAAAATTAACTTTTACAAAATATCTTTTCTTGGTACCATTCAACTTATGGTTTTGAATCCTTAATAATAACGAATTACATTATAATCCTAATATATTCCATAATTATTATAACCAGTACATTACTAACAATATATTTAAATGACATCATTCTTGACTTGGTGTATTAATTATTCAACTTCATCTATCGTAGAATAATAACTTGATCATTATCCGGAATCATCATTTGGGGTATATTCTTTTAAATCATGGAACATTGATTCACATAGTGTCCCATAACTGTGCATTTGATGAATTATACATTGGAAGCTAATTTTTTACTATGAAATAATTAACATGGTGTCCTTTGTCTCCAAACATGTATCAAACACCCATTACCTTCAAGAATTTACCAGGGTGATTCTTTCCACTATTATCACATGTGAGAAAACGCTTCTTTCCCTTCTTCCCATTATCCCCATGTTTCTCTGCCATCATATAATTCATTCTCTTACATTAAAATCCATAGGTCTCAAGGATGTCCTTACATAGCTTGTTAACACATGATAATAATTCCTCTTATGATGAATATATATAGGGGAAAATCTTCATATGAAAAGATGGATTAATACCAATAGAGATTTGATCCTTCTTACTCGTCGCATCACATGCATTGGTGAAGTTATCATTCCTTATGATAGGAAAAATTTCTAATAAATTAGATATTATATATTATGACATAAAATTTTGAACCCCAAATAACTAAAAACATGGTATAGGAAATATCATAAATTTATGCATAGTAAATCATAGATTCATATTTTTGGGTTACATTGGGTGGAATAAATCCTTCATAATCATGGGTAAATAAAATTTGAACTATAATAAGAATATCCCCTATGTGTTTCAAACCAAGTGTGATGTATGGACAATTTTCATGTACCAAGATACCTCGGGATAAGTCCTAAACTCTTTGTCTATGTTTTCACTCCCATGTTAATTTTTGACAGAAAAATGTCCACATGTAGAATCCATACATGAATGCATTTTTTTGAATGATCCACATAATATATTCCTTACCCTAATACTAGGATGTTATTGTATTTTTATCCTAATAGACTATCTTATGGGTTTGTTCTCTAATATATGTTTTTTCAATATAGTTTAAATGTTTTCTACTAAAACTCCTTTGATACAAACTATAACTCCTTGACCTCAAAGCCTTGAGCTGGTGCATTACTTATTGTATTTTCTGAATTGCAAGGGCTCAAATCCCAAAGGAATGATCAGTTTATTAGTCCTGAAAAACTAGATACATACATGAAACTCAAATTACATAAAAAAGGTAAAAATAAAATACATTACAGAAACTAATAAACAACATCCATGAGAACTCAATAAAAGGTCTCTTACTCGTATCCCCTTGAATGTAAATATATGAAAGTGGCGAGCTCAAACGATTTGTAAGCGTTACAAATATCAAAATCCTGAATCAACAATAACTGAAATGATGAAAAAATTGGAATATTCAATATGGAATGGTGAATAAATTAAAAATAGACTAATTTAATAAACAGAGAATGAAAATTCATCCATATATTTTGTGATATGAAATCCTCATGGATAGTAATAACTGAAAATTAATCAAGATATATGATTATTAAATAGAAATCATATATGTAAAACATGATACCACTATACTATCAGAATTTTTTAAGTATGTTGTTTGAAACCCATCTAATTTCTGAAAACAAACTCAAAGCATTTATTTGCAACTAATATGTCTCTTAAGACCTATTAATGCATCGACTAGATATAACGGGCCTCACCCGTCATTGCAATTTGAATGCATTTCATAATAATAGATTTAATTAAATTAAAATATTCTATCTCAATATTCATATTTAGTAGATGATAAAGATTCATCAAATGATGTTAACATAAATAAAGATACTTTTAAATGATACAATTGAAAAATTCTTGAGGGAATAATCCTTAAACATTCCAAACTGCCTCACACCACCTTGAAACATTTAAAAAACAATCTGTTATAAAATCATTAGATTAATGAGAATATTTATATGATATACCAATGGGAATTTCATACACCACAATTAATAATTATGTTTTGAACTTGGAATATTTCTCATGAATGGTAAAGTGAATTGAAAAAAATCATTTTTCCTTTGAAAAGAAGAGTTCATTTGGAAAATAATTTTTAATTGTCATGAAATTAGATCATAAACATGTATATACCATAAAATAAAAGTTAAGAACATTGAAATTATATTTGTTGATTAAATAAAATTATATTGAGGTGAAATCATTTAAAATGGGTTTTAAGAAACCTTATAAATAGAACATTTTAGTGTAGTTTATGCAATTATTTAAAGAGATTTTAAAACGAAAAATATTGACTTATTTTATAAAAAAAAGAAATGAAAAAGTATATTTATATCACAATATAATTTGTGATTTTTGAATGAAAAATAAGGCGTAAAATAGAGTATAGAGTGAACGTCAAAATATGTAAGAATCCAAGAAGTTACTTGCATTCGGCTTGCATTTTAAAATAATTTTTGAAAATATTCTTTTAAATCACATATCATCCCATAAAATACAGAAGAATTATGATTGGTAAACATATATAGAACATTAACATAGAATTTATGATTAGTACATTAGAGTAAATATTAATTTTTATTTTTGTGAGTATAGAACAAGATCAACTCAAATAAAAATAGAGGTTCTGGTAGAAAATACATAAAACTTTGTAATAAATTTAATTCTATGCCCCAAAATTAATGATCATTAAATTATACATTGATTATCATGAAAATAAAGAGAATCATTATTTGAAACATCAATGGTTAGTATACATACACCTTACACAAGTAGTAGTAGTGAATACAGAATGTCTCACAAAAATGGAAGCGAGAAGAAGAAACCCCTTACCTTAAGTCTGGTTGTGTTCTTCAATTGATCTCAGTTTCCAAGATAAAAAAATATAATTCATTAATTGATATTTACGGAACGTCATTTTTATGTAATTTATTTATTATATCCTTTTTCGGTTCATTCATTTCTTTTTTATGGGTTTAGATGGTTCAATTTTATTTTTTTGGAAGCATTTTTTCCCTTGGTTTTAATGATTTTTTTGCTTGTATTAATGTATGGAAGTTCATTTGATATTTGGTAAAATAGCCAGAATTTTTAATATATTTTTTAGAGACATTATTATTATATTAATTATCTTAATACGGACATGGTTATATACCATGAGGATGACTTGTTTGATAAATTATAATGATGAATGATTGGATTAACTTGGTGGGATTTTGAAAAATGACTTGTTTTTTATTATTATTTTATATAAGTACATTTTAAGGATTCTAGAACTTTTAATACAATGAAATACATATATTATGATCCAGGTCAACCAATAAAATATTTTCACATCCATAATTGAAGATGGTAATAAAAATTGACAACTCGTCGTCCTTGAATGTGATAAATTAATAGATCTTGGAAGGTGTTTTAATTTTTAGTATATGTGGAGGGGGAAGAGAAAAATGAAGATGAAATATTCCATTATCATAATAAAATTCAAATTCATGCATGTTACTAGAATTATCATATAATTTGGATGAAGGGTTATGACGAAATAAAATGAAAATAATGGAACTCAAAATAAAATAAATGTTGAGAAGTCTCTCACAAAAATTAGTCAACCTAATGAAATCACTAAAAATTTCATAAAATATTTTGATGAGAGAAAACAATTTAAATTAAAAGATAATATTATAATAAGGGTGCATAACAAAAGATATTTTGAGATGAAAATCCTATAGCATAATGGCTATACAACATGGTTCTAGAAGACATTAAAAAAAGAGGTGTAAAGGGTCACCCATTTATAAAATACTCATAAAATATTACAGCGGAATAATAATATGGATATAATAACATTATATGAAAACAAGAAATTTATACCTCATAAAAGACAACATGGTTGGAAAAGAGATGTTGAGAATTCTATTACCTTGTTGAGTAACTACTAAAACATGATATTGGGGCCTTAGGGGCTTGACGACAACTTGGGAGGACTAATAGAGAGGAAAAACTACTAGATATTCGAGGATGATGTGTTTGGAATTATGGAAATCGAAGGAATGATTTAGTATTTATATTAAATGAGAGATAATTTTTATTATTTTAAAAGGACACATCATTAGTGGTTTCTGAAAAACCATGGTCTTGCCCATGGTATTAGCCACTTGGGACACCTCACATAATATTATTCTATACAAAAGTCGACTTAAATTTTATATTAATTATTACATCATTATTATTTCATTAAACATACTAGAAACTCAAAACTGTATTTTTACTATTCCTAAAAATCATGTATTTTTGAAAAATCTAAAAAATTCACCATAATCATTTTCAAATTTGTATATTTCCAAAATAAAATCCATCTATTGAAACTCACATTCTTAATATTTTTAATTTAATTTTTATACAAAATCATAATTTATTTCAATGTAAAACATTATTAACACTATTACTCGTTTTAAAACACCTTGATAAATTAATCATGGTCCCATCATGTTATCTTATAACCCTAAAAAATAAATATATAAAAAATGATTACATTTTATGAAAATATATTTCCATTTTAAATTATATAATTAATTATAAAATTGTAAATAAAAGATTTATGAAATAAAAATTATCAATACTTATACTATGATTATTTAATAAGATGCCTAAATTGTATTTATACACTAATGGGTGATGTTTTTATTTTTTGGCCAACTTTCTTTTCATTATTATTCATTACTATTTTTAAGGGTATGTTATTATTCCTACTGTTATGTTACTATTCATAACAAATTAAATTTGACTTATCTGACTCTAAATATCATACTTAACACAATCGTGAATGTTAGTTTTTCAAAATTTTAATTATAGATGTGGAAAAATTATGTTTTTTTGGTTTGGTTATAATAATTCTTTTGTTTTTGTAGATAATTAAGGATTCATGCATTATATATTAAATTTATGTTTAAATTCTTGGAGTGTTACACTTGGTAAACTCCAACTTCATTTCCATAAGTTCGCAAACCATAACACATAACAATACTAACTCCAAACACTGACCTGAGCACAAAAAAATTTGATACTTCATTATCATGAGCTGATCCATAAGGACCACACCTAGAGTGGTAGTATGATGAGGGTGACATTGAAATTCTAACTCCAATAGCATAGGGGTGTCTAAGAAACACCGAGATGAAATATAAATAAAATTATAAAATATATCCCATACTACTTATACACAGACAAACACAAATAGATAAATTAAATAGTGTTAACATATAATAAAATAGTAAATCATTTAGTGTGGAATTAATTCATTAAATAATATCTATGAAAAAAATCATAGTGAATAGTGGTAATACAAAAGATATTAGGGGTAAGAATACACCCCAACTAGAAATGAGGTCCCAACCAGAAAACTATAGTGAAATGGGATAACTAAAGGGAGATCGTAACTCACAATCATTTAGGAAAAACATTGAACATGTTTACCACCACCAACTACCTCTATGGTCCTCCAATACTAAGTCCACAAAAGTTAATATTGATCTGTCTGTCATCTATATAATACACAAAATAAACGTGCATAGCCCATAAAAGTGTGACTATATACATACCTAGTATGAAACCCCAAGAAACCAATAGGGAAAAAATAATATAAAAATAGTCATCTCACCTCATAAGGAAATACATAAAAAGGAACCCAACATCATATATGATCAAAATGAACCCAATAAAATAAAAAGTGGATCTTCATCTTCATAGCTAACTATATATAGAGAGACACATCTGAGCACACTATCAAAATAGTTCGTCCACGGGTAATGAAACTTCCAATTTTATCATGATTATATCATCCTAAACTCCCCCATAAATATATTTATTTAATATATTCATGATCATGGCATGTAATTGTTATTTTTATTCCTCGATATTTACATTCTCAAACAAATCTATGAATTCTATATTTTCATGAAATAGTGTCTTGGAATTTACCTCATTAGTTTTTCTCCCTATAAACGGATGAACTATTTTCCATAATTAATGAAACTAATTTTTAGTATTAATCAATAAATTCCATATTACATGTTATATTTTCTGTAAAAATCTCAATCCCAATCCTTTAGTTTCATTAAAGTTGTCATAATTAATCAATATGTATAAATAATAATGATATAACTTATAATCTCTCAGAAGGAACACTAATGCTGAGAGATTCCTCTCATTATATGATTCTCTTTACTACCTTTTTACAAATTAAATTTTTTTTATTCTTTATTTTATACTATATTTATTTTATCACATAATGTTTCTAGTGATTATATTTTTCCCTTTAATAGATCATGTTATCTATATATCCATATCAATCATTTATTGGTTGTATGTCCTATTCTATCTTACATTTCACAAGAAAACATATTATACATAATAATTGTATTAATTATATGGAATTATGTTCTATTATTGGGGATGATTGTATCATTTTATTCCCTTATTTTTTCTTCCTTTTATTAGAATTTAGATTGACTATATTATTTTTTCTTATAAATGAATACTTATGTTATTTTATTCTGGATTCTATTTTTTCATAGAATATTTTATTTTATATTTATGTTTTATCCCTATTTCATGTTACTTTATAATATTATCATGTACTTACATGATATGATAACATTCTATTGTTTTTTTCCTAAACCTATAGAAATACAAATAGTATCTTGAAACTCTTGGCCTCCCCTCATTTTTTATAATTTTTCATTATTTCATATGTTATGTATATTGTTGTTTTGACTGGGACCACCATAATTTTAGATAATTGTTGTTTATCATCTCATTATAAATCCATTTATATACACCCTAAAATATGTGGTATTATATAGAACATCTTTCCTTCTATACTTTTCATAATCTGTTTTTAAACATTTATTCGCAAGTAAAATAATATTACTACAGAAGATATAATCTCAGTTTGGGGATAACTTCTTTTTAGAGAATGGTTCTACTTGATTAGAGGATGATTTGATTATCTTTCTTCTTCTATTATGTGTTCTCAGTTATGCATGGATTTCAAATGAAATCGTTGTGGGAGAATATTTCTTATCAATTACCTAGAAATGGTTAGTTTGTGTGAACTTAAAACTTTTCTTCTTTAAAATTCAAGGAACATTATATTGAGGGAGTAATTTTCTTCCTCATCCAATCATAGGATTTATTCCAAAGGTTTTATTATCATAATGATTTTCTCATCTTGTAATTTACATAATTAATATAAACAATCAACAAGATATTTTATTATTTTTTCCATACACACAATTGAGAATAATTAAAATCCATAGATATTTTATTCCATTTTTCAACTGAATGTATGTATTCTATAAAAATAATCTTAAAAAAACATTCTCAGAAACATGAAATTGTAATTATTATTAAAAATTATGAAATGCAATATTTTATTATGTTAGTGAATTCTTACTTGATTACCTAATTATTTTGAGAAAATTTCAATTTCAAAACTTCTTTCATAGTCCCTTATCAAAATTTTCAATTCCATCTTATATTTGATTTTTACCAAAAATAAGTCCCTTGTTGGTATAAATAATAAACATTATAATTTCATTGGGAAAATCCTTCATATTATCCTTAATTTTTTACTAAAATCCTCATTAGAAAAGGAACAATTTTAAATTAAAGAATCCAAATCAAAATATTTATTAATAATTACCATTCCAGTTAACATTAAATAGAGGTGTTTTTTACCTTTAGCTACATATATATATTTTTTTCCACTATTTTATGAGTCTCGGTAGAAGAATCCATATTTGAATCATCATGAGAATAATCTATTTAATTTATCCATGTAATCTCATAATCATTATAAATTCAATACTTCATTAGAGATATTAAAAAATGAGATAATAATTGAGGATATTTTGGGGGAACATTATCTGATACCCAATATATAACACAAGGAACCTATATGTTCTACTAAGGGTAAATTAGTTATCCAATAATTTTATTACTTACATAATTGAACCACTGAAACTAGTTAAGGATCTCGATCTACTGAATCATATATCTCAGCACCACCTTTGTGTATTGTAACAATAACCAAAAAATGATCATATATTATTTATAAGGTTCATCCTGAATGAATACCACATTTCATGATGGATATGATCTACAACATAAAATCTCTAATATAATAATATTATTAATTATAGTGGGTCCAATGTCCATATGATTTTAGTTTTTATACCCCCCAATCAATTGTTTTCAGAAAAAATTCTTTATTCCCCCCAATAGTTTATCCTCTCTTAATGTCTGGTTATCCAAACCATCCCACTAACTCTTCTACCTAAATTGGTTATATCACACCACCACCCTAACTATACATCTTCTTATGTAATTATTATACACCCCATAAATGATCCTATTTAGATAATAGTTATACAAATTTTATATAAAATCATATTCTTTTTTGTTAGTCCATTATTTGAAAATCCACATCCTTATTTAGAGTGATCATCCTCCAGGAGTCTATATGATCATTAATACATATATAATTATTCAATATATTAAATAAATTTTTAGAACAAGCCTATTGGACTTGAAACATCTATACATATCTTGAGATACGCATATCTTCTCATATTTCATGAATATTATAGGACGCTAGAACAACCTAGAAGGGGAGGGGGAATCAGGGTGTCAAAATTATCTTCCAAAAAGACAAATCATGTCCCCACATTTGTTTTAACAATTTAAACCTATATAATGGAATCGTGAAATTATCAAACACCCATATTTAATAGGATAAACCCAATTCATCAGTTTTTATTTGGTTCACCTTTAATAGCTCTTCCAAGGACCATACATCGATTGTTTCTGGGCCATTCCAAAATTCATTACGCTTCATAATATTTTTTGGATTACAAAAGGTCAGCCATGATGAATCCATTACAATCCCAATGCATTTATAAGAATTTTATTGATATCACATTATGTAATTAATTCACATCCATCGAAACCCCATTTATTACTACCCTGGGTGATGAATTACTCCTTTTATCTACTACATGATCGACTAAAAACATTAGGAATATAAGACTTTTTCCATGTATATAACTATAATCTCATTATACTATAGTCCAAAATTGATTCACAATAGTCCTTTTTTCAAAAAAACCAAATTTTCCAAAAATATTCTACACACAACTTTGTACATTTAAAAAACACTACATTTATCGTTCAACATTTTGGTTTCACACAACACCCCAATTTTTACTCAGTGATGTTATTTAATGGAAATAATTAATTTTCTAGATAAAATTTATTTTTTTTCATCTAACTTTTCTCTAATGGGAAAATATTGTATTCCTTTCAAAACCCTTCTTTGAAAAACACTACTTCACACACCTTTTTGTGGAAGCTGATGTTCTGGATCTCTATTGAGATAGTTGGTTTATAGACCAGAGTTACTTTACTATTTATAGGCTCTGATGGACCTGTGAAAAGCACCCATATATTATACCCCCTCAAACTAAATTTTATTATTTATGTGATAGTATTTCATATTTAAAAAATAACATTTTCCATTATACAAATTTTGGACCACAAAAATTGTGCAAATAAAAGATAACATTTCCACCTTCATCATTGAATCCACCTACATAGTTATATCACTTACCCTATAAAATACATTATCAAATCACTATTGATTTAATATAAAGACAACATAAATACCCATTCAGCAATAAAAATAATTTTTTCCAACAATATCATCCTTTAGGTTTGTTGGAAATCTGAAAATAAATTAAATTAATCACAAACCTCGAATAAAAAATAGATAATCCTAAAATAGCTCATAAATCACTCTTTTTCTATCTGATCAATGCTAAGTGTAGAAAATTAGAGACCATAAAATAATTACATACCTCTTTATACCTCATGTATTCCAAACCACAATTTTTTTTTGTATTTTCTATATTGAATATCTATTTCCATCCCCTATGAAAATAATCCTATAATACATATTTTTTCTCTAAGTAATTAAAACATCATCTCTGTAATATATCCCCCTAAAACCTACAAAAAATTAATAAAATTATTATAAAATAGATAAAATAATAAATAGAGGGGTAATAAAATTCTTCCATATGAAATGGGAGATGGCTGAACACTGAGGTTCAATCGATGTTTCTCAAAAATTGGTGTTTCCAAATGCAATGTTAGTAATTTATCTAATTTCTCATTAGTTTCCACCGGATCCATTTTTATAACAACTTATTCCACTAATTCTATGATGATGTGATAACAGATATCAATCTGTTTGGGATGAGAGTGTTGAATTTCATTTTTTCAAAGATTGATCTTTCTCTTGTTGTCACCGTGAGTAAATATCAACTATTTCATGTCATCACCAATATCAATAAATTTTAAATTTATCCAAAAATATTTAGTGCATTCCTTAAGAATATAGATATTATCTATATAATATTTACTAAGTGAATAGATTTACTGTTTCTTGCTCAACCAAACCACACATTTGTATTGAATGAAGAGTTTACCCCCTCTTGTTAAATTTTGATCCACTATATGTCAAACCCAGTTAGAATAATAATATATGAATAATTCATTATCTCTTCCAGCTATAATGTATAGCCTATAATTTAGAGTCCCTTGAATATTTCTCATGATTAGTTTTACTACTACAATATTCTCTTCTTTCGGATTAATTTGAATGTAAGCCTTTAAACACGTTTTAAAGAATGTTTTTTTGATGTAGTCAAGTATAATAAGAATCCAATGAGCCTTCTATATAAGGTGGAATCCAATGATTTCCTATCCTCGTGATTTCCATTTTTTTTCCCAATTATAATAGATATATAATTTGATTTGGAGTCTTCCTTGTTGAATTTAATTTTATGAACTCTTTCATACTTTACCAGAAAAGTGAAGGTGTATTCATTATTTCAAATTACCTACAACAGACAATATTATTTTATTTCACTAATCCTAGACATTTAAATTTATAATTTTATTAGGATAGAAAATTATTCCACTAATCCATGCCTATTTACAATAATCATAATTCCATCCACATTTACAATCTCATGAATTTATTCACCCTATGAATTTGTCACAGAGATATTTTGGTCAACATAAACTATTTTAAAATGTAGCTTATTCAGATTAGAATCTACCCTATAATACAGTCCTTGTGGTGCCTATTTTTGATCTTAAATATTATTATTTCGTCTAAATACATTTTTTCATCATTACCAATCAGAAATATCACTAGTTTTTCAGTGTTGACTTCTTCTTCAGGAACACCATTAACAAATTTATGTTTTGACATCCATCTAGTAATAATTGTTCCCTATTTTAATTTTCATGGATATAAAGATCCTAATAAATTCTATTTTATCAACTAATGATAATTTTTTTTCAACATCAATTCCATAAATATATGCATATCTTTTACATTCCATGCATGTCTGGTTCTATATCACATTTCCTATTTCATTGAATTAGTTTGTTAAAATCTATTCATATTTTGAGATTATTTTACTTTAATAAGGTCTAAATTCTATTTTATGTCAATTTGATACAATTATTCATTACTTGAATTTTCTATTGATTCATCCTTCACATATGCTTCAAATGTGGTTCATTTCAAAATTTATAGGAGAACATAATTTGATTGATTCCAGAATCTATTTGTTTGTATTTTTCTTTTCTTATCCAAAATGATATTAGATTGGTCAATAAATGTTCTTCTATTTCTAATATGAGTTTCATTTGTGGTTTCATTTTTAATTTTTCTCTCTTCTTATTCTACTTCTGAATCATCGTTATTTTTACATCCCTAAATATTTTGCAAGACCTCCATTTTATTCTTTTAATCTATCCCTTATCAACATCTTCTTCATCATTATTCATATCAACATATGACTTCCTATATTTATTTATAGTTTTACCCAAAAAGATCATGAAATCATATCTCTCAAAAATTATTCTAAAAAGATTATTATATTATTTTAGGATTTTTTCATTATTGAGTATCCATGGAACTTTCCCTCATCCACCACATCACCAAACCATCCTTGATTGCCTTATTTTTTTGGATGAAACATTTACTACCAGTAACATGATTAATATTTTAGTGGGGGATTCATTCCTTGATATATAACATATGGTGTAATATATTATCTTATATATAGGCCTGTTATATTTTTATTATACACTATAACTTGAATTCCATATTTCCAGTGATTATAAAAATCATAACACTCATTGAGAATAGATTTTACCATATTATTCACATTTAAATTTCCATATTCAATGGCCCCATTTTTTTATTTTTCCCCACCAAAGATACCTCAGGATAGATCCAATTTTATTAGTTAATTTTCAAATTTAATAGATGAGAATATTATTCCATTATCATATCATAATATATTGATTATTCAGCTAGTTTCATTCTCAATACTTCGGATATATCTCTTTATGTAGTCAATAACTTCTCATTTAATCTACATAAACACCATATATTCCATTATACTATAATTATAAATAATAATAATGAAGTTCCTCTCTATATATTTTCGAAATGAATTTATTTACCACACACATTGTAACACCCACCCCTACCTCATAGGCATGAGGAGGCGGTGAGGGCTAATTGGACTTATGTGGTGTTCCCCAGACGCCAAAGGCTGACAATAAATGACGAGGTCTTCAAGATCAAGTTGGGGAATGATTTTCCCTTAAGAAAAAATCATCCAAACCATCCAAAAATAGCCACCATATGATGCATGTCCATTTAATTACCCAACCAAGCATTTCCAAAACACAAACAAGTTGTTCCACATCAAAACTCAAAACCGATACAACCAGACAAGTCCACCCAACATCATAGTACAAGCGGAAAACTAAACAACAACCACTAAGAGACATGACACCACGACAACTCCACACCAATCTCAATGCTCCATGCTCCTCCAAGACATCACAATGAACCACTAAAGGAGGGAGATGCCTTACCTTTTCCCACGTCATGGTACACAACATCTTCAAAGACACCATAGTGCCAAAGCAAGAGGTGAGTACTAAAACATAGTAGGATTTTACCAAATTACTTACCTACACATGCCACTAGGATAAAACTAATAGAACATTTAATTAAAATAGTTTATATAAAATAAGACAAAAGTGTAAACACTTCAATAAGCCAAACGTGCCTTTAACAGGACATCACATCCAAACCATGAATCCATGGGAAAGAAAACCAAACAAGACACAACCATTCCAACATTTACCCATTAGAAAAATAATTCCATCTTGCAAGGAAATGCACATCAACACAACAATACAACCAAAAGCTGGAGCTATCGCCCACCCTGTTCACCCAGTCACACTAAGTGGCACATCCCGTCCACTTATCCTTGATGGTGGTCCTTCTGTCCACTATCAATCTCCTTTTTATAGTGTTAATTCTTGCCACATACACACAACATTCAAAACAAGAAAAATCGAAGCATATAACCCACCAAGGTCGCAGCTTCATGCAATCAACCATGTTCCATTGCATATCAATCTGTTTCAATATATTATCCATTTATTAAAAACCATTTTCCAGTCCAAACAACATTTCAATAAAACAACACTTTTATTGAAATCCCTTTCCATCAATCATTTTCCCAAATCAATCTCATTATCCCATTTTAAAATCTCAGTTTTAAATTTAACAAGAAAAGCATTTCACTGTAAAACCCCCTTTTTCCAAAAATCCCAAAAACATCACCAAAGCGATTTTACACCAATTTTGCACATCAAAACACAATTAATTTAAAGCACAAAAAATTAATTTTAACAAGGAACCACTATTTCTAACTAAGATGAGTCGAGAGAGAAGCCACATACCTTTAGGGTTCCTAAGAAATTGACCCACGAACAACTGCACCTCAAATCCAGTGAACTCACCATCGAAACCTCTCTAGATCCCTTTACCTAAGATCCACAAGTCTTAATATTAACATACAAGGCAACCAAAACCCTAAATCTACACACAACAAATGTAGATCTAGAAAACTGAGAGAGAGGGAGATGTAGATCTTGAGGAAACAATAAGAGAAACAAGAGGAGAGACTTACCCGGGAGAAACCGCCTTGAATCCACCTTGAGACCCCTTCGAATCACTTCCAAAACATGTGGGAGAGCCCCTCCAACCTTTGATAATTGAAAATCCCGAGTGAGGATCGACTGGGAGATGATTTGGAGTGAAAAAAGGAAATCCTGAGTGAGGCTATAACATATAACCCAATCATTAAGTGGCCGCACGGTTAGCCTGCACGGTTTGGAAAACCATGCGCTAACCCTGTGCATGAAACTTCCTAGAGAGCCATGGTCCACACGGTATCCTCGTATAATTTGGAAAACTGTGTGCAGGTTGTGTGAGGCCTAATGTCTCGAGAACAAGGGTCTCTCGTTTTCTTGGGGAACCCGCACAGTTTCAACTAACCGTTCTCAAACCGTGCACCCCTTTAAATCCCTCCAAACTCATCCAAACCCATTACAAACTCTCACAACCTCTTCCCAACTCATCCTATGCACATTAAACTAAAAATGATGTATATAAAAGTCTAAATACCTCAAACTGGGGGTGCTACACACATCTATTTGGACTAGATTAAGTAAATTTTAGGCCCTTTTGTTCTTTTGCCTATATGAATTGTGGGACACCTCTCCTTTAATGAAATCATAACATGTATTTTCATGATCATGATTTTTAATGGAAATTAATATAATATCCTTTCACTTGGATAAGTTTTACATGATATTTTTATTAATGTAACCAAATCTCTGGTTCCACATGGTTTTTCCCTCATCAAAATTTATGAATAATCTATTTTTCATTTTTGTCCACATGATATAAATTTTCATTTTTCCTCCATCCAATCGTGAGAGAATTTCTTGCCTTGCATTGAATTATACACCCTTTCTAATTAAATGTCATACATGTCCTGAGTCATAGAATTGAATCACAATCAAGATATTGATATTATAGTATTACACATAGAGAACTTCTATTTTCATTAGCTCATTATTTCATAATTTTGTATTTTCACTTTATTTGACCATTAAGGAACCATCATTGATAAATATAAATATTCCACCAACCCATTTCTGAAAAATATACAACAAATTATTTTTTCCTCTTATGTGGGATGAACATCCACTATCAGGTATATAGTTTCTTCTTTTCATAGTATCTTTCAGTGTGATCTCTACTAGGTTGTATTTATCGATATTTTTCCACTCCATACATTGGATAACTAAATGAGTGGTGGGGCAAGATATACTCTATAAACTATTTGACAAATAATTTATTGAATAATACTCATACACTTCATTAATTGTACAATACATATATATAAGGGTAATTATAATCTCAAATCTAGAACATACTTGTCTCAGAGTTTTGTAGTTATTTATTCCACATTTCTTTTTCTATCATAGAAAATATTTATATAAAAGATTTAAAAATTGAATTAAATATCCATAAAAATTTCTTATTTAATATGATGAATTTTATGGTCTCATTCCCCTTTGTTTAATTTCATATGCTTCCCCATTCAAATAGCTCCTTAAATAATTTTAGTAAGACACGGTGTGTCATTGAAAGCCTCAAAATTGAAATTTTATAAGAGTAAATGAAATCTCACATCCATTACTCAATATTTAACATTATTTAGTATTGTCATTTTACTGTTAATTGTCTCTATATATTTGATGATTCTTTTTAGCTATCTTCTCTATTCAGTTTCATTTTTTCTGTCTTTGTACTTCAAGACCCTTTATGATAAGTCCATAATTGTTTCCCCCTTTTATTTGGTTCATTATATTTAAAGACATTAATGTTTCTATAACTTCAAAATCCAGTTTTCTTATATAATTGGGTATTTCATCATTCAAGGATTTATCCACCCCTTGAAACCACACTTAACTGTATCCAAAATCTCTCCATCTAAAAAAAATTCTAAACTATAATTTCATGTTTATTTCAAATGATTTCGAGATATTTTCCTATTTACTCGTTAAAAAAGTGACATATATTTGAAGGACCTCAACTATCTTAAATTTTTTCTCCAATATTGATTTATGGTCATTAACAACTTTTTACTGCTCAATCTTGAGTTTAAACTCCACAACATCATCTTATCATTCAAGAGTTTTTCAAATTTTCTTCTTCTAATACTTAAAGTCAATAAATATATTATTCAAGATGATCCAAATGCTCTAATAAATTACAATAATGATCTCATATTTTTTTAATTCTTTTAATTTCATGATAATCATTAGTACCCTCAAGTTCTACATAGAGACAAAAAACTCCATTCAACTTATTTTCAACATCCTTCACAGGTTCTTCCTTTTTAATTGTACCCAAAATGAAATATTTAACATTATATATAAAATCTAGTTCAACATCCTCTTAAATGGTATTATTTTCATATTCTACATTGCTCATGAATCACTTTCCTTATAATTTCATTCATAATATGACGTCTCCCTTTTTTTGAAACCTCCTCTGAAGCATATGCATTGTTTTTTTCCTGACTTCTATATCAACAAATTTCCTTTATTTGTGATAAAAAAATGTTCACTACTTTACCAAATAGAAAACTAGACAATTGAATCCTTGCTTCAAATCTCCTTTTTCAAATAATGAATTTTCTAGTAACAAGATAATAAAATTTATCACTCAAATCAACTCTATCATCACTGCCTCTAGAAATGTCATGTTTTTTCAAATCCATTAATTATTTTCATTTATATTATGAATATTTTTATATTGGGGTTTCAGTTTCATTTCATAAGACACTATGCTACACAAAATAACATCAAGAGAAACCATAAACCCACCCCTATCCTCATGGGAAGACACATTTTAAATTTATTGAGGTGGTGGCCTTATCATGATCTTTTTCAAAATTTTAATATCCATAATTTATTTATAAAGTCCTCGAATTACTCTAACAATTTTTTCAATTTGGTTAAATAATATATTTTTATTTTCAATAGGATAGATTTTCATATCATTGAACTTATTGTAAAAAACATGGAGGTTGGACTCTTTTACTTTCTTATCACAATGGTATTTATTTTATATTTTCTCCAAAATAGACATGGTTGTATTTCATCTTATTACATTCTAATATATTTGATTATATAGATCTATACGAATAAAATATTTATGTTTGAAATCAATGTTAATGATTTTATTATCTATTTCTGTCATAGAATGACCTGCCGCACCACTGACCTAAATCCATTGAACTGTGACATATATAACATCTATCCCAAGAGATCATAAATGATAACTTGTTCTATTATTTATAATATATATGTTTCATCCCAAAAATATGGGATCTCTATAAATATTAATATAATTATCAATTAAAAATTTAGAAGAAATATTTGACACAGATAACCAATATGGATCAGATACCATTTTAGGACCCTAGAACACCATTATAGGGGAGGGGTGGATTTGCATGTTAATCCAAATGAGACAGAAAATGTTATATTCTTTAAACTAATATATTCTATGAAAATCTATTTTATGCATCAGTGTGGTGTTCACCTTTTTTGGTAATAATTGGTTTTAGATCATTATTGTGAGAGTTTAGTTATATAATGGAGGTACCCACCAATATATAAATGATCCTAGCCCTATGTGAAACTCTCATTTGTTCTATCCCCCTCATTTGAAACTATTTCATTTTCATCACCACATTTCCTCATCTAAAAACATAATTCTCCATACTCCAAATTTTGGACCTGAAAATTTTGGAAAACATTGGAAGAATACAGGACCTTAGACACTAAAGCCATCTGCATCATAAGATAACATTTCTTATGGACTCCTTGATCAAACTTGTGTATATTTACAATAACCACAACATAAAATATTTTCCTTATACTTAATCCCATTATTCTATTAAATACTTAGGTATATCTCTTTAAAATACTCTTAACTTATGTTCACATTTTCTTTCCATGATACATTATATATTATATCTCAAACTGAACTCTCAATATGAAAAAGAGTTCTCAATTATATCTATAATTACTAATCACCTACATCATATATTTATAATCACATAGAGTTATTCCATGAATATTTATCTTCCATTCTTATTTGGAAAATAACGGAAAAATTATAGGCATAGTCTTCTTTCATTTAAAACGGTCAATTGATTTCATGATTTACTCCTCATTTGAACTCTCATTTGAAAAGTCATTTAAAAATTATAAGGACTCAGTTTTCATTCTTCACATGATAAATAAATATATAAATCATTATAATAATTTCATGTATCATTGTATTTAAACACCCAATTGAATTTGGCCATTATATGTTTTTCTCTACATAGTATTCAATTTATTTCATTTTATCTTCATTAAATTTAATTTCTAAAAAATAAAATGATATCTCAATGTGCATGGATTCATGCATCTTTAATAAGTGGGTCTCTCTATTTTTATAATTTTGTATCCCAAAAAAATATAACAGTAAGATCGAAAACATTCCCTTCAATTATTCTCAATCTACTACAAGAATTATATATGTAAATGAAATTCACAAACATGGATCACACCATATAATCAGAAAGATTCACTTATATGGTTCACTTTAGCTATACAGTATTATTCACATACACAATTCACTTCAGATACACATAATCATTTTCTTATATGTTACAAATTTGTCTGTGATTTTCAAATAAACATACACAATAACATTTGGATAAACATATTATATTACATTTCTATATTTTCCAATGTAGTTTGATGTACCTATGTCACTGAAGTTGGTATACAGAAAATTATACTATATTAAAATTTTTACATACTATATATCAAGAATGATATTATTCACTTATATGAATCTAGATAATTCCTGGAATCATTCAAATAGACACATCACTCCATAAACTGACTTTTAAGCCTTCTAAATCACATAAATACATCTAAAAAATGATCTAAATGGTCCTCCTTCATCCATCCACAATTTACCTTTATTCTTTTGAATATCCATATAAGAATTATCACAATAAAATAAAAAAAATTATATTATAGTTCCCCTTGATATTTCATCAAGATGTATCCTCGTGTTTTATGAATATACCATCAGATTACCTCAATCGTCATATGGACATACATAGATTCTACATCAATCATGATAAACAATTCCATAAATTGAAACCATAAAAATCATACAAAAAATAATTATCACTAAATTTTGACATATTAAACTACTTAAAACAAATGAAAAAAATACCATAGGCACAATAATAAATCTACATGTAAGAAAAAATTAATTAACATCAGTTCATTTTATGTGTAATAACTCATTTTTTAAAAGAAATTTAATTTTTAATGTTATGATTTTTATATAAGATAAAATTATAAATGTTTAATATTTTTATAAAATAGGTTGGTTTATTTTTAAAAAAATAAATTTATCATCATTAGAAATAATTTCCAAACATAATTTTCCCATGGTAAAATTTAATAAAAATAAAATACCAAAACATCTTTTTTTTGGGAAATATGACATAAAATTATAAAATCATCAATGTAGGTATTCTAAATCAATAAAATTATTATTATTGAAATATATATTATTACTCCTTAAATACATATTAGATCATGATAAATTTTTTATATGTATTTTAGATAATCATACTTTTGGATATATCCATATATGATATGGCTTTAGTAAAAACTGTAATTTTCACTATTCATCTAAAAATCAATCATTTCAGAAAAATAATAAAAGAATTGTTTTTATGATAATACTTTTATTATAAATGAAAAAATAAATCAAAAATTGAAAAATTAAAATTCCAAAATTTGAGAATTTAACTTCTAAATTAAAACTTAAATATATAATGAAAACACTATTCATATAGAAATAACCTTTTAAAATAATAACTATTCTTATTCTTATTTATTATCATTTAATAATAATATTTTGTGTACAAATATAATTAAAATAAATATTGTATTTTATCCACAATATTGTTAGTTTCTAAAAAGTGTTTAAAATATAATTTTTGAATGGTAACATTTTAGAAACTAAATTGGTCTTATTAGTAACTCATCTGAACTAATTTAATTTTATAAATTCCATGGTATTAATAATATTTTTTATTTTTTATTTTTACATATATTTTATAATTTGGTAAAATATAATTTTAAAATATACTTTTAAAACTACATTTTAGGGATTGTATATTGCCTTGTGGTTCAATGTTGTTCAGTATTATATATGAAAAACTTTGTCAGACACAAATGGTTTAATAGGAAAATATAATTTAAAATATTGGGATGTAAAATAAGGAATAAATTCTATTCCAAGTCTTTCCATAGTCTATATTATAGTAAAAATATGTTTATTAGTTTATTATATTCATTATATACATCATGATCATTGATTTATTATGCTTTATAACCTTTATTAATTAATGATTCTTCAAATTTAGTTTTAAATTTTTTGGTTCATAAATTTTATTATCCTATCTATTTAACTAAGAACTATATTCTCATTATTTTTGTCCTTATGGGATATACATTAACATGATATATAATACACCCTTTTTGTTTTAGATTTAAAAAAGAGTAATTATATATTCTAAACATGATACCTTTTTAGAATTAATGATGCCTTTTGGGTTGTCAGTAAAGAATGATTTGATGGGTTACAGACTATACACTAATCCCCTAAATCCATATTTTTATCATATTGATAAGTTGATATGGGGTAAATAGGGTCCAATCCCCCTATATAGGTGTTTTGGGTTTGGATGTTTTATGTTAGTCAAAAATTAATTAAAAAGAATCATAGGGTACCCATGAAGTTTCTATTGAAATGTTTTTATTGTTGCATAATTTAAATGGAGTCAGTAATTCATGATTTGTTTATATTTTACATGGGTTCCTTGAAAAAAAATTCATGTGAGATGTAATTGGATACACAGAATATAGTATTCACATTTTGTGTTAACATGAATGATCAAAAAATTTATTTAATATGGGAGGTTGTTTTAACTCAAGAAATTATTACCCACTAATTTTCATTTTATTATTTTTTTACTTTTCTATTATAATGATTTTTTCTTCTATTTTATATAAAATACATGTATTTATCCCTATAAATTTTGATTTATTTCTCTATTATATGGATATATGGAAATACACTCAATTCATTGGAGTCATTATGTTTTAATTTTTTTTCTAACATAAAGTATCTTTCCAAAATTTCTATAACTCTTTAGAAAACTGATATATAAAATGGATGAGGTCATAGGTTAAAATATTTGAAATAATGTGATTATAAGAAAACATATGTTTTCCATGTGTAAGAACACACTAGTTGGAGGTGTGGATGAAAGGGTGATCACCCTTGGTGGGATTCTCTAGATGAAGAGGTTGAGTTAGGGGAGCAACTGGTAACTACATCTATAAAACTAATGATGTCGTAAGAAAAAAACATCATTATTGTGCCCATAAGTGAAATAATTATAAAATAAAATATGCATACAAAATCTCAAACTATCATTGGTGTTTTGTAATTAAAACTCTCTATAATGTACATTTTCTAATGGATCTAATTTTACCACCATATAATTTATGAGGAATATATGAAGAAGGTTGGGATGTAAGTTTATTTAATCCCCATATACATATATATACTTATGAATCACCAGGTTCCCTACAAAAACAACCTCTTATGGGAACACTTGGTATACAAAAATTTGTCCACTGATCTCGATGTTACATCTGTCATGATGGTTTTTCTACAGTTCCACCCTCTCTATATTTTACCACTATAAAAACATGAAAAACATGGCCCAAATTACATTGACTCCACTTTTTTATAAATATATATATTTTTATTGGTTAGAGGATCATAAGGATTCAATAATCATAGATACATGAGAGTTGGAATATTTATTCATTTTCTATCACTATTGATATCATAATAGATATTTTCATCCTATATTATTATATGATTATACTTTGAGATATCATTTTCCATTACCAACACCCAACTGATTCTGAAATAGAAATATATTTATCACTAAACCTATATCCATAACACCAATATTGGTGGGAATTCAAAATTTTTCCACTCTATCTCAAATCTTCTTCCTAATGACCATATTTAACATTTATGATCAAATATATTCATCATAAGTCATGTCTTAAGAGTATATATTGTGTTCTATGAACATAGATGAATAATATATCGTGGTGATGCTGAAATAACAATGATCTTGTAGCACATATAATTTTACCATCCCAATTATCATTAGATAGTACTTCTCTAAAAATAGGAACGAAAATTTCAAACAAGTTAATTTGGATTCATCATGAGTTTCATTAATAAGAATACTCTAAAGACCAGCTACACTATGATGAAGACTCTATGAAAGAGTCACCATCAAGTTAGAGGGTTTCTAATCCATATTGAAAACATTAATTAGCAACATCTTCTAATCATATACATCTTGATTATTGGGATAACCTCAAAACCTAGAAGGTCACAATAACTTTAAATAACACATCACACTAGGTTTGGGGTTAGTCATGTCTTCTTAGTGGGGACTTACATTAACTAAAAATAAGGTCTTTTATCATCCAAGTGTCTTATATATATTCTATATACTCATGGTAAGAATTTATCTTCTTTATGGGTATTGTACATGAAAAAATTCATCTCAATTAGTAATTTAATGTGGGATAAAGAACTAATATGGGATAATCACAACCCTACATATTTTTCTAGGAATATTTTCAATGATGTGGATTCCTATATTTGATAAGACAATATAATGGTTACTAAATCGTATCTGATTGATCAGAATCAATAATTAAAATGAAAAATCATAACTAACATGTTATATAATGAATATACTAACCCCTTAGTACCCTATAAACAACAACATAGAGTTCGGAGTCCATGAAAAAATTATTCTGGTTTTGTAGAATGGATATATTGGTTTCTCATGTCAATGTTAGATTCAATGATGTATTATACAATATTTAAAATCATTGACTAATTTTCTCTATGTTTCTTAACCCATCCTTCATAAGACCCCTAACTCCAAAATCCATCTGTAAAAAATGCCACTTTGCTACCACTTTGACGTAATCTGTACTACTAATCTCCTTTATTGAATAGAAATTAGGTTGACATTGACACACAAGTCCCACCTCTAATATGCTAGGGGACAATGACCATAACAAAGAAGGAAAATAACACATAAGAGGCTTATCATAATAATAAGAACCGTTAACAAAAATAAATCCAGAACACATAATATGACAAACAACCATCGATTATAATAAAATAACTAAACTATAAGTAAGTTCTTGTATGATACATAAAATATAAATAATAACACATCATACGGAAACTATAATGTTTATAAAATTGATAAATAATATATGATTTAACATAAACAGATGAAATGTAAAAATAACTCTTTAATACAATCAACTCCTGAAATGATCTCCAAGAGAATCCATCATCAACCAGAACCTGTATTCACAAGCTCAACCAGAACCAATAACTCCACACCCACAATAGTTTCATCCAAATCGTGAGTTATCTACAAAGAGAAAACACATATGGGAATGAAGACCCATTAAGGAGTGAATATAAATATATGTGGTTGTATTCCAAAAAAATTCATGAAACGATGAAAAAATATTGCTCCATATAGATGTAAAATCTAAATATGATTTTATGATAGATATAACCAATGGAAAGAATGAATCACAATATTCAAAGCACTTCTCCACAATAATAATATACCCATGATAACAAAATATACCTAGAATATCATAAGAACGAAAAAAATATAAACTCCTCAACATTCACAGGTTCTGTATTATTTATCTACATTGTTAGTGGGGGACTTACATTTCACTAATTATTGGATATGTGTTGTGGGAGTTCTAAAAATATGGAGGACCCATTTCTCTATAGGGGGTAAATTATGATCGAGACAATTCCAACTATATTGATAGAGGACACATACACCATATCGTGGGAGTGTGTTGAATTCTTCCATCATATAAAAGACATACCATTTATTAGGTCATGGTAGTAACGACCATTTTCATTATGAAGTGAATTAAGGTCCTTAATAAGTTGGGACTACTAACTCTATAATACATACAGGGGATGCATTCCAAATCATTAGTTTGTATCTATGGGAGTAACAACCTTCTTTTGTCCTAGAACATATCATATTAATCTTTTATTATCTCAATAGAGATAGAGATAATCAAACATTGCATAATGACGTGTAAATGATCTCTATTGATTAAGATAATGAAACCATATTATTCTATGTAAGAAAATAAAAAACTTATTCATTTTTTTATCGATTTCTAGTACTCATGTAATATTATTTGATATATTCCAAATGCTTAAATAATATACATGACACACACCTCATCAATGAGGGAATGTACTTGTAAGATTCACATTGTGTGTTATAAATACTTCCTTATAAATTCCCAAATTTTACCTCCAAGAACCACCAATGGATAATCCATTCTGGTAGCCCAACAATAGGTCATATTTTTAAAACCACATGAATACACCCTATAATATATTTCTTACACAATAAATTTAATCTAATATAACTATAACAAAATATAATGTCATATGACCCATTTCCATATTTAGAATGTCCATCATGTTGACGTAGCATGACCTTATAAAACTATACACAAACCCATGATACTTATTATTCTTAAATTTTAAAAATAAGGATAACCCCATGAAAAGTGGAATGGCCAATGTAAATCTACATTGTTTTTCCCATATAACTTACTATAAATTTAATACATTTCATTTTTTGTTGGGATATACCCCATACTTAAAAGGCCTAGGCCAGTCTAATGTTTGTAAATATTTTTCCATTCACTATAAAAAAATTTAGGTGTTTTCAATAATCCATTCTCTAAATTTTAAACTAAGGAAATTAAAATATCATATAGTCATTAAAAATTACAATTTCAATAATAATATATATAATTGAAAACATATTAATAATTTACAACTGAATCATAAAATATAATTCAAGGGAAATATTACATATATGGGGCTTATAATCAAATATAGAAATTGTTAAACCCGTCCTTTTTATATTATTAATTTTATTATTCTTATTGTGAATTGGGTGGCTCAGGTCGAGGCTCAAATTAAATTTTGTTTGAGTTCTTATTTAAAAATGGATGTTTTCCTTGGTTGCATCCAGTGCTCTATGGTAGAAGACTCATAGCCTCGCATGGGTCGCTGCATGACCTTGCTCAGTTCACCTCATAGCCTTCCCGATGTTCAAGGTAGATGGAAATAATGCGATGGACAATATGATAAGAATACAATGCAAATTGAGACCATGTAGCCTCTGGCGAGGCACGATTTTGAAACTGTGCGACCACTCTTGGTACACCGGGTGACCTTCCGATGGTCAAGTAATTAAATAAATGAATTTACAATAACAAATAAATAAATTTAATGTGTGGAAAAAATGGTATAAATTAATTTCTTTAATAAATTTTTTTTAATGATAAGAATATTACTATTTTATGGTTTTAGTTTAAGAATATTAATATTAATATTAATATTATTATTATTATTGGTTTTAGTTTTGGTTTATCTTTTTATTTTTTCATTATTTTTATTTTTATTCTTTCTTTACGTTCTTATTTTTTAGGGTTTTCATACCTTCCCCTTACCCTTATTCTCGTTGCACTCTGTCCACCGCACCCCTCCCCCATTTCCTCATTCCTTATCCTTTTTCACTGCCGAACCCTCCTCCATTTCTTATTTCCTTATTATTTTTCATTGTTGCACCTCTACCATAATCGGTGCACCCTTCTCTGACACGCTTCTCTTCCTGAGGCACACCTCGTCGCATCACCCTTAGGTCCAGTCGCCAGACCACCCTCCCTCTGTCGGCCAGCCTCCGAACCAGCCACACCTTCCTCTTCTCGGCGAGCAGCCCTAGAAAACCACCTGTGCATCATCCCGAACACACCCTGGTCAGGCTCTTGTAGTGCCTCCAGCCTCCCCAATCCCATCCGACCTTTCTCTCTCCCGTCGCGCTACGCCCCTATCTCCCCCAATAAAGCCGAAGTCACGACCCTTATCTACCCTCACCAGACCAGCATCATGGACATCCTCCACCACGTCTCGACCAGTAGCTCACGACATACCCCCCTTCCTGGGACACCCTCTGCCGCACCCATCCCCCTCCCATGCCAATCCGTCAAGCCCTTATTTTCCCAGGTCCATGCCATGCGACATCCATTGGACCCCATCCCCAGTTTCCCCCTCTTAACTAACACAAGACTTCTTACAATGAAACTGACCAGTTCTTCTCTCCTTCTACGCACACCGTTCCATTCCGATGAGCCTTTACCCTTTCTATATGAGTTATTTAGCGGGTATGGGTTCAGATTTTCGGGGTTTTAACCTAAAATATTTTCTTCCAATTCACGATTTTGGTTTCGTGTTAAGTTCAATGTGGTTCAAACGGCACGCGATTGAAGTTGCGTGGTGCAATTTGATGGTTTCCCTCCAATTTTGAGTATTTATACATTTTGGTAGGTGGTTCCATGTTTAATTATTACTTTATTAATTAATTTAAAATTTTTATTAATTTATCATATTAGTTAATTAATTTTTATAGTGCGAAGTAGATTTTTTCTAAATTTTGATTTTCATTTGAAAGTTTTGGTAGCATGTATATATTATTTGTGCGGCTTATTTATTATTAAGAGAAAGGGTGGGAACGATGTTTTGGTTTATCACCTATATGCATTTTTTCATAAGTGATTATTTTAGAGTGTTTTTCGTGTTTATTTTCAAACGACATATTTTGAAATGGTTTGGTAAATTTTTCCTATTGGATGGTTTAACCATAGAAATGACCATTTTTGTTTATTGTGGGTTGGTCTGGTGAGTAAGTGGTGTAATTATCCTTATGAGTTACTTTTAAAAAATCTAAATGTTTAATTGATTATTTATTAAGGGTGAAAAATGTTTTTGGTTTAGTTTTGAAATGTTTTTGGTGTTTAAAGTCATGCGGCGTGAGTGGAAAATAATTTAATAAATTCTTTTAATGTTGTGTTTGACGATGGAAGGGGTTTTATTTGACTGTGCAGTAATTTTCATTTGGTAGTGTAAATGATGTGGAATTTGATTTGGGATATTTTATATCTGTATCTTATTTCGTGGGGATTTTCTGTGTGTAAATGGTGGTTTTTGCGTGTGTAATGTCTTGTTTGGTTTGAGTATGTGATTATGAAAAAAGTCTGGAACTCTGAACATGAAACTTGTTTGAGCACAAGCCGAGAATCCCGTGTAGCTAGGAGGGTAGAATAGACTAGTGACCTAGTGTTCCGGAGGGGACTCGACCCGGTTTCACTAGCAGGACTGACGATTGCAACACTAACTAAACATATGTTTTTTGAGGTTTATGGCCTTCTAAGACATGTTTTTTGAGGGTTGTGGCCTTCTAAGCATCATTTTATGAGGGTCTTGGTATTCTAATCCATGTTTCACTGAGACACGAAGATCTATGGACCCACACTAGCTAACACCCATGCGGTCTCTCCCATGTTAGTTCTCATTGGTTACTTTACGCTCATCGGTGTGACACTTTGGTTATTTTTTTAAAAAAAACAAGGGTGTATGTGTTTTAATTTAAGTTGTTTCATTTGAAATTGTTTCCCTTAATCCTGTTTTCTTTAAAACGGTGCCAGCATTTACTTCATTGCTTTAATAAAAATTGGAAATGTATTTGTCATTTAATAAATTTTTGTGGAATATTTTTATTGGGTGACATCCTATTGGGATCTTGGATCACACTCTACATACACCTTCGGGTGTATTTATAACTTATTCTCTGTGTAGTACAGGTTGATTCATCGTGCTCCATGATGGTGATTCGAGTCGTGGATGGTCTTCTCATGCAGTTCAGTGTTTATATCTTGTGTTCTTCGCACCACTCTTGTTGATTGGAGGTTTGAGTCAATGTTGTAGTCAATTTTGTTGTCATTACATTTTGGATGTGGGATTATGTTTTAGACCTTTAAATATTTTTTTAAGGGTTTAATTGGTTGTCATATGTTAATTTTAGTTTCTCTAACTTGTTTGGTGTTTGTGTTTACTATCTCGGGTAAATCGTTACCATGTATTGTTTTCGATACCCGGGCACTTTGGCCAGCCCGTGGGGATCTGAAATGCACTTCGGGCCATGTCGCGGACCGGGTCGGGCGCAGAGTCGGATGGAGACCCAGCCTGGTCAGATGGAGACCCAGCCTGGTTCGTGAAAAAATGGTATCAGAGGAGTAGGTTATATCTCTTGGGTCTTTTTCTTTTGGGATAGAGTCGGGAGAACCAAAATTAAGGTTTCCAGAACACGACGTTCTAGGGACCAGCAATGTGCCTGGCTATCACACCCTGTGGTGGGAATCGAGTTACCAATGTAAGTTGAGGATTGTCTGAATCATTGGTCCTTGCAGTTAATCTTATCTTGGGGAAATGAGAAGGTAGTAGGTTCAGTGTTCCTAGTGAGATTGCAGGGTTTGGGAAGCCATGTGGAGCCGGGGACGCAGTCCTAGAATACTTTATGTGCCGGTGGTGTGATTGGTGTATGGTCGCCAACCATATGTTTCAATAACCCGATGAAACTAGTCTCCTCTTGCACCATTCCTCGTTTCACTATTTTGGAATTGTGGAATTTTTTTAAGTAAAAATTCTTTGGTCTTGGAAAATATTTTGAAAAATGTTTTTAAATAAAGAACTATAAAAAATGATGAATGAGGTTTGAAAATTTTGGTTTGGATGTTTTGGTTTTGAAAAATGGAATGGTTTGGTTTTGATCCTTAGATCTCTCATGGGAAACCACATGCATGAGTGTTTAAGAAAATGAAAATGGTTAATGGGATGGGTGGATGAGTGCCTGG
This sequence comes from Viscum album, assembly GCA_963277665.1. Classification (NCBI taxonomy): domain Eukaryota; kingdom Viridiplantae; phylum Streptophyta; class Magnoliopsida; order Santalales; family Viscaceae; genus Viscum; species Viscum album. Next base: position 1,336,699,454 of record OY728163.1, on the reverse strand, counting down.
ATGGATATGAGGTGGGTACAGGTGCGGCACGGGAACATGCATTTGCAAGTCCCATGGGACACCATTGGTCTTTGTGAAACCCACTAGTTTTTCTTTTTTTCGAAATGTTTTGTTAAATGAAAATTTGGTGTTTTTAAATTACCGGTGATTGTGTGGTGTGTCCTTGTATTTTTGTAGTGTCATATGTGAGGCATTTTGAGCCGAGGATCCCTTCTGATAGATTTGTGTCCTGAGTATGAATTCTTAATTATATATTGGTATGAAAGTGTGTAGTTAGTGAATTATTTTGAAAAGTACATCAGAGAGCCCTTGAAGTGGTTCCCCCTGCACGTTTGGTGTTCACTTGTGGTATGTCTTAACCATTCGACTAGTTTGGTTGGGCCCATTGTTTGTTTACATGACTAGTGTATTCCCCCCATAAATCATTGACATGTGATTGAAGTGCGGCTATGGGTAATTACCCATTGGCCGACCATCCATTTGATCAGAGGAATCTCTTATTGAATTCTATAATTGAACCCACCATTACTTTTTGAAACTAAGCGGATCCTCTCGTAGTGGGATGGAAGATGTGAGGGGAGTTGAAGGGAGTTTTGGTCTTTTGAGTGCCTAACTCGTCGGGTATGAAGTTTGAAACTGTCATGTTTGAAGGTTCCCTGGGAAACAGCGAAAGGAATTCCAGTGAGGAAGGGTGATGGCAGTTCGGAATTATCAGTGTTGACCAATTTCTTGAAGGGCTTTGTAGTGCTTTCATCGGCTGAAAGGGTCATGTTTGGTGACATCTTGCAGTTTGAGTTATCCTTGATAGTTAAGGGTGATGTTTGACCACATTAATTTGGATGTGCTATTTGGAAATGATAAAGGATATTCCAGTGGGGGAAGGTGGAAACAGAATAGAGTGGTTGGTGCTGAACAATATTCTAAATGACCCTTGGTCCTTCATTGGTTTCATTTAAGAAAGGGTCTACTTTAGGCCACTAGTGTGGTAGACCCAGTCACATGGCGATGCTACGTTTGATTACAGTAATCACGTGTTGATTAAGAGACAATTTAAAGTCCCTCTCTGTATAATGTTCCTCTCAATAGAAATGGTCATGTTCAGGTTATGATTTTTGGTATCGTGTTCTCATTCAGTGTGACAAAGGGTGATGTGCATTCACCATTTCAGCTCTTGTGTTGGTGAATGTTCTGTTTATGATTAGTAGGATGTCATAACATGTTGTGTGTGCTGGTGTTTCCTTGGTTGTAGTGTTGTTGTGTGTGACACCAGATGGAGAAGCTTCGTTCAGGAGTCTTTAATACCTGACTATGAGCCAGGAGATGCTTCAAACATCAGGGCTCCAGCCGTAGGCCTCGGAGTAAAGCTGGCGCGTGGTCAGGAACCACAGAAGTGTATGGGACCACAACATTATTTATGTCATCAGTGTTGAATGTAGAGGAAGTTTAAATTTATTCTATGGTTGTTCTTCTCCAAATGAACCATCTGTTGTATAAGGTTTTCGTTACCATATAGAGGTGTGTTCGTCTAGTTGCCTTAAAGTATTGGGGGTTGCGTCCCACTGGATTCAATCACTTTAGTGGTCCTTATGGGATTATTTTGGGTAAATCTATCTCAAATTGGAATAATGCTCATCCAGGACTGTGGAAGTGCTAGTTTGTCTTGGGTCATGCTTTTAACGCCCCGATAGTTGAGCCCCACCCTTCCCACCGCTTTTGGGGGGTGTTTGGTCACAATCAGAAATTTTTCAATGTTCTGTATCCTTTGTTATTTCTAATGGTGGTGAGACCCACAGTGGGTCTTGCACAATGGTCTCTGGACTAAATCAGTATTGGCCTTTCCTTAATGGTGGGGAGTCCGCCCAGACCTCCCTATGTTGGTTTTCTAGTCTTTTCTTGGGCGTTGGTAGGTTCTTAAAGGTGGGGAGACCCACATTGGGTCTTGCATGAATGTCTCTAGAATGAATCAGTGGTGGGATCCTTTATTGGAGGGGAGTCCACTCGAACCTCCCCATGTTGTATTTCCAGTCTCGTCTCTAGCTTCAGTGAGTTCCTAATGGTGGGGAACCCCTCAGTCCTCCCCATGTTCTTCTTTTGCTTTTGTTTTTAAATATGGTCGGGTAGTAAGTGATAAGAGTGTTTCTTGGACGTGGTTGGACCATGCTTGTTCATTCTACCCAAATGATGTGATTCCTGTTTAGTAGCGTGTGAGATGTTTCAGCTTGTGAAGTTGATTTCCGAGGGTTCGAGAGTTATTTTCCATGATAAGTCAACTGTTGGAATTCTAACTCTTTTGGGTGGGAAAAAGATATCATAATGTCATTATATGTGTAACTCGATGTTGTCTTTGAGTTACTTTCTATGAGCAAGATACTTTTGCCTCTATTTTCTTGGTGTTTATGGGGATCCCCTTTGAACCATAAGGGAGTGTGGTTTTCTACTTTGGGGTTTGGTTCTGGTTGTGGCTTTCCAGGGACGTAAAGATTTATGGTGGGGATAATTTTCACAATCGTCCTTTTAATATAATTTATTTTATTGTTCTTATTAGGAATTGGGTGGCTTGGGTCGAGGCACAAATTAAATTTTGTTTGAGTTCATATTTAAAAACAGATTTTATCCCTTGTTTGCGTCCAGCACACCTTTGTTGAAGCCTTGCAGCCTCTCTTGGGTCACCGCGTGACCTCGCTCTGTTCACCTCACGGCCTACCTGATGTTCAAGGCAGATCAAAATTATGAGATGGAAAATATGTTGAGAATACATTGAATATTGAGACCACACAGCCTCGGGCGAGGAACGATTCTGAAACCGTGGAGCCTCTCTTGGTAAACTGGGTGACCATCCGATATTCAAGTAATTAAATAAATGAATTAATAATAATAATGAAATAAAATTATTGTGTGGAAAAAATGATAGAAATGTGTTGATTTAATAAATTGTGTTTTAATGATAATAATAATATTGTTTTCTTGGTTTTAGATTAAGAATATTATTATTATTATTATTATTATTATTATTATTGGTTTTAGTTTTGGTTTATCTTTTTATTTTATAATTATAATTGTTTTTATTTTTTCTATACCTTCTTATTTTTTTAACGTTTGTGTACCTTCCCCCTACCCCAATCCCCGTCGCGCTTGGTCCGTCGCACCGCTCCCAAATTTCTTCTTTCCTTTTTCTATTTCACCGTCGCGCCTCCACAATAACCAACGCAACCGTCTCTGGCGTGCAGCTCTTCCATGAGCACGCCTCACCACGCCACTATTTAGGCCAGTTGCCGAACCACACTCCATCTCTCAGATGGCCTCTGAACCAGCCGCACCTTCCTCTTCGTAGTGAGAAGCCTCAGAAAACCACCTACGCGCCACCACGAACGCACCCTGGCCGAGATCCTAAAGTGCCTCCGACCTCCCCACTCCCATCCGACCTTTCTTCCTCCCACCGCGCCACGCCCCTATCCCCCAATCCAGCCGCAGTCATGGCCCTTCTCCACCCTCACCAGACCAGCATCATGGCCAGCCGCCACCACGTCTCGACCAGCAGCTCACAACATACCCCCCCTTCCTTGGACACCCTCTGTCGTGCCCAGACCCTCCCATGCCAATCCGTCAAGCCCTTCATTCCCCAGGTGCACACCATGCCACATCCATTGGACTACATAACCAGTTTCCCCCTCATGACCAACACAAGTATTCTTCCAATTAAACGGACCAGTTCCGCTCACCTTCCGTGTGCACCTCCCCATTCAGATGAGCCTCTACCCTTTCTATATGAGTTTTTCAGTGGGCATGGGTATATATTTTGGGGGTTTTAACCTAGCATTTTTTGTTCCAATTCATGATTGTGGTTTCGTGTTAGGTTCAATGTGGTGCAAACGGCATGCGATTGAATTTGTACACTGCAATTTGATGTTTTCACTCCAATTTTGAGGATTTATACATGCTGGTAGTTGGTTCCATGTTTAATTATTTCTTTATTAATTAATATAGAATTTTTATTAATTTATCAGGTAATATAATTAATTTGTATAGTGTGAAGTATATCTTTTCTGACGTTTGATTTGCATTTGAATGTTTTGGTAGCATGTTTATAATATTTTTGCGGCTTATTTATTAGGAGGTGAAATGGTGTGAACAATGTTTTGGTTTAGCGCCAATATGTGTTGGGTCATAAATGAATACTTGAGAGTGTTTTTTGTGTTTAATGTCAGATGGAATATTTTGAAATGGTTTGGTAAATTTCTCATGTTGTCTGGTTTAACCATATAAATGACCATTTTTGTTTACTGTGTGTTGGTTTGGTGAGTAAGTGGTGTCATTCCCCTTAAGATTTAATTATGAAAATTATAAAGGTTTACATAATTATTTATTAAGGGTGAAAATTGTATTAGTTAAGTTGGGAAATAATTTTTATATTTAAAGTCATGTCATGTGTGTGGAAACTAATTTAATAAATTCTTTTAATGTTGTGTTTGATGATGGAAGTTATTTTCTTTGACTGTGCAGTAAATTTAATTTGGTTTTGTAAATGATGTGGATTTAGTTTTGGGATATTTTTACTGTGCATATTATTTCAAGTGGCTTTTGGGTGTGAAAATGGTGGTTTTGGTGTGCATAATGTCATGTTTGGTTTGAGTATGTGATTATGACATAAGACTGGAACTCTTAACTTGAAACATGTTTGAGCACAAGCCGTAAATCCCATGTAGCTAGGAGGGTAGACTAGACTATTGATCTACTGTTCCTTAGGTGACTCGACCTGGTTTCAATGGAAAGATTGGCGATTGTAACACTAACTAAACATATTCTTTTCTGATAGTCGTGGCCTTCTAAGACACGTTTTATAAGGATCGTGGCCTTCAAAGCCATGTTTTTTTAAGGTTTTAGCCTTCTAAGTTATGTTTCAACGAGACATGAAGATCTAGGGACCCAAGAAAGTTAACACCCTTGAGGCCTCTCCCATGTTAGTGCTCATTGGTTACTTTATTCTCGTCGGTGTGAAACTTTCTTTATTTAAAAAAACAAGGGTGTTTGTGTTTTAATTTAAGTTTTTCCATTTGATAATATTTTCCTTAATCCCAATTTTTTTAAACTATTCTAGCATTTACTTATTTTCTTTAATAAAAATTGTAAATGTATTTTTCATTTAATAATTTTTCATGGAACCATTTTTATTTAGTGATGTCTTACTGGGAACTTTCCTCGCACCCTACAAACACCATTGGGTGTATCTAGACCTTGTTCTCTGTGTATTCCAAGTTGATCCATCGTGCTCCGCAATGGTGGTTCGTGTTGTGGATGGTCTTATCATGGAGGTCAGTGTTTGTAGCTTGTGGTCACCGCACCTATCTTGTTGATTGGAGGTTTGAGTTAGAGTTTTAGTCTCTTTTTTCTTTACATTTTGGATGTTGGATCAAGTTGTAAACCATTAAATTTGGATTCAGTTTAGGGTATGTTTGGTTGTCAGTTTCCAATTTTAGTTTATCTGTCTTGTTGGTTGTTTGTGTTTACTATCTCGGTTAAATCGTTCCCATATATTGTTTTTGATACCTGGGCACTTGTGCCAGCCCTTGGGGATCGAGAACTCACTTCGGGCCATGTCGCGGACCGGGTCAGGCACCTGGTCAGATGGCGACCCGAACTCGTTTGTGACATAAAATATATAAACATAAAATATATAATTTTTTAATTTTTTCCATATTCAACGGATTTAATTCTTAAAAAATTATGTCTCCTACATTTTCAAAACTCATAGATATGGTCAATTATTTTTATTATATTTATTCTATTATCTATAAAAATAAATTGAATACCAATTCCCAAAATAATATAAAATGTAATTGAAATTATAAAATCACATACCTTGATTCAATAAATAATTTTATCGGCAGACCCTTTTTTGATTTCCACTAACCACTAGACTATTTTTTGTTTAACCTCTTATATATTGATCCTCCAAAAAATCAAAACATGTTAGTGATAAATAAAAACTCTTCATTTATATAATGGAGAGGTATCTAAAATAAAGATAATAAGGGGGAATATTTCTATATAGTGAATTCAATTCCAATTAATCAACCATTTAATTTTATACACATAATTCCAAAATATAATTTCACCTCTTTAATTATATAATAACCCCCACCACTTTCCATTAATGCTTTAACTACTTTCATTCAAACATTACATTGAAATATCCATTTTACATCACTAATATATCTTGTCATACTCATCACTATCATATAATAATATCATCTAATAATTCCTTTGGAACTGTAAAATTTTCATTTTTCCCTTCTCCTAACAAATTACCCAGAAATAAATATATTAGATAAAATATTTCAATGGAATTATTATAAAAAATAACATTTCTTAATTTCACCTCAAAAGATTATTTTTATGTATTTTTATAAAAGAATGTGGGATGGTTTGATATCAAATACACATAAATTCAAATTTATTAATTGGTTTCATGACTATATTTATAAATAGTTATATATAAATACTAAAAGTATCTATGGAATACATCCATTATTAGCTAAAGGAATAGGTATTAATGTGTTACCTTTTAATGTCTTCATAATTAACACCTACATATTCTGTATTAATAAATGATTAACATAATACAATGAAAAGAAGTTGAGTCTATTTTTTATCTAAATAAATTCATATATCGAGGAACAAAAATATAAATAAAATTCCTACAAAAATTTATTTCTTTAGAATAACAAAAATTTTAACTTGGGTGATATGATATTTCATGTTAAAATTTTCAGATAAAAATCATTTTCTCATATTACTGTAGTAAAATTTTATGAATTAGTATTTTCAAAATATAATTATTTTATAGAAGGATAAAAATATGATCCCTTCATAATAGTATCACAAGATTTGATAAATATTTATACATGAGAAATTTCAAACAATAAACAGTCAATTATTTTTTATAAGGAATTTTTTTGAAATAGCGTAACAATTCATTAGATTTTGATAATTTAAATGGAATATCAAATGAGATTCATATTGGGCCTAATGATGTTGATTTATTATAAATTTCAGGATGGAATTGATGACATCACATTCTTTCCCTACGACATCACATCCTTTACCTGGGATATCACTGGAATTACTACAGATATAATTATTTTCGGGTTGATATACTAATATGTCAATATTGGAACATATGCCATAAAATGTAGCTTAAAATATTTAATATTATCAAAGACATAAAATAAAAAAATTGTTATAACTATGTCCACAATGTTTCAAATATGTAACAGATTACCTCAACCCGAAAAAAACTCATATCTAATTAAATGTATATTCATATGCCTATATTTTTTAAAATATAAACTAAAATGGAAATATTTTTTATCAATTTAATTATTTTTATGTTCTAAATTCCATTTAATTTTTTTTTTAAATTATCTTCATTATTATATATAGATACATTTTTGGATGAATGTGCATGTTCATTTGTGTAGCGATATTTAAAATATTCTTGATTATGTATTTATCTATAGCTGGGTTATTTAATTTTCTTAATTAAAAATATGCATCATAATTATGTAAATAAAAAAATTTAGAAATATATTTATGTAAATATGTGAATCAATATTGATTAAAAACAATGATTTTTTCATAATTTGAATAAATATTATTTTCATTTACTCATGTTTATGTGATTTATATGTGATATTCATTACAATATTTTTATTAAAGACTTAAATTAATATATGTAGTGATATTTAATCACAAATATATAAAAAATGGGATTATAATTATCTCTTTCACCCATATTTAGTGGAATTCATTTATGTTCTATGCAATAAATTTGTGTGTCTTCAATTTATATATAATTTTTTACTTCTGAATATTATTTGATTGAACTTAAATCAAGAAAGAAAACATTTATTTTTATAAGACTATTATAAAATGATTATTGATTCAACTATGACATAATAGAATAAAATTAATTTTATTCCAATTGGAGGTGTGTTAAATATAATTAAATGTTCTTGTTTTCAATTTCAAAATGAAATTTCATTTCCACAAAAGTGTAACATTATTAAAAAAAATTAAATAGTCTTAAATTTTCATTAAACTATATTAAAATAATAATTGATTCATTTTTTACAATTAAGATCAAACAAAATATACTTTAGATATATGGAATGGTTGAAATTTTATAAGATATTTTATTTACAATATAAATGTTAACTAAGTTCAAAACAAATGTCCCGTTCATAAAACAAAGAAATTGATTTAGTGTTATCATAAAAATAGAAGAAAATGATCAATGGTCAATTTTTATAAATTATGATTCAAATTCATTTCAATATGATTTATCATGTGGTTAGTGTAGATTAAATAGTATATTTTTAACTAAAAAATTAAATTTTAGATTAAAATAAGAATTAAATCCTTTAATACAAGAAAACAATATTTTATTATCTGGAAACAATATAAAAATGACATTCAATTTATTTTTTACCTATAAGAATACTTATCATTCCATCCTAGAGTGTCGTGTAATCGAAATGACGTAATGTTTATTTTTCCATTATAAGTCTTAATGAAGTGATAAACAATAATCATTTGCTCAATACTATGAAAATGATTTACTTTTGTTATGAACCTATAAATATTATTTTCTGCTTCATTTTTGGATGTTTAGGAATAAAATAACCATCGTTATATTTATAAAGTGTTCAAAATCATTAAAAGGTCATTTTTATAATGTAATATCCCTTTTCAGGTTAAATCATATGTCAAATACTCAAAATTTGGAAAAGGATCTCATATTAAAAATAAAAACTATGAATATTTTGGTTAATTTACATTTTTTTATCTAGTAATATACCATATAACATTCTAATACACAATATAAATAGTGTGACTGGAAGTGTTATTTTCAATTTAAAAAATGATATTTAATTTTAAAAAATATAGAACATACATTAAAATAACGAAAGAATACTAATATTATAATCGATTCATGGGAAAGAAATTATAGGTTCATTTGAGAAATTAATTAATATTCAACAAGTCATTTTAATAAATATCATGATCAGAATGATCTAAACTGTATTTTTATGTTGTATTTGTTAATGAAATTTAATTGATGAGCTGAATTTTTAAATTCAATAAAAAGTTCTTATCTTATCATGATCCTCTAGAAAAATTTTCATTGATTCATTTTTTCCCTATATTAATGAAACACACATTATTCAAATTTGTTGTGTGGGAAGAATAAATATAATTTCATATTTTCAGGTTTTAAATTATATTTTATTTCAAAAAATACATCAAATGAAAAACAAACAATGGAAAAAATCATGAATCTCTATGAAACACATGAATAATGATATTTGATTCATTTGTTACCTAAGGGATGAATTGTAAAATATATTATTGTACATCGTGTTTGGGGTGAACAAATGTTTATTTGTCTATTTTAAGCATTAAGTATGTTCAAAATTAATATCACACATAGTTAACAAAGGAATTTTCTCGAAAAATTATTTATATTCTAGAAAATCATGGCTTATTCATTTGTAACAAGTAGATATGAACAATACGTCAATATGATGTATGATGGTGTAAAATTTAATATAAATATATATATATATATATATATTTGTGTGTGTGTGTATGTGCGTGTCTTTGTGTGTATGTGTGTGCGTGTTTATGTAATTTGTTTTAAATTTGTTATGTGTTTTGAATAAAACACATATCGTATATTAAAATCATGATATTATTTTTAAAAAAAAAAATTAATGACTTTTGTTATTAAAATGTTTTATTGAGAAAAATCATAACAAATTATTGTTTTAATGTGAAAATATATTTTTAAATTTTTAAATTTATTTATTATTTTTATTTTATTAATATTATTCTACATTATTCAAATTGTGTTGATGATTTTACACTCCATGTATTGATTTCTTATATTTAGTCTAATTTAATACTATAACCTTGAAGTAATAGTTGATCATGGCCTTTTATAGTGTTTTCTAATCATTAATAAATCCCTTTTAATTGAATATAAAGGAAAATTCTATTGGATTTTTCTATTATTTTTAAAAAAAATTATGTTGTATAGTGACTTGTGAGATATAAGGTTCCAATATAATATATATTGTATCATGTAGGTGAGGAAATTATAATATATTAATTTTTTTGACACTAATTAAATACAATTAATAAATAAATCAAATATGAATGTTGATATAATCATCTTTAACAAATTAATATCACCATTTTATTTTTAATTAAAATTTACTCACATCAGAAAACAAAATTGAGCATAAAAAGGTAGGGATTTAATTAGGATACTAATAATTTAAAGAAAAATTATGTGTGTGGGTGGATGATGTGATTGAATCATTTGTTAAAGACCCAATCTATAACTTAATGCAAAAATATATAATGTTCTCTTCATAAAAAATCATAAAGGAGCATCAAAATCTAATTTCATTGGATATGTGAGTGAACTAATTCTAAAATAAATGAAACACTATAAATGTGTTCTTGTTTCTTATTTTTTTGTAAAAAATAGTGATAATGGACTGAAAAAAATATCTGTACAATTAATCATTGAATAAAGTAATTTATAGCTACATATGGAAAAATAAGTAAAATTTTGTTACATATTAAAATTAATTGATATTAAATGTGTTAGCTAAACAATCATTTAAGGTTATTAAAATATAAATTACATTGAATTGGTAAAATATTTACTTTTACAGATGATATTTAAAGAAATAATCTATGATTTTTTGTCTCTATATATATAAAAATGTTGAAATTTAGATTTTAAATTCCTTAATGGATTGTGCCTGATAACACTAATTTTTTTTAATAAAATGGTTCAAAAATATTGATATATTTGATTAGTGTGATGTTAATGAAAAATTAAAAAAAATTATGGATTCTATATTTTGAATCAAAGAATTATATCATATTTTTGAGGAATCTAATGAAGTTAAAAATATTAATATGACATATGATTCATTATTTAATAATTTTTTGTAGAGAAATAAATAATGCATAATACACAGGTACTATGACTGGAATGAGTTTTTCATTTAAATATAAGGGAAATACAATTTAAAACTTATACCAAATTAACATTAAATATGGCTTTATATTTATGAATTCGAGGTGAAAAATTAACAAAGAGTTTTATAATTTTTTTCTCCTTAACATATGGAGAAAATAAATACCTCTAAAGATTCATATTTTATAATGAACCTTCTTAGGGAAAAAAATATATTTTGAGATGAAAAATTCATTAAAGTGAATGATTTGTTGTATATTTTGTAATGTTTTCTCAATAACTCTCATTATTTAATAATTATAAATTTATTTTTCAATAGAACTTAATAGACCATCATTAATACTGAGAAAAACCTTTATCTTGGATTTGAAGTCATTGATAATATTTGTGAGGCAACTCACACCCACACCATTAATCATGTGCTATAAATAAAAACATTTTCCATATGTTTTTGAACCATGTATCATGAATTAATATTAATAAATGTATATTTTACATCATTGAACATCACATATCACCAATTCACACAAAATACTAGAACCTTTAGGTTTAGCGTGTTTAAAAACTATATTCATAATAAACTTATTTTTCAAAATATTAATATATACCAAAAATATTCTTCTAATTTCATACCACTTTTGACATGTATTATATAATATTCTTCTTTATAACCTTGTAAATATAAACAATCATAATTGGTGACCTCAGATTCTCAGTAAGGGTAAAAATAAGAGATAACAATCAACAATAAAAATTGAACATATGATAAGAAAATAGATTTGAGAATTTAATAAACTAGAATGGTAATAGCATAATAGAATCAAACCATATAAATCTTAGATTCATAAATATTTATTCATAGATAAATGAATTTATAATGACATAATTCATGAGAAATAACAGTGTGAATACATGAGTTAATAATCATGTACCATGAAAAAATAACAACGACATATGGACATGATGTATATAATCATAAATAATCCTCATGTAAATTATCATATTCAATAATATCCTAACATAGTGGATAGAATCCCTTATTTTATATAGTTATCTTTTTTAATTCTTGTAATGTCAAATCGTGTGATATAAGTTATTACCTAATGAATTATAGGGTTGTATAATTATGGTCATACCCATCACTTAGTGGATAAAGTCTCTTATGGGTATGGGTAGATACCCCATTCCTAGTCATATAACAGGATAATATTTTAACTAATACGTTGGAGGGATGTTTAATTATCATTATACCCATAAAATACAAAAAACCATACACATTGATACCATGTAAATAAGAAAGAATTCTAAATTTCATCATAACATAATTAACCCATTGGAAAAAACGTTTTAATGATAATTTCAATAATACATTATCATAAATTATATAGATAGATACATTGGATGGTATCATTTGATTATATTCATATTGAATCATAATAATCATTAAATTATCATAACATAGCTGAAAAAGAACTTTCATAATAGAATTAATATTTACATTAAAAAAGAATGGGAAATACACTTTACATTTTGTTAAAATATTATTTTTAAAGTAAATATTATTAAATAATATAGAATATAAATTTCCATTGAAAATAATTAATAAGTTGAGAGTACATTTCAAAAAAATGAAAAATATATTTGTAAAATTAGTTACTAGAGAAAATAATTAAAAACAAGATTCATTATATATTATTTGAAAATCTAAATTTGTTCAAAATTACTGTATTAAAAACATTGAATGAAAATTAATTTTATAAAAAAATTAAATTCCATTTAAAATGTATTTATGAAATCATATATGTATAGATAAGGTCATTCATAAAACAAACTATAGAATATGGATATATAATGGAAGGATTCCTGACTAAAAATAAAAGTGAAAGACAATTTCCCATACAAGATTAACATTGATAAAATAAGGAACTAAAGGGATGTTAAATGGTAATTAGAAATATAAAAATCATGAACAAACAATGTATAAGATAAGGGTGGTGTTTATAGAGATAAAATAAAAATGATTCCCAAATTTTGAAATTTAGACATAATAATATTGAATTCAAATGAAATTGGATGGTATAACCTTATGAATTTAGTAACCTTTGAATCAGAAGTCCTTGAATGATAAAATTTTAGATGGGTTGTTATATAAATTTAATTTAATGAAAATTATGATGAAATATATCTGTGAATAGTGTATACACAGTAGAAATTTACATGTGCTGTGAATATTCAAAAATCCCCAATGAAAGGTAAATTTTGATTATAAAACCCATAACATTACTCTGAAATGTCCAAAAAGTGATTTAACCTCATATATAAAAAAATTACCATATTCATTAATTATTTTATAAATTATTCATATATATTTCATTTTATATTATTCAATTATAATCACTCATTAAAAATATACAATTTAATATATGTTTATTTTGATCATCTAATGATTGTAATATTTTTTGTTTCTTGCAAGTTTCATAATTGGGATGTTGGTAACCATTGTTTTACTGAAATTTCATAATTTTAAGAATATTAAGTGTATTGTAAGTATTTATTTCTTATTATTTATTTATCCCAATCTAAATTTTATAAAATGTATGGGAACATTTGATGATAATGTAACCTATGAAGTGCATATTTCGATTAATTTACCTGTAGCCACGAGTTATGTTATAATGATTTGTTGCTTTTTTAATCAGTACCGAAATATATTCAGGATATATACTACATATAAATACATTATGTAAATAATTATTTTTTTATTTATAATCATTCATGTAGGATATAGTAATGATAGTATAACATCATTCTTAAAGGTTGTCGAACAGACACAAAATAGAATATGTTATTCCAATGATTGAGAAAGTGTGTATATTTATATTTTAGAAATATTATTTCCATCAAATAAAATTTTTGATAATATTTTTAATTATTGAGTAATATGATGTTTCTAAATATTCGAGAATAGAAATTAAGTAGAAATAAATAAGAAAAACTTGTTACCTAGAATGATGAAATCACTCCTTCTTGTGATTAATTCTCATGGAATGATGGTAATAAGAACTTTATTGTTACCATGGAATTACAAAAATAGGATATGAATTATGTATTGAAAAAAATTGTTGGTATTGAACATGAATTTTAAGGATATTCTTATTTTGAAGGGGTTTTGGAGAGGTCTTTTTAATAGTGAAAATGATGGACATTAACTTGGAAAATTACGTTAGATGAAGGGTAAAAATGAAATCACATGAGAGTTACAATAGTAAAAAAATATAATACATTAAGTATAAATTTTATTCCTCAAAATGGTCTTCTATAATTCTTTTGCTTTAATTTTAGTAAATATAATTAGATCCATGCTGGATTTTCCTTTTTAACCCCTTTTAACATGTTCATTTTTTACCTTGGAAATTAGCATTAACCAAAAATATAAGATGTCACATAATACTAAATTTTTATGAGGTGATAAAAAAATCTTTCCATTATGTCTAATTAAAATTATAAATATTTTAAATTTTACTTTTATATTAACAAAATATAAGGTACAGGAAAATTGTTTTTACTGAAAATTTATTTCTAAAATATTAAGGGTTTTTAATATAATTTACATTCAATTAAAAATAAAATTTGGTTTAATATATATATAGATATATTAAATTATAATAATAATTTAAAATATTACAATTTATTTTATTTAGATAATAATTACCCAATACATATACAATCAATTCATTGAAAATAAAACTTTTACCATTACCATTGTAACTATCTATAACCTTATTAGCATATTCCAATGTCAAAAAAATAGAATTGGAATTATTACCTAATTAGAACATGATAATTAAAAATATGAAATACATTTAATTATATTTAATTTTTTAAACGAAAAAACTAATTTAATATAAAACTCATCAATTGTGAAAATTATCTTTTAGTCAAAATATGTTTTATAATCTAAAATAAATTTATTCTTACTAATTTACTACTAATAAGTTTTTTATAAATGTAAAAATATTTTTTATATTATTAAAATAATTCATGAAAATCAATTTATAATAGTAATTAATTTAGTTATAAATCAAAAAACACATTTCACACAAAAGATCGATTCTCTGAAAAGGTTCTTTTCTAAATTTAAAGTTATTTTATAATTAATTAAATATAAATTCTTGAAGTTTATTAATTATTCATGAACATAAACAATAATTTTTATTTAATTTCATACTTAAAATATGAAAAAAATATAGAAACATATAATAAAACAAAGTTTTTATATAAAATTTGTTTAGCCAGGAATTATTAATATATTATTATATATTATTAAATAATTATTTCTTGAATATTATTAATATATTTTATTAATAATTAATTGTATTTTAGGAATAATGTTAATATATATCATTCTTTAAAAGTGGTAAATTTAATAGAAATATAAAATTCATAATATTATCTATTTCATAATCATTGGAATTTTCACGAAAAATTTACTAACATTTAATTTTACAAAAAATTTATATATCTTATTGAAAACAAGTTGTTTATAATAAAAATGTATATAGTTTATCATCTAAATAAACATTTTTCATATCAACTATAAATTGATAATTTTATGTTAGTAATATGTTTACTTTTACTTTTTCTAATGACTATTTAACAATTATATTACCCACATCACCTTTTATAAATTCATTCTATTTTGTCTTCCAAAATAAAAATTCTCGTTATAAAATCATTCATTAACTAGTTTTCTTAATTATTTATCGATACATGATGTTTTTTAATTATATGTTTAGTTATTGTAATTGTTATTCTCAATATCTCAGAAGATCTTAGTGATTTTCTAGTTGTAAAAATTATATTATGTTATACTTTTACCCCTTTTTAATTTATAATCTTTTAATTTATGTAATCATCTATGATATTTAGTACCAATTTTCATGTACTTACATTGGAATGTTACACTATTAATGAGTTAAGTGTTGTTACATTAATTCATATATTGTATGAAAATTTCCTAGTAAATTTTAGTAAATTTGGAAAAATAGAAAATCATTTTTTAAATTTCTAGATATATAATTTAAAGAAAGAAATATGGTCAAAAAATTTGTGGTGTTATAGTATGTGATAATAATGGTCAGGAAATTTTATCTATGATTAAAAATATTTGATTAAATGGGCTTTTTGTAATGCCTCTATAATCTGAGGATAATTATTCCCCTTTATTTTATGCCTTTAATTCCATCTCCTTGATATTTTTTATTATAATTAACTATTATAGGAATTGGGAGGAGAATAAAAGAAAGATTATGGGATCTAATGTGGTTATTTGGATAGGGAACCTGGTGGACTTACAAAAGGTACTTGGGGGACCAAGGTGGATATAGGGCCACTACGAGCCTTATAGAGATCTCAATGGACCTGAATATGGTACCTATTATAGTTTCATTTTGTTTTCTGATACTCATGGAAAAATATCCCATAAAAACCCATATGATTGGTATTTTCCAATTATTTTCTAGAATGTGAATCCCTTGTGGGATATCCATCAAATAGTATCATATCCATGTTGATCCGGCTTCATTAGTTTAGTCCAGATTAATTTTGATTATTTGGAAAACATCATATATGGTCTAACCATGTTACAATTTTCATCTAATGTTCCTCATGCTTTTTATTTCTTCATGACATTTAGAATATTTATATTTTCACAAATTTAGGGCTTTTGGAACACATAAAATCCTTTTATCTTCTTTCAAACTTACTACCATTGGGGTTCCCCTTGTAAAATTATAGGTATGGGTGTATCTTTACTTATTTAGAAAAATATTCTCTATCTATTTTAGGAATAACCATAAAATAACTCTATTATATATTTTTTATGTAATTCAACAAGTTTAATATTCTCTTCATATTGATGTTTGGTACCATATGGTATTTTTTTAGTATGTAAACTCAATGAACCTCTCACATAGTTAATTATCATGAGATAAAATTAAGAGTAATTGTGAATGAAAAATGTAGAAATTAAAACTCATGAATGAATAATGTGTAATTATAATATTGATGATTCAAGATTAGTTGTTGGGTCTGTTTTAGGTCATAAAGGGAAACATTTTTTGTTTTGTTATTACTATTTCATGATCAAAGGAGGGAAGGTTTTGTATTATCTATTTATTTCTCAGAAATCCTTGAATAGTAAATATATTGAGGTGATCCCTTTATAGAAACGAACAGCATATTGAGTTCATAGATTGGGATCATTAGAATAAAATGTATCCCTGTGTTAGATGTATAAATGTAATAGGACTTTAGTAGAATAACAATAGCATATTTAGAGGAATTAATTTGATCACACAAAGATGTATCAATCAAATTATAACATATTGGTGTCTACTTCATCTACAAGGTGCATAGATGTAGGTTCATCTCACACTCATATATCATCAATACATGGTCTTACTCTGATGAAAAAAGGGAACACTACTATTAACTATTTCAATAAATTGACCTTAAATCATGGTACTACATCAATTAGAGAGGTAAAAACCATGTTTCTATGTCTAGCTTATTTTCCTCTCTTGAATACTTTTTTATTCCCAGAAATCAAGAACCATATTTAGCATCATCTGAAAAAAATAAGGTTTTTTATGATTGAAAGTGTAGAGACACGAAACTTGATGTACATGGACATTACATTACTTTTTCGGAATACTTAATACATAAAAAAAATAGACACCCAAGGACCGTAATAGTTTAGTATCTTTGGAAACTCCGAATATAAACATCTCATCATGTTGAAAGATCTTCAACATCTCCCATAATGGTCTTCCCCTTTTTGTTTCCTTACCTAAAACCTTTATTTATTTCATAGGGAAAATAAAACATCAAATGGGTGAGCTCAAATACTTATTAATGGAAAACATAGAGAACATAAAACAATCCATAAACATTTGAAAGCAAAAACATGAACATGAAATATAAACATTAAATCCTTGAGCAAAGACATAAATCTTGGAAGTACAGAAGGCATATATCATAAAGTATCATCAATCATGATAAAATAGCATGTGAATAAATCATGTAATTGTGTCAAACCATTAAACACATGTTATGATTTCCATATTAGCCAAGGAATTGCTACCAAGACTATCTTAGTGGACAAAGTCCCTTTCTGAATCAAGTTCACTCCTCATTCCAGTACTGTATTACTGAACCGGTTTAACTTTTCGTTCCATCCATGTCTATCTCATGAGATATAAATATTTACCCAATGCATTGGAGGGAGATATAGGTCCCACCCATCTCATAATGAAATCATTCTTACTTTTGGCTCAAAATAAACATACATCATTCATAATAACCCAACGAATAAAATGGGTTTCATAAACATAATCCCATCATCACATAATCCATATAAAAGAAATCGATATAATTTGATAATAAGAAAATTGAATCCATGTAAATCATAGAGACTTTATACTTGAAACATACACATATGAAATAATGTCATCTTAGATGGAAAATGGTTTTGATAAAACACTTGAAATGAATTCATGAGGAAAATATCCTTTTATCTTCAAAATCAATTTCTTTTCACAAAACATCATGCAATTTTAAAGGAAAAATATTTTGTTGAAAATAGTCATGAAATCTTTTGTAGGAATCTTCATGAAAATAAGTCTTTATAAAACCGTAATAAAATATCCATTCATGCCGTATAAGTTAAAAAAACATTCTCCTCATACTTTTGTTAAAAAAGTCAAAAAGTACCTCATAACGTAATGAAAATAGATTCCTTACATACCATGTAGTAAAAGACAAAATGGGTAAAAAGGACATTAAACATACATAAAACCTATTTTAGAAAACATGTACTTTGATGATAATAATAACCCCAGCAAATACCTACGTATAAACAATCTCGAATAAGAACGATATTGGAAAGGTTATCCCTTACCTTAGGTCTGATATGCTTCGTACGTATCCGAACCTATTGTATAATTATTTAAATAATGTAATTTACTTATTACGTAATTATATTCATTGTTATGATATCATATACGGTTCACTTATGTCATTATATTACCCATTCGTTGGTAAAGTCCATGTTAAAAAGCGTTTTGGGTAAAATCGTTTCATTTGTCATCCATGTTTTGACTTGTAATTATTCATATGATTACTTGTATCATGATTAATTAATTCAATAATATAAAACCTGATTTATATATAATATATATTCATAATATACTTATATATAATAGATCTATAAATGGAAAGAAATACACTGTTCATGGAGATGGTAGGTCGTACGTACGCATGAACGTAGTTTTCGTTTCCTCATTGAATTGAATGGAATTAATTGGATGACAAACATATATATATACACAGAAATCCAGTATCATTATTATGTAATATATTTCATTATTACTTATTATATATACTTTATAATCATTCATGTATGGTTAATCATTGAGAATGAATCTCATCACGTCGTGGAGATGGTAGTCCGTACGTACGCACGAGCGATGATATCATTCCCATAAATATTGAATTGAATTGGAGTTGATGATACAATATATCAGAATCAGTATGATGTTTTAATAACCATATATATTTATTATTTACACCATTATACCCATCCATGTAAGGTGTTGGTGGAAAAACAGAATACAGCACGGCGTGGGGACGGTATTTCGTACGTACACACACACAATGATTTTGTTTTCCGTAGGATTCATAGAAGGTGAAATAGGGTTGATTCATATTTATAATAACATATCAGTATATGAGGGATACTGATGTCATTACATAATAATGAGACAACTAAAGAATAGGGAGTAGAAGAATAATGGAACTTGAAGAAAACGGTAGAAGGTATTACCTCTTTCTCAATGTACCTCCTTCTGACATTCTTTTAAGGAACTAAAATTGGTCTTTGAAGAAGACCAGTACCTCTATGATGTTTCTAGAGAAGTGGAGAAGATAATTAGGAAGGGTTTGGCCGAGCATGAAGGATCAAATTGCTGTTAGGAGGAGAGGGAGGAGGTTCCCTTTTATAAGGGAGGATAGGGGCTCCATTGGAAATATAAGAAATATTAGTTTATATTAAATCCCATCCCCACATAAAAACTTCCAAAATGACTCAAATACAAAGATTAGATGATATAGGGTTTTAATCTCCTCAAAAAATAAAATTTAGACATGTAAGGAATTTATTTTAAACATTATCATCATGATTTATCCTTACTTAATCAATTTAATTTTATTTTTGGTAATAACAATATAAATTTTAAATTATAATAAATAATTACTTATTTGTTGTGAATTTTCGACAATTTGATACTTTATATGATTTTATACCATATAAATTTATATTTATATTTTTTTTAATATTTTTTGGATTTTTATACAATTTTATAATATGTTCTTTTTATAAAATAATAATAGTGTCAATTTTGAAACTATTAATTTATTTGAATTTAAATAAAAAATATATAGAAGATATGTTCGAAAAAAACAAATTAATAGATTCATAACATGTCATATTTATCTATAAAATTAGTGGAGCACATTAAATAGTTCATATAATATATATATATTAGTATTTTGAAAACCATTTATTTGATATTTCTCTTAATAAAATAATTTCGACATCACTATTATGTCACCTTTATTGATAATTATTTAATCCCTAAAAATTATAAATAAATTCATATGATGTAGTTAGATTTATTATATTTTAGTAAACTCTTCATCTTCGACGTTTCATGATGTTTATCATTATGTTAAAATTAATATACTTATATGATTTAAGAAAGTGACATGTTGTCACACTCCTTGGTTTTAATAATAATTAAATTATTTTCATGGAAAAAAGTCCATTAAATTAATCTAACCCGGCCCTTAGGTGATATGGGTCGACTTTTCATCATCCAATATGATTGTTAATGATTTATATTATCATTTAATATAAATAAGATGTAGTGAAACATTCATTTCATAGAATTGTTAATGATTTCTATTATCATTTAATATAAATAAGATGTAGTGAAACATTTATTTCTTAGAACCACTTTTTCTTGATTTATTCATTTAAAAACAATATTATTATTCAAAACCACATTATGTAATAATTTGAATATAAAATACATGTTTCATAAATTATTTCATTTATTTTAACTCTAGAATATTTTACAAATTTTTAAAATATACATTTGGTATTATATAACATTTAAAATCAATAATATATTTCAATAAAATTGTTACCAAAAATAAATTTACCACGGTATTTCAAAAGAACCTTGATGGGAATGAGATGAGAGAGATTCATCAAATGGTGTTGAGATTAATGGAAGATACTAGTATCAAATTAAATGTCTAAAAATATCCCTCTATCCCCCTCATTAATGTTATCAATCCCTACGAAATATTATAAGGATTTGGATTTTCAATGTAGGTTCTTCTGAAAAAACACATAAAGAAAGGATGTTCGCGAAGGCCATAAAAATAATACGGAATTTATTTTTCTTTTTGAAGGTTATGCTAGCTTTGTGAAAGTTTCTTAGATTCATAAAAGTAGTTTCCTTCATAAAAGATTGTTGTGCATCACGAAAGGGGTGAGATTCCTGAATATTTTTGGGTTTAGGAAGTCATTATATGATTGTGAATAGTAGTGTTTCATTTCAAAGGATATGATCTTTGCAAAGATAGTGAGCATCAAGAAAGTGTTAAGAAGTGACTTCTCAGTAAATCAGTGGTAAAGTGGTATTCATAAAATTGACGATAGTGGTGATTTAATTGATGATATATCTACAACTAATTATGTATTCCTTATTTATAATTAATAGACCTATATGTCCATAAACTGTCGGTGAATCACTTCCAGAGTAGTGATCAACAGAAGTGGGAGAAGGTAATTATATCCATCAGAGGTGATCCATCAAAAGAGACATAGGTAGTGACACTTGGGAAGTAGTGAGATAACCTTAAAATTTTTATAAGAAATGAACCTAGACATAGATGTCATCTGGCCTAAACCATTTATTTTTGAAGTGATCCTTAGTTTATTTGGCACATCAACACAATTATATTGTATGCTCCTTGGAACTTGCCTAGTGATGAAGAACCAAGTACAATAATTATTTCTCATTAATTAATTCATTTATATCCATAAATTTATATAGGAAAAACATTGAAGTGTGTTTTTTAATGATGAAATATTATCTGATGGGGCAGTTGTTCTAATATGTCATACCGAGATTAACCCCCCCCCTAATTGCATGGAATTTAACCAAATTTGGATAACACACCTTTTGGTACTACAGGTATTTCCATCCTATAGAAACACTTATCTTCCATCATGATTCCTCCATTAGGATTCAATGGACATCACTGAGTTCTAGAATAAACATTGACAACCTTTCAAACTAACTTTACATATTCTATTTTAAAACCCCTCGTACAATCTAAACATTACTAGAACATGAACATCAGATTACTTTATTTATAATCTTTTGAAAATTTGATAAAATTATAAATATTTTCTTTCAATCATTCTCATTTTTAGAATACTTCCATTAATAGAAATATATTGGATTTCATTACTAAAATAATCCTTAAGGAAACCTTGAGTGAATCAATAAATTATTATCATACGTATATAGTTCCCCTAGGTGAACAACATTAGTAGTTCATTTATCCAATAATGTATTTTATATTCACATAAAATTTTAATTAATTAAGATACATGCCTTGTTTTACAAATTACATAAATGAATAATCTCTCAAAAAATATTGATCCTAAATTTTATCTAGATAATGGTGTTGTTATTTATCTATAAAATATACTTATATCCGAGTATTTTGATGTTATTTATTCATTTAATAATTGTTTTTATTGAATTTGGCCCAAATAAAATGATAATACCATAAAATAAATCATAACAAATAGTGGACCATGATCCATATTTCACTATGATTTGGTACTCTTTAGAGTTTCTCCCATAAATCATATTTGTAGGTAGGTTATTATATTAATCATATCATATATGACACTTGGATTGTTATGTGGGGAACTCTTTTGTAAATCCATCAATTTGATAAAATCAACACGAATAATACAATATCCTAATCCTATTAAGGAATTCAGATAAAACTATAACCAAAATTAAATACCATGACTTGGAACCCATTCTTATAAGGCTCACCCATTAGTCACGTTTCTTATATAAGATAATATAGGTGCACCCATTATTATCATGACCTATCTAGTTGGATGATCGAGGTATTAGAAAGTGATCTCGTTGGAATTAGTCTTATTAATTTCATTTTGGAGGAGATTTGTTCTCACCAACTCCTCTAATTTTTACCTTAACATGTATGTTTGACTCTAATGATTAAATATTAAATCTTGTTCCTTCTTGAAAATTTATATATTCAGACCCTATTGAATGGTAACTTCTTTAAAATTCATAAGTTCTATTAGTAAAACAATTAAAATTTGAAAATCTTATTGTTATAATAAAATCCCCTTGAATAAGTTATGTGAAAATATTTCAATTAATATCCTTGAATCCTATTAATTAAGAAAAATTAAAAAATTAATCTTTCAGTGTTTAGGGTCATGAAAATTCAGCAATTTGGGGGAAAATACTCCTGCAATTTGGGTGAAGAAATTATATAAAGTTGGATTGAAAATTTTAGAGGAAGTAGGAAGAAATAAAATTTTTCAACTCAATCCAACTGGGTCTTATGCAGATTTGGGGTAAAGGTGCACGAAAGTCATAAAACACGAACCTCCAATATAGAGATGTCCTAGGGAACACCGTCTTGTGAGTCATTATCCAGTGAACGAAATTGTTTTCAGTAAATTTCAACCCATGAACTGAAGCCATCACATTCTTTTTTCATAGACAAGAATCTGATGGAAGTGTGTCCCGTGTACCATCCCCGCAAATGATGCCATTCATAAATGAGGAGATGCTGATGGCATACCTCACATCCGCAAACCCCGGATTGAATAGGTCTTTCCCGGGTCAGATTTCCTCCATGGGCTTCCTATGAAGGGGCCACAGGTACTGCATATATAGATTAAATGGAACCCTATAAAAAGAAAACCAAAGGAGGAGAGGAAGAGCAGAAATGAAGGGAGAGAGCTCTATGATGAATGAAAATGGTACGAATAACATAGAGGCTATAGGAAAAATTTCTCCTACACCCAAAGCAATTCTGAGGACTCCATCATGCACCTGCATCAGTTCAAGGATTCCATCCCACATAAAATAAGCAGTTCACATAACCCATCCTGCAAACCATATGCAAAAATCAGTTTGAAAAGTTCCTCCTTGTGAACTGTATTCCGACGACTCTCCACAACCAACCAGCGAACCAATAGAAAATATATAATAAAAATGGATTTTAGATGCCCATATGAGGAAGATGGTTTGTATACGCCCATATGTGGATTAGGTTCGCGGATGCCCATATGTGGAAGACCATATGAAGACCACGATATGAGCGATGATACTTGGAATGCTCATTTTCATACCATCATATGTGGCCAACTCTTCTACGTACCATCTTAGTTGGCCCACTCCTCCTCGCACCATCAAACGTATCCAACTCCTCCACGTACCATGCGAAGAGGCCAACATCTTGCAGCAAAGCCTATGAAAAAAACAATTATTGTCCACTAGTCCGTACCTCGGGGTTGTGCCCCCGTACACCCGCTTGGGGCCAGTGTTGGGTTGTGGTCCCCACCTTTCTGGCCGGTTCCTTCCCTTCCATTATTGACTCCCATAAAAAATGGATAGTCACACCATGAAATTTTCAGTCTAGGTTGATGAAATTTACCATTATTCCCTTATCACTCCCATATATGCATCCCTTATAAAACATTAGAAGAGTCTTTCCTCAGGCACCTCCCAAAATCACTATCACCTGCCTCATATGCTAGGATGACCCAGAATTGCATGGAAAATCAATGCTTCAGTTTTTATTTAATGCCCAAACACATCATTTCCATCCATCAAACTTTGTGTATCTGGTGATTTTGGATCCACATAAACCACCATTTCTATTTGTAGCGACCGGCCAGTGTCCTGCAGACACTTTTGATTGACTATGCACATCATGCCCTGGTGGCTCTACATATGAAGACTATAAGATGATTGTCAATGAAAGGAAAATTCTTCCTCCAGAGAGTCCTTTGAAAACTCTATACGCCTCAATGGTTTCCATGCCTCAAGTCATATATCCTTTTCTGAAAACCCCTAAAGTCACATATTAAACATTCCTTCCCTCTCAGGTTCGAGCCATGTCAGAACATCCCTACCCGATTATCCTACATCAAATTCCAGATTCAAGAGACCACGATCCAAAATCTAGGACCCTAAACTATGTGTTATCGTCCTAAGCACATGAAATTAAACTAAACGGTATTCATCAAAGCAATATTACAATAAACTATATTATACAGGGTGATTTTGGATCCTCCTAAACATCCATATCCTTCATAAGATTTAGGCCAATGTCATGTGGACACATTTTCATAACAATTCACATAATGACCTGGTGGCTCTGCTTATGTTTCCCACAACTATGGCACCCAACAAGATACAAATTCATCCACAATAGAGTCATTTTCAATCATTTTCTGCCTCAATGGATTCCATGCCCCATTCCATTTCTCCTGATCGAGGATCCTTTAATGTCATGGTTTAAAAATTATGTCCCTCTTATGTTTGAGGCACGTCAGAATATCCGAACATGATTTTCCTCTAGTTAATCATGGGTTTAATAGAAAGTGTTCCTCATCTCATGGCCCTAAACTACAAGACCCCAAATATTCATATCCGGATGATGTTAAATTGGGATTCCATCATCCATGAAATATGAATTTAAACAGTAGTATACCTAATATGATGCTCTAGGGCCCTCCTACTACGGTAAGTCCCCAATATTTTTAGGCAAGATAGCATGACCTTTTTTGACATATCACATGGAAAGGTTCATCACACCATACCCTTGAGCACCGTCTCTTTTGCCTCATCCACCATGGGCTCTCCCTTCTCAACCAGTAGGGGAGGTGTCATGTTCATTTTCAAAGCCTTCACATCCTATTGTTTCTCACACTGTTCATGAATAATGTGTCCTTATTTGTTTTTGAGGATTAAAAATCATCATGCATTCAGAACTATGAGAAACATGATTCCTGATCAAATGAGGATGTGTAGGACAGCTTCTTGAAGGCATGAACTCAAAAGGGTTCCCACTTCTAAAGGGTCCACCCAATCATGTCCCATCAAGTGGACAACTTCCATGTGAAATCATCACATCTTCTGAACTATGTGGGTTCTGAGTCCTCTCTCGAAGATATGTAGGAAGAGTTACTTGTGGCCCCAATCACAACAACATGTAACCTTTTGTCCCCAATAGATGACGATAAACTCTAGTGTTCCATACAATATGGCTAAGTCAGCATCACTTATATGGCATAAAAAACATGCATGCTCATGACGATCATGAAAATTAAGGGTTTCCCCTTGAAACACTCTTTGGTAGTGAACCAATGATTCATGAATATATGTACACTACATAAATATATAAGAGAGTCCTAGAACCGGATGAAATCCTCCCTTTGAAGGGTGGGGTGAGCCTGACCTACCATCCACTAGACCAATGTAGTCCTCAAGTGTCGTTGTCTGAAGCATCAGCTAATGAGCAGCTACCTATGGAAAGAAGGTACATGAATCATTGATACCAGGGCCATTGGGCATTCATGAATCCATTAGTAAACCCATTGGTGGACAAATGATGAAGTTATATCTGATAAGGATTGATTTCATTAATGCTTGACCCATACGCAATCACCCACTAGGACCAACAGTCCCCCGACAAGGTTAATTCAACTGTCTTTAATGGATAATGATGGTTAATAGGTCAAAATAAAAGACAGTTTAACTCAAAAGAATCGTGTATCTTAGAAAAAATGGATAGGTGATGATCCTCATCATACAATTTCCACAACTCATATAAACTTGCCACCACTGATAGAGAACTGAGTGATTGTTGACTCTTAGAAAATTTATTCATCACATTGAAAAATTCTGGAAGGACAAAAATATGTAAAATAAAAATTTACCATGATGGAATAAAATAGTTAATGAGTATATCAATTTTTAAGTCATATAACATCTTTCATGAAATTATATTATATCCTTATGTCAGGACAGAAATACTTTACAACCATGTAATATATTCATGATCACAAAACAATTTATAGATAAACATGTGCCTCAGCCCAGTTGGTGAGGACCCGAAAAGTGCATCCAAGAGACTCGAAATCAAAACTAGACAGTGACATAATTTCTGGGGTACTGTAGCAGTATTGTAGCAGTTCTACAGTGAGTACAATAGTAGGCATTGTTTGATACTATAGTAGCTCGAAGTATTCATCAGTTTGGGATTTCGGGCTACTAGTTGTGGCCTTGGGTTCATTAAGGCCTTCGGGCCACCACATGGCCATCATTCCACCTCAAGGCCTTTAGACCACAAGAAATTGTTCTTAATGACCAGACATACTATACAAGGAGTAGACTCTTGATGAATATTTAGATTAGGTGCATTCACCAAAGCAAAATCTATACAGATTTTTCAGAAACAAAGGGTATGTCATTTCCATCTGGACTTGACTATGAATGCATGGGAACCTAGTCCCAACAATCCATGCGAAGTAGGAGAGATAACATCATGATGAAAGAATATCAGGAGGAGTAGTTCCATGTAGTTATAGTCTGTATAATTCCCTAGTACCTACGGGTCAAGCAATCTTTAAGCCTGCATGCATTGTAAGGGTTCACACTCATCCTCAAAATGGGTTTATCAAAAAATCGATAAAAGGAATGGCTTCATGCCATTCGGGAACAAAACAACTTATAGCATGTAGTTGATACTCTATTCTGACCACATAATTTCTTTATGGTTGAGAAATAAAATTTTTTGGGAAAAAAGAATCCTACATAGACACAAGAAAAATTTATATCCATGAAAAAATTTTCATCAATATAATAGAAATCGTCTAAATCCCTTTCATATTATAATAGTTTGACATCATTTTATGAAGTTGTGGTGATGTTCATTCACGATTATATAACTCTTAATAGTTGCAACTATCCTATGTGACCACATATTCTGTGATGGTTATCATAGAGAAGTAGATATAAATACCCAACATTCACTTTGATGAGAGAAATATAATTTTAGGGATTTATTTTATGGAAGAATATTATTTAATGAAATAATTTAATCTTAGTAATAAGGGTCGAGACAATAATTGAATCATTCACGGTTCTATTCATTTTCATGAGCCTTTGATGAAATTCCCATTAGGTGAATCTTGAGTTCAAGATTAAAGGAATGGTAATGATAATGAATAAATACCTTTTCAATAATTCTCCTCCTATATTATAAATTCATGGGTTATTTGACATAAATTTATTCATGAATAAATCCCATGAGATTCATAAGCAATGGGTTAGTCCCTTTCACAAATAACCAACCATAAAAGAGCATAAATGAATATAAAAATTGATGGTTACATTAAACATATATTTTATAATAAATTATTGTTTCATGAGGTAATATTTTCCCTCATCATGTTTCTATGACACCAAATGATATTAATTGTATGAAATAATTTCATGAAGAACCTCAATAATGGAAATTTTGCCTTGTTTTATCCACCGTTTTGCTATAGGTCGACTTCCTAGAATGTATTTACCCAAAGTAACTCATTGGATTCCATTTTCCAGGCTAAAATCAAAAAAATATTATTCCTCAAGGCCTTATCTACAATCTACTATGATACATGGTTTGGTTATGTATATCAGAGTGCTTCCCTTTGATCAAATATTCACTTTATAAGAGGCATTCCCTAAGAAATCATCTCTAACCAATAGCAGCCATATGATGATTATAATCATAAAATACTCAAATAACTAGGGTACATATAGTTATATGATTGAAATAACCTTCCATAAATCTCGATTCTCACCGTAGCTACTCTAGAGTGGTATATGTATCTATCTGGTATCTAGTGATGCTTCATTTCCACGCCCTATGAGTTAAGGAGACATACAAGTATCTATCTTGGTATAATACCAAACATTATCAACGTTTATAAACTCATAACTTGCCTAATTAATAATCCATATACCCATATATATGCCTCATATTATGTGTAAACCCCACCCATTTCTTAATTGGGCTATATTCCCACTAAGTCCATTCTTCCTTCCACATATATTCCCTATCAAATATGAAGTATACATCGATATTTGGGTCTCCTATTATGTGTATTACCTTACTACATTGTCTATTATTTGGTTACAATTAGACAGTGTAAATAATAAAGTCTTGTCCATGTGTAGAGCCCACATAATCTCCCATTTTAACCACTTTTACGACACTTTCATCCTTACCATACGATGATAAACTATATTTGTTGGTCTTGTTATATAACATTTACTCAAACTATATAGGATTTTATTAGACAAAGATATGCGGGGAACCTCTCTGTAGTTCAATACTAACCTCCAATTGGTAATATATTCAAAGTCTAAAATGTAACATCACTGATCTCAGATGCATAACCTTAAATGTAACATTAATTTGTCTTGTATTAGTAAAAAATCATAGGATAACATATCCAATTTATACTTTCTTGTGAATATACCCTTAATGGGTTTCTTATTTTATGTTCTTTATCTAATATGAACATCATCCAGTCTAAATAATTTCTCTAATAAATTTTATCATAATGACCTCGGTGTACAATCTTAGACACCAAACAATTCATCCCTTTAGACACAACAAAATCATTCACTATAAATATGCACCAATTCTGTTCAAAATCATGGATATATAGACTATATATATAATTATCACCAACCCAACACCTTTAGTTATAATTTTAAAATAGCATGGTATGAGCATTCCATCTCCAACACTCCATACGAACTATGAAGGAACATATGAAATCCTTAAAAAGACGAATCCTCACCATCCATCCCACGAATATTGGTCAATAGAGAATAAAGTATCACATTTTTCGATGAATAAATATTTTTTGGGTCTTTCACTAGATTTTGAATATACTAATATACCATACATTAGGTAGGGGGATGATTTTATTAATAGTCCCATTATTGCTAAAGAGCCTTGTAGTATGGATTCGTCCAATATTAATCATCTTCAATACTATAATGATATGGAATCTCATTAATATTTTTAATAGTTAAATTTTAATACATCAGTATAAATTTCAAAACCATAAAGCTACGAATGATTTCTCATTAGGGTGATGGGATACTTAAGGGTAGGAATATGCTAATATTCCACGTCTAACCATATATCTTGAAGCTTGTTGATATATACTAGTATAATATCAATATAGGTAGCAATAATTTTTTAGGATGTGATAATACTAATATAATTAATAGTATTCATTTGACAAAAATTAGAGGGTCTAGAAAATATTCAGTTCAGTGATGTAGTATTAGGGACTGTGTTATTATTTAGCCTTTCAGAAGGAGTCTTACAAAAGTAGGTTGTTCATAATGAGATTCTTATGATGTTATTATCTCTATGTGGTCTTATGGTGGATGTAATTTTGAGTCTTTTTGAAATATGTGGATGTGCATTTTTTGGGATGAATTTGGTAATTTATCAGAGGTGGTGGTCACACAATGTATTTTCATGGGATATAGCCAATGACAAATGTGTATTAGATAGGCCCTCAAATTTCTCAATGGTGGGTTAATCTGTATAAATAAATGATAATCTATATATATTTAAGGGTAGATAAATTTTTTTAACATAATGAAATACTGATTAATTGTATTAATTAATCCAAGTGACACATTATTAATAATGTATTAAACATTGATTATGGAATGAACAAAACACTGCAACATTTTTATCATCAATATAAGACACTCAGTCTAAACAATAACAAAATAATGTTTTATTTCATTTTTAATTTTAATTTTGTTACATGGATGTTTTTTTTCTTTGGATTGATTAGTTATATTTTTTTACATAGTGTAGTGATTTGAGTGAATTAATTTTTTACATGTTCTGGAACACTAAACATTAGAGTGTTCCGTCTAGATTCTATTTTAACCAATGTGATTCTGGATTGACAACTTCTTATTATTTTTTATAATGATGGAAAATATAGATTCTCTATAATAGTTGTTAAAGTTATATTTGGTTCAATGAAGGATCAATAGTCAACTTTCATTTTCATGTATAATTATCTTGTTCATACATTGTTTATTTCATGAGGAATAGATGATTTTTTGAAGGATTTAATACATGGATGGAGTTCTTTGAATTGATATCTTTGATGGAAACAATTTAGTTTCCAAATAATATCGATAGAATACTTTTTATTTCATAAATATCTAGATCTTTCATTGATGGGTTTTAAACTATAAGAAACACTTAAAGGTAAATGGGAAAATATGGATTAAAAATCACTTAGTGCGATAAGAATTTTATTAGTCTAGAGTATGGATTTAAAAATACGTTATAAGAATACCACATCAGAGTTCATGGTATCTATTTCGTATATATATATATATGATAAACCATATGAAAAAAATGAAGTGTAATTTAGGTTGATTATATTCAATATGAGATTATAAGAAGTAATATTTTAATAAAATTGGATGAATTAATTCGAATTTTTCTAGATTCATCTAGATTCTATGAAGGTAATGTTTAGATAAATTTTTACGTGATTATATTTATATCAAATTTACCATAATAATCAGAATCCATTATAAACGTTGTGTGTAATTGATGAGAAAATAATGATTTGGTGTTCACTGATGTTAATAACTTGATTCCCTATGAGGAGGTGTGATGGAATGAGATTTTAGCTTCAAACAATGTTGTTTTGAATATTTAAGGAACTGTACACTCCCCTCATTGGAAGAATAAGAATAAATTAGAGTGGAAATTAAATGTACACGAGAAGGGGGAATTATTTTAGAAAAAATCATATTTATTGGAATTTCATAAATAAATTTTATTTGAGGAAATATTTTTTAGAACAAATCATATTTATTGAAATATTGAATTCAAATTATATATCGATAAAATTATCCAGAGTGGAACTTTTTTATTCTAATGATATTTACATTTTTAGTATGGGATAATTGAATTTTTAGTTGAAAAATAGAAGTAAACGTTTATTTTAGGAATTGATACATGTTCTAGATCACCAAAAAACCCATAATTTAGTTTCTTACTAAGATTATTGAGGGATCCTAAAAAGTTTTTGGAAGGAGTATAGAATATTATATAGAGATATCTTACCATAACTATAGTCATAAAAGATGGGTCTTCAAATATGAATTCTATAGAAGTGTGTGTTACACATTTCAAGACAACATCTTATGAAATATCATAACATATTAATAATCAGTTTTCTCACATTAATGATAAAGGTATGAACCTTTTGGTGATAAATTGGAATATTGAAACTAAATCATTTACATTTTTATAGATGAAGGAATTTTATACTCAAGAAGAAATAAAAGGTGCCCTTAAATCTATACCATAGAACACCAAAATGAATGAAATTTGAGTTGGTTCATATAGATAACTACAGGTCTACCCCTATCCATTCTCAAAGAATATATTGGTATTTCATTACCATTATTGATGATTCTATGATAAAAGTACAGGTATACCCTTTAAAACATAATAGTAACATTTTTTTGGAATCCTTGCTTAATAGAAAGATATGGTATAAAAAAATAAAAGCAAGATAAAATTTATGAGATCTGATAACAGTTGTGAGAGTTTTAAAAGGTGTTTGCATAATTATGGAAAACATAGGGGAATATGGAATGATAATTCCATTAAAATAACATCTAAAGAAAATTCTATTTTTTTGAGATTTAATATAACTTTTATATAGATAACAATAAGTATGCTACTATATTCTTAACGCATATAGATATTTTGGTGGTATTAGTGGGAACAAAAATTAACATAATCAATATAAATATATTAGAACCTACAAATCTTTAATGTATAATATAAATAGGGTCCGGATTGATTGTGAGTGTTTTTTATTTCATATTATTTAAAAGATCATCCTATATGCATGTAGATGATAATGATCGAGATAATGTTGATGTAAAATCTTGATCATGATTCCTCATAGGCTATGAAAATGAATACTATGGTTTTTAGTGTTGGGAAAATGAAAATAATAAATGCTTAAAAAATTGAAATATGTTCTTCAATGATATTATATTGTTGAATGAGCAGAACATGAAGGATAAGGTGGTTGAGAATAGAGATTGAACTGAAATTCCAGTTAATATAAATATTTGTAATTTAGGAGTAAAATCTTGAAAAGATTAGATATATATAATTCAATCTTAAGGTCACATATCCTAGAAGTATGTTCAACAGATTCTCTATAATATTTATATGTTCATCCAGTGGAATGTATACATGAATGTTTAGTAACATGTAAATATTAATCTATGTTTCTAAAGTAAATGGAATACAAGTTTAAATTATACTGAAGTAAGACTGTAGTTTAATTTCTAAAGATTTAAAACATTAGTTTTTCTATTGATAGGATAGATAGTATCTTATATTATTACATTGAATAGATATAGGATAACTAGAAACATTTAATGATATAGTTACTTTGATAGAGTTTAGAAAGTCAGAGTTATCAACTTAAGAGGAGGAAGAATCACTATTAGTGAATAACACCTAGGATCTAATAGAATTACGAAATTGGAATAAATATCTTGAGAATAACTGTTTATTCATGTATAATGGAGATGTTAGAGGATATAGGTAAAAGGAAGGGCTTGTTATGAAAGGATTTTGGTAGAAGGAAGATATTGAATTATCTTATATATTTTTTCTAATACTAAAAAATACTACCATTCAATCTAATTTTATATTATTTAACTATATAATGTTTTACCTTAAATAAATGAATGAAAATATAGATTTTATTGATGGGTATTTTAAGGAAGAAATTTTAATGGAAGAAATAGCTGGTTTCGTGAAAAAATAGAATCAAGGCAGTGAAATATGAAAAGGATTATTTATTGTTTAAGTAATGTAAAAATGTTTTGGAACAATAATTTTGTCACATTAGTGAGGAATAAAAGTTTCACATTTTGTGAAGTTGATCATTTTTATTACCATAATTTCTTAAATGTAAATTACATAATAGTTAGACATACATTTATAGATAATATGCTAGGGTTGGGCTCCAATATTATATAGATTCAATCTCCGAGGGAGTACTAATCTTGAAAGCTCGAAATAAATGATCTTGGTGGAATCAAAATGATATGGGTAATAAGGATTGAACATTATAGGAAAATTAGGTGATTCCTTTTTTCATGGAAGGATTACATCTAAATAAACATTGAGATATTTAGAATGATTTTATGTAAACCATTTTAAACTCCTCTCATCAATTAATTTTCAATTTTAAAGTAGTAAGAACCATTAAACGAAGTAGAGAAAAATGTACATGAAAAATTTGCAGTATGCTTCAATAGTTATAAGATTGATGGAACCTATGATGTCTACTCATAGGGTTATATCCCATTTAGTAGGAGTGGTTAACCAGTTTACTGAAAATATAGAAAATTTTCATCTGGAATATTTGAAGTAGATTATTCTATATGTCAAAGGAATTGAGGTAATGACTATTTGTTTTCTAGAAAATTATTTGGATTGGAGAAGTAAACATGGGGGGTGAATTTGATTCTTAGAATATCATAATGTAATTTTTTTATACATTTTAGAAAATAATTGGTCTATCAGATGTTTGGTTATGAAAGGTGATTAAACATTCTACAATATAAGTAGGGTATGTGGTTGTTATAAATGAAACCAAGGAGGTGGTGTGGTTAAAGAGTGCAATAGAGTAACATGGCTGTAGTTGGGGGAAAAGGAATCTCTACAATGATATTTTGAGTGAAATTCATTTAGATAAGAATCTATTTTACAATTTAAAAACTAAAGACATTGATCATATGTACCATTACATCAGGAAGATTACGAGTTTGAGTTATCAATGATAGATAGAAAATATAATCCAGTAGATATGTTTAAAAAATTCTTGGGTCAGGATATAATGAGGGGAAATCAAGCCTCGCGTCATACTTAAGGGAATATAAGGTTGTGGAGAAGCATTATTCACCAAACAAATTAAAGGATGTGTTAGGTTTTTCATTTAAGTAATATTCAATTTGGGAAAATTTGGGATGAGTTTATTCTAATTCATTTTATTCAAGTTATTTTTCATGACAGAGTGGTACCATCAGATATATAGATCATTGATGTAGTGTTTTTTATAGTGTTTTTCATCAAATTTGTAGAATGAGATTTCTAAAAGGATGTTCTTTTGATTTTCCTTACTCTAGGAGGCTTCAATTTAGATTTCTTTCTATGAAATCTGGAAGATGTTGGATGCTTATTTTTCTATGATGATGTTTCTAATATTCAATTGGTGGTACTCTTACTAAACATTTTTAAGGGAGATCGACAATAGGAATAATAGACTGGATGGAATCCCACCTTTCATAGAGTTTGATGTAACTAGATGACCTGATAATACTATATATATATAATAGGGTGGGCTATTCTTTTAAAATGGAATATAATTGTAAATTTTTTTCTTAATTATTCAAAGAAACATATTGTTTTAAAAAAAATTATCATTTATTTGAAGGAATGGAATGCTACATTTTTCTCCCAAAGATGCAGGTTTTTTAGTTCGAACTATATAAAAAATTGTTGATCACTTTTTCTTTTGTCAACATAATATTTTTTCTATTCTATTGATTGGGATAAAAAAACTTATCGACTTATTGTGATGATTTGGGTGTTTTATTTTCTTCTTAGTCCTAGAATACTATGTATAAAATAGTTCCTTCCAAAATCTATTTCCAACAAAGTGATACTAGATCTATTAATTCCGAGTATTTTTCATAAGTATATTGTAATGGAATTTTCAGAAATATACTCACTCCCATTTAGACTAAATAATAACCCCGATATATTTTAATGGTAACCCAAGAGTTGCAATATATTAGTATAACCATTCTAGAATATCATTGTCATATTTTGATCGAGACCATTGATAATGACTATATTCCCACTTTCACCCTTGATGTTAGCTTGCATATTGCAATGGAGACAATAGAGTAATCCCAGATACCATCTCTCTTTTGATATTTCTTTCACCATATCATATTGAAAATAATAGAATATTCTCAAATACTGATTCACACCATTTATGCCTGTTAATATATCCTAATGGAAACTAGAGAGGAGGCTCAAATCCATGCTCATTTTGATGAATATCATTGAAACATCCCGAAAATAAACACATATTTAATCACGAGGGATCAAATAAATTGGGACATTGATCACACAGCGAGACCTTATTTTTATTGACATTGCAACCTCTATTTCCCATTTGATAATTTATATTATAAATCAGCATTAAGGAGAATATTAATTCCAGGATTTCGACCACTCCCCTATAGGAACTAGTATTTTTAAGGATCGTTGTCATATTTATTCAACATCCCAAGATGATTCAATCTCCACATGAAAATGAGATGTTAGCTATACAGAGGGAGTCCCCATAACAATACTATTATGAAAAACCCTATAGACCATCCTAAAGGTACCGACCATGATGATCGTCCTGGTAGAATATGAACATAAGTTACAAAGTTTCGTCTTATGACATCTCTTATGGAGTCTTCTTTATACTATAAAGATAATCCAAAAACGGTTACCCACTGTTGATATCCCATCAAAAATTAGTTTCCATAGAGGCTCTCCTTGAGAGAACCAAGAAAAACACTCTTGAGTTCCCTTCCTTTTTATACCATTAGCAGAATCCCCTAATGTTAATAATTCTAATATTTTTTTGGACTTTAAAAACTAAATTTCATGATCCTTCATGAAGAAAAAAATTCAATAGTGGATTATGAGTTCAATACCACGATGAAGTAGTGTGTTCCTTATAATATTTATTAATTTAATTATTAAATTATATATATTAAAAAATTCATTATATTTAATTACTATAAACTCAGTTGATTATGATTAAAAATATTTTACAAAAAAGGGGTTTATGATAAAATTCAATGATGGGTTTTAAGGTTGTTTCATCTCTAGTTTATGTATTAGCTAATTTGATAGGTTGAAATTGCATCTGTACGTCACTAATTAATTGTATTTTATTTTATTGGTTCTATCTCGGTCAAAAAAACACATGGTCATAGTATTCTACAAACCTAGATGCATTACATCTAATATTTAAATAAATATTTAAATAAAATATATTAGTAATAACCTAAAT
This sequence comes from Viscum album, assembly GCA_963277665.1. Classification (NCBI taxonomy): domain Eukaryota; kingdom Viridiplantae; phylum Streptophyta; class Magnoliopsida; order Santalales; family Viscaceae; genus Viscum; species Viscum album. The sequence goes on along the minus strand of OY728163.1, from coordinate 1,336,661,955 downwards.
CACTCTAATGATTTGAATTACATTCCTACACACCACAATCAATCATATATGTGTATTAAAAGTTGATAATTTAAATTCCAAAAGATTTATAATCTAAATGGAATTCCATGAATGAGATAAAGAAATAATTTATACACAAATACTCTTATTGATGATCTCATACTCCTTAAGATAATTAGCCATACGTGAAATTATAAAATCCAATCACAAGTGAGAATATCATCTAAATAATGTTGTTTGATGAAAAAAATATAAAATTAGTACTAAAGAACAATTAAAAAATAAGAAGCATACTACAACTGAGGGTTTGAACAAAGAAAACATGGTACTAAAGGGTTGATAAAACACAATGAAAAGAAGCTTAGAGAAAGTTATAAAGTAAAACAAAATATCTTGGTATCCCTTTATAAAAAAACAATTTCGATATATATAGGCATCATATCATTCCTAATGTGTCGGAAGGAGTCATATAATGTATTGACATATAATTAAAATAGATCACATTTTTTCACATTATCAAAACATTACATGATGTGTATAGTTACATCACGACATGAAAAAAATATATTCTCTATTAATATTATGAATCATCGTTGAATCCTTGTGTGACATCTCAAAAATATAAATTGATTTCATTATTTATCCTTTATACATATGCACCACAATGTAAAGAAGAGATGGCCATAATGTTTTTTTTAAAAAATTACTGTCTCACCTAGCTTCATCATCTCACATCATGACTAACAAACTCCAATATGAAACATCCTAAATGATACTTCTAGATTCTATTATTCAGGATTCCTACTATGACATGAATTTATCTACCAAAAATTGATAAATCCTCTAAATCCATCATTTAATTGGATATAACATGGAGACATTCGGATGAAATGTACAATAATTTTTATATAAAATCCTTTACTTTTTAATATTAATTAGAAATTATTTCATAGAAATGTTTATTATGTATAAAATGCACTTATGATGAAAATAACCATACATAGTCAGGGAATAATGAGGAATGACCTTTATAAAATACACCTTCTCAGAAGCCCTATGAGTAATAGTTTTAATTTATCAACCTATGGTTTCATTGAGATTAATTTGTAGTAGTGTGACTCAATTTTGACATCGATTATGCTCAACCACTTGATGTTAGCTCACTGCGTTGAACATTAGGTTTCAACACACTTACATCTGGATTCATTAACACATAGTACTCCTTTAACTCAGTTTGTCCCTGAATGCATCTATCATATAATGAAATGTATAAAATGGTCTATAAATAGTCCAATAGATACAACTAATCTTAAAAACATAAATCCCCAAAAATCATTAATAATCACACCATAGTTGGGAATATTAAGTCCAAAGATCAATTTATGTCATATTAAAATATATATACTTATTTAGAAAGAATCAAATCCCCCCCCCCCACATGATTAATTTATTATCCATTAAAAATCATCTTAAAATGATTCCAAAAGATATCCCACCATAAAATAGAGAAGAGTTTAACAAAAATGTCAATAAAAATATTAACACTAAAACTCATTAATCATAATTAACTAATACATCATAGGTATATAATAATTATTCATTATGAAACCCAAAATATAATTCCCTATCCCTCTTTCATTATTTATGATGAATTCCTTAGATATACAGTCCCATGTTTGGATCTACCTTTTAAGAATCTTTTCACTCCACACTCATGAAAAAAAAAATCATAATTTGTTCTCAATCTCAAGTGAATATATTCAATCCATAATTTTGAACATAATTTCATTCTACACAAAGAAATTTAATCCAAAAATATTTTATGTACTTATATAATGTTTTTATTCAACCCAGGGATAAAGGTATGTAGATATAAATTTGAAAACCATAAACCATTGGATTATAAGGAGGATACATTGATTTCTCAAAATGAAACATATTTAGTATAAAGGTAAAAAATAAATTTACTCCAGGGATTTTTTTAAAAAATTATAACATATCCACTCCCATGTCCATTTAAATATTAGTACCAAAATATTTTTATGCAATGTAGTACTAAAATTGTAATCATTTTATTTCAGTATTTCTTTATATATCACATAATTTTTTAAATGTCAAGTTTGATATAAAAATTATCACACACAAAAAAATTAAACCATCAAGAACCTCGATCCCAAAAATCATTATCTAAATATAATTTTTTGTAATAGTTAGATTTATCATTGGTAGTGTGTGTCTAGTGATAAAGAAATACCATATATCCCTTTTACTAAATTTTCAATGTTTTTTTCTATGATATATAGAATTAAATATAGATCATTCATAATATTTTTGGACATTTGTTTTAATTAAAAGTAAGGGAACAACCCAAAATTTTTTATTTTAGCATCAGAATTATATTTTCAACTTAAACATACCCAACCCTGACATCAATTATCATATAAATAATTATGTATTCATACAAATGATATAATGGTTAGACAGATGACTAGGCTTCTAATGATTCTTCTTATAAGTCATTATATGTTTTGTAATTTATTTCCAATTAATTATTTGTAGGGTAGTTATTAATATCAAAAGGGAAAATAAAAATCATTTGATGGACTCAAAAATTTTAATGTGGTTCAAAATCATCTATTTTATGATATTATAGATGAATTTTTAGAGGTGATTCATGCACTTTGTTTTCATAATAATGAGGATAATTCAAAGAATATGAAATAATGATTTCAATACTTAACCATAATGGAATTCGATAAATTTATATGATTAATCCAAATGTGAACACAACATAATTATAATTAGAATCAAAATACAATTCAACAATCATTAAATATTTCAAACTAAATATGCAAAAAAATGATTTTACATGAATTCCACACAAAACTATGCAATTATCTCCAAGGATGTTCGTAATTATTTATAAAGAATCAGGAATCCAATAAAAAATATCACATAGAAAATAGAATGGAAGAAAAAATATTAATGTAACTAATATTTCCTCCCATACAATTAATATGAATCATTTTCCCCACTATTTGAAACAATTTTCAGAATTAACTAACTTAATTTTCAATTAACTAAAATCAAAATGATAAAAAATAGACAAATAGAAAAGTATTTTGATGAAAACAAACTAACTATTCAAAGATTTGGTTAGGTTATATTCGTAAAATACATATAGTAGTTGAGAATTTAATACTATTTGGTATCTCATTTCATAATATATTCTGATATATTCATCAAAAATATTTAAAAAATATATATTTTTCATAAATTAAATATATATTACATAGATGTTTAAAAAAATTAATAGTAACTAATAAATACAGAAAATATAAATAGTGTAATGGGGGAAATCCCATGAATCTGGATCGATATCTTGTTTCTTCCTATAAGGACCATCCCAAGGAATATGTGGTTTGATATTCTTATAGATATATATCTCCTTAATATTTTTCATATATGTGATTTTAATAGACAAGAAATCAACCAGTTATTACATAAAAAATTGTCAGTATGTGGAATCAATTGAGGGCTCTATGGTTGGTGGAACGATCTATAGGGTGGGTGAAATTGGTATAATATGTTGATTCATGGATAAATTTATGATAAAATGATATTCTATATGAAAAATGTACATATTTATGAAGGGAATCACCTATATAGTCTAAAGGGAATGGTCGTTGAACATCATGTGGCCTGAATATTGTATACATGATTTGAATACAGATCTGTTGGGATGTTTGAGACTATAGAGAGAACTAGGAAACAATCTAATTTAGAATCTAATGTGTATTTTGGATATAACAGGCATCTGAGTGTTATCTCAATGAGTGGTGTAGTCTACCAAGGATGATGCCTCGCTAGCAGGTATTACCACTTTAGATACTATGATATAAGAGCATATAGGTTTACTAGAAGGGAATGAAATTATATCCCCATAGACTACACTATAACCCATTTAGTCTTAAAAATAAATTGGATAGAAACTCTAAAATAGTGATTCTACTACTCCTTAGTTGTAGAGGGTGGATATGGATGAGTGGGTACAACTATTTCCCTCCTTTATAGTTGTTAACAAGATAATAGAGTGTCTAATACCATTGAAGAGTGGTCCTTAGTGACCTCAACCACATTTAAATAGAAAGTGTATTATTTATCCTTTCTATGTTTTTTTCTCCCCATCTTTATGATCGTTTTATTTAATTAAAATGTAAATTAATAAGCTTAAATATTCCCAAGCAGGATAGGCATAGATTGATATAAACATACTACATGTTTTTTTCATAAGAATATGTTGAAATTTCCCCCATGAGAATCACCTTTTATTAATTCACATTTCCCCAATGTTTTGGGAAAATTATTAGGACGGGATGATGGAAATACATCATTATAAAATGTTCAAATTCATTTTACCTCCTTTTGGATGACTTCATCATGTAATTCCCCTATATATTTTCAAGCATGAAAAATGTCATTTTGAATGAAACTCCATAGGACATTCCTTCAAATCTTAATCTTTTAATTTCTAGTAGGAACCATCCCTGGGCATTGGTTTTGTATGAATTTGGACTTTTTTTTGGTTTTCATGACATAGGTTATCATAAAATGGAGTAATATCTTAATGGAAATGAAAATAAGGAGAATAATTTTAAATTTTTAAAAGGATCGATTATAAATGAGGTGTTAATTTTGTTATAATGAGATGAATGGTTACGGAAGGAGTAAAGGGTGGGGTTTTTGGTATGTCGTAAGGATATAAAACACACACCATAGTTGTATTAGAATTATTAAATAAGACCAAGAGGATCGATAAAGGAGGTATAAGTATGTGAAACCATGGTCATTGGATCTTTGGTCAAGGAGAATCTAAAATATCCTTGTGTTTTTTATTGGGTTTGCACTGATGATTTTATAAGACTAAAATTGTTCATTGTATAATTTACTTCCTCACCACATGCCAAATTAATTATAAATACAATGAAAGTATAGTTACATGATTCTCGAATAGCCACGATGTGGGTATATCCTTCACAGTATAATGATCTGGATGCTTTTTTAGGTATCTTCCATGAACTCCCTCTGACACATAAGATAGCCAGCATGAAACGAAATTTTCAATCTAGAGTTTGGTAAAATGATAATCCAAAATGAATCAAAATATTATTCATTCTACCACTTATCAAGGGATCATATTAAATTCTGATTTCTTGACAATAGGGTTGAGTCGTGATGCACTACAAACCCCGTGGAAATTATGTCTCAACTTATTTTATCCACTTTACCCCTATATGGATGGTTGAAAACTATGGAACCATGAATTAAAATTTCAACATACATTTCATGACATGAAATATATTATGACACAATGATATTACCTATCTACTTATAATTTTTTATATGTTTTCTACTTTTACCTTGAGATTATCGTTGGGATGTATGGTTGAGTACACTAAGTCTATAACCTAGAAAATTTCCTAAAACTATTACAAATATATGATAAATTTTATAATAAAACACAACAGGGCTACCTCCAAATAATTTTATCATTCAATGTTGATATTTAGACACACCTTTCATCTCCATAATAAAACATTAAATTGAGAACACATCCCCCTTTTAAATTGTTCATGTAAATATTTAATGGCTATATATTTAGCATGAAAGAAGTCTCAGACTACCATTTTATATCAATTTTCATGTATAAAATCCTTTACCATCATGGATGGTCCTGAACATAATGTGTTTTAGGTACCCAGATAATTCAACCATACTATATATATATTTACATCTATTGTGCTTCAGGCATCAACCATACCTTCCCAAATAACTTGTAGGGTCCAATTTTCTTTATTTTAGTCAATTTTTAATAGTCATACCAAAATCAAAAACACATACAAATTCCATCACATCCCATAACCAGTAACTATTTATGAAATCCATCATATCCTATGTATAATTCACTATACCATAAGCCATCATAGACTTGGTATATGTATAACTATAATAACCATATTCACTATAAATGGTATACCATTTTATTCTATAATGATAAGCCACTACAAACCACCCATGCATTTATATTGAAACTGAGAGATCATAAATCTTGTGTAAATAATTTCCATACACCTTAATCCATAATTACCCAAATAATAAAAATTATAATTCTTTTTCTAATGTGAGCATTTGGTAGATAGAGCATTCAACCATTTATTCCTTCACCGACATGGTTGATGGGAATTGAACCCATAACCCCAAACATTTGTGGGTCATTAAGAATACTCAACTCCAGTGGTGTTCATATGATACTAGTAATCATAATTATTATATAACTGAAAACCATTATATGTGAAACTATCCTACCCTAGACTCAAACTATAACAAATATCTCATATCTGAAAGTAGTTGTTATCTGTAGAACTATAACTCTAATGACCTACTAAGATCACCAGAATCATATTTCACCATCCTTAATCATCTAGTCATTTAATAATTCCTACTTACTTCATAAACCCCATCTTCATATACAATTATTCTATTTATAGTAACCCTAAAAATACAAGGATACTTAATAAAAAATATTTCAATTCTAGATTTTATATCGTGTTATTTGAGAATTAGTCCCAACCAAATCCATAAGAACCCAGTACTTCTTTCATGTATAGATCATTTTATTTTTCTATTAAAGACAAATTTTATTTATAATTTTTATAAATACTAAAAACTATAGCTTTAGGTTGTTTGGTTAGTTTTTGAAAGAAGAAGGAAACAGTGGGATGTTGGATGGTCGAAGACCAATTTCACATCTGATAATGGGAATACATGACATATATTCATTGTATAGTATTTCATGTTCCTGTTAGTCCAAATTCATGATGCATAAATGGTTTTCCAAGGAGGGGTATCTCAGTGCATTACATGTCTTTTAAATCATTTACACAATGTTTAAATTCCTGGTTTCTATATTTAAAATAAGAAGTTGGGCCTCCATTATTTTTAAAAAAACCACACCCATTGTTTCTCTCTCACCCAGGAGCTCCCCCTCACACCAAAATCATGATTATTGGATATAATTATGATCCTAACTATGGTTTTATATTTATCTATCACATTGGAAGCACGATGATGAGTTCTCTATTCCCCTTACAATGTTATTAACTTCTATTCACCGGGATTAAGTTATTTAGGGGCTAGCACTTATGAACTATCTTCAATTCATTGGTCCACTATTTTTTTCATTTGATATAGGTAGAACAATAATATGATACTAGATGAGGAGTGTGGTACAAGAATAACGTATGTGGTATATTACTTATCCAACAAGTCTCATCATTTTATAAATTGTCATCATTGTGTGCCCAACAGTTTCAGTGGGAGATTCCTATAAAATTTATATTTCATTCATATAATCATTATTCTAATGACTTCAATGTACTCTTCTACCAACATATGAAACACCTCCCGTTGGTCTTCCACTAAAATCAACATCAACCAAACCATAAAATAAAATATGTACATTAATTCACACTAACTAATTGAATGGTTTATGTCAAAGATAAATAAAACTTAATCGCCATCGACATTATATAATATTACTTTCTACCTGAATAAATCAATAATAGTCTTTACAAAATAAATCTACTATATACTAAGGAAAATGTTGTAGTTCTACATCCATTAACCTAGGAAATATCCATAGGGGATATGCTATACTAGAATCATCTCACAATCACTGTAAATATTATACTAGATAAGTTCACCTCCAACTAAAGTAGTTAAGTTAATGGGAACTAGAAACCTCTCCACCTCATGTCCCAATCCTTGGACGATAGAAAACTCATTAAAGGATTTTTTAAATCCCGAATACAAAAAAATTATAATATAAACAAGATGAATATAATAATATAATACATCTCAAAATGGTTGTCTCATTGGAAACTAGAAACTCTAATAAATTAATCTGACCACATCCTGATCTATATCATATTTGACCTTAATAGAGACCACATTCATGTCTACGACCTGATAAGATTCCATATATTTAGGTGCATCTTGAGGGAACTCATTGCCTATTTCCCCCTACTTACAGATTATATTTCATTTCACTCTATTAATACTATTTTTTAGAGGATAGTGTGGAAGCAAATGGGACAGTAGTGGAATGTTTTTTCCATAATAAAAATCGAGGAAGGAGGGGAAGTCAAACATATAATGTATTACCTCATAATAAAAATAATATCATATTTAGCCTCCTACTATCTGTCTAATAACTACCTACCACAATGAAAAATAATTAAGATGGATGAAATTGTCTCCAATTTATCTAAGATTTCATTTGACTGTGAAACCGAGAGCCATTCGAAACAACCCTATACTACAAGGAATGATGATGACTCTCCTCATTTGATGATGTACTCTAAGCCATAATACTCCTGATAATGTATTCCATCATCAATAACTTAATATAGATGAGTAATGTTAATGCGTTGAGTAGAACTCAATCTCCTTATACAATGGATACTTCAAATTCCAAACTCTCACCTCCTCATCTGGAAGTCTTTCTAAAACCTCCAATAGTGCCTTCGTCTTCTAATCCATAATAAAATCCTTATATATCAATAAGATCTAGTGTTGAAACCTCAGAATTGTCTTTTTAAAAGTGTCATTTTCATAGATCTCAAATTTTTGGTGATTTGATGGTGCATTCTTCTATACATCATTGGCATAAACCTGAAAAGGGTGACAACCAAGACCCATGCATGTAAAAGTGAAATAATTAAGGTCTTTATAAACCTGAAAAAAATAAAATTAAAGATTATCTAGTTATGATACATTTTAATTTTCATTGTTAACCCAATTCAATCATCAGAATTAAAAATTATGAAGAATTAAACCTGCATTTTTCTCTATCATATAAGGAAAATCACTTTACATTTTATGTTCATATACATATAGTCTATATTCTAGATTATAGGGTCCTGATAATCCCATTTCATTACCATTATACCTTTTTTACATCACATAATATGTACTAAAATAATGTTTCCATACCTACCCCTAAAATCCACATCAGTTCCTATCTCCAAACTATATCTTATCTCTCATTAAAAATCATTGATTCCACTCTATCTAACCCCACCCAAGAAAAAATGTGAATATTGGAGTAATCCACTAGGCTCATATCTAATAGAAAATGGGATGGAGACTAGATTTAAGGGAAAAAATTCATAAAATGGTACGAATTACCCTCATTATATAAATTACATGATAAGATATAAGATCCAAAAATCAAATTTATAACATAAACTTGCAACCATACAACTAAAAAATTTAATAGAATCCACACACAATAGAAAATCCAAGAACATGCCAAGGATGGGATAACAAATGCCACCATATCCTAAACAACTACTGCAAGATAGTAATTACCAACATAATCCCCTACAAGCTCCAACAATCATAGAGAACTATTTAATTATATATATGTGAGTTTGTGTGTGTGTAAGAATAAAAATATAATTCGTAGGATCCTCCATAAAACCAATCATGAAAATGTGAAAGTAGCATTCTAAAAATCAGTAAATATACAAAGGAAACTAACTCATAACCTAAATCATGTGAACCACATCTAAACCCTACTAAGTCACACTCAAAAAATTGTAAATATAAATAGGATACATAATGGAAAACTAATTTTTATATGAATGGTATCCCACATAATCATAGACATTGTTTTGTCACTCTAACTCCCCAATGATGAATGTCATCTACTACAATCCATTTTAAAACCATGAAATCAGAGCATATTAATATCCACATCTGATGAAGGTCGAAACTCATCCCTACCTGCCTTAATCTCCCATATGGTCAATAGTTTCCCATTATCATTAATCTATAACACCCATATCAAAATCATAACCTAGTACATATTCCATCAAATCCCATAAACATGAACTAAGTCAAAATTACATCACACCCCCTATAACATATGTTATTCCTCACACCATCACAACCCATGAATAAGTACACTTATAATAACCACAATCGCTATAGTTAGTATACATTTGTTTTTATAAAATTAAGTTATAATGTATTATACATACATTTATGGTGAAACTAAGATCATTTGAAACATGTCTGAGTACATACACTATAATTTAATCCATTATAACACATATATTCCCACACACTATTCAATATCCAAATAGGGAGTGGAAAATGGGATACCCATTCATCCATTCCCTCAACAACATATGTGTTTAATAAAACACCAAAAACCCAAATCATTTTGGTGTCCGTATGAATTCCCATCTCGGGTGGGATTAATATAAAATCATAAAAACTAACTATTTTATAAAACACAACCAAGCAAAGGGTAAGAATTTTTACCTAGGCTCTTACTATAACTATCACCGCTCATGAAAAACTGGTTTACATCTCTCTTACTAGTTAGTTAATGATCAACTAATAAAAAAAATTCTCATCATTGTTACTCATATAGAGATTTATCAATTATCCATTAAATCATAAAACCAGTTTTTATTTCTATTTTTTTAAATTACATTGACCATTAAAACTTGAGGAGTTATTATAATTAATATATTTATTCTAGATTTTAATCGATTATCTTTAAGAATTCAACCAAACAAAATCCATAGATTATAATTAATGAATAATTTCCATCATCAATAGTAATTTCCATAAATTAAGTAATAATTTATTTATCATTCCATATTCCCATGTGTTATATGTCTCAACCTCATCTGTCATAAGAAAGATGCACTAATATTGCATTAGGAAAACTAAAAAAAATTATAATATAACACAAAACCCAACATAAAAGAAAGATAACCATCAAGAATCAATAGGAATGGGAAATCCCATCTACCCACCAATACAAATCATCCTGTTGTTAGACATGGTACTTTTCCACAACATCTGTCCATTCCACCTTCATTAAAACCAATCCACTTCACCATACATATAAAAATATTACATCCCTCCCCAAATAACCTTACCATATTAGGGTTAAAATATCAAAAAACTGTAATTTCTCTTACATATCTGAGAATATGAATGGAATAAATAATAATTTTTGAATTATAAATCAAGAGGAAACCAAGAATGTAGAATTAGTAATATGATTTTATATTAAACAAGAATACCCATTTAGAAACCACAACCATTTAACTTTAAAAATAAACAATTTCCATTACCATCATGAATTAATCAATTCATTATGGGATGATTTCAATAAAAGGAGACATATAATAATAAGATAATAGAATCTATAATAGATAATAAAACTTTACGTATAAATACATACAGTTTCCAGAATTTTAATGATTAATGATATACTCAATTCACGTGCCTCATTCAATATTCAATTAATCTAACCAGATTTTCAATGTTTAAAAAATTTAGCATGAAAATTATACAAAAAAATTATAGAAATAATAAATCATATTATCTAGAAAATGATATTATATAACCATCACGGTAAAAGAAATTTTTTTGGAAAATCATAGTTCCCTCCAAATCCTTCAAATTTTATTACTTTCAATTAGTTATATTCATTAAGTTAATCCCCATCATTTTCTAATATAAACATAGGGATGGTACTCCCACATAGAAATATATATATATATGGAGAAGTAATAAGTCCCATAATTTCATAAAAATATTTTATGGACATTGCACAAAAACAATATAATAAGGAATAAATTGTTGAAAAACACAATAGAAACCACCATAGAAACAAACCACAATGAACGATAAAAAAATATTTTAGAATACCAAATAAAAATTTATGAAACACTCTTAAATAACCACTATTACATAAAATAATAAGAAATAAATCCATAGGGAAGAAAATGCATACTGTGGATTGAGAGAGATATTGATCCCCGCAAACATGATGTTTTGTATTAGTTTTGATAAGATGGTGAGATGGTTTGTTAGTCAAGTGGGGAGTGACTTGAACTCTCTATATTTTTTAAATGAATATCAAAGAAAAATTATTTTATTTATAAAATAATATATCAACACTACTATATTGATAGTAGTACAGTTCAAAGTGATAATATGTCAACTCTTCACACACTCAATGTGAGAGTATGACAACTACTAAAAATGTGTTCTTAATTTTGATAGAGAGTGACAACCTATTACAGCTAATGTTTTCACACTTGAATTACCAACCTAATATAACTAAATTTTTCATACATAAAGGCATATCCCATTAACCTAACATTTTTCTAACATAGAGGAAAAACTAATAACCTTCATTTTTCTGTGATGGAAGAACCAACGACTCCTTTATTTAGACCAAGGTAAAACCAAAAACTTATGTTGTAGCTGCTCAAGTCAAAACTAGTTGTTCCGTTTGAATGGAGGATATAACCAAATACTATGGTAATAATTTTGAATGAAAAATTTTAATCCAAGAAGTATACACATTAAATATATATATAAATATATCTCCATAAAAACTGATTTCGAATAATGAGATCTTGAGAGTTGATATAGTATAAATTAATTTTATACCATATGTTAATAATGATGATGTTTTTCATCCACATTTACTGTTATATGTGATCGAAAAATTATGTTGAAAATATATTTTCAATAATCCAAGAATATTATCCGAAATATTTCTAAAAACTCTATATATACAATGTATCTTTATTCAAAATATCTTCCAAAAATTGTATTTTGTATGCATATAATCTTGAATATCATTTATATTGTAGTTACTCTATTCAAAAGAACAATTTTTCCTGTTAAACCATTGAAATAATGAAAATTTAATTGATTTTTATGACACAGATTATTCTTCATATGTATTTATCCCTAACTAAAAATAATAATATTATCATGGGATGAATTTAAATTGTATGATATTGAATAAAAAAACATGTATATCAAAATTCAAAAGAATGTGTAATGATTTTTTAAAATAGTAAATATAATTATTATAATCAATAATAGTGTACTTGGAGATGTCCTTTGATTTTTGTCAAACTGACTTGTCATATTTTAAATAGTTAAAATTTAAAAATAATAATTTTCAAATATAAAACGTAAATATTTTAGTAGGACAGTTATTATCTATTATTGTTTTAATTATGAATGAAAATATTTCATGTTTATTCATATTATCAAATTAATTATTAAATCATTATGGAAAAATTAAAATAAATAAATCAATTATAAAAAGTATATAATAAATAAAAATATAAAAATATAACTAAAACAAAAAGTAATCTATGTTTTTAGAAAATAGAATGTTGAATCCTAAAAAACATGTAAGAGTTTTTCTACATAATATTCATTCGATGAATGAATGATTATATGTAATATTCAATTGAAATATATCTATGCATAATAATGAAATCATAATCTCAACAAAAAAAAAGTTTCATGTCATCATATACATATAATAATATTCTTCATATAAGAGTATTATGGTAAGTTGATTTTATATATGGATTGACAGAATAATAATCCAATGTTCTTTATAAATACCTTGTCCATGTTATACATAAACATGAACATGTATATAATTCATTATTTCGATTATATTAGTTATTCATATTTGGTGCCTAAGTATTATATTTTCTTCATATGTGTTATCTTAGTTTTTTGAAAATATCATTCCAGAATTAGTTAAAATATAATGATTCTATTCGTCAATTATCCATTAGCATGAGTCATTATTAATAATTGTATGATTCATTCAACAATTATTATATTTTTAGTAAATAATCTTCTTCCAGGGTCATCTAAAAATTTTATAAGAATAATATACCTTGTTTTTATGAGTTGGATTCCATATTTCTATGAGTTATTTTCGTATTGGAAAATATTTACAATATGAGTTCTAACATAACTAATACAAAGATGGGTTTCTTACAAAATTTAGTTCATAGGATACACAAAATATTTGATTGAAAAAACTAAACAAAATATAACAAACAATAACAATTTTAACGAATTTTAATTCTTCTACAAGACATAGAGGTTTCAAAACTCTTATTAGAGAGAATAAAATGATAATTAAATAATATAAAAACAATATAAAAATAATGTGGAAATATCCACTCAGAATTATCCTCTAGGGTATGGATAAATGGAACTAAAGGGGGAATGGAGGTCGGCATGGTTTTTAAGAATCAAGTAGAAGTTGAAATTTAAGGAACCATGCCTTATATTTATAATGAATACTTTATGGGCCTTCACTATGACAAGGAGAACATGGATATTATCATGGGGTCTCATGTTAAAGCTTTATCATAATTCCATGACCTCCAAAATTAAAACCACCTCAATATATAATGGGATTCTAAACAATATTTTTAGCTCACTATGACTAAAACCATATTGTGGGGGAACCATGATTTATGTATCTATTCTTCCTACATTGTTCAACTCATACCTAATGTATCATCACCATGTAAACCAAAATTATATTTTTTCCTTTGTTATTTTTGAGAGCGAAACTCTGTAAGAACAAAAAATATAAACTCACTCCAAGTGAGTGTTCCCAACCCTATAATCAGAAAATCTCCAAAACACCAATATCACTACACCAACGGCTCCAAAATAAGTAAGATTGCATCTTACAACATGGGAGTAAAACCTTTAATTATATTACCAAGGAAAATACTCCACACACCACAAACCTTAAAATAGTTTGTTCTCCCCCACCCCAAGATCTCCAAAATCATCAATAACTAGATTCCATTAATATAGATTCCAAAAAAAAAACTCGATACACCCATCAGCATTGCTAAAACCATGATAGTTTTACAATAAAGATGGACCCAAACACAAATCACCACCCGACAAACACCACCAAACATCATTTCATCCACTCTAAGGCCTAGAAAAAAATGGGTTTCATAAAAATGTTCTCTTATATCTATAATGTTTGAGTTTTCTACTACTTCCACCCACTAGAAAACCTAATTCGTATATACTATAATGATTTTTTACAAATGTAATTTTAGAAGGGACCCAAACAATCAATTTCCAACAAATCAAATACCTCAACCACTTGAATATAGAGTTTTGAAATTTTATTTAATCTTATAATATTTTTTATATATTTTAATTAATAATAACTTTTAACAAATACTTCATATTTTTTATTAATAGTGGACCAAATAAATATTATTATCATGATTTTATACACTATTTTATCATACTATGATGTCCTATGATGGGTGATGAATGACATAATTTTAACATGTTTCTCATCTATAATGTGGGAACAACCCTGTTGATTAGGTCATCAACACTGTTAGGGCCAATAGGGGCCTATGTACCCTGAGAGGGGGGTGAATCAGGGTATGGATATTCTTTTTCAAAATACTTCCTGCCCCACTGGATCTTGACCTCTTTTTTACAAGGGTCACTTTGTTTGCTCTTGTGTGTATACTACGCTCAGTTCTTTTCAAGTTTATCTGATGATAATGCTTTGAGTGCAATGCAGAGAAGCAACCAGGCAGACACATCGATTTTAACTTGGTTCACCACTAAGGGCTACGTCCAAGGATCATACGCCGACAAGTTGCCGGTTCGTACCAAGATCCACTAACTTCACTAGCTGTGGTTTACAATGTTCGGGCTAGATCACTTCTATGCCCAGGCTCACTGCCTTTACAATGTTTAGGGTCAGCTCACTGCTTTCCCAAGGGTCACTCCCTGTTTCTCTCTCTCTGGCTCACTGCCGGTGGAGAGGATCACCTTCTTCCTCTTCCTGAGCTCACTGCTCTTAGATGGAATCCACTCACAGTTTATAGACCTGTAGGTCTCTTCATTTTCCTGAAAGAATTAATCTTCTCTTGTATGTAGATGCTCTGTTGAAGTTTAACTTTCACCCGTTGATGAATATCTCTTTGCACCGAAGGTATCGGGCAAACTTCCAGCTTCCACACAGTCTGAAAATCACTGCGGGAACAAAACCTTTCTTGGCGCGCAAGTCATCCTCGGCGCGCAAGTATCGGCGCGCAAGTCACAACGGGCGCGCAAGTCCTCCTATGACACTTGCGCGACACAAGCTTCCTCAACTCCAAACATGCGCGACTCTCTTCCCTTTACGCCCAAACCACTATTGGCACGCAACTGCAAACCGGCGCGCAACTTCTAACACCGGCGCACAACTTCAACCACTGGCGCGCAGGTCCCACCTGCGCGACCACACACACCACTTGCGCGACCACCACACCTGCGCGACGGGAGCTCTCGTCTTGAACTCCGGTGAGAAATGAGGAGGGGTGGTCTGGTATTTATAGGCAATCTGACCACCCTGCACGACGGCGCGCAAGTCACCTGCGCGACCCAATTTCGGCGCGCAAGTCTCCTCTCCTTTAGACACTTGCGCGACCAACTCCCAAACTTGCGCGAACCTATTTCCTTAGCCATATTTTGATCTTCTGATCTTGAAAAACATGTGGCGCGCAAGTTTCCTATACTCCAAGTCCACGGCGCGCAAGTCCCTTTGCCAAAAACACTTTTCTTCATTTGCCGATTTTCAGGCCCAAAAATTTGGCAAACACTGGAAAACGGCGTCACCTTGTATCTGTTCTTTTGTACCGCCTCCAGATCTTCCATTCCTTTTATCGACGTTCTTGAATCAAACATGTATCGTTGACCTCAGCTCTTGAACTCGACATTCCATCATGAAATCCTCTTTGTCAACAATCACAACTCAGATGTCCACTTTGTCAACAAACACAATCACCTCAAAAAGGCTTCAATGATACCTTGAGGGATTTTTGCCCAACAATCTCCCCCTTTGGGTTTGTTGACAACTCTTCCAAACAAAAAAACGTCATTGATTATTCAACCTCCATTCGCCGCATTGCGATTCTGATAGCGACCAAGGATTTACTCAACACATACTCTAAGCCCACATGAGCAATGCTCGGCGTGAGAAACAAGAGTAAATGAAAAGTTCATCAATGAATCACTTTGTCTCTAACATCCATTGTTGACACCAAACAATGTCCAACACCACTCTTCTGCTTTTATCACGATCCTCAGCTGTCGTGATATCTATTCTTTGATCGATCACTTCTAGCATCGTTAGATGTAATACGCTCCCCCTTTCTGCTCACAGCTTCAACACTTTTTATCCATATTTCCTGTGTTGTCCAAGCTAAGCTCTGGCTAAGCACGTTCAACTAACTTCAACTACCCCTATCTGGCTACTCCACCTGTTAGCGTCTCCCCATATCATTCATGATTTATCAAATCTCCACATTGTCTCCCCCTTGAACATTATCAAATCTCCACATTGTCTCCCCCTTGAACAATCACTATTTTCTCCCCCTTTGTCAACGAACCCAAAGGTCACGCCTTTGTAGTCTGTAACATAGTAGAGAACACATTAGCACAGTAGGGAAAACACAGCATACCTCGGGGAGAGGGGGTGAGGTGTCCCGCCTCCACACTATTTCAAGTGCGGGGAATCGAATGAACTCCCAGAGCTAGTCGATGCCTCTCAAATGCTTCCTTGGGTAAGGCCTTAGTCAGAATGTCTGCAACCTGTAGCTCTGTAGGCACATACTCCAACTTCACGATGCCCTGCCCAACTTTCTCCTTGATGAAATGATACTTGATCTCAATATGCTTTGTCCTGGAATGATGGACATGATTTTTTCTAAGATTTATAGCACTTGAGTTATCACACTGGATTCTGATCGGAGACTTCACTTCAACTCCCATATCTTCAAGCTGCTGCTTCATCCACAATAACTGTGTGCATGCTTGAGTGGCCGCAATATACTCAGCTTCTGCGGTGCTTAATGAAATGCAATCATGTTTCTTGCTCAACCAAGCAATACATAGTCCGCCAAGATAAAATGCACCTCCAGATGTTGATTTCCTATCATCTGCTGAACCGGCCCAGTCTGCATCAGTATATCCCAATAATTCTGTCTGAGACTTGTCGTTATATGTCCGTCCGAAGTCCACTGTGACCTTGATATACCGAAGTATTCTTTTCACTGCAAGCATGTGACTCTCCTTGGGATTACTCTGATATCTCACTGCTTGGCATGTGGCGAAAACAATATCAGGCCTTGTTGCGGTTAAGTACAACAAACTTCCAATGATTTGCCTGTATTCTGTGATATTAACTGTCTTTCCATCCTCATCTTTTGATAATTTCATCCGGGTAGCAACCAGAGTCTTCATTTCCTTGGAATTATCCATTCCAAACCTTCTTAAAACCTCCTTGGCATATTTGGATTTAGAAATGAAAGTTCCATTCCTTCCTTGTGTCACCTGTACTCCAAGAAAAAACGTTAGCTCTCCAATCATTGACATTTCAAACTCATTTTTCATGAATTCGGAAAACGGTCTGCACTGAGCTTCATCTGATCCGCCAAAAATTATGTCATCGACATACACTAGCACCATTATCCTTTGATTACTATCATTGCTGAAATAGAGGTTGTAGTCAACTCCTCCACGCTGGAAACCAAGCTTCTTCAAGTACTGATCAAGCCTTGAGTACCATGCCCTTGGTGCTTGTTTCAGCCCATACAACGCCTTCTTCAGCCTGCAAACTTAGTTCTCATCCTCATGAATGAGAAAACCATCTGGCTGCTCAATATAAACCTCTTCTTCCAGAACCCCATTCAAGAATGAGGATTTGACATCCATCTGGAACACTTTGAACTTTCTTTGCACTGCTATGTCCAAAAATAATCTGATTGTATCCAGCCTTGCAACCGGTGCAAATGTCTCATCAACATCTATTTCCTCTATCTGGGAGTATCCCTTGCACACTAGTCGTGCTTTGTTCCGAATCACTGTGCCATCTTCATTCATCTTGTTGCGATAGACCCATTTGGTTCCAATGACATTCTTGTCTGCTGGTCTCGAAACAATCCCCCACATCTAGTTCTTGATCAAGCTCTTCATTCATAGCCTGAACCCAGTTTTCATTTCCGGCTGCATCAGAAAAGCATTTCAGCTCAACCAATGTTATCTTTCCAATAATTTTCAGCTCGACTCTTTGGATTCCTTGCATGCATAGACTTGACTCTCTTGTTCATCATCAGTGTCTTCTTCTAAGTCTGCATCTGCCACTTCTACTCCCCCGGAGTCTCTTACCGCATCCGTATTTTCAACAGATAACTTTTCACTGTGTCATTGCTGGTAAGGCACTGTTGATATTCTCTCACAGCTTCTTGGTATCCTGAAAATGGTCAGCTTATACCACATTGTTAGAGAAAAATAAATAATCATGAAATGCTTGACTATTGCTGCTTCTCCAGAAATGAGTATTCCCCCGTTCGAACACTCCTGATCTGACTTTTTCGGTTGAATGCTACCCCTTGGTTGTGCACCACTTCCTGGGGTTAGGCCACTATTTAAACCCATAAGCATTCGTTCTTCTCCTACATCACCTATTCTCAGCTTCCACCTGGAATTGAGCCATTAACAAAATCTCTAAGCCTACTGAGTTGAAACTCGGTGTAGGAAACAAGAGATAGAGTTAGTAACGCAATTTCCTCCTATTGTGCTTCATTTCTCCCTTTCTTCTTCAGCTTTAGTACCAGATTTGAGTTCATTGAAATTCTGGAGCATCTAACTTCTTCACTTTGCATCCTTAGATGCAACTTCCCCTTGGATTGTATCTCCCTAAAACCTGAAACACACAGATCATCAGTTAACAGCATTTATATACATAGGGAGAGGGGTTTATTCCGGAATCCTCAAGATGAGGATTGTGGTTGATCCTGATGGGTCAACCCTTTGATTCTTTCTTGAAGGGCATCACACTCCTTTCTTGCTTCCTCCAACTGCCTGACCAACTTCAACTGTTCTGGCCATATGACTAGGCATTCTTTTCTCACATTCTGAGACTTTTTCTGATATGAAGATTTTGTAGTCTTGGCCTTTCTCACAATCTGGGGTTTAGACCAACTGGTACACATTTTGGTCTTTGATGTTCTACTGAAATTCCATTTCCCTTGATTGTTTCTCGGTGCAGGAATCTCCTTTCTTGTCATCTTCCCCGTCTTCTTTGTCCATTGCAGGGATCTGCCTTTTTCTTCCACTTCTCGTTGCGGGGCGAATTTTGCAATGCATTCTTTGCTTATCTGCCTTTTATCAGATTTATGAGTTGCCACCCTATTTTGCATTGGTTGTGGGTCCTCCATTGAACGTTCATTCTTCTTTATCACAACTGGAGTAGATCTCCCCTTAATCTTCCAGGTTTGTTCACATTCTCTCCTTGAGAGTTGTTGTGAGCACGATAGAGGAGGTGACTGATACAACTTTCGTTCAGCTCCATGTGATTTCCCCGAGGCTTTAAGCCTATTCTTCTCCTTACCACTTTGTCTCCCAGTACAGGCTTCTTTCCTGTACACTTCTTGTGGTGGAGATCTCTTTTCTTGTTCCTTTCCCTTTCCTGCTTTCTTCTTACTGCAATGTCTCGCCATGTGCCCATAGTGATAACATATAAAACATTTTCCCTCAAAGGAATACCTCATTTCATCATCTCTCTGCTGAGATGTTGATGCCCCTTGATTTCTTCTTTTGATATTGGGCTCCTGAGCTTCCTGACACATACTCATTGCGTGTCCCATTCTTCCGCAGTAATAGCATCTAACATATGCTTTCCTCTGAGAAGCTCTTCTTTCTAAATTCTCCTGATGCTTCTTCCTATTCTCAGATTTATTAATGTTTCTCTCTTCACAGCCTGAAATGTACTCCATAGCCTCTGTACAGAAGCTTGATGTGTGGCCATGAACTCCGCAGAAATAACACACATCATCACTCCTTGAAACTATCCTCATGGGCCTATCTCCAGCACCTATAGGATTTTTGTTACCTTTGAAATTTTTCACTTCATTTTTCTTATCATCCATAGGAGTGAGATTATCATATCCAATTCCAGATTTTCCCAAAAAGGTTGACCTTTGGGAAGATACAATCCTTTCATGCTTCTCCTCTGATGCAGCATATTTGGACTTCATTTCATCATCACCTGCCGAAGGATGATCAAATAATAAGTGCAGTGCATCCTTCAACTTGGGCTTATCTCTAGATTTAGAATTCTCCATTTCCTTCTTGACTGATTGTAGCTCTACTTCCAACTTTTTAATATTCAAATCTCTTGATACAAGTTGAGCATCAAGTTATTTTCTGAGATTCTTTCCACAACTCATCTCATCTTCCAGTTCATGCTTCAGCTTATTAACCATGACATTTTTCTCTTTTACATTCAATTTTTCTTGAGAAATAGAATCGGAGCAACATGCATTTTCTTGTTGTAGTTTTTGATTCTTCTGAACTAACTCAGACAGCTGTGTTGCTAGATCATCATTTTTGGCTTTCAGATTTCGAACTTCATCGGACTCTTGATTCTCTTCACACTTACCAGCCTTTTGTTTTCCTTTTCCTTTGGCCAGCTTCTGTAGTTCCTCACTTTGAGAATCATTCTTCTCTGTTAGCTCAGTAACTATATCAATAAGCCTTTGATTTAATACTCTTAGCTTGTTGACCTCAGTTTCCAGAGCATGGATCTGTATGCCTTTAGATTTAATTTCCTCAGTGGATTTCTGATCCAATTCTTCAGTCCCATGGACATCTTCCACCTTTTTGTTCAGTCCATCGATCTCTCGTTTCTGTTCTTCAACCTTCAGCTTATACTTACTAACAGATTCTGAGTTCTCTGATGTTGATAAATTAAGTTTCTCAATTTCTTCCATCAGCTCAGACTTCTCTTCTTCTTGCTGCTGCATGTAGAGTTTGGCATCGCGAACAATTTTGTTAGCTTTCTTGGTTTTGGGCCTCCAAACATCAATCTCTTCAAGAGCAGCCTCCAACTCAGCTCGCATATCAATTCTTCCTTCAATTTCTTCTTCTTCACCGTCAGTGGTTCCAACTTCACTTGGATGGTCTGGTTCTTCACTCATTCCATCAGCATCATTGACTGAGTAAGTATTTTTGTGGTATGATTTATCCAAATCATTTTTCTGTTCACTGCATGATTCCTTCAGTAAGCTGTTTGATTCTTTTATTTGAATCACACTTTTTCCAAAAACACTTCCACACTGAGGGATACCACCTGACTTCTGATTCTTCTTTGAAGATTTTCTTTTTCCCATGGTAGACCGAGATAAGCGCAAACAATATCTTCAACAACACAGATCGACTACACCAAGTTGAAGCAAACAAATCTGATAAAAGCAACCAGTCCCTCTGATACCAATTGTTAGGGCCAATAGGGGCCTATGTACCCTGAGAGGGGGGAGAATCAGGGTATGGATATTCTTTTTCAAAATACTTCCTGCCCCACTGGATCTTGACCTCTTTGTTACAAGGGTCACTTTGTTTGCTCTTGTGTGTATACTACGCTCAGTTCTTTTCAAGTTTATCTGATGATAATGCTTTGAGTGCAATGCAGAGAAGCGACCAGGCAGACACAACGATTTTAACTTGGTTCACCACTAAGGGCTACGTCCAAGGAGCATACGCCGACAAGTTGCCGGTTCGTACCAAGATCCACTAACTTCACTAGCTGTGGTTTACAATGTTCGGGCTAGATCACTTCTATGCCCAGGCTCACTGCCTTTACAATGTTTAGGGTCAGCTCACTGCTTTCCCAAGGGTCACACCCTGTTTCTCTCTCTCTGGCTCACTGCCGGTGGAGAGGATCACCTTCTTCCTCTTCCTGAGCTCACTGCTCTTGGATGGAATCCACTCACAGTTTATAGACCTGTAGGTCTCTTCATTTTCCTGAAAGAATGAATCTTCTCTTGTATGTAGATGCTCTGTTGAAGTTTAACTTTCACCCGTTGATGAATATCTCTTTGCACCGAAGGTATCGGGCAAACTTCCAGCTTCCACACAGTCTGAAAATCACTGCGGGAACAAAACCTTACTTGGCGCGCAAGTCATCCTCGGCGCGCAAGTATCGGCGCGCAAGTCACAACGGGCGCGCAAGTCCTCCTATGACACTTGCGCGACACAAGCTTCCTCAACTCCAAACTTGCGCGACTCTCTTCCCTTTACGCCCAAACCATTATTGGCACGCAACTGCAAACCGGCGTGCAACTTCTAACACCGGCGCACAACTTCAACCACTGGCGCGCAGGTCCCACCTGCGCGACCACACACACCACTTGCGCGACCACCACACCTGCGCGACGGGAGCTCTCGTCTTGTACCGCCTCCAGATCTTCCATTCCTTTTATCGACGTTCTTGAATCAAACATGGATCGTTGACCTCAGCTCTTGAACTCGACATTCCATCATGAAATCCTCTTTGTCAACAATCACAACTCAGATGTCCACTTTGTCAACAAACACAATCACCTAAAAAAGGCTTCAATGATACCTTGAGGGATTTTTTCCCAACAAACACACTTCCATGAAATAATTATATTATCTAAAAGATGATATACCATTTGAATGGAAACAAATTTATATCTAGATTTAAAAAGTGTGGATGATGATTCCAGTTCTCCAAGTAATTTTTTATGTCAACAAACAATGGATGTTCTTGGAGATCCACATTGAATAAATCTGCATATAAAAACACATTTTTTATTTCCAACTCTTCCACTTATTTTGGTAATTTCATGTTGGATAGTTATTATTCTATAGTAAAAATAGCATGATAGTCTTATAATTTAGTTGAATTCTATAGAAATTTAACAAAATAAAATATAACTTACTCTACCCTAAATCTAAAAATATTTCTTCCTTAATTTTCACTAATCATCAAATTCTTGGTAATAAGTTGTTTTCATAAAATAATTATAGTAACATCCCCTTAATCTTACATCTATAGGATTAATAAATGAATTGGGAAATAAATTACAAAAAAATTAAAATAATATCTTCATGGATCCCTCATGGGTACTTCACTATCTATATACTAATTAATGTATTACATTGGATGGATATTATTTCAATAATATAAATTTTTATAATATAATTAATGGCCCAGGAACAATTTTTCCACCAAAATCGAAAATCTACTTCACATTGGTTAATTAGCCAATCTTGTTTGGATAAAAATTACCTATGGATCCTTCATCTTTATTTGTAAAATCCAATGAATTTACATTAAAAAGTAATCACTTAGAGAAATGTACCTTAGGTTTTATAGCTTCCTCTTATTCAATAATAAAAACATCAAAAAAATATCAGTTGCTGCATTGTATAAATGACATTGCAAAATGATATTTTGATATGTATATATTTAAAAATGTCTAATAATATTTATATTATGACTCAAAAATAACATTCCCCACCCTCACTAATAATGGTAGAGGGTGTAGGTATGATTTTTATTCATATAATTTTCATTCAAAATTTATTCATAAACATCATGTTTATATCAACCTATCTTCTCTAATTTATTTTCTTCTATTGTCCTCTCTACTTATGTGTATGATTCATTCATATCTCTATCCCTTCCTTACCACCTTCTTTCTACCTCCTTTTCATCTTTATGTCTCTTTATCACGTTTATCTTTCACATGATGCGTATAATCATATCATTTTCCTCTTCCATTTGATTTGCTTCAATATTACCTAATCATTTATCTGATAAACATTTTCACAGCGTCTGGAAAATCTACCTCACATGATGCTTGATTTTTCCTAGATTAGTATTTTAATTCATTATTTCAATTTCTACTATAATTATACACTTATCTGATTTTTGAATAAACACATGAATCATATCCTTGAGGGACAACATAGGGATTGTTCATATTTTTATAATGTTGGATAGAATGTATTTTCAGGTTGGAATTATTGAGGCCGAGGGGTGATAATAATTGAAAATACCTTTTCAGTTTTTGGATGTGGTTGGAATCTGGGTGGTCATTGGTTTATGATGATGTTTTTACGCTTTTATAGAGGATTCCACTCAAAATGTAGTGGATGTTGTTTCTAAACATATATTACAGGATTCCAACATTTATTTCACTATTTAGGCCCTCAATAGTACAATACATAGGTGATTTCAAAGGGATGAATATGTTTAAATCCATATTTTCACTACTAATATGAACGAGGAATTATTCATATCTTATAGGACTTACTTTATATATATTTTGTGGGTGGTATGTGATTAAATTATTAAATATGAACTAATATAAATTTAAATTTATTCAAATTATTTTTCAATGTTCCACTTGTATGAACCATCTGGTCATTTCATCCCCTTGAGTCACCCCCTTCTCATTATAACTCTCTCACTCTACTAGAGACTAGAATTATGATATATATCTTTAAAAAGGCCTTTGTTGATCTATATAGTCGTTATCATCAATACATATTTTTTGAAATAATCAACCATTTATTGTGGTGTGTATTATAATCCATAATAGAATGTTTCCATATACAACCAAATAGTGAGTTCTTTATCAGTTCATTTCTACAGAAATTCCGTGAATCAATGTCATACATTAAAATATTTCTCTACACCTAGTGGAGAATTATTTTAGATATCACTCTTTTTGTTTCATTATTTATTTCATTGAAATTAATTTTCTATGAAGAGTTTTTATAGCATATCCAATGTGGTAAAAACACTATAAGTTGACACTTTATCCCTTACTTATCCTAATCTTAGAGTAAAAGTGAAAAAAATCTTATATTAATTGAATCTATATAGATTACATTATGTATGAGGGTTTCATAAATATCTATAAAATTTAATAGTTAGTCACATGGTTTTTCACTTGTAATGACACTAAGATAGCCCATAATTTGGATTACTTTTACATGTAGATGAATTATTTAAAAAGCATCACCTAAATGGGAGGTCAAACAATGATTATGGAATACTTGTATATGGATGGTAAAAAATTAGTCCATGATGTTTCATAATAGAAGAACTAGTTTCTCCCCATTTTTTGGGTTCATATTTAATATTTGGATATTATATTCATTATTTTTAAAGGGTTATAGAACTATTCAATAAAAATATTTTGACATGAAAATAATTCCCAACAAGTTTTTGTGTTGTATTAAAGTGTATATCAAGAGTCCCTACTCCATGATTGAGTCTTTTGTTTCATTCTCATCCATCTATCTCCAATTACTATTAAAAATAAAAAAACAAGATATTAAAAATGAATAAAAATATAAATATAAATTATATAAGAGTATAAAGATTTAATCAGCATAATATGTGACTCTAGTTTTGATTAGGACACCTTAAAGTGGAGGGAAAACTTAGAAGGGATAGTGACATTAATTCAATTTACCATTAAAATTTTAGAAATTAAATTATTAAATCTTTCACATACTATAAAATTATATTATAGTGAGGTCTAATGCTATTCATAGGATGAAACTAGGTGGCTATCAATATTTATTGAAATGTTTTCTATAAAATGAACTAAATTATCAACGTTGTAGATAAAATATATAAAAACTAAATTGATTGGGATTCAAAATTATTAACTAAAATAGGGGGTGGTATTAATTTCAAAGGACTATATTGAAGGATTTTACCTCTCAAATTCATGTATTATCACATACAATTGGTTTAAATGTCATTATAGGGTTTCCAATTCATTATGGTCGTATTGATTAGTTCTATGTAGGTAAATAATTTTCCCTCTGTTCAATAATTAGACTACATAACATAAATTATGTATGAAATTTATGGAAATAAATAAATATGAGGAACTGGTAATATCCCAATTCAATCAATTTATTTGGGTTTTGTTCATCCACACCTCTCCCAGTAAAAATCCTTTGAATTAATATAGTAATGTTTAATTAAAAAATACTAATAAAAATATTTTTCCATTAATGACATTAGAAGAAAATTTAAATACGATTCATCCTACCCAAAATCTATCACCACCTAAGTGTATTATATATGCATTATATAGACGAATCACACCATATGTGAGTATTTCATCAATATAACCATGTTAGAGAACAAAATATTTAAAAAAATATCTATTAAAAATTAACTAAAATAATTAAATTGATGGTCTCAACAATGAAAACATGTTAATGAAATGTAGACAAAATCACAGGGCGTGGATGTGTGTAACTAGTTACAAAAGAAATTAAAATATCTAGTCATCGATCTAAAACGCACACAAAAATTCCATATAGAAACTCAGTATGAGTCACAGAATAGTCGAATGTATCACATCATTAATTGGAATGGCCTGAAAGAAAAGCTCTAATTTGTTCTCATAATCATGACATGTCATTTTTTATAGATTTTAAATTTTAAATCCACTAAATATAATGTAATAAATAAATAAAATAGATATCATTCCTCCATTATTAATATAGATATGACATAGTATGAAAATTGTATAACATCAATGTGCATTTTACTGAATACCTTATCTCAGTCGGCATCATCAGCTCAATGAATCAATGGAATACTACACTAGATAATATAATATATTCTTTTAAATTTTTTTTTACATTAACTCTTATAATAAGGTGAATTAATTCTTCATAAAGTGACGTAATGCCAAGAATCCTTTCTTTAGTTTACTATATTTATAAAATTTTGGGTACACTTTTATGATATCTTACATATCACTCACATCCCTTTTTATGACTACGTTTAAAATATTACGTAGAATTAAATATTATGTATTCAATAAAACTTATGGAGAAAGAACTCTACTCTATTTGGGAACCACGAAATATTTATTTTTAGAATTCTTCTTTTAAGTAGAATCATACTCACTTATTTATCTTCTATGGGGGACCTTTCCAAATTATCAACCTAAAGTAGATCTATGATTCAAGTTTCGTTGAATAAATCATTTATGACTATATAAATGATCTCCATACATAATAATATCTCATGATTTATTTCTCCTTGTCATGGAACACTTCATCATTTATTATTCATCTCTTTGTTTTCCATCAATCTAATAACACCAAGAATACACCATTCAAAACATTAAAAGATTAAAATTCTGTTAAAATAATAAAAAATCTACAAAGACTATACTGAAAATAAATCCTTAAAAATAACTCAAAATTGCATCTAAAAAGAATGTATTAGTTAAAATAAATCATTTAATATTTTATTATAAACATATACACATTTATTTGGATTATATGTTGAATAGGTCCTCCCAAAAAAAGAAGTGGTCAACCTGTAAATCCTTCTCACAAAGGATAATTATGTATCATCCCAAGAGTTTATCCCCATTATTATCATTATAAAGTATATCCATATAATAAATTATCTTATTGATAGGGGGATTTAATTTAATTTTATCTACCTAAAGATTTCCCTTAAATTGAGTGGCACTTGAGAACTCATTGTTGGTAACACCAAGGGCCTTATAAATAATAAATATTGCATTTACATGCTCAATGGTTTATTTTCATTAAATAATTTCATTTTTCAATACCTTGGATCATGAACCCATACATGTAATTGAGTTTGATATAAATCATTCAAGTCTTTCTTAAAAAATAGTAAGTTAATGATAATAATGGTTAGACTTGTTTGAGGAAACACTCATAGATGAAAAAATAGAATTCAATTGCGATGTGGAAAGAATTAACAAAATAAATAATATTATCTATAAAATTTCTTAGGGATACTCTTCAGTATGACATTCCCAATTCCTTAATAATGTAATCCATACCCTATCCTTACTGAATCACGTCGGTGTCTCTCACATATCTCAAGGATTTGTACCCATCTTATATAGAGTATATCAATCATCTAATGAAATTTTATTATCTTTATAAAATAGTCATCCTAGTCTATTTTTAGAGGATTATAATATATGTCAAAAAATTATCATGAGTTCTTCTGATGTGCCTATGTCTTTAGAATAATGGTCATCTATTTGATAATCACTATCACCCCATTAGACGTGCATATCATAGAGTTAGGTGAATATAAAATTTTCATTTTCCCTATTCACCATATAATAAGTCAATATGGTGATTTAATATTAAATATTCATTTCCTTATATCAAGTATTTGGTATTGGTATTGGATATTGTTATTTTTTATTCAATAAAATCACTTCATTCCAAAATCCATTAAGTGGTGTAGTAAATGGGAGTGATCTACTGACAAACACCTGTATCAAGATTCCAAGACATCAATAATGCTTCCCATCTAAGGATAATAAAACCTAGAATCATGGTTAAATATATATTGGTGATAAAGACTCACCTAGAGATGTTTGTTCACCAATATCACGATTGTATAAGGGTCAAAATGAATGTAAGGTCCAAGATGATAGATGAATCAAAAAAATTGAGAGTAACTGATGTCCATAAGAATGAGGGAATTTGAACCACCACCATCATTTGTGGGATCAATAAATACTTATATTTTATGGGATGTTAAAAAATTAGATAAATATCAACCCCAACCCATATTTTTGGTGGAATGTTTCCCCCTCTCTTAAATAATATAGTCTTCTCTGGGAACAGATGAGCCTCATAGTAAACACCCAAATAATATTTCAACACCATGATCTATATCCCTCTTTAAAACCATATAGAGTGAATTATATTGTGGAGTCTCTCAATATCAACATTTAATAACATATTCCTAGGGAACACTGAGGACAAAAGGTGAATCTATAAGGAGTCCAAAATTTGAAGTGGTTTACTAACAAAAAAAATATAAAGGAGTTTAAGAAATCACTTATTCCCTTAAATTATCCATGACGTTTCTATGATTTTCCTATAGTCACATAATGACCATATAATATTATTCAACACACTAAGGAAAAATAATCACCAATTCTATTAAGACATAATAATTAAAAAAACAATGATATTATGAATTTCAATCATAATACAATATAAATTTCATCACTAATTCCAAATCATACTCACTATCATGTGGTTCCTCCTCCCAATAAACAATGATAGTATCATTTCCTTATTCATAATGGAAAGGAGGAAAAGGGTAATCCACAATTTGTTGAATAGACGAATATGATCTGTTCCTTATGAAAATAAAAATTACTAGTGTTTCTCATCAGATCCCTAGAGTAGACTTTCCCAAGGTCTTAATGTTTTTAAAACCCCATGAGGTTAGCCTAAATGATTAACAATACTACTACCCCAACCAGTGGATGATCAGAAACAATATCTAGGAATGATTTATACTTCATTACATACACCAAAACATTATATACCCTAGATAACTGGATTTAGTTTAAGAACCAATCTAGGTGACCAATATATCTACTACTATTCCATAAAGAGATAAATATCGGTAGGATACATAGGACATGTCTGTGAATAAATTAGATTGTCTAATGACAAATAATTGATTAAATGAGCACATGTTATAGTCATTGAAAAATTGAATAAAGTAGTTGATAGTCCCATTCTCTCTATAATGCCTATGATGGCATCTTAATCATCATAGTATTCCAAACTTTTATGTTAATGAATTAAATTGAAGAATGTGAAATAAGTGGAACACTTATATGTACCCATGACTATCTAGAATCTCATACACATATTACCCCCATTAGTGGGAATATGGAAACCAACCCCACTAAATAGTATTTTAGTCTGATGGGGATTCATTTGATTTATCAAACTATTTAATACACTTTACATAACCCTTTACTAATTAAGAAGACGCATATGAAGATCCATTCACCACGAATAATCTTGGATGACCTTTTAGGGGATGTGGAGGCCTGGGAAGATGGGGTTGCGGTGGAACACAATTTTCAGGCATTATTTCAACTATGTATATATAAGAAGCCGAATCCCAGAATAAATAAATCTACTGATTGTGAAATAAACATCAATGTAATACTAAATCCAAATAGGTTTTTTAGATATAATAATACTATAAGATATACTACCAAACATGAAATTTTTAATTGCACATTACAGTGTGGAAAGAATGTCACTACCTCACCTGTAGACTCTGAATATGACCCATAATTTTAGTCAATGAAAAGCATCATCGGTACCGTCCACTTCAGCCTACAAGACCACTAGTAGGGAGAAACCAGAAGCTAAGAATAACAAACCACTTATCTAAAAATAATATAATTTGAAGCATCTTGTTATTGTTCAATCTTGAATACCCATTTTATATTTCACTAAACTATCTACAGAATACATGAAATACCATATTGATTATCATTAAATCCATCATGATCCTGAGATAGAAATTTTTTTGGATGAGATGTGTTTCTTAGAAACCATCACTGCTAAATTCTATATGATCATTACTTTTGGAGAATGAGACCATGAAAACTCTATATATGGAAACATGATACCATAATATGTATTTTTAAAACTCATTGATATCAAAATAATACAAGACCTTTTCAAAAATGGTTTAGGGGTTAATATGGTATAGATATGAACCCTCCAATTCTTGGGTAATAGTGTAATTGAATTGTCTCCTTCTAACCTAATATTCCATTGATATGAAAATAGTGAGTTGAGGTCATATGGGATGATGAATATCAAATACCAATGAATTATTCAAGTGTGATGTTGTATCCATGAGAGGGGGCTAATAATTCATTTTCATTTTTATTTATTTTTTTAATTATCTTATATAATTGATGAAAGTCTCACATCTCATTCTCTAAATTCTCACATGTTCCTATATATGACCAAAATAATGAATAAAAAATCACAAAAATTATTTTTATAATATTTAATCTCTATGTGGGTTCCTACTCGTTAGTATGATTTGGTTGAGTCTAAGATACATATTTACACTATTAAACTTGATTGATTACAATAAATACTAACTCCCAAAGGAATTGAATATAATGGATGGACATATCATTAAAATCCATTTCCATATCCTCATGAGTTATTTATATTGGATCTCACTAGTTTACTATATATCTTGAGAATATTGGGTTGTCTCAAGACTACTTCTTTAGACTAGGTCACATAACTATATATATGTTCTTCTAATTAACCCTTGATTATTTTGATAACTTCTTATAATCCAAGGTGTACTAACACATCTACCTTTTTCATTATGACACAATATGCTTCTATATCTTTTTCAAATATCATACCTCAACAATTTATTATTAACATTAGTTCCTTCTATAATTAATTATCTTCCTATATAAGGATATACCATAGGACATTATCTTCTTCCATATTCCTTTATGCACAAGATTGTTTTGATTGCAGGTTTAAAAATTCTTTTATATTCAATACTCATTGTCATTCAACAGTTTTATTAGTATAAATATCCCATTAATTTATCTACACATATTCTTTTTTATTCATAAAAAACAATAATTATATTTCCTATATTGGAATATGAAATCTATATCTTAAATTTCATAAGTTAAATATTATCATTTTTAATTGATCCAACAAAATCCTCTGGTTTATATTTAAACTTATTTTTATTCAAATCACATTCAATTTTATCATTTAATTTTTCAAGAGACTCTGGTTTCTTTTACGCAAATATTCCAAAAAATTTGTAAGAATATTCAATTTATTTGATGTATTGACAATCCATGAAACGGATTTTATTGAATTAGTGGCCCCATGTGTTGTTAGAGAACTCCCTCCTTAAAGATTATCTCAAATAAATAATCATGATTTGATAATTTTATTATGGCATGACTACTCCTAAAAATTAAAAAAACAACTTATGATGGTATTATATCATCATCAAGTTTTGTGATGTGGTATTTTCTTCATTGAATAGTGTATACACAACTCATAGAGTTATATTTTTCAAATATCTCATTCACTTCTAACTTCATGACATGTTCTTCCATTTAATTATGAGAATCATATATCTTCAACTTTTGACTGAATCAAAATTAAATTGAATCATTGTGATGTTTTGTTCATTAAATAAAATTCCCTTTTATCATAATATTTTACTCTAAAAACATCTTAAGAAAACTTTTATATTTGTTGAAAAAGAAATTTTAGATAAGAAATACATTTTTTACACATAAGTTATATATATACAAGAATAATATGATTGCTCATGGGTATCAAATAAAATTCATAAGGATTTTCATATTTATCATCCATCTGGTCAATTTATTATTCATGTAATGAGAAAACATATATATTGAACCAAATATATTATATATGAACCCAATATATTATGTATCCTTAGAAAATATTGCATATAGCACTAACCACCTAAATTTTATTATAACGTCCATAGATTTTTTAAAATAATTTTATCTAAAATAAATTTTAAATTTTAATTATTTTCCGTTAAAAAAAATGTTATCTAGTTTTAAATGTACCACATATATTATTTTTTTCTATACACAAAAACATGTTTCTTCTATAGCTTATATGACATGCAACACTAAGCATCAATAAAAAATGAAATGATATTATTATAAAGAAGGAAATTTTTTCCAAACAATTAAATAAGAGGTTATGAATGGTTTTAAAAAATTTAAGAAATATTCAAATAAATTTATTACTAATATAAATTTATTTATAATCTCCTAGTGAATAACTAATCAATTTTTTAAGGTAATTTTATTCATAAAAAATATGTATTCTTCAAAAATTATTTTTATTGACTTTTATGAGAAAATATTATGATAAATTTTTTGAGATTATATAAAATTTAATTTATAAAATTAAATTAATTTTTTGCATTCAGCATATAAAAATTTACAAATGGAGTAATTTATTGATTGTTCTAAAAATATTTATTTTTTAGTAAATAGTGGAAGTAATTGATTTTTATATAACATTAATTAATTTTCAATAAATTATGTATTTTAAATTGATACTTATTTTATAATGAAACATTATAATTATTTAGTTATGTTTAATCCACTTAATTTTTTTGATCAGCTTTATATTTGATTTTAGTAATAGTTTATTTTTCATTAGAAAAGGTTTTTTCTAGAAACTATTATAAAGTGTATATTGATTCTCCCTTTTAATTGATTCAAATAATATCTAATGAGTAATATTTAAATTAAATTTATGTATTTTATATCAAAAAAAATTAATTTAAATTCATAAAATTTTTATTATTAGATACATAGTTAATATAAAATCATGTTGATCTAGAAAAACGTACTTCTTGGAAAACCATATTTTCATCACACATGCAGTTTTATTAAATTTAATTTTTAAAAGTTTAATAAAAATAATTTGATAAATAAATAAAAATAAATCATAATATCAAATTTACCTTAGGTATTATTTTTGAGAATTTTATGATAAGAATAATATTTTTTATGAATAGTGAATGATAATGAATTATAATGGAAAAATTCATTCTATATAAATTATTTATACAAAAAAATTATTTTAAATTATTTTAAAGTAATATTTGTTACATGATATATCTAATAATCCAATTTAAATAATTTTAATCAATTTCATATTGAAATTTGATATAAAAAGATTCCAAACATTAGAATATTCTCGCTTTGAAAACTATCATTCCTGTCACGTCTTCTTGATTGATTTTAAATTAAAATTTAACAATTATGTGAGTTGACTTTGTAAATATTGATTAAAAATTTGGAATAATAATAATTTATATTATATAATAAGAAAAAATTTATTTTTGACCAAAATTAGATGAGAGAACTAGAAAACCTATTTACCGTGGTTGAGGAAAAAATTACTTTACTAGGGGGTTAAAATAAAAAGATAATGGTCAAAATTACTATAACACATGAAATTTTACTATTTTCAAGCCATAGTTCAATATTTTTCTTCCCATGTTCTAATATATAGTTATTTTTACGCTTTTCTCTTTTTAATGATCTTTTTATATGGGATTCTTGTGGGAAATATCCAATTAGTTTCCATGTGGGTTCCTTTACCCAACATATAAAAGGCCACCAAAACCCCCCCACTTATTTACACATCTCAAAGAAAATACTTCTTCCAAAACCATCCAAAATACCTAAACAACATACTTATCTATTTTATAGTCCTTTATTTACACCCAAAATACAAAATCTCGGGTTTTTATTATGTGATCCATATGTGTTACTTCTATGCGAAGTTATCGTTCCTCATTAAGCTCATACTTTTTCCCTCTTATTTATAAACATTTAATTATGTCTAATAACATACAATACAACAAAACCATTTATATACTATATACTTAAATGTTATTTATTATATTTAATAATATATATCCCCCCCAACATCCATCAAACGGGTTATGAAATCATTGTTCGTGTGTACAATGGACTACTTCATCACAAATAGATGTGATTTGTTTTCTCATTATCACCTCTCAATGACGGATATATTGATGTATATATTATTTAAAAATCATATTTATTATATTATTATAATTATTAAATTATTTTATCAAATATACCTTAATACTCTTCATTTTCAATACAATAATATGGCTAATGTGTACGGAGAACTACCAACTCGAAAAGTGATGTGATCCATTATGATTTAATTTGAAGGTAAAATGGATGGATTTAAAAAAAATAATTGATATTAATGAGATAAAAATCATTCTATACTGATAATAAAATATTTATCCTTATTTTGTTCAATCCAACAATAAATTTGAAGCAGTTTTCATTCCTATATACAACCTACTGTCTCCATAAAATGTGTATTGCATTTTCTATCACTACATTATATAGAATAATCTAAATAACATATAAGATTTTTATATGATTTTTAATAATGGTTAAATTATTAAATCCCGATCAAAGTAATTTTAAAAAAAATAACAAATCCTATCATATATGAAAAACAAAGGAATTATTACTCGAAACATAAATTTAATAGGCAATTGAATATAAATGGGTAATAAACGATCATAATAAAAACATATATGGTGTGATTTATACAAATATTGTTCAATAACATGTTTATAATAATCATATAATTATTATAAATTTGGATTGGATGTGTGTGACAGAATTCAAAACATAATATAAGGGATTTCTATCTGAATGATTACATTCTTGAGATACATACTACATTCAAAACCTATTTCAATAATGTGGTGTATATAAAAACCATGTATATATATTTTGATTACTATTATAAAAAATATTTTCATTTAAATATATATTTTATTATCTATCTTTCATGGGGTTTACGGTTCAAAAGTAAACCAATCGGTATGGGATTATTGTCTTTACTTTCCTTCTTTGCGACTAATGTTATGTTGTAAACCAATATTATATTGTGAGGAATATATATGGTCTCTTCGATATGTAATATCATTAATTAATTTTAATAATAATGTTATTTTAATTTAAAATTTATTTTATTCTCTCATGGGACAAATGATTATAAATTACCAAAGTGGTAATAATTTTATGTTAAAATACCATCATTTATCAGCATCCTTTATAATTATGTTTTTGATGATAAAATGTTATGATACATCTCTAAAAAAACTCATTAATTTTATATTCATATATTTATTAATTATATAATCAAGTAATGTTTCTATTTTTACACCCATTTAAATTAATATAATTGAGAAAACATTTAAAAAAAATTGACATCATTTCACTTTTTTGTAAGGAATCAGTTTTCATCCAAAATCATGTTATCTAAAAATGATTTCAATTTATTTTTACAATTATTATATTGATTTTAAAATACATTTTTCCCATGAATTATAAATTTTTTTAAAAAATCAATAGAATCGTTATTTTATCTTCTAAACAATTCATGTTTTTCTGTAATCGATAATGTGAAAGAAATATTTTCAATAATGTGTACAACATTAATAGAACATACCATCATCATGACTATTAGTTTATTCGAATACTAATTTATATTTTTTTCAATTTTATTTTCAAATAATAATTCATTAAAAAATTATATTTTTAAGTGTTTTTCAAAGAAGAGATCATATTTTTCTCATGAAATATTTTATTATATTTTTATTTTTTTCATTCAATGTTTTCTGGGTTACTTTCATATAAAAGTATATTAAAATTTTTACTATTTTTGAAACATAATTATAAAATAAATTTTTTTAAGAGATGTTTCAAATGATTTTTCATTAAAAATCATTCTCCATATTAGATAATATATTTTGAGGTTTCATATTCATTACTATGGATATGATCCATGTATATCATTGTTATTCATTACATTTATGTTTTATGATGACATGATGTTTATGGATGTTTTCTTTATCCCATGTATTATACCATGAATTAAATTTTATGAAACCTAGTTGTTTTTCATATGTTATTAATTTATGAAATGATGTAATGAGTAATGAACCTTTCTCTTTTTCATAGGTTATGATATGATAAATTATTTATGAAACCCAGTTAATTTCATGGATTATTATGTTGTGATTAATGTTTTATTATATTTTGGAAAACATAATAATAGTATTAATTATAGTATATTTGGTAACTATATCTATCATTAATGTATTGGGAAATGATTATGTTATTTGTTCTCAAAGCTTCAATGTGAGGTTATCCTAATCTCGAAAGAAGGTATACAAGAATTCATCCTAAGCTAAATGTATGTACATGGATGGTTAACACAATAATGACATCTTATGAATGTCTTGGTAGGTATCTGTGACATAATATTTTTTATAATTATATTTATTCCACAAAACAATGTCTTATTCCAAGGTTATTCTGTCTTTGATCATTTTCATTGATTCACTTATGATTCACGTCTTATAAAATTCAATATTTATTCAATGTCTCAAGATTATGATCATTGATATGTAGGGTATGGTTTTCAAATATTATGATCATGTTATCATTCCCTTATATTAATGGTATGTGTTGAGATGTTATGTGAGTATGATATACTCTATAATACCAAATGTAGGATCTAATATATATAGATAATATTCTCTAATACAAGAGGGGGGGGGGTGAGTTGTACCGTTTAAAAATACATAACAAAATTTGAAATAACCCAAATTCACAACACCTTTAAATTATAATGACTGTGATTCTACCTTAAAGCATATATAATCATATCTAATCCGAGTTCAAGTATAAGAAAGTATAAGAAGATTATACATTCCTCAAAAACTAAGAATACAACAGAAAAATATAAAACGACAAGTAATAAGTAGTAACTCTTTTAACCAAAAGAGAAGGGTATCCAAAAAAACATTTATAATGGTCCCTTGATTTATACTTTCATGAAAGTATGTCTTACCCACACTAGGTTAAGACCTCGATATGAAAATTGATATCTTTCTTGCAATCCCCACAAGCCATCAACTTCAATGTAGTTGGATCCTCTTTCTCTAAATCTCAAGAATCCCTCGATTGTATACATCAACAATCAAAGTCGCACAAAGAAAATTTTCACGAAGAAATGGTTGAACAAGCCATTCAAACTTTCTTCACGAAGCATGAGAGTTTATAAGATCCTATTTCTCTATAAATCAATTCTGAATGTTCTGATATTCAAAAATTACAAATGTTCTATGCTCTTTCAAATGAACTCCTATTTATAGGAACATCTCCTACAGTCAACTCCCTCCTCAACAGTAATATTTACCTTGAACTTAGGAGGGACCTGTGCACGTGTCACTCAAACAACGGTTAATTGATAACTGAAATCACGACATCATTTTATAATTAAACAAGTTTAAGTATGACTAAAATCCAATATTCATAATTTATGTAAATGAAAGTTCGGAGTCTATGAAAAAAATTAATTTGGAGTGTATAATACAAGGATATTCGGATTCTATTTTATAGTAATTCGAAACCAGAATTCTATAGAATTATGGAGTCTGAATTTCAAGGAAATTCAGAATATGGATTCACAAGAATTGAGAACTTGAACTTACAACGTTCGGAGTCGGAGTTCATGATAATTCAGAGTAAGAACTCATAAGAGGTTGGAGTATGAATTCGGATAACTCAGAGTCATAACCCAGAGAAGTTTGTATCCAAGATTCGTATTCAGATTTCAGTGTCAAAACATTGAAGAGTTCATTTCCAAAATTCGTATTTAGAATTCCGAGTCAGATCATTGAAGACATAATATCCATAATTAATTTTCAGATTTCAGATTCAGAACTTTTAATAGTTCGTATCCAAAATTCGTATTATGAATTCGAAGTCAGAACTCAGAAGAGTTTGTTACCATAATTCTGAGAATTCGCATCCTAAAACAGAATTTTTCATATTTAGGTAATTATAGGATTCTGAGGTTTTGGTTTCAAACCTGATTTTACAATTAGGAAAAATATGATATGAGTAATGAAAACATGTTAAAGATAAATTTCCTTGAGGAAGGAAATTTTTCCGTATTTAAGAAAACATAGGGTAAAACAATTTTGTCCTTGAGATAAGGTGTTTGTGATTTTCAGGACAAGAAAGAATTCTAAAGTCCTAAAGAAACATTAATGACTCAAAAATCTCCCCCTTGAATGAAGGAATGGAAAATTAATATGGAAAACCTTATTGACTCAACAATATCCTCCTTTTTGG
Organism: Viscum album; assembly: GCA_963277665.1. Classification (NCBI taxonomy): domain Eukaryota; kingdom Viridiplantae; phylum Streptophyta; class Magnoliopsida; order Santalales; family Viscaceae; genus Viscum; species Viscum album. The sequence continues at coordinate 1,336,622,542 of OY728163.1, read as the reverse complement.
AAAGCACAAACATCCATACGAAAAAAATATAACGACTTAAAAAAATTATATACTTTGAAATAATGATTCTATCCCATTTCTCATTGGTAATTATGAATATGACTAACTCCCCCTTAGGATTTGGAGCTCTATGGATCGTATTCTAGATATTTGGAATGAGAGTTTTCATTTAGCTTCTGTTAGGAAATAATTGTAATGAGATCTCCCCCTTTGAAAACTCCCCATACTTAGAGATATTTCTTCTTTTATATAGAATTAATTTTTCCTTCTCCCCCCCAGTGATTTTCGAATAGAGTTTGAGGGATTGGAAAAAAATATGGTACAACAAATATTAGTATAATCATCCAAATAAAAAAAGAATCAACAATTTCATTGATATTTTAAGTATTTATACAAGGAAAACAGATACAACACAAGACCAGATTTGGATATATTTTTCCTCTTTTTCCCTGGGTATCACCTTCTTCATAATGGTTTTCAGATTCTTTAGATCTTTTTGATCCTCCCCTGCTTAATTTTCTAAGGTTGTGATCCTATCATATTGAGCCTTCAGGGCCTCTGTTTTCATCTATCTCGATCTGGAGATCCCTCTCTGTTTTCCAACTTGGGACAACAAAGTTCAACTTCCCATTCAAATCGTTGACATTCAAAATCTGAGTATTTTATTGAAGATTTAGCTTTTCCTGAAATCTGTTTATAAAATCCTTGATTTTGGTGTCTTTGGTATCAAATGCTTCCAGGACATCTTCTTGATATTGATCAAGCTCTCTCAAGGCTTCAACGAATTTCACTGACCAAATAGTTATTTTCCTGCAATATTTTCTGTGGGCTACATACTTAATAAGTAAATATTTGTGTTTGGCCTCAACCTTTACACACATATCCATCACCATGGATACAATGTCTGATTTCTAGTTCATGTTGTGCTAGAGCATCTGGAATCAGGAATCAATTTTTGGAATGATCGGAATAGTGTCCACTAGCTTCTTCAGGGAATAAACAAAAAAATCATGTCCTTAAGCTGATGACTCCAAATCCGACATCTTTTTTAGAGATGGTTCTTCCTCTATTTCTACCAGCGTCCTCTTAGAAGATTATTTACTTCCTTATTCATCAAAATAACTTTGGCTGGGGTATCAACAACCACTTATTTACACTTATTGGTTCTCTGAATAGCTTCTTCATCGTGAGATTCATGCTCACTTCCAGATAACTGTACAATATTAACTTCCTCAATTTTCTCTTTTTCAGGTCCCGCTTCAAGGAATTCATGAATAATGAAGTCATTATTATGACTCTATTACCCAGATAAATTTTTTAATTCCTCTCCACCATTCTCATCTATTCTATAAGTAGTATGTTTTGATGATCCATCTTGAGAAGTCCGGATTGAAAAAATTTCGGAAGTAATTTCTTTTTCATGAAGTTCTTATACTTTATTTATCAGATCATTTGTCTGTTCAGTGCTTTGAGCTTCCTAAACTTCTTCCACATCTTCCTTTTCAACATCCTTATCTTGGGATTTTTGTGGAGTCATGAAATTGTTTCCCGATGTATCATGTAATGGCTCATCTAGGAAGGTTTCTGGTATATGAATGTTCTCGGATGCCATTTCATTATCCTTCAAAAGAGATTTTACAATCTCTTCCTTTGACATATACTTCATAAGCTTATTCTCTTTTACATTGTATGAACCCAGATCTTCGTTCAGGTATGCTTATAATTTTTCTGGAGTTTTTAAGAAAAATGAAATTTCAAGAAATTTTTGAAGTACACGCCGTGTACTTTCTGAGTACATGCCGTGTACTCTTCTCCGGCTCGAAGCCGTGTTCTGGCCGTGCCTGTGCCACACACACAGTGTGTAGGGGTGATGTGGAGGCATATTTTGGCGGAGTACGGAAAAGACCCAGTACACACCGTGTACTCTAAAAGTCCATGTCATGTACTTTATTTTTTTCACTAAACGTACCGGGGTCATGCCGGATGCACAGAAACACCTCCTTCTAGGTTCCATCCATCCGATAGTGACCTGTACAGTCGAATCTTCAATGAGACCCAACCTCTTCTTCTCTTCGCCGATTCGAGCATGGTCGATTATGTTGGAAGCACAGCGGTGAGTTCTTCCTTCTTTTTGAGTCTTGATTCTTGATTCATCCTTGTTTTAATGATATTGTTGGTTGAGAATTTTGTGCATTTTCTCAGATCTACATCATTCTAATGGGAATCTGTCGTTGTGGTTCACATATATCGATCTCCTTGGATTGAGGTAGGTGGTTTGTGCCTTTCTGTAGAAAGTTGATGGATATTTTTTGCAAATTCCACCAATTCCATTGAACGGAGGATTGGGGATTTCCGGTATTTGCCCTATTTTTGTCTGCTTTGCTTGATTTTTCTAGTAGAGGTTGATGCTTGGAAGTAGAGTAGTTTATTTTGTGTTCATGTTGCTTTGACATTCTTGTTTGGATTTTTAGGCATTTCTCCACTGGCCATGCCTAGTTATATGATTGTGGACTTTTTCCTTGTATTGCCCCTGATTCATAGTTGATAGGAATGTAGTTCTTGAGGTTTACTTGGATGATGCACATGCGCTGAGCATGTTTAGTTTTACTCAGGACTGTGAGAACCTAGAGTAGTAGACCAAAGGGAGAATTGACGAAAGGGCTTCTCCAGAGTGTCGTTTAATTACGATGCGAGACCACCAGGGGAACTGACGTTGAGTGCTTCCTCAGAGTGACTGTAGTTCCTCAACATGGGCTACAGGGGGAATAGACGTTGAGTGCTTCCCCATAGAGCCTTTAGAACGATACGAGAATATAGGGGGAATTGATGGTGAGTAATTCACCATAGATTCTATTAATTTCATAGCTGAACCAGAGGGGTGATACTGTGTGTGCCTCCAAGAGGGTTTCTAGTACTTATAGGTTGAATCATAGGGGTTAGGATGTGAGAGCTACCCAGAGGGTTTCCTATTTTCTTCTTGTTTATGGTTGTTTACTTGTGTACTCTATTGTTAGAACTATGCATTGTAGCTGCTTGTGTTTTCATATTTACTACTTCAAGTTTTATTTACTACTAGATATCTATTGACTATTAGGCATAGATCTTTGGGTGATTAAATACTGAGATTTTATCTCACACCCTGTTTGGGGAATTCTTTTGGGACCAAGAAGACTATGTTATTGTAGGTATAGATAACGGCTAGCGCCCTTCTTCTTCAGGTTCTTGATTGCGCTGGAGGTGGAGAGCATGGGACCGAGCCAGGGCTCGCGATGCTGAGGAGTTTATTTTGTTTTCCATTGAACTTGTTTTCAGTTGTATTCCATCACGTTGTTATGTTTTCTTCCTTCTATAGATAATTGTACCTAATGAATCTTTGTCATCATTTCTATATATATGCATTGCTTCCACTGTTTGGTTTCTGTTGTTATGCATGTTGTTACTTCTTCCTCTGTTGATAGTTGTTTTTTCATTTTATACCTTACCAAATGAGGGCATAGTTTCCCCACCAACTCACCAAGGTCCTTGCTGCTAGTCGGAAGCCTATAGTGTTTGGGGAAACATGCTTGAGGTCGTGTGGTGAATCAGGTATGAGGTACCAGTGGAGGGGATACAGATTCGGGTCGTTACAAAGTGGTATCAAAGGGGTTATTTACTCTTGCTTTCTATTTGGTGACTTTAGCCAGGGATATGACAGATTTGGTACTTGGCATTAAGTTGTGCTCAGGAGTAGCTAAGCCCTTTATAGGGAAAATCCATACTACCTCGTTTATTACAGTTTTTGTTGGTTTTATGGTTTTATGGTTGATTTGATTTCACCTAGAGTGACTCACTTGACTTGTGCTCTTATTGTTCTGATACTTCAGTTCTATTTCTGTCGCAATATGATGAGATGAGCGTATTCCATCTCTTACATCATATAGGCACTTGTACAAATCACATGCCATGCATTCTTCCCATGCCATCTAGGGTGTATTAGCGATTTCATGCTGTTGTGATAGACTCTATGTAGATTATGCATGCATTTTTGATATATGATTGATATATTCTCTGCGTTCATGTTAGAAAACTATTTTTTTTGTTCCTTGATTAAAATGAACACCAAATTTTGGTTCTTGAGGTGTTGGGGGCCCTCATTAATCAAAACACGGTGGATCATGATCCGGTTTCTTTGGTATATAACTGTGGGAGAAGTCAGGCGTTGATTCGTGGGGAGTATGGGCCCTCACAGATCAGAATTTGGCACCTCTTTCCCTTGTTTTTAGTGTTTCTAGGGTTCTATGCAGTTTCTGAGCTACTACGTAGTAAAACCCAGAATACATGGCGTGTACTTTTTGGATACATGACATATACTTTTCAGGCCGTTTAACTGACCGTGTGGGTAGAACACGGTGTCGTGAAAGTAACATTATGAACACACTGTGTATGGTAGGTACACGTTGTGTATGTTCGGAGCCGTATACCCGGCCATGTCACTAAGAACATGGGTTGGGGAAGCTCGGGTATAACACGACATGTCCTGAGGGAACACGGCGTATAATCCTGTCCAGGTACTCGGCCGTGTCACTAACAATACGAGACGACTTTACCTTCATTTCCACACACTGTGTTTTCTCTGAACAGGCCGTGTAGTCTTGTCCAGGTACCCGGCTGTGTCACGAACAACACAGGACTCTGTCACCATCACCTATAAATGTCGTGTTTGTTCGGAGCATGCTATGTAAGGTTCTGCCCTGTAGACGGTTGTGTGCTTATCAACACGGGCTACTGAAGCCCTGTCTAGTACATGTCGTGTTTGTTTCAAACACCCCATGTAGTCTCCGGTTGAGTCAGACCGTGTCGGTTAGTCATGTAAAGAAACTCAGGCAGGCGAATAATTTCATGTACACACCATGTGTTGGGTTTAACATGCCGTGTAGTTGAGGTGTTACACGACTTGTAGGGAAGGAGTACACGCCCATGTTAGTGGTTCAAGAAGACCCTCCATGTAGTTTTCGTACATGCCGTGTAGTCATCTTTTGCAAACTTCTGTGTTTTTCATCCCCTGTGTCCATTTTGTACTCTTCTTTCCTCTGTACTAGTTTTCCTGATCTTAGGTGTGATTTTGATCATTCAGAGCTATGCCTCCAAGACGTCCTTTGGCCGTATGTTTGTCGTCAGGCTGTGATCAGACGCCAGACAGGGCAGATCAGGGGCTTCTTGCTGATCTTCTAGTCGGGCCGGCCTTGGCACCGACTGTTATACCAGTTGTAGGTGCATATGCGCAGTTCAGGGAAGGCTTCATGAGGATGATGCAGGCCTTCCAGGGAGCGCTGCCTCCGGCCATGTCTATGGCAGACTTGATGTAGGTTTTTTAGTAGTAGCATTCCCACATTCTCGGGGGAAGGAGGACCTCAGGCTGCAAAGTCATGGCTGGAATCCATTCTGACCATCTTCGGGCATCTATAGATGCCTCGAGAGAGGCGGGTCAAGCTCGCACCTACATGCTCGAAGACTCCTCCAAGAGGTGGTGGGACATGATCTCACAGGTAGGTTAGCCGCAGGCTACGGCTTGGGAGGAGTTACATGGCGTGTTCTAGGACTACTTCTACCTGGAGACCCTGAGGGCCGACCGAGCCCGAGAGATCAAGAGCTTAGAGCAGGGTACTCTTTATGTCATGGATTATTCCGCTCGCTTTACCGAGCTGCAGCATTTCACACCCCTCCGGTATGGGAGTGGGGTGTTCTTAGTAGGGAAGTTTTAGGGTGGTCGCAGGTGGGAGATCTGCTCCTAGATGAACATCTTCCAGAAGACTTCCATTACTTCCCTCGTCAACCAGGCACTGATTGCGGAGGAAATATTAGAGACTATGGAGCTTCAAGTCAGGGTGGTTCTACATCCAGAGCTAGTTTGCCTCCAGATGACAGCAGGAAGCACCGTAGAGAGCCTACATGATGTGATACGAGGAAGAGAGATGCATCGCCAGGCATCCAGGTGATTTGCTACCAGTCTGGCCAGTCATGGCATATGAGGCCGCAGTGCGAGAGGGACCTCGTAGAGTGCCGATCGTGTGGCAAGATGGGTCACCTTCAGTATTTTTGTCAGGATTTCTCACCAACAGCTGGTGACCGGGGTTCATCCATGGCTCCTCGTTCAGGAGCATCACCACCAGTTTCTCACCAGTCAGGGAACTGGAGTTCTTCAGGCTGTTCGGGCTAAGGTGGAGGTCGAGGCTGTGGCGGTCAGCCACCAGTTCATCAACACCGGCAGGGAGGTTCATCTCAGGGTGGTCAATCAGGGGCGTAGGGCCGCGGTACAGGCCAGTCTTTTTCCATGGATCAGACTTATCAGAAAGAGGATCCCAACCCTTCTACTGTTCGAGATACTATTTTAGTAGCCTCAATTTTATCTTCATCCCTTTTCAATATTGGTTCTATGCATAGATTTTTCTCTATTGCTATTATGGAGAACCTTGGACTTTGCGTCTTTTCTTTTGCCGACTCATTGACACTAAAAACTCCTTTGGAGATGATGAAATCTAGTGTACACAAGTGAATAGTGTGACCTCTCATGGTTGTAGGGTAACACTTATTATGGGATCTCTATGTCCTAGAGATGACAGGATATGATTTCATCCATGTAATAGATTGGTTGATTCCCTTTTAGGCAGTCGTCAACTTCTATCGCCGCATAGTGAGTTTAGTTTCACTGGAGGGTGAGTATTTTCTTCATAAAGGTGAGTGGGACGTTCGGGCGAGTCAGGTGGGACTCGAGCATCTTGTGCTAGGAGGGGTGATATCCCAGATTGCTAGTCTTTATATGGATGACCAGGTGACTCCACAGTTGGGCTTTACACCCGTGGTGGATTGCTTCATGGATGTCTTTCCAAAGGAATTTTCAGGTTTTCCTCCAGAACATGAGGTATACACCTCTATTGAGATCATTCTTAGAGTGGAACCGGTGTCCATTCATCCATATAGGATGGCCACACCTGAGTTATTGGAGCTCAAGATGCAGTTAAGGGAGCTACAGGATAAGGGTTTCACCTGACCCAGTACTTCTCCCTGGGGTTCGCCTGTCCTGTTTGCGAAGAAGTTAGACAATACCCTTCGACTTTTTGTGGATTCTCAGAAGATGAACTGGTTGATAGTGAAGAACCAATATCCTTTAACGCGGATCAATGACCTCTTTGATCAGCTTCGCAGAGCCCATGTTTTCTCAAAGATTGATTTGAGGTCCGGTTATCATTAGTTGCACGTTAGACAATCAGATATACCACTGACATCCTTTAGGAGTAGGTATGGTCTATACGAGTATACAGTAATACAGTTCGGTATCACGAATTCACCTGCAGTTTTCATGGAACTTATAAACCGAGTGTTCCATCCTTATTTGTACTCCTTTGTCGTGGTCTTCGTGGATGATATCTTCGTGTACTCTCACACTCGACACGACCATGCCACACATCTTGATATAGTTCTGAGTACATTGAGAGAGCATCAAATTTATGATAAACTCTCGAAGTTCCACTTATGGATGGATCAGATTCACTTCTTGGGTCATGTCATCTCAGAGTCTGGAGTATCTATGGACCCAGAGAAAGTGAGATCTATAGTTTCCTAGGAGCAGCCAAAAAATGTCTTTGAGGTACGAATTTCCCTAGGGATGGCTGGATTCTACAGACGCTTCATTCAAGACATTTCCCATCTAGCACCACCTTTGACAGGTCTGACCAGGAAGTGAGAGAAGTACTTATGGTCAGATTCTTGTGAGTCATCCTTTTAGGAGTTGAAAGGGAGGTTGGCGTCAGCACCGATACTAGTCATGTCGGAGCCAGGCAAGAACTACACCGTTTACTTTGATGCTTTAGGTATCGAACTGGGATCTGTGCTTATATATTGGGATAGTATCGTTGCATACAGGTCTCAATAGTGATAGCCACATGAGAGGAACTACCCTACGCATGATCTAGAGTTAGCAGTTATTGTTCATGGCTTACGTTGTTGGAGACACTATCTGTGGGGAGATCACTTTGTGGTGTTCACCGACCACAAGAGTCTGAAGTATATCTTCACTCAGCGTGATCTGAATCTTATGTAGCATAGGTGGGTCATGTATCTTCAGTCATTTGATTTTGATCTTGCATATACTTCGGGGAAGGGAAACGCAGTGGAAGATGCATTGAGCAGGAGAACTCAGATCCACGCAGTTCAGGAGGCATGTAGTGAGTGGAAGCTGATGGATATGTTCTCTGAGATGCATCTGGAGGTTCACGAAATACAGGGAAATACCTAACATTATTCTATATTTGTTACCTCTACACTTCTTGATCAGGTGCGGATTAGACAGCTATTTGAATCTGAAGGTTTAGTCCTGCGGGAGAGTGTGTCATGAGAGTACCCTCTTCCTGGATGGACATTGGGCGAGGATGAGATCTTGAATTTCTAGGAATTCATTTGGGTGCCAGTAGACATATGCGAGGAGCTTATGTGGGACTTTCATTCCTCAGTTTGGTCAGTTCATCCTGGCGTCACCAAGATGTATCAGGATCTTCATCGCCAATACTGGAGGACAGGTATAAAAAAGGATGTTGCTGGTTTCGTCATGAGATGTTCTACTTGTCAACAGGTGAAGGCAGAGCATCAGTTACTAGAAGGCCTTTTACAGTAGATACCCATTCCGGAGTCGAAGTGGAATGACATCACGATAGACTTCGTGACTGGGATTCTGAGGTCTCCTTGAGGGAATGATGATGTTTGGGTTGTCATCGACAGGCTTACGAAGTTTTCTCACTTCCTTCAAATCATGGAGACATCCATTGTTGATGATATGGGACAACATTACATCCGGGAGATCATTCTTCTGCAAGGAGTCCCACACACCATCGTTTCAGATAGGGATGTGGGATTTACCTTTCGGTTCTGGAAAGGACTTCAGAATGACTTGGGTACACAGGTCCTTTTGAGTACAGCATACCATCCCCAGTGTGATGGCCAGTCTGAGCGCACGATCCAGGTGCTTGAGGATATGCTTTGAGCTTGCATCCTACACATTGGCGGTTCTTGAGAGAAGCATATCCCTCTGGCGGAGTTCGCCCACAACAACAGTTTACAAGTGACCATTTAGATGGCACCATATGAGGCTTTGTACGGTAGGCCATGACAATCACCCTTATACTTGCTGGAGAAAAGAGAGGCAGCTTTGCTGTCACATCACCTCATTCAGGATACCTCAGAATAGATAGAGATGATTTAGAAGAAGATGGTTATGGCACAGTCTCGACAGAAGTTATATGCTGATCAACGGAGAATACCTCTGGAGATCAAGGTTGGGGATCAGGTTTTCCTACGTGTCGCACCATGGTTGGGACATAGGAGGATTAGGAGACAGGGTATGCTTTCACCGTGGTACGTTGTACCTTTTGAGGCCTTGGAGAGAGTTGGGATGGTCGCCTATCGGTTGTAGATACCTCAGAGGTATCAGGCCCTGCACGACGTCTTCCACGTCTCTCAGCTCCGATGTTATTTTTCAGTCCCAGCTCATGTATTTCAACCTGAGGAGGTTGAACATGAAGCTGATGCATTGTTTGAGGAGCATCCTATCCGGATTGTCGATCGTAGTACAAAGGTTCTCTACGGGCGGTCTGTTCCTTTGGTACAGGTGCTATAGCGGCACGGGAGAGTACAAGACGAGACCTGGGTGAGGGAGGCCGATGTACGATCGCAATGGCCGGAGTTGTTTGGGTTTTCTTCTTCTCCACCTAGTTATGGAAATTTGGGGACAAATTTCTTTAAGGGGGAAGTTTGTAAGAACCTAGATCTTCTTTAAGGTATAATTTTCCATTTTCTGGAGTTTTTATGAAAAATGAAATTTCTGGAAATTTTTGAAATATACATCTTGTACTTTCTGAGTACACGCCATGTACTCTTCTCCAACTCGAAGCCGTGTGCTGGCATTTCCCAGGACACACACACGGTGTGTAGGGGTGACGTGGATGACGATTTGGGTGAAGTATGGAAAAGTACCAGTACACGCCATGTACTTTAAAAGTATAAGCTGTGTACTTTCTATCTTTTCACTAAATGTACCGAGGTCATGCCTGATGCACAGAAACCCCTCCTTCTAGGTCTCGTTCATCCTAGAGCAACTCGTACGACCGAATCATCGACGATCCCCTGCCTCTTCATCCGTTCTCTAATTCGAGCGCGGTCAATTGCATTGGAAGCACAACAGTGAGTTCTTCCTTCTTCTTGAGCCTTGTTTCTTGATTCCTCCTTGTTTTCAAGATATTGTAGGTTGAACGTTTTGGGTGTTTTCTAAGATCTATGTCGTTTTAAGGGGAATTTGTCATCGTGGTTCACATATATCGATATCCTAGGATCGAGGTAGGTGTTTTGTGCCTTTTTGTAGAATTTTGATCGATATTTTGTGATAATTCCATCAATTCCTTTGAATAGGGAATTGGGGGTCTCCTATTTTTGCCCTGTTTTTTCCTTCTTTGCTTTATTTCTTTAGTAGAGGTTGATGCTTGTGAGTAGAGTAGTTTATTTTGTGCTCAGGGTTCTTTGCAATGCTTGTTTTTCTTATTAGGCATTTCGCTAGTTTCCATGCCATGTTGTAGGATTGTGGACTGTTGCCTTGTATTTATCATGAGCCTTAGTTGATAGCCAAGTAGTTATTGAGGTTTACTTGGAAAATGAATGCACGCTGATCATGTTTAGTTTCACTCAGGACTGCGAGAACCTAGAGTAGTAGAACAAAGGGAGAATTGATGGAAGATCTTCTCTAGAGTGTCTTTCAATTATTATGCGAGACCACATGGGGAATTGACGTTGATTGCTTCCTCAGAGAGTCTGTAGTTCCTCGACGCGGGCCACAGGGGGAATAGACTTTGAGTGCTTCCCCAGATATCCTTTAGCACGATACAAGACTATAGGGGGAATTTACGGTGAATGCTTCCACAAAGAGTCTATTAATTTCATAGTTGAACCGGAGGGGTGAGACTGTGTGTGCCTCCTAGAGGGTTTCCAGTACTTATAGGTTAAACCATTGGCGTTAGGTTGTGAGAGCTACCAAGAGGGTTACCTATTTTCTTCTTGTTGCTGGCTGTTTACTTGTGTACTCTATTGTTAGAACTGTGGTTTGTAGCTGCTTGTGTTTTCCTATTTACTACTTCTTGTTTTATTAACTGCCAGATATTCAATGACTCTTAGGCACATAACTTTGGGTGATTTCCAAATTGGATTGTATCTCACACCTTGTTTGGTCCATGATTTTGGGCCCAAGAAGACTATGTTGTTGCAGGTATAGATAAGGGAAAGCGCCCTTCTACTTAAGGTTCATTATTGCGCTGGAACTGGAGAGCATGGGACCGAGTCGGGGCTCACGATGCTGAGGAGTTTATTTGTTTTCCTTTGCACTTGTTTTCGGTTGTATTCCAGCATGTAGTTGTGTTTGATGCTTTCCATTGAAAATTGTACCTATTGCATCTTTGTCCTTATTACTATATCCATTCATTTCTTCTGCTGTTTGGTTTCTGTTGTTATGCATGTTGTTACATGTTCCACTCTTGACTATTGTTTTTTCACTGTATACCTTACCAAATGAGGGCATAGTTTCCCCACTGATGCACTAAGGCCCTCACTACTAGTCGGCAGCCTCTGGCATTTGGGGAAACGTGCTTGAGGTCATGTGGTGAACCGAGTACGGGGCACTAGTGGAGGGGCTCCAGATTCGTGTCGTTACAGATTTTATTCTCAAGTCCTTCAACAGCTTTCTCTATCAATGCATTGGCCTCTGCAGGGTCTAGGCCAAATTTGGGTTCCCCTTCCTTCCGAGTCTTTTTATCCTCCCTCCATTTTACAACCACTTCATTCAGATAGGCTTTCTACTTTATCGGATTTGGAGGTACGGATTAAGCATCTTTGGCCATATGGGATTTGTCTATTTCTTTCACGTCCATTAGTTTCCTTTTTTTCCTTCCATCTATGAAGGTTCAGCTTCTACTATATTTTTCGGAATGACTTCTTCCTCAGCCTCACGTAGATCAAAAAACTGACCAGACTCTTTATAAAATCATACTTTCATCCTCTGGATGGCATCATCATTGATTAGCCTTACGTTTCATTTCCATGTCATGTAACTGCAGGGGGTCTTGAAATATTCAAGGAATCAAACTATTAGTTTGGAGAGTAGGGAAGGATACATTATTATATGTGCTCTAATATTCCCATTCATAAAATTCTCTATTTGAATGAGAATATGCTTCATAAAATTGATTTTCCTTAGATTTACCAAAAAATCTAAGATATACATATCACTTTTCATAAGAGTGTTCCATTCACCCTTTCTTGGTACGATATGGCCCTGACCCTATAACTGTAGTATCTGATTGCTAGTAGACAGATGGAAAATCATTACAGTCTTAACATCAGTATGTCCAAGGAATTATTTAACCTTTACCTTTACGAAACTACCTTGAACATCCTGCAGCTTGTGGGAGAAAACATGGCTTCCAGTTTATATGACAGCCCCACCAACTAGCATCCTTGGTGTAAGGGAGTGCATAAGATTTTCGATAACTCTAGAAGGAAATTTTTTCTCTTCCATCTTCTTTAAAAAATATAACTGATTCATAAAATCCTATAAGTTGTTCCGGATACACAACATCCTAAGCTCATGACTCTGATATGGATATACTCTCCCGCCCATTAAGCCTGATATTATTTGAGATAATAGTGTCATACTTATTGAAGAAGTTTGGATGTGCCAACCTCTGCCGTTACATTTTCCAGTCCAAAATCGGCTTGACATAAGACATTTCTTGAGAAGTAATTTCAGAAGATATTCGGACTTGTGAAAACTCTAAAAATCTGAAATGGGCTTTTGAATTTGGGCAGAGCATTGAAAAAACAAAGGCTGTGAAAACCGATGATGGAAAACCATCAGGGGTCCCCTTTTTATTGGTGTTTAAGCGATGGTTGAATATTATGCCTTAATCCAATGTCTGATAATTCATCTGATCTGATCTGACAATTGAAAAAATTGCCACAAGGAATATTTGGTAGGATTCGATCTTTTGAGGGTTTTTTTAAAAATTTTGATTTAAGGAAACTAGAATCTGAGAATTTTTTTTAAAAAACAAAATAAACTACCAGCATGTAAAAGGTATCATGAAAAGTTAAGAAAGAATCATTCCATTCGGATTTTCAGTAGAATTATTCGTATTGAGGAAAATTCTTCTTGAATGACTTTAGACTCCGGAAAAAAAAAACATGAGTATGAAGGAAAACATGAAAAAAAAAAACGTCACTTCAAAATATTTAGGGTACAATGGTTTTAATTATAGAAATTTCAAGTGGAAATATCTATTATGTAACTTGTGAGTATGAAAATCATTATTACGAATAATTTTGAAAACCACATTATGAAAATTATTGAAAACAACATTACGAAAAATTTTGAATACTTCATTACAAAAAATATTGAAAACATTATTATGAATAATTTTTAAAACATAATTATGAAAAATTTTGAAAGCATCATTATGAAAATTTTGAAAAACTAACAAACAAATGTACTCCCCCTATGGAAAAGAGTTTATTACTATAAGGATATTGGTTCCAAATGATGTTATTGAGGGGGATTACATTACGATTATCATTCCTATCTTCTGTTTAATGTATTCAAATATATCAGAGGGTAATGATTTTGTGAAAATATCGGCAAGTTGATCTTGTGTTCCGATAAATTGAAAAATGATATGTCCTTTTTTTTCTGATCCCTAAGAAAGTGATGCCTAATATCAATGTGCTTTGCACAAGAGTGATGTGAATGGTTTTCACTAAGGGAAATGGAACTTGTATTATCACAAAAAATGTGTGTTCCAGTAAAACTCAAGTTGTAGTTTGTGAGTGTGTGTTGCATCAACAACATTTCAGAACAACAACTTCCAGCTGCTACATATTCAGCTTTAGCAGTGGAAAGTGATAATGAGTGTTGCTTCTTGCAAGAACAAGAAACTAATGAATCTCCTCTGAAATGAAAAGTTCCGGATGTACAATTTCTATCCATCATACAACCACCAAAGTTAGTATCCAACAATATTTTTAAAACAAACTAATTTCCAGATGTATAAAATAGTCCTAAATCCATGGTTCACTTTATATAGTGAAAAATTATTTTCACTGTTTTTAAATGAGATTCTTTGGGATTGGATTGTTATCTTGTACATAAGAATATAGAAAAAATTATGTTTGGATGACTAGTTATAATGTAATATAATCTTACTATCATACCTCTAAAAGATGCTTCATCTACTGGTTTCCTAGCTTCACCAAGATCAAGTGTGTTTGAGGTAGAAATGGGAGTACTAATAATTTCATTATTGTCATATCCATATTTTTAAGAAGATGTTTAATAGACTTATGTTGGGATATATAGTTTTTTTTGGTTTGTGAGAGATTTGAAAACCATGGGAAAAATTTAACCCACCCAACATACTCATTTCAAACTCAGATTTCATTAGATCCGCAATGGAATTGGTTAAAGATATATAAGTTGAACCAAATATAATTTCATCGACATAAATTTGAACAACAAAAATATTTTTCTTATCTTTCTTTGTAAAAAGGGATGGATCTTCATTTCCCTTAACATAGTTATTTTTAAGTAAAAATCTTGTAAGTCTATCATACCAAGCTCTAGGGGCTTGTTTATGTTCATACAGTGCTTTGGTAAGTCTATGAACATGATCAGGATGTTTTTTATCTTCAAATCTAGGAGGTTGTTGAACAAAAACATCATGTTGAACATAACCATCGAGGAAATCACATTTCACATCCATTTGAAGTTTGAAATTGATGAATGCTGCAAAGGCAAGTAAAATACGAATAGATTCAATTCTAGCTACGGGAGCATAGGTTTCATCATAGTCTATTTCTTCTAGTTGATTTTAGCCTTTAGCAACTAATCTAGCTTTATTTCATACAATTATTCCATTTTCATCACACTTATTTCTAAAAACCCATTTTACTCCAATAACAGAATTTTCCTTAGTTCGTTCAACCAAGGTCCAGACTTTATGCCTTTCAAATTCATTTAGTTCATCCTTAATGGATTTAATCTAATCATAATTACCTAAAGCTTCATCAGTGATTTTTCTAATTAGGAAAGAAATGCTATATGTTCTAATTCGTATCGTGAGGATCTTATAGTTCTTGTGGGTTGATTTACATCACTAATGATGCTATGATGGGGATGATTCTTTAGAAATGGCTGTTTTGGGTTTTGTAAAACCTGTTCATCAACATAGGGTATAAAATATTCTAGGTTAAATGTTTCAAAAGTATCTTTTGAACCTTTTAATTATAATAAGGATCTTCTAAAAAAGGATGATAATCATTTTTTGAAAACACTTTCATGGATGTAGGATTGGATTATTTAAAAACTAATGGAACAGTTTTATCAAATTTGACATGTACTATTTCTTCACCAGTGCAAGTGTTTTTCTTGAAAACAATATATGCCTTAGAAGTTGTGGAGTATCCTAAGAAAATTCCTTCATCAGATTTTGGTTTGAATTTATGTAGATTATATTTACTATTCAAAATGAATACCTTGCAACCAAAAACCACAAAGTAGGAACATTTAGGTTTTCTACCTTTTCATAACTCTTAAAGTGTTTTTTTTAAAATGTCTCATCAAAACATGATTTATAGTATAACAAGTAGTACTTAAAAATTCATCCCAAAAATGATTGGATATAGAATATTCACTCAAAAGGGTTCTAGTTATCAATTGAATAATTCTATTTCTTCTTTCAACAACACGATTTTTTTGTGGTGTTCTGGGTGCTGAGTTGTTATGAGTAATGCCTTTTCTACTGCAAAAAGTTCCATGAATTGTTTTCATGGGAGATTTTTCTAATTTTAAACATGGGCTCTAAAACTTTTGAAATAAAAAAAAGCTTCAGAATTTTTTTCTAGAAAATAGACACACGTAAATCTAGGGTAATCATCAACAAAGAAAAATACATAATAATTTCCCCCAATTATTTCTCTTTGTGTTGGACCAAGAAGATAAATATGCACTAGTTTTAACACATCAGTATTTGAGACATCACTGACTGATTAAAAACTTGATTTATGTTTCTTTCCATATTTACAAGGGTCAAAAACTTTTGAAGAATCAAATCTATGCTCTGGTAGATCCTTAACTAGTATTTTTTAGAATGTTTTCATAAGTTCCTAAAGTTAAAGTGTCCTAACCTTCTATTCCATAACCAGGAATTATCTTCCTTTGCAGAAAGGAAAGGTAAATCTTATCTCCTAAGGTCTTCAATGTTTAGTGTGTAAAAATTCACTTGCCTATGGTCCGAAAGAATAAACTCTTCCTTTGAATTGTGTATGAGGAACCTGTCATTCCTAAAATTCACAAGGTAGACTACATCATATAATTGTCTTATGCTAATGAGGTTGTGCTTAAGACCCATAACAAATAAAACTTTCGAAATCAATGTTTTTCCAAGAAGAAATATGTTACATATAACAATAATTTCCCTCTGAGTATTATCTTTGAAAGTTACTTTTCCTTTTTTTCTTGATACTCATTTCAAAATTGTTTTTTTACCATTCATATGCCGGGAAAACCCACTATCAATGTACAACATATTTCTGTTGGGACATTCCCTATTTTCCTAAAAACAAATGAGTTAGAATTTTGGAATCCAATCTTTCTTGGATTTGGAAATTTGAAAAAGAAAATTTTTTGACACCCACACCTTTTTAGAAAAATATGGTTTATGGAATCCTAATGATCAGTTATTTTAGAGAGCAGTTATTTTCCTAATGTTCACCACACTGACACATAGTACATAATGGAGCACTCTGAGGAACAAAATAATTTTTGTTAAAAATCAGTTTAGAAATAGTGTAAAAAAAAACCAGAACTATTCCATTAAGGTTGGATTTGAGAATAAATTTTATAAAAATATAATTTATCTATGGTAAAGTTTGACAAAAACATCCTCAAGGAAAAAATTTCGGATTTGAGTTTGATAACCAAGTTCTTGTCTTCAAAAATATTTCATTTTAAACTAGAATGAGGCTCAAAAACATTTTTCTTCAAAATTACGTTTTCTAGATCTTTATAAAGTTTATTCTTCTCATAATTTACATCCTCAGGATTTTTTGAAATACTATCAAAATCATAATTTTTCTTATCATGATCTTTAGAAATATTTGATACTTCCTTTGTAAGAATAGTATTCCGAGAATTTTCCATATCACATTTTTTCATGAGTTTTGAACTCTTAATCTCAAGAAGTTTGTAAAACCTAGAAAGGTATTCATAGGAAGGTAAAGTATTATCATAATCAGAAGAATATTACTCATCCTAAGATTTATAATATTTACTATAATTAGTATTCAAAGAAACATTGGTCAATGATTCAGCATTATATACCTTAGCAATTAAGATATGATTTTCAATTGCTAGTCTGGCTGTTGGACCAAGATTCTTCTGTCCAGAAGATTTATAATCTGAATATTCACTTGAGGAGTCTCCACCACTGGAACTCCATGCGTCATTATCTTTTAGTAATTTCTTAGTTTTGTCATTGTAATACTTCTTTCTGTTTTTCTCTGAATGCTTTTCCTTTCATTCTTTTCTCTTAAGCATAGGACAATCATGTCTTATATGTCCAGCTCTCATGAATTCGTAACATGTGGCTTCTGAATCTTTTTTACCTTTCCTTTCCTTTTTGTAATAGCTGTATTGAATGTTCCTATGTCCAGCTATCTTGTTCATCCTTTGAGCAGGATTTTCTAATTCATTTTCTAAGGATTCACTTCCACTAGATTCAGATTGTATAAAATCTTTATTATATTTGGATCTATTAACTCACTTAGGAGTCTTAGATTCTATTTTATTTGAAGTAGTATTAAAAGAAACACTTCCATTTCCATTCTTAATCATTAAGTTATCAGCATCACTCTTCATTATAGTCTCATGCTGAAGAAGAGTTCCAAACAGCCCATCTAAGGAAATCTGAGTAACCTTTCTGTTCTCATCAATAGTAGTCCTCTTGGATTCCCACTCATTTGGTATGATTTCTATGTTCTTATCAACAAGAGATTCATCATATAATCCTTTCTCACCCATTTATTGTAAACTATTCACAACAGTCATGAATCATTGTTGCACCTTACATATGGGTTCTTCATAAAGAAATCAGAAACCATGATATTCTGCTCTACGCATGGCTCTTCTTGTTTCAATAACATTGGAAGATCCAAAGTGAGTAACACCAACTTTATTCCATATAAAATTTTTTTCTTCACAAGATGAAATTTGGCTATATATGTTTCTAGACATGGAACAAATCAATGTATTGCGCACCTTATAATTTAGTTGACATTCATGCATATCTTGATTTGTGAAGGTACTAACTTATTTGTCTGGGCTTTTATATCCTCTAATAAGAATAACAAATTTTTCAAAACCGATATTTATAATTAAAGTATTCATGTGATCTCTCCAATATTCATAATAATTTTAATCAAATATTGGTGGTCTATTTGGATTGATGTTTTCTATGGAACCAACATTGATTCTGTCCATCTTATAGAAAATTATATACCAAAAATTTTGTTAAAAAAAATTCGTAAACAAGAATAATATTCCTATGAAAGGAAAATTAAAAACAAGAGTATCTCTAATCAAAAAATGTATCCAAACTATATGAATATGAAAATTTGATTCTAAAAAAGTGTGAATCTAGAAACTCAATTCTAAGAATTCTCTTCTGAACCTAATCGTGAGATTAATTCAGGGGTCACCTCCCTCTAATAAAAATAATTGAGATGGTATGTGAGTATGATATACTCTATAATACCAAATTTAGGATCAAATATATGAAGATGAGATGCTCTAATACAATATGGGGGTGAATTGTACACTTTAAAAACCCTTATTGAAATTTTTCATAACTAAAATTCACAACACCTCTAATTTCTAATGACTATGATTTTACCTTAAATCATATAGAATCCTATATAATCTGAGTACAAGTATAAGGAAGTATAATAAGATTATACTTTCCTCAACAACTAAGAGTACATCGGAAATATAGAAAACTACAAGTAAAAAGTAGTTACTCTTGTAACCCAAAGAGAAGATTATCCAACAACCCTGGATAGAGTTCCCATGATTTATACATTAATGAAAGTCTGTCTTACCCACACCAGGGTAATACTTCGATACAAAGATCGAAGTTTTTCTTACTATCCCCTCAAGCCCTCTACTTTAAGGTAGTCGTCACCTCTATCTCCCTATCCCTGGAAGCCCTCAATTGTATAAAACATCAATCGGAGTCGCACAATGAAAATTTTTATGAATAAAAGGTTTAACAAGACTTTCAAACTTTCTGCATGAATACTGAGAGTTTATAAGAGCATCTCTCTCTAAGAATCATTTCTAAGAGGTCTTATCATAAAAAATTTCAAACTTCTTGAGGTCTTTCATATGAGATTTTATTTATAGGAACAGCTCCAATAGTCAGCTCCCTCCTCTAATGGTCATATTTTCATTGAATTTCAGAGGGACCTGTACATGTGTAACTCAAACAACGGTTAGTTGATATCTGAAAGAACGACATATTTTTATAACAAAACATGTGTAAGTATGACTAAAATCTAATATTCGGAAAGAAAGTAATTGAATGTTTGGAGTATAAGAAAAAAATTGAATTTTGAGTCTACAATACAAGGATATTCAGATTCTATTTTGTAGGAATTCGGGACCTGAATTCTATAGAATTACATATTCTAAATATCAAGGAAATTCAGAATCTAGATTCACAAGAATTCCGAACCTGAACATACAAAGATCGAAGTTGGAGTTTATGAGAATTCGGAGTCAGAACTCATAATAGTTTGGAGTCTGCATTCAGAGTACTCTGAGTCAGAACTCAGAGAAGTTTGTATCTAGGATTCGTATTCAGATTTCTGAGTCAGAACATTGAAGAGTTCGTATCAGGAATTCCTATTCAGAATTCAGAGTCTGAATATTGAAGAGTTCATATCTAGAATTCATATTCAGATTTCGGAGTCAGAACATTGAAGAGTTCATATCCAGAATTCATATTCAGAATTCAGAGTCAGAACTTAGAAGAGTTCGTAATGAGAATTTTTAGAATTCGGATCCTTAAATAGAATTCTTCATATCTAGGTAATTATAGGATTCTGAGGATTTGGATTCATTCTGAATTTTACACGTAGGAAATAATGATATGAGTAATGAAAACATGGTAAGGATAAATTTCCTTGAGGAAGGAATTTTTCCTTATAGAAAAAAAATCATATGGTAGAATTTTTTTGGCCTTGAGATAAGGTGTTTGTGATTTTCAAAATAAGAAGGAATTGTAATGTCATAAGGAAACCTTAATGACTCCACAATCTCCCCCTTGAATGAAGGATTGTAAAATTCATAAGGAAAACCTTATGGTATGGTTTTGTATCTCCCTTTTTACCCATATTGAGCACTTTATCGCACCTATTCTTAAGTTTCATTTCCCTAAGATATAGAGAAAGGTTTTTAAGAAGGATTACAAATGGGAGAGATATTTATGGGATACATTTAATATATTTCATGAATGAATAATATTTTGTTCAACATTTCCATGGGGACTAAACAACTAGGGCCTTTAGGCATTCTTTTTATTAATGTAAATAATATTCATTTAAAAACATGTAATATCCATATATGATAATACTAGGATAATATAGTTGGTATCAAAGGGAAGGTTTAATTATCCTTTATAAAATAGGATAAGAAAGATTTTATGAAATATCGACTGATAAATGTTATGATATTTATAGGGATATGTCTAAGGACAAGTCTAAGTATGAGTTAATGTACATGAAAATGTCCTAGAATTTTGGAAATAGATATATTGGGGGGTTTTCAAGAAATTTTATCCATGATTGGATACTACAAGTCGATGTGTCGGAAGGACAGTGGTGCCTATGGGTAATAACTAGGAAATGGATGCCTTGAGATGTACTAAAGCACCACATAGTTCATGATAATGAGCCTTTATGAAACCCTTGATTGACCCTCATGGTGGGATATACTTTTGAAATTTACAAACTCTTTATAAACTATCATGAAGAATTTATATAGAAGATGGCTACATTTGAATTAAGATAAAAAAATGTTGTCATGGATTAAAAAGTTTATGTTATGATTTATTCATCATATTAGTGATTTCCATGATTATTTTGTTTCCCATTATGATTTCTGTTTCTCACACCATTATATTTTATTTATGTTAATAGAGGAAACCATGAGTAACTATGTTAACATTGAACATGATGGACAATATCCTTATTAGTAGCCATATGGGATGATTACTAGAGTAAAGTATGTTGTAATGATGATTAATTATTAATCATGATATATTATTAACAACATAAACCTTAACCAACAATCAAACTCACTAAATAATATAAAGATAGATTTTATTTAGTGTTTTGATCACAATGACGATGGATGAAAGAAAGTTCAGTTTTTTTATATTGAGAATGTGAAAATAATGAGTCAAGGTAATGTCTTAGGTTAATAAGAAGATTTTCTGATGGTGAAAAATAACTACATAAAGAAATTTATTTTCTATGAAAATAGAAAGTTTAATCTAATTAAATGGATGTGAATATTATTCTACATAATTTATTATCAAGGAATGAATGTTTTAAATGTGTAGAGAATTGGAACTATGAAAAAAAATGTCTTTGGTGAAAATATCAGAACGGGATCCTAAAGGCAGTACGAGTAATTGTTATACTACTAATGAAGATTATACTATTAATATCATCTTAAAATAAGAACATATTAAGGAATAAGATGAAAAATAGAAGTTAATGTTTTGATAATGAAGTGGGATGATTGAGCCAATTAGGTATTAGAATTAAATAATGATCAAAACATATAGTTATTATTTTGTATATGTTTTCTACTATGGATTTTGAAAAGTGTGTTGAATTATATTGATGACCGAAAAAATTGATTTAAATAGAAATGTGATATTTTATGAAAAAAACATGATTATCGGAAGATAAACATTAATATATTCTTTATGTTGAGATAATGATGTTGGGATAAAGAGATGATTGATATGGATGAACTAGAAATGATAGTACTAATTACCCCATAACTAAGAAATGATTTATGGAAATGGTGGGTTATGATTTCATTAATTGTGTTTATAGAATTATTTTTTATGTAATATATACAATAATATGTGGTTTTGTTCATGGAATAATGAATAATGTACGTTTTCAATATGGTTTCATGATAATTCTGGTTATTACCATGTTTCAATAGAATACATAATGATGTTATTCACATTTAAGGCATATAAAAATTGAGATCTTCTTAGTCATTGTAAGGGCGTCAATGTTTAGTTTGTCTTGTGAAATTTAACTACATTATTTTTAAAATTTGAATTTTGGAAGGGTTGTATCATTAAACTATTCTAGAATGGTTCAAGTTGAATTTTGGTTGAGGATTTACAGCTTACTGAAATATTTCACAATATGAATTTTTATTCCAAACATAAGCTAATCATTTTTAATAATAGCTAGAGATTTAAGAAATAACTTATAATTATATTAAAGATATTATGATCTATTAAAATATAATTTTAATGCTTTAGGTAAATTAAAATTTTGGATTTTCATTTCATAGGATAAGTGAATAATTGGTAATTAGTTAATGTGAAGGATAAATATGATCTTATGAAATAGAAACTAAAAAACTATGTATATTTATTTATATTTTTAGACAGTGAAATAATTTCTCATATCTAACAAAAATTTATTGAAACAAAATATAACCCTAGTACTTTTTTAATTGAACTGATGGACTTTTAAATCATCAATTATTTATGTTTTTATTCCCTTAACATTAAATAGGTCATTCACATTCTTGTGATTAATTTTATTTATCACTCTCTACCAATATTTGGGTGTCAATTTTCTCTTCCATGTCCTTATTTTTACATACTACCTACGAATTCCTATTTAGAAACCGAGTATGTGTGGATAAATATGAACACCAAACATCTAATTCAATTTTTTAGGAGTTTATTTATTAACACTTTTTATGATATGTGTTTCTATTATGGAATTTGAAAATATTGACACTTTAGTGACTGAGATGAATTTAATGGGTTAAATTTATTTTGATGGGGTAGAATGAAACAACCTATGATTTTGTGAAATTTGTTTATTAAAATGAACATAATATTTTCAAATAAACCATACAGACAACATTCAGATTAGCTTTAATTACATGAATCCCCAATTTAGATATTTTTACACGCAAAATTGAGTTCCTTTGTTCGCGTACATGACACGCAACACCAAGAACTTGAAAAGGACGAAATGATATTATTTTAAATACAATATTTATATCGATGCCAATAAATAGGGAAGTATGAATATTATTAATTAATTTTTGAAGTAAACATATAAATTTTCAACTCAATATATTTTTATTTATAAACTATTAATAAATAATAAATAAATTTATAGTAATGTAAATATATTCATCAAAAATATGTATTTTCGAAAATTATTTTTATTACATTTTATAAGCAAATATTTTAATTAATTTATCAATTTTTTATAAAATTTATTTGATAAAATAAAAATTATTTTCTAAATTATCATATCTAAATTAACTTGTAAGAAAATATTGGTTTTTTCAAAAAATTTTGATTTTTTAGTAAATAGTTGAAATATCGATATTTTATTAAAATATAATTCATTTTAAATAAATAACATAACTTAAATTCCCCACTATGTTTAATTGAAACATAATTATTATAATTTATATATATTTCACTTAAATTATTTTGAATCAAATTTATAATGGATTTTTTTTATAGGAATACTTTTTAGTCTAAAAAAAATTATCTAAAAATATTTTAAAGTGTTTAGTGTTTGTCTTTTTTAATTAATTATTATAACAACTAATGAGAAACTTTTAAAATGAAACTTAAACATTATATATCAATAAAATTTAATATCTATTAATATAACTATTAATAGTATAAAAATATTTAATATAAATCATCTTATTCTTCAAAAATACACTTCTTAAAATCCATATTTTTTCATCATGCTTACTTGTTTTTTTTATATTTATTTTTTTCTAATTTCAGAAAAATAAAATGATAAAAAATTAATTTTTATATTAAACATATAAAATATATTTTCGGTTAATTTTATATAATTTTCTGAAGTGATAAAATTTGTTGATTAATAGTGAAAAATACTAAATTTTTATTGAAAACTGCCAATTTTTTTTATTATTTATAAAGTTGAATTATTTTTTAAATTTGAATTAAAATTATATAATTATAATTATATATCTATTAATCCAATTTATTTCATTTTAAAAAATTTCACGTTAAAATTGGGTGTTAAAACATTGTAAACTTTATAATATTCTCTGTTTGAAAACCCACTTTCTCATCACGTCTGCTGGATTAATTTTTAATTGAAAATTTCAAATTCATTGAAATTAATTTGGAGAAATTGATTCAATATTTTTAATCCTCTTAATATAGTGTTTTTAATATGTTAAAATTAATTTTTGACTAAAATGAATATTTTAAATAGAAAAAATATATTACAACTAATAAGTTAAAATGGGTTTACCTAGGGTAAAAATATAAAGATATGGGATAAAATTACTATAAAACAAGTAAAATATCTCTTTTATAGCCATATTTAAATATTAGGATTTAAAATATCCATTATATGGTTATTTGGAATCTTTCATCTATGTAATGACCTTTTTATTTTAGAATCTTTTGTGAAATTTCCAATTAGTTTACATGGGGGTTTCTTTCCCCCACTTATAAAAGGCCACCACCACTCTCCACATATTCATACATGTCATGAAATATTGTTTTTCCAAACCTATAAAAAATCCCCAATATCCTTATCCATTTTAAATATCTTCTATTCATATCAAAAGACCATCATTATGGTCCTTATTAATAAATGTTACAAATGATGAGCTTCTAGAAAAGATAATTATCATCACTATGATCCTTAACATTCATTCTTCTTTTTACACCTTCTATTATTCCATAAAAGCTAAAATATAATAAAATTAGTATCTTTTTTGTACTGAAATTATTTTATGTTGATGTGATAACCTATAACCATCTCCACTTCTATTAAATTTCTTTTAAAATCATCCTTCATGTATACGGTGAACTACAACCTCACAAACAATTGTAATTTTTTTATGTACACATATTAATGATGGAAATAATTTGAAATTTCTTATTTTTGTAATATCATTATCAATTTATTATACTTTTTTATTTTTATATCACAGATAACATTATTCTTATTATTTTTTTGTGAATATGATATCATAACACATTTTTATGATAGGCTACCACCTCACGAAGCAATGTGATTCATTCACAGTCTATATGTAAGGTAATAATTATGGGGATAATTAAATATTTGACATATATGAAATAAAATTATTCTTTATGATAAAATATAATTTACCTTTCTTTCAATCAGATAATAAAACGGAATCAAAGTTCAATATTACACACAAACTACTTTCTCCTTGAATGATATATTTAATTATCTATCACTATAATTTAGGGATTACTCTAAATAAATATATACTGAAAATTGATGATATTTATATCATGGTTAAAATTCTAGATATGATTAAACAATGATCATGTAAAGGGGACCAAAGAAAGAAAATCAAAACATATGTGAAAGTCAAAGCGATTATTACCTGAAATGTAACTATAGCATGCAATTACTTACAAATAGGTAATATTAGGTCTTAAGAAAATAATATATGGTATAATATATATAAATATATTTTTTTAATACCTATATAATAAATATATATTTATGACACTGGTTTTTTGAATTTTTACGACAAAAGTCAATACTTAAGGGAAGGGATTTGAGTCTCACTTTTTACTTATGTAAGACACATGTCATATTTAATACCAATTTAATTTTTGTTTTGTATATAATATTCATGAATACAGTTTATTATTCTTCTACTAAAAAATAATTTGTTATACATATCTATTTTATTATCTCCCCTTCATGGGGTTTATGGATCAAACGTTTACAAATCGATATGGTATTGTTTTCTCATTTTTTATTATTGGAGATATTTGTTATGTTATGCACAAATATTCTTTTTGGAGGGGTATACACATCCGAATTTACATATAATATCATAAATTTATATATCCTTATTATATTTTAATATATATTTTATTTTATTTTTTCATTGGGATTATGATTCAATGTTACCATAGTGGTAATGATTTTATGATACTATCTCATATTCTTTCATCATTGCTTATGTTTATGTTTGTAGTGATAAAATATTATGAACCACATTTCAAGAAACTCATGAAATTATTGATGATATTTTGAATCAATAATTCCATTTTTGTAGTATTTGGTTCTTAATACAAATTAGAAATTTTTATTAAGAAAATTCAATTTTATTTCTCTCATTCCTTGGATATCCATTTTCTTCCAAAACATTATTTTCTAAAAATGTTTTAAATTATTTTTATTATTCAACAATGATTTTCAAAATACTTTTTAATGATTTTTAATTTTAAAAAAATTAAAATTAATTTTCATATTATTTTACAAATAATTTAGGTTTGGATCTAAATAAAAATTTGAATGGAATATTTAATTCAACATGTGGGTAATGAATGAATCATCCTAACATCATGAACATTATTTTCATTGAATAATTCCTTATATCATTTCAAGGATATTTTAAGATAAAAATATTTCCATAATTATTATGTTTTCTAAATTTTTTCAAATTAGAAAATTAATTTTCTATAAGAAATATATTTAATTAATTTTAATGATTACATTATATGTTTTAAAGGTTACTTTCAAAGTAAAGGATTTTGATAATTATTTTAGTCTTAAAAAGATACTATAAAAGAATGTGTGTTTTCTTTAAAAAATATACCATTGGATTTATCTACCAAAATAATTTTCTATCTAAGATGACATATTTGAGGTTACATAATCTTTACTAGGGATATGATCTAATGAAACCATTCGTATTATTTCTCTGAATTTTTTATAATGAAATGATATTTATGAACCCTATTTCTCTTCTATAGGTTATACCATGATATAATTCTTATAAATCCCTTTCTTTTATATAGGTTATGATATGATAAAATAATTAAATGAATATAGAACCTATATCTTTTCCATATGTAATTATATGTTGAATTATTTGTGAAACCCATATCATTTAATGGTTGAGGAAAAAATGAATTTTTTATTATCTTTTATCACACATAAATACGATTTTCATTACGATATAGGTGGGACCTATATCTCCCTCCAATTTATAGGTTTTTGATTACTATTATATAACAACAATGGGTACACATTAAGTTATAGAAACAATGAAATAGGGTGAATAAGAGGTCATACCAAACCTTAAGTATGTACACAAGTAGTTCGCCCATGCCTAAATTGTTATGAATGTTTTATTGTTTAACCTTGAAAAATATTTTCTTTGATTATGTGTATGATATAAATCTATTCCTTTTGCTAATTTATTCTCTCACAGATAATCTTCGTTGATTCTATTATGTTTTATGTTTTATTAACATCCAATAATTATTCTATGACTCAGTATTATTAACTTTTATATGAACGATATGGTTTTAAAATGTTATTATCATGTTATCAAACGCATAGATTCATGTTATGCTAACGAATCTCCCTTTTTTACACATATTGAGTATTTATGCCCACCCTTTAAAATTTTTCTATTCCCCGGACTATGAAGATAGGTTTTTATGGAGGATTACTATAGGGGAATATACTTTTTGAGACATTAAATATTATTCAGGAATTAAGAATATGATGATCCAAGTTTCCATAGGCACTAAAATATGACTTTCCTAGGTCATATGTTTGTGTAATATAATGAATATTAATTTAAAATTAGTAATATCCATGTATGAGAAAACCAGGTCACTATATTGCTTATTTATATTCTCTAGGAACAAAAACCATTATGGGACATTGAAAATATATTTTATATTTAGTGAATATTTTCTCATCCATTTAAAAAATGTATAACCAACAAAATATGTTATGTAACAAAAAATGATATATTTACAACATCATGTAATTCCGAAATACGATTCCATCCCCAAAAGTATAATAAAAACAACTCACATTATTTCCAATCACTCCATAACATCATACAATATATAAAATTCATATGATAAATTAGTCTTCATGATTATTACAAAGTAGATAAATTATCAAATTTTATATTATCCTTACTTTCAAATAATAATAGATTCCTAGTATTTTAAGTGGCTATATTAATCAACAACATTCAAAAATTCTTGTAGTTAGTGCCTTTACCCATCATCACTAATTTACATTGGTTCATTATACATCATCTCAACAAACACTACAATTAAATCGTGTTGTTTTCAGTGATTATATATGATAATCCCATATTTCCATTTCAATACCATATCATTTTACATTCAAACATAATGGAACAAACATACTCATCATTATTTCGGTCTTCATAAATCACCCATGATAGTAAACATCGAATATATTATCAATACATATATTAAAACAAAATTCAATTCATCTGTTCATTATAATTGAATTGAGATCATAACCTAATTTATGGACCTTATATTTTATTCCAATTTCATGTAGATATACCATGATATAGATTTCAATGTATTATAGTTAATTTCATGGATCCATATATATTCATAAATTCTCCCATCATTTCATTAGTTACTGAAGTGATCAATTAATTATAAATTCAAGAAATATTATGTAGAATTTCCCCCTTTGATAATTTAGAATATATATATATATATATATGAGTGGGGAAGAAACTTATGGTATGTAACGCAATAGAAATTACTACACAAAATTATCAAAAAATGTATTATATCTATCCATACAATGAACTCTGTGAATATTATATATTACCCTTAAACAAAATATATGAATGAACACTAGATCAAGGGATTTATTGGGTAACATGGTTTAAAATGAATAATAATATATACATTATAAAATATTTTCTCCCATATGTTTGTTAAGAAGATACATCCATTAAGTCATTTCTACTAATAAAGGTAAATATCATTGTCCATCCATGCACATCAACCATTCCCCTTAGTGTTTTTCAACATGTACAAGAATGATTTATGTTCATAGAACACATCCAAGTCTCATCAAAAAATTACATATGAATCCAATATGAATATTGAAACGATGATTATGCACATTTTTTAATGGAGTTTATTACTTTACATGAACTTAACCATTTAGAATAACGATGTAATTCTGATGAGGATAAAAACTCCGCTACATCAACTTCTAGATATCTAGAATGTAATCCATTTTTTCTCTCAACAGTAATAAAATAGGGAGCAGATGATATAAAATGTGCTCCTCAAATAATTGAGGAATATTTTTTGACAATTATTAGTAAACTCATATAGATCAATCTGTGGTTGAAGGAAAATATATGGACTACACTAATTAGTGTTTCAATGACCCCTAATAAAAAATATAAGTACATATTCTATTAGAAATAACATCATGATATAGATTTAGGTAATTTTTTTATAAATGATCAGATCATAACACCAAGTGAAAAACCCTCATTTGAGTCTTCTTTACAAAAAAAACATGGCTATAAAAATGAATCTAGGAGAATACACCAAACCCATGATGTTACGGTAGAATCTAATGTGGATGATATCATCATGTATAACCTCATCTAAAAAGGAAAATACCTAAAATTGATTCACAACATCATTCCCATTAAGAAAAATAATATGATAACCATGTTATTTATTGTATTTTGGGATTAGAAATAGAACTACCTGATCGTTTATTTCCGAGTCTCGGTCATGAAAAATTGATCATTTAGCTAGTTAAGATTTGGAAAATTTATTTTAATAAAATTTAATAAGAATATAACCATATATGGATAGACCATGAAGATAAATAGTTCACTGCCTTCTTGAACATATATGGGATACAATAATCAAGTAATTACCTTCATCCTAATGAATCAAACTAAAAAATAATATTTCAACAAGCATCATATTTTTAATCCTCTCATTTAGTAATTTTGGAGTGATATTTAGATGATTTTGTAATCAATTCCCAACAATATAGTGATCATATCACAAATCATAAATTCATATTCAAAAAATAAAAATAATATTTCTTGAAATTTATCCCCCTAAAGTTATATTTTTGAACAATAGTAGTGAAATTACTCGGCCTCATGGCACACCATCATTGCATCAAAGTCAATCCTCAAATGTATATGGTGATATTTTATTTTCATAATTTAAAAACCTTAAGGAATTTAAATAAATTTTGGAATGTATTTCTAATATCATATGCTTCATAACTAACCTAATTGGTATGTGTATCCCCTTAAAAAGTCGATAAAGAAGGGGAGCACTTATTACAGGGATGGGGATTTCCCAAAATCCATCAGTTATCACAGACAGTTACTTTGGTACCCAATTGTCTTGATGCCTCATACAAAAGGAATGTTATTCCTCCTCTATATGGAATTAATAAAGCAATTTATTGGTACCATCCTCACTCATAAAAATGATTTCAGTATGTAGAATAATAACTATTATCCTAGAAAAAATATTTGAAGATGAGAATTGATATTCATATATTGAGAATATTTTCAATGCTATAATTATTATAGTGTAGAAAATATGTTATTATTTATACGATAATGAACTCTACCTTATCTTTCTTGATCAATATACAAATAAATCCTTCCATTAATAATGGTATTCATGTGTCTATCACATTCAACAATCATTCTATAGTAATTTGACGTCAAATTCATGTCGAAAAAGGAACTCAAGGGGAAATTGATAATTTATTTCCTTATATTCCACGGTGTTAAAAAAATTGAATATTAATATAGAACTCCCAAATAAAGAATTTTTCTCTATCCATGATACATACTTATCAAGGGAAATGTACATCAATTTCTCTTATACAATTCCAATAGGTATATGGATAATTAATTTGAAGCTCAAAATAGTCATTTTGGTTTTTTTGTCTCTCCATGAAAAAAGATTTTCCATTCTCCATCAAATAGTTAGAATGTTATACACAAAATGATGTAGAATACCAAGACCATATTGTGGTCTATATATTATCCTTGGAGATTCCACAATCTTGATTTAAATTCAAGGATGATTCAAAGTTTCTAATAAAAAAAATATATTGTTATTATATCAACCTAAAAAAATATTTTATTAACATTCTTGATTATATATATATGGTTTTATGGATATGTTTTCCTCAAATACAACACTATTGCGTGTCCAACATTCATAGAACCCCAAATTTGATGCCTCAGATAAGAATTTATTACCCTAATAGATTTATACCATGATTATATTGTCATTCATATCCGATGTCATAGGGTGTTCTTTCTATTAATAAATATTTATATATAATTATTCTATATGTTTTATTCCATCCATGATAAAAGTTATCTTATATCCTTAATAATCAATGATGCAATAGGATATATGTATCCCTTGTTAGTCTAACTAGGAATTTAGATCTTATCATTTGATATAGGCAATATGAAATAAACTAGTTGTTAGAAAAAATAAACTTATACAATGACCCAAATACCCAAAAGGTTCTCTATAATTAAGTCTCTATTAGAGTCCTCCTCTAATTCATTAAATGATGAGAGATCCTTTGGATATAAAAGAAGTCAAAGATGGACGTTTTGGAACCCACCTGTTCGAAAATATGATCTCCAATCAAAATAGAATAATTTTATATATTTTGGTATTGATAATGTAGGACTAGGGATAATTCTATAATAAATTATATTCTATTAAAATTCTTTAAAACAACATTCATCAAACCCCATAATTTTTTAGTATAACCAAATACTCCAAGCCATTTTCCATATTATGGATAATTTTCATGGGACCATTCCCTCCACCCATAACATTGTAGTTTTTTTATCCTTATTTTCATTTATCTTTTCTCCAACTGAGATAAATAACTGCCCCTTGAAAAATGTAGAGCAAATTCTATAATTAATTTAATGAAGACTAATATCACCACAAAATTTGATACCCCACATATAATATTGATAAATAAAAGATCAAATTTCTATGTTCATAAAATGACCACGATATATCAATAGTGAAATATCTAATCTGACCATTCACACAAAAATCATGAAATGAAATATAAATATATATTTATAATACATTTATAAAACTCTAACAAATATCCTTTCACAGAGTGTGGAAAAAGATTACAATTCTTGGCCCGAACAAATCCTACATGCTTTGAGATATTGGCACACAATAACCATTACAACCCCATAAGTAACCCCATATCCACCTTAATATGAGATCAAGGAGATTCTTAGTATTGAGGTTAAATAGAACTCACATCACATCACTATATATAATAAGGTATCTAAAGATGTTAAGTCAGAAATGTTGCTAGATATGATAAAGATACATTATGAGAAAAGTTTGTGAACACAAAATATTATTGAGGTTCATCGAAACCATGTCTCATAGGCATTAAATAAGAAGGTTTTCCTCCACTCATTTTCTAAAGGGAAATGGTATTGGCCCTCTAAACCCCCATGATTCCAAGGAATAACTTTTTTAGGATGGAACTAAAATGGGAAGGACCCCACTTCATGCATAAGGTATACACAAACATAAACTATTCCTTGATTAAAATGATACAGAGTGTGTTGTACATAGAAATAATTATTGTTTAAATAATAAACAATTGAAATAATTTCATAATAGGTTTATAAATTACTTTATATATTAATTTAATCTTCATAACAAAAAATTAATATATATATACAACTATAAACATTATAACACCTAATCCTTGTCACAAGATGTTAAAATACATAATATATAGTCTATCCCATACGATTTAAAACTATTTGGAGTGGTTAATATACAATGAAATCAAACATATGCGATATTTTTTCCATGTGACCTTATATCATAATATTCATATCCTATGTTAGAGCTCAATATATATGAAGGTATTCTTTCTTCATGGATTTATTGTTTACGGCTACAATATCAAATTCTAATGTCCTATTTTACTTAAACTGTGACAAAAATACCAATTACCCAATAATAACAATATTTTTATTAATTCCTAAAACCTCTTTATCTGTAGTTTCCCTTATATTTATTATTCTAGGACTTTTAATTACTTCTATCTCTATGCATATTTCTGCTCGAAGGATTAATCTTTTCATAATACACACCTGGTTTCATCCTTCTCTCTTAATATAGCATACATAAATATATACATTTATCTCATATACATGAATTGATTATATATATATAAATATTCTATATATAGGAACTATGTGTTTCTTAATTACCATTACCCTAAGATATATAGTGATGTATATATCTACATCTCAATAACATATGAAGATCCCATATTCATGTCCACATTCACACAAGAAATAAGATATTAATAAGACCACCTCAGGTTTTACCATGTTCATGCATTATAATGATTCAATTTTACTTTATCTTTTTTTGGAGGTATCATTCACATTAGGCTTCCAATGATCTCACTTCATAAAAAACCATCCATATGATGTCCCCTTATGCATGACTTGGATCTATATAAGGACATCATAATAGTTATGTGGTCTTGATTCTCGTTATCATTATATAAATAGTTTTTCAAGATCTTATATTCTAGTCCCATCCACAAGATCTATCAATTTTAATCCTCTATCCATTATAGTGTTTATGTCCTCTCATTTATGTCATATTTCTTATTGGGCCTATACTCGGATGAATCTATCATCATATGTCCCATGTACATGAACTCAATCATTACAAAAGCTATAATAAAAGAAGAATTTATGGAATTACTAATATCAAAGACCAAACCATAAATATTATATTCATCCAAATTTCCTTAATATATGGTATACTTATTTAATTTTGGTTAACTTTATCAACCATGCATTATGACCCCATGTTCATAAACCAAATCATCAATCTGGGGAGCAAAGACAATGCTTTTTTTATCTCATAAAAATATAGAAATTCCAATTTTTAGAACTACATGTGAAATTATTCACATCATCTTAGGAAGTGTGGGGACACCCAATGGTCCCAACATGGGGCCAACTATAAACTCCACTTTATTAAATCATACTAATCAGAATATTGTTATACAGTTTAGGGTGATTATAATATCCTAGATCTAGGTTGAATTTAATATCATTTTTGACGTATGTCTATATAATTTTGGTTTAGATATATTTTTTGCACAATTCTTACACTTTTTGGGATGGTACCGATGTCCTTATAATTTATCTTAGCCTCAACTGATTGATTTATTCCTTTTAGTCACCTATTCATCATTTCATCAGAATCCTCTCCAACTAATTTCAGGTTTTATATATTGTTTAAACATTATGATGAATGCAAATTGTTTTCTACACATGAGTCAGATCTACGTATATCCCTTTACATAATGGTTCTTGTTGAAGGACCCTAAAAATAATGGTATCTAAGACTTTATCACGTGATGTTAAACCATACAAAATATGTCACACACTTCCTGACCTTTAATCAACATTTATTCTTCAATTTTATATGACATATTTATTATCAAAAGATATCTAGATCTATAGAATTTATCAAATGATGTTAAAATATACATAGTGGAATCCATATTAACTATATTGGTCATAGTCACAAATTTCATCATTATCAAATCTCTTTCCCAATGTATTGTCTTCTCATTCCAGTCAGTTTTTTCTATAGTAAACTATATATTGGGATAACATATAATCTTTTAGATATATGATTGTATTCATTCCTATTATATCAAGATACATATTGACATTTGAATAATATATCCCTGACTCAATTATATATAATCATCAACCTCCATTCACTATAAAAGTCACATAACTGCCCTATTTGGAACGTAATTTCATATGATTTTTTTGTTTACCTTTTGAATATTTGTTTCCCATTTTCCCTACACCTTTTCTTGAGTGTTAAATAACCATAATCTTTATAAATACAAATTTTTAATATATGTACTTATTTACAAAATATACTCCTATAATTATTAATGATATATGTTCTATAATATTAATCATTCCAACGAGAGGTATGTTTCATTCAATGAAGAAGGTACTCTAACACCATGTTACCTAAACAATATTTTTGTGGAACTCTTAATTTGAATATTGATTTGTGGTCATCCTATAAATTTTTTTACCCTCTCATACCATCTTAACTCAAATTCAACATTTTTTGAATTATATCATCTACATATCTCATTCAAAATGTGATGGATAATTCATAACTCTCAATCCCCATTTAGGTTGTTCCATAAAACCCATCACTGAGATGGTTTGTATTAAAATTAGGAAATCTATTAATGTCGTGTATAATGTTCCATATATGGACTATAAAATATTCGATTCATAGATTTACGACCATAAAACGTTGAATATTTTATCTATGAATCATGAAATTAAACTAAAAAACAAATTCATTAGGGTGACTATACCAGTAATATTATCTCTGTTGAAATTAGGTTTTCCACACTATTGTTGTTATGTATAATACATTATCTTCAATTTAAAGATCCCTGTACTTAAGAACTAGCTTTGTCAGTCAAAAATTTATGTAATTAACATTATAAAAAAATAGACATGGTACTCTATATTATAAAAACCCACAATAGGAATTTTTGGAAAAAGTCATTTCTCTACATGCTAGTCATACACCTTGAATAGTATAATCTGAATATTGAGATTTAATAAAAAAGAAAAGTGAAAATACTTTTCCAGATTAAAAATATAAAATGGAAGGTTGAGAATAAATCATGTTCAAACCCATAAATCCCCAACACATATAAGGATTAATAAAAAATGTTAAATTGAAAATATATAAATCTTTTGAGGTCCATTATATTTCCTTATAATAATTATATCAATTCTCCCTATGTCTATTAACCTCGAAAAAATCTAGAGTACCAATCTTACTAACCATTCATTATTGATAAGAATTTTCTTGAACACCTAGAGGTTTTTGGTTCTTATCATTATCAATATGGATTTTTTGTCCAATGTAATACCTAGGGACTTGAGGTTATTTTGGTTATTTCTCAGTGATCCTAATAATGAAAAATCTATTATGGAATCATATACATGCTACATAATGTGATAAATATATGATTATTTCGGTTATTTTTTCTACTATATATTGATTCATGATGTTAGATCAATAACATTAAATATGATTATTCTACATCCATAATTATGATATGATCAAACAAAACCCCAAAATTATTGTTTATGAAAATTACATATCATGAAATGGTGGATAGTATCACTCATATGGAATATTAAGACAATCATTGGTACTCTCATAGGCATTGTGTCTGGTATATCTATACCACATAATAAATTATCATACATGAAACAAAATTTTGGGTGTGTGATAATTTCTTTATCAATCTAGTCATAAGAACATCCAAATAGTCAAAAATTCATCGACCTAGAAAAAAAACTATTAAAATACTACATCTATATGGCATGTTTAATTCAAAGTTATCAATAGGAAGAGATTAATATTATCTCAATAAGTCATGGAATTTAGTTTAGATTTTCATTAATTATCTTTTAATTCATTTCATAAAATTATTTATGCAATAATCAATGTAACATAGACATCAAAACCACTGTCATTAAAATTATTATAATCATTACCATATCAATATTCAATTTATACATGTATTTACCATTGTATTTTCATTGTATTTTTTAATCTATTATGTCAATATGTGTCTTGAAGTTTATGGTTGAAGGATAAAACATCCAACCACTAAAGATGATTATGGTCATACATATATATCTTGGAAAATGGAGAATTGTGTTTGATTTAAATGGATAAGTGATGGAAAATTCTTATGTTGGAAAAGGACAATGAAAGAGTCAAATGATACATCATAATCCTCTTAAATCATATGATTTATTTTTTAGTTTTAATTATTCACAATGGAAAGTGGTGACTAAAATATTCTAGTATTGTTTAGAGTAGTTTTGAGGAGGTTGAGATGCTAAATGAATTGGTAGATTGTATAACCGAGGATAATGTTTTTGGAAATTTGGCTAAAATGTGAAAGAATCTATCAGGGTGTGTTGTTATTATTTAGTACTTAATTATGTTAAAAACACACTTGGAGGAATGTTTGATATGGCTTAAGAGAAGTCAGAAACTAGAGGTAGTGATGTTAAGTGTAATTATCTAACTTGAGTGTTTAAATGATTCTAAGTGCATTGGAATTAATCTATATGACTTTGGAATTTATCTAAAAATAATAGTAAATATTTCAATAAAATATATGGTAATTTGAAATTATTGGGAAGGAATGACATTAGTTTTAAGTCTTTTTGAACTAATTTCATGTATTTTTGAGTTTTGAGTTATGGCTTGGGCAAACGGAAAATAACTCATATAAGGCGATTCACATATAAAAATTCATGTACATGAATCCACAGTAGAGTCAACTATATGAATAGATTAACAACTAAGTCATTGATGTAAGAGTGACCATATAAGGTTTTAGTATAATGTATGTGGATCATTATATGGACATATAATGACACAATGGGTCCACACCATGTATATATATTCACATACAGGGATCCACACCATTGTCATAGATGTAAGGGAATCCACATAAGAGTATATATTTATATCAGTGGATCAATGGAAGAATTGTGATCAACGTAATTGGATCCACATAAAAGGATTTATCCTTCAGTTTTGGTTTAAAATATAATGTTTCCAAAATTATATTCTGAGGATAAAATGATTTAGAGAGACGATTAAGTAATTGATTTTCAATATAATAATCAGAAACAACTATATGAGTTTCTTATTTAAGAATATAATTATAGTGTAATTTATCATTAAACTAGGGAGAAGGAAAACAATAAAAAGGAAATTTCTGTGAAAAATATTTATAGTTGAGACATTGTTTCTAGGATTTAAATATTTATAGATTATCACATATTATTATTCTTGTGTTGTGAATTATTATTCTAACCATCAAGATGCTTTGGTAAGACATGATACAAGATTGAGTCGACGAATGGTGAAGGAAAATAAGATGCAGAAATAATTTTTATATAAATATATTTTAATTAAGTAAATATATTTGAAGAAAAATATATATGGTCAATAGAGAAGATAAAATATAATAATGAATTATTTTTACTTAATTGAATTAAATATAATAATCAGAGTGTCTATATATGTTAAAGATTAATATGAGTGATTTGGGATATATTGAAATAATCTTATATATCATTATCTATAGCCAATGTGATTTTTTATGTTCAATATTTTTATTGAATCAATTTTAGAATAATAGACTCAAAGCCTAATCTAGAATAATATGGATGAAAATTTTTCCTAATAGAAATGAGAAAGATATATAGACAGTTTACACGCATAATTTTACATAAGAAGACTATATTAGAAGAAATGGATATGTGTGATCATGGGGTATTCCCACTTATAGTAATTTTGTGAAAAATAAATTGGGTATGGATGAAGAAAATTAATGGAGATTTTTGATGTGAAATATATATATATATAATTTTTGTGACCAATATAAATAAAAATTTATACTGAGAAATTATGGTGGGAATGTGACTATATTTTAAAATCTGTAAACCATGGGAACATCCAAGATCTCGAATAAGAATAATAAGGTGGATTTGACAATTTATTAAAGAAAATTCAATATATATGAAGAAAATATGGTAATATCCATTATTTAAAAAGATTTTTATTAATATTAATGTTGTTGTTACTAGTCCAAGATTGAAAATATTGTGACTATAAATCATCTTGGTGTTGTTCTATTCAAGTATTTAGAAATAGTAGTATTTATAAATATCATTAGATGTCATTTGATTTGAGAATGAGAAGACATATGATATATAGAAATATTTGGGAAAATATATAATATTTAGAAGACAATTGACATTATGAGAATAATATATTAAAAAGGAAGTTGAAGAATATTTTGAGAAGATGTAAATTAAACCATATTAATGTAGTGGTTTCCTGAGATGATTGGATATATGATTTAAAGGGATATAATGGAATTATTTTAATATACATGATTAGAATATTTTGAACTAGTGTAACACTATATATGAAATGAGATCACATTTCGACTCTATGATATCAATGAGAAGATGGATAAATTATATTCACTGTGAGAATCAGTACCAGTGTCTGAAGAATAATGGGGTTATGAAGGCATGTTATATTCACTATTGTTTTTAATTGAAAATATAATATGTTATTGGGGTGAATAATCTATCACATAATAGTGTATATTTCCCAAATTTGGGTTGAACCTGGTAAAAATACCCCATACCACCCATTACCTACATTTTCCTATTATGTGTAGTTTATGTGGTTCGTAAAAAATAATAAGAAACACAATTATCCTAACAGAAAATAGTATTACAAATTCTATTGGGGGAATACTTAAAGTAGAAAATGGAATTTATAAAAACAAATATGCAACAATTTATCACCCACCCCCTTAGGATATTACACTAGTCCAAAGGTGAATAATAATTAGTATTAGTGTAAACCTAATTGCATCTCATGGGAACTTATTTTTATTACCCTAGGGATTATATTATAATTTTAGGATTTTAATGCTAGAAATGGATAATCCTTAGTGGATAAATCTTTTCTCTCCCAGGTTAAAAAACATTTGAATGATTCATCCAAGACATTACCAAATAGGAAGAAGAAAGTGTCTTGGAAGGGAATAGTTAAAATAAAATTTAATTAGGAAATATCAATAGTTGAATGAAATTATAATTTCTAGAGTTTTATAAAACAATTTATTTTTATTACATTTGTAATGAAAGGTCATCAAATAGTAGATATGATGAATACATATTTGATAAATCACTTCTGTTTTTTTCTAAAACAAGGTATTATACTAACATGGTCCCCTGATTTTTTTGACATATTCTTGTATATAATAAATAATTACATAATGAATAATCAAAACATGAACATGATGATGATGTTATGGAATATGCATTATCTCAAATGGTTCGTAATACAACATCCAAAAAATGACTTTTCATGTATAAGGAAGAATATATCACACTCTGAAATGAAATATTCTTTATATCTATTGAAGAATATGAAATAGATGGATGTTAAAAAATATTTGTATATAATATTAAATATTGAGGTGATCCATGCATTTGAGAAACTATTAAAATATTATGTGAGTTTTAATTATTCACAGTAAGATATTAAATCTAAGAAAATTACATAACATGTTAGTTATATGAAGGAATGTAGTAAGATTCATAATGAAAATAAATTTATGATAAAATTTGAATAAGAATCTAGGTTGGGAAAAATTAAATATTAATTTAATACCATTAATCTGAAATGTATTGAGCAATAAATTAAACTTAAAAACCAATAATCATCTTTATATAGAATTTCCCAAGTTACTGAGAAGTATTGTGTTTCCACTCAAGCTTCTTAGATGAATATTCAATTAAATGGGAATCAAATTAGAGTAAAAATAGTTGAATATATTCTAATTAATCACTCACCTCCTGATAATGTAAAAACATAAACCAATTTTCTAAAAATTATTTTAATAATAATATTATTTTTCATTCTTATACATGATTTAAATCTACATATAGACATATTTGGATGTATTAAAATGTTTTTAAATCCACAAATGTTTCAAGGGTGGGTGTAAGAATGTTTAAGAAGTTAATAACCCAAAATAGGGGTCGTAAATTTTGGATATCTACCCAAAACCAGTATGCTAAAAAAGAATGATATATTGTATAAAATTGGAATATAAAGAGATTAATTGGAAAATTTTGGTGTTGATTTATGTTTGTAAAAAAATTACATCAACTGATAACATAAAATTTATAGGTATGAAACGTTGAAAAATATGGAATAAAAGGAGATAAAATATAAAACTAAATTGAATCTTTTTGTTTAAAATTAATTTTAACAGAGAAATAAAATCCTTTTATGGAATGATAGATTTGAAACTCTAGATAACTGTTATGTAAACTATAATAGTGGTGGAATCTAGTTGGAAGTGTTTTGGAATGTAAAAACCAATAAAAACTCGTATACTACTAAAAATAATATTCTACAATATTTTAAGAATAAGATGAAAAATAAAAGTGAATATTCATTGAGGGGAAAACCAAATAATACACTTGAATCAAATTCCAATAAGATGACTAAAAATAAAGATAATATTGGATTCAAAACAATAGTGAAGATATGATTATAATATAGAAATAAAGAACACATCATAAACCAATAAAAGATTTCCATGAACATAAAAACAAAAGTTATAATTCATGAACCAAAATTGGATGTCCAGCCAGTAGAGATATAGTAATATTGGACTAGCTATTAAAACACATGGTGAATAAATTCAGAGGATTTAAATTAAGTGTATTCCATAAGTTGAAAAAAAATTATGTAAGGTCAAAATGATTTTTTAGTGCAGTTAGATGTATTCCACATATTACTATTCAAAATTAGATGATAAGAGATAATGTTAAAGAACCAATAAATCTAATTATAAATAAATGTTTTATATATGGAATCATCACAGAGAGATATTGTATTTTATATACCACAAGTGTAATTAAACATATTTCTAGATAAGATTATATATTCCAATAATATCGTGTTATAAATTTATCAATGTTCTATGATTACTAATGTGAATATGATTATTCCATTTATGAATAAGTCTTAAGAAATAAAAATTTAATTCTACCAAAATAATTATAGTTATGAAAGTTCAAGGGTGAAATTACTATACAGATATCCAAATATGTTAAATCCTTAAAGAAAGGAGTTACAGAATTTAGTAAATAGTCTTATACATACTACAGAAACTGGTGGTCTAATAGAATACCCACATATTTCTAAGTGTGTATTTTAGTAAATTAATTAGTGATGAAACATGATTAAAAAATTTTAAATGTTTTAATTTCAAGGAGTATAATAGTTCATCCGTAGTAGAGAGTATTCCAATTGGAATATTGGAACCACCTTATAATACATCTCCTAGAATATTTCAGATTATATTAGATATCAACTATTATTAATAATTTTTTGAGCTTATTTCTAGAATAAATATACAATGGTAATGTAGTTTGAATAGTATCCCTTGAAGAGAATATAGCAAACGTGAAATTCAACATGGATTTAATAATTTCAATTGAATATGAGAATATATGGATATCCCTAGAAAAAATTAAATATACGTTAGTATTTTCACATTATCATCATTTTATTGATATATATTGAATATATTAAAAAAGGGGGGATTAATATCGTAAATAATGGGGGAATACATTTACTTTCAAATAATTTTTTTTAAGTTTTTATTTCAGTGGGATGTATGATTGAAAATATAATTTTGTAATTGATGGTGAAACCCCTAAAAGAAGTTAGTTTAGTTGGTATTACATTATGTTTAGTTAATGGACAACCTTTTTCCGTAAAATAATCACTCTTCATTTAATCACTGGGATTCCCCAAGTAGACTTTGAGATGATTACTTAGTAGGTAATTTTTATGAAAAATGTGGGGATACCCATCTCCCATAGAAGTTACTAGAATAACAAAAAGATGCAGAATAAAAGGAGAAAAAATTTATAAAATTCATACAGGTAAGAGAAAGAGGAATTTTTCCCTTCCTGGATAATCCCTTTCTAAAATTGTATAAAAATAGAGAATAAAAAATTCTATTTTTGTTCTTATTATAATTTAGGGGGAGAGTAAAAGTGAAATTCCAAGGGGAAATTTACATTAATTTGTTCTATTTTTAACTTCAATGTATTGATAAAAAATATATATGGGGTGTTGATGTGCCCATTATATTGTGACTTTATGTTCCAATTATATTGTTAATATGTCTGCTGGGATTGAGGGTTGATGGATAAAGTATCAACAATCAAAATGAGGAGAATTTGTTACCTATATATTATTGTTAATAGAGAATGTAATTAGATTTATTTTGATATTGAAAAAGAAATTTATTTTTTAAAAAAGATACC
Source organism: Viscum album (assembly GCA_963277665.1). Classification (NCBI taxonomy): domain Eukaryota; kingdom Viridiplantae; phylum Streptophyta; class Magnoliopsida; order Santalales; family Viscaceae; genus Viscum; species Viscum album. Next base: position 1,336,579,212 of record OY728163.1, on the reverse strand, counting down.
TGGAAGATTTAGAGACTATTTGAGAAATTCCATAAATAAAATGATATATGTGCTAGTATACATGATTTATAGTGACATGTTTTGATGGAATGATTCCATTTTTTTGAGTACCATGGAGGAGTTTGAGATGCTTGCTTGATGGAGAGATTGAACTAATAATGTTTAAGAGTTTGAAAAGCTAGCTGACATGTGGAAGAATTAATCATGATGTTCAACTATTTTGGTCAAGTAAATTTATTGAATTCGTAACTTGGATAAAGGTTTTATGTGGCTAAATTGAATAAAAAACTGTAGGTAGGTAAGTAAATTAGATTACTCTAATGTGAGCACATAAATTATTAAATGCGACATGGAATTAATGTGAAAGAGTTTGAGATTATTGTAACAATTCCAAGAAATATTTGGTTATGTTATGAGGTAATTTGAAAACATATAGAAGTCCTGAGAAGAGATTGAAGTCCTTAAAAACTAATATTAAGCTATCTGTAATTTAATATGATGACCTAGAAAAATAAAAAGGGACTCAAGAAAGGATATTCATATATAAAGATTGAACACAAGTAAAAATAACTATAATAGGAATCATATTTGAGTAAAATATATTAATTCATTCAAAAATAGTTCAAGGGTATAAGAATGAAAATTTATGAGTCCCGAACTATGTATAAAGATCTACATAATAAAGGATATTTATGTAAGTGGATCCAAAACATGTATAGAGATTCATATTAAGGTATCCATTTTCATGTCACTTAAGTAAGGGAATCCAATTTATTAGTGGGTATTTAAGTAATGTGGTCTATGTTAGAGTGTAAATAAACACAATTGGATCCATATAAAGGGATTTAACCTTATATGAATGGTGAAAATACTGAGTTTCCATAATTTATATTCGTAGTAGAAAATCAATTGGAATGACTCCAATGTTATTAATCATTAATCTAAACATCACAAGCATCTAATAGTGTTTTTGATTTAAGAACCTAATTAATGAGGAACTGGTCTTCATGTAATGGAGAATTAGATCAATGTAAATTGAATAAATGAGAAAATTAAAAATGATGAAATGGAGTTTCAAAATTTGTATTTTTTTGGAGATTGATACATTAGATGATGCTATGGCTATTCATTTATGTTCTAAAAAACATGATTCTTTGGTAAACCATGATCTAATATTGAAATGATGAAGAATTATTGAATGTGGTATGAGTATGTAACTATTGTATAAAATTTTGAGTTTCAAATAATGATATTCGAAACTCAATATCTATGATCAAAATAGAAGATAAAACCTGACGATAAATGTGAAAAATTCAATGAACTGAATATCACAATGTGAGTTATGATTGATGATGGATATAAATATCAGTTAACTAATCTTTTAATGATAATTTTAATTCAATTTGACTATATTTCTCAGTAACTCATTCTAAAATTATAAAAACCTCTTCATAAATATATATGGTAGTATGATTTTATGAAACAATGGTGATTGTTTAAGCTACGGGTTCCATTGGATGAAATTTTTGAATAAAACACTCAAAGACTGCATTAAAAAATTTTGGAATGAATACTTAGATGAGATAAATGACTAATAAAGTATAAATTTTATTCTTAAAATTTAATAGGATACATCCATTGGATTAACATTTTGGGTATGCTAGGAAGAAGTTGTAATAAATGGATATTGAGTATAAGAAGGATGGAAACACCAAATCACTATGTATAGTGTTTGGTGTTGGGTGATCCATTGTTATTTATCATTGAGTTTAATGGTTAAAAAAAAGATACTCTAATAGTGGGGTGAATATTATTGGTTGTTTACAATTTAATTCAAATTAAAATTAATATATTACATGTTAATAACTAGTGAGTGAATGGTTGAGGTGATACAATAATGTCAGTGTCTGGTATATCTAATGTGATTTAGTTCCTCAGTAAATACCTTAATCGAAATTCTATTTCCATATTAGGTGGAATATGTGTGTTGAAATTGGGATCATTTTGAAACAGTTCGATCTGTCGCTAAGTCAAATATCCATATATACACCACACAAAATAATTAATTGGTGTATAAGGCATACATATCAATGAAGTAAAAGTGAGACGTGAAACCCTTACCTCACAATTACCTTTATTTTTTCATACTATAAACTCATTTATAATTGTTTAAAGTAAGTTAATAAAATATGAGATAACTATATTTAGATATATAATTCCTTATATGATCCTATTATAACATCTTACCAAAAATTCATTAATAATATTTAATTATTTTCATTGTTTCAGGTGAATTAATTTTAAAGTTTCAAGAACAGTTCATTTATGTATAATTTTGGATTTTGGTATCAAATTGACTAAAAACTCTTGAATTGAAATGAAATTTAATTAATTCACTTCTATATGTTTAAATGAACACAAATATAATTTTTACCTCTTGTATGATGATTATTCATATGTTAAAATGTGAATTATAAACATTAAAATATTTGCAGGTTTTTCAGACCATCAGTAACTATTTAAGTTTTATTTTATAGTATAAATATATATTAGATACAAAACATGTTGTTTGTTCTAACATACCTATTAAAATATGATTTGACCATAATAATAGTTTTATGACAATCATTGAGTTTTTAGTACGATTTTTTGGCTTGATATAACAGAGTCAGAGATGTGATGGCCATATGTGCTGGGCCAATGGTCGATTGGGGATATAGCCAGACCTAGTATGAATTGGGATAAGATGTCCATATTTCCTAACACAAGGTATATCTAGGGGAGTGATGACCGTGATGTGAGACCTAGGGATTTTTTGTTTATGGGATATGATCAACGACATGGTTTTTAAATGTAGATTGATATGATGGGTGCTGACATAGTCCATATGACTTGATTCGATATGTGATGATATATGATGTATTCCTTCTAGTATGGAACTGAAGTAGGTATGGCTGGGTTTCAGTGTGTCCTGGTTAGCACCTAACAACCTGGTGGATGATTGTGTAACCTACCAAGTGTCTTGGTGGTTGGGTTAGAACACAATCACTTTGTAAGCATGTTTATTTATATATTTATATTCTTCATTCACAGACACACACACACACATTATAGTATATATTAAGGGTTCGTGGTGATACACTACTTACATAATGCTCATACCCTTCATGGGAACTGATGTGCCCGTGTGGGACTTATGTTTTCTTTTCTGATCATACCATGGGATGTTTAGTGGATAAAGCTTGTGAAGCTAAATAAGTATTTGGAGAATGGGATTTTGATGAGTCTCAAGGATTCATGAGATCCTCCTTGTATTTTTATTTTTACATTTATATTCATACATGATTAACCCCATGGGAGGACATTACTATTTAACTTTGATAACATTATTATGATATAGAATATATTTAGTGCATTATCATATACATTAATGATCATTTTCCTTGAAAATTGATTCATTTTTTCTTAAGTTATTATAGGATTTCATATCATTTAATAGTCTCTACACTTATATTATGGCCCCTCACTTCTTGTCATGATACTCTAGCATATGGGGAAGCATGTCTATGGTTATGTGGTACACGGACTAGACCTAGTGATTCAGTCAGGGTGTCCCAAAGTGGTATCTGATGTTGGTTTTTTTCTATGATTTGGAAATATGATATAAAGGTGGTCTAGGAATTCATTGGAACTTGTGATAGTCATTATATTGGTGAATCATGAACAATTTTATTGTGTAATGTCCTTGCTAATAGGGTAACATGATTTTTATCATTCTTTGTGTTGTTGAGATTGATATTATTATTGAATATAACATATTTAATGAGATGTGTTTATTTGGGTTTATCTATTCAACCATTCGAAGTAGTCCATTGTTCATGAATCATGTTAAACATGTAGGACTCACATTAAATTAATAATCTTCGGTGTGATTTTGTTGAATTTATTCTTGTGGTTGATCATGTACATCCAGGTGAATGATGATCTCTTGTGGTGAATGCAGTCCCGTCATCTGTGGATGTCTGGAAACCCTTAGTGGGATAGTGGGGGGGGGGGGGTATTTGATGCCTCAATAGTGAAACCCTTAAGGGTTTGGTATACATATTGGATACCAGTGTAATTTAGTGGTAATGGACATGGTTTCCCTAAGAATATAAAAATCCCAAGTGGTTCATGGAGAAAATATTGGGTAATATTACTTGGTATCATATTGTGTATATCACGAACATTTTTTAACTCAATTTAAAGACTGAAGGGTAGGATCGATGGATGTATGGACTATTATTTTCAGGTTTTGGATATTATAGGATAATGAGTGATTATCTTAAGTGGATATACATAGGAGGGATATAGCATGGGTGGATGATATGTGGTTTTGAATGAACACTCATGTATCATGAAGAGTGTTTTGTTTCTTATCATGAGGGATATAATGATTTCCCAGAGGATTTACATGGGTACACTTCATTTATTGAACTAAAATGAATATTAGTATGGCTAGTGGATTGGGGACTAGAGTCTATGTTTGATGAGGGAGGACTCCTTGGGGTATGATTCTGGGTGAAAACATGGATTAGATAGGGTAATATAGTCATTGGGTTTGGGTGATATGTAGTAAGAGCATGAAAGAGTACCAAATATTGGGATCTCAATTAGTGGATCTTATTTGTACGTACTTGATTGAGCTCCAGAGAGACTATTGGAAAAATTATTGGTGCACTAAGTTAGGTGTGTGATAGTTATGTATGATGCCCAAGTGAATATAAAATTATTTATTGGGCCTTTAATGGACTCCTAAAGTATTTTTTAGGTATTAGAAATAAAATTGTGGTGTTGTGGAAGTAGTTTGGTGAGATTTATTTTAAGAATATCTATCAAATTAAGGTCACCAGTGCATAAGTCATACACATGTGAGCCCAAAATCATAGATTTTCTGGTCACAATATTGAATGTAATGTATATTGAAAGGAAATATTAATGATGTGTTGGGTGTAGTGGAATGACAGTTTCAATTTTAACATTGACATAATGCCATGGTTTTTACAATTATCAGATAGTAGCTAAGGAGGAGTGGTATGTGTATAATGTTAGGAAATATTTCTGTTCAGAACTCGTGGATAAATAAAATGGAATTCTTAGGGTGTAGATAGAACCCATGGGAGGTTGGAGGGAGTTATCCAAATTCTGGATTAATTTTTAGTGACAAGAATAATAACATTATTTTTAAGCCAGGAATAGGTAGTAATCAATGGGACTCAATTATAATCGGAATGGACACACCAAATTACTATATAATATATTTGGTAGAGGTTGATCCATAGAGATTGTTCCTTGATTTTGATGGGTATCATTGAAGATATTCCTATATTTGGGTGAATTATATCAATCATGGAAAATGGACTTCATATAAAAAGGAATATAGGGGAAGAGAAAAAATGGTTAGTGAATGATTGATATTAGACTATAGGGTCAGATTGTGGTATAATTTTTATGATTTGGTTCCTCAATTAATACCTTAATCAAAATTTTATTTCCCTATCAGATGGAATCATTGTGTTTACATAGAGCTATAGGTAGTTTAGTTCAATCCAATGCTATGTCAGATTAGAAGTGTGTCAATGATTGTGATGAGATCATGATGACCGAAGAAAGTGGTTAGTGATCAACCATGTTTTTACATTGATATTCAGGTTTAGACCTTATTTCACATGTTGAATGTTCAAGGGATGTCACATGGGTTTATGTCATCATGACCCGACAACTTAGTGGTACGTCGACGGGCGTAAATATGTGTTTTAGGAATGGGTCAACTAGAGGTGATTTGGATGAGTTTTTTGGATGAAAATTGGATACACTGGTATTGAAACATCATGTAATGAACTGTTTGGATGAGGTTGGTAAGTTTATAGACCATTCGAGTTTCATTTTCAATGGGAAATTCCATTATAAGGGATCTCCAGAGCTCAAACCTTATCATGGGAAGGTCCAAAAGCTTAAAAAGAAACAATTATGAGACACTTAGGTGTGTAAATAGTGATCAGTGAGATACATGTTGTCTCGGTGTTTGTTCATAGTAATGATGAAGTGTATGTACTACTAGTGAAGAATGAAATGGATGTTCAGTGTTGTGCGCAAAGATAGATATGCATTCAAATATTGAATATCGATAATTATCATTGAAATATGACCATAATATATATATATAGATATTGTGATTGATAAAATTGTTTCTAGATGTAAATAAGTATTATGGTGGGGAGGATTAAATGGCCATCATTGTTACATGTTGAAAATTCATAGGGAAATTTTAACATTCCATTTGGTGGATGGTCCATTTTGTGAACTAAGGTTCGATTTAGAAAACTAAATATTTGGATATCCTTTACAAGTGTTTTCAGATGTGGTTTTAATCATTGGTATGATCATGTGTGTTTGTTAAGATTCTAGAGTAGGTATAGAGAATCTAGGTGGGTGTAGGAATCACAAATGAGCCAGTAGGCTGGCTGGTAGCCCAGGTGTTGTTCTGGGCTCACTTGGGAGCCGGTGATCCAGCACTATCCAGGTGGAGGGATCATCCTGGGAACATTTTACATGGATGAGTTTTCATGTTATTCCACACTATGTCTCATTGTATTTATCTGAACATGGGGCCCAAGAATGATCATCCTTTTTTAATTTATCCTCTCAAGTATCTTCTTATATCTCCATCAAAATAGGGAGAATCATTGTACATTGCAAAAAATATAATAGGTGAAACAGTTTGTTTTATTCCATTATTGAACCTCTCTTTCCTATCCTTTTAATTCACTTAATTTAATTCCTGGATATAGAATCTACGCCACTAGATCATGCTGAAATAAACTCAAGAAATATTGTGGCTCTATCTTTCTTGCAAAGATGATTACCATAGAAAACATCCACACACTGTTGGAACCCATTTTAGTTGAGGTAATCATGGACATGAATTTATCAAAGGTATTCACTATATTTGGAACAATTTCATGGTTTGTAATATTATTTATGATAGGAAATACATGAAGGATTATATAGAGGTTGTGTTATATACCCTACGGGTATTGTTTATCGAGGTTTCAGCATAACAGGGGTACTCATTTATCTTTACAGTTATTATTACTTTTTGTATTAAATTATATAATTAATTAATTATGAATTGTGATGTAAATACGGGTATTCATAAGAGGTAAGAACTCATATGATGCTTGGATGTGCTATAAAGTGCGTGGAGCATGATGAGGTTGAAAACTAGTTTTGAGTAGTGTGGTCCCTATCAATAAAACAATATGTGTGTTTACGAATGGGTTTGAATGTGAGTGTTCATTTCTTCATGGTTATAGTTATTGTGGATTAGAACCACGATAACTTTTAGAAAAATTATTGGTGTATTATTATGACCACAAATAGTGATGCGTTCTTGGAGGAAGATTAGTTGTTTGGATTCATCTGATAATTATATCCCTACAAAATCATGGAACATGATATGGGATATAGAAATACCCAAGGTGATTCCCCAAGACATTTTGAATAGGAATTATAGTAATGTGGATAAGTTTTATCTGGTCTCCCTAGAGAAGCGTCATATGAGACTCTATCTTAGGTTATGTAAATAACTAAAGAACATGTGATTGAGATGCCAAGGTGACTTTATGTGGGACCTATACCCAGCTTTTGAGGTTACGATTGAGAGTAAACATTTGGTAATGTTTTTATTGTTGGAATTCCATACCTTTGGGGTCTCCAAATGAGTTTTTTTGGCTTTTTGTGCATGTGTATTTGTGTATAGTAATGAGGATCATTGTGTGGTATGGTATGTTTGAGTAATTTTGCGTGTCATGTGATATATACACATTATGTGTTTATATATGGTGTGTGTGTGTGTGGCCTGTGAGACCAGGGATTTAAGTGTTATGATTTTTCCCTTTGATGTTATACAATTTTTTGTGTTAATTCTTATCCTTTAGATGATTGTATGTAATGTACTGAAATTTTATTCAAGGTTTAGTAAAATAAATTTTGTTAATAATAATTGTTCTATTAATTTTTACAATGGATATTTGATGAAATGAAATTATTAGTATAATAATACATTTTATGCAATAATTATAATTACCTCTACTAAGAGAAATCAATGAAAATAAAATATTAAAAATAGAAACCATGAAATGGTATAATTATTAGGATCTAACACAAACAAGAATATTACACCTTCTGTGAAAACTATTTATTGAAAAATCAACATTAGTAATATAATATATATAGTCAAATGAATAAACAAAACCATTGGGAATTAAGTAGTAAATGTTGATGTTTTGTGGAATATATATACAATGTGATAAAAAATGTGATTATTAAGAAATGAACCTCACATTACTATAATTTGACCATTGGTCAATATGACTATAGGGAATTTTGATCATTATTAATGTTGCCATTATAAAGTGATAGTTAGGATTAGTTTATATTAAGGGTAATGATAAGATCTAATTGAACAAGGAAGGGAGAAATGTCGGGCTCAACTAGTATAATCATGCCTTATGAAGATCATTTGTCAGATTTAGGGAGGGAGGTAACATCATTAGGTTTTAATCATGATCAATCCCAAGTATAGTTCTGATAATTAAGGCTTTAATTAAATCACCTCCGTGTTATGTTTTAGTAAGTTGAGATCACCACAGGATATATGTTGGCCAAACAACCACACAAAAATACCATCATCACATACCTAACACTGGTGTATATTCCATTATAATAAGGATTCTTTACCTAGTATCAAGTAATATTAATATGAAATAATTTATTAAAGGCATAAATTTTTTTATTGATTCTTCATTCTTATTGAATGTGACACCCTTATAAAAAATTCATATTGTTATAGAATATTATAAAATAGATTTTTATATAAGGAGACTATGACTGTAGTTTTTAATAGGATGTATATATTTCCCTAAAATACATTTAATCCAAACAATAAGTCTTATAATTGGATAAAAACGAAAATAATTATATTTAAAATATTTCTATGTAATTATATACAATTTATATAAGGGGATGAAATTTGATTGTATAAAAAATTTTGGTTTTAATTAATTATTATTTTATATTAAAAAAATTAATTTCTCCTATTTATAACAATTTTCTAATATAATGGATTATTTTTTGAAACCCTCAAATCAAAATAATTCAATAGTGAATTTTTCATAATTTTTTGAGTGAGTCAAATTTTAATGATAAATATATTGTAAGATATAAAATAAAATTCATGTTATGAAATCATAAATTCATAAAATCTATTTAATAATTAATTAAAATTATTTATCATACAAAAATATATTACTTTATTAGTATTATATATTTTAATGGATTTTAATCAATTTCCATTCCAATAAATGACTTTCTAAATTCTAATATCAAAATATCATTTTTTAAAACTATATTTTGTGGAAATTTTAATTTTCAATTTCCAAAGTTATATTAAAAATTGGATTTTGGTTATAAATACATAAAATATTAAAAAAAATGAATAAAATTTATAAAACCATATGAAACAGATATTATAAATCCAGTAGTTTTTCATTTTCAACAACCTAGAATTCTATGACATATTGTTAGAAATTATAAACCAATTCCTCATATTTTACCATAAATATACACTCACCCCACCCCCACTCGTAACCAATTAAATTCCATTATTCATGAAATTTTTCTAATTTAGCCTCTATAAAGTCTCTCTATGGTGTCTCTTAGGTATTATGGTTTCCCTGTCAAATATTGAAGTTTTTACTTCCAAAGGTAAGGGATTTACCACTTCTTATTTCCCATTAAAGTATCTCTTTTGTGGTATGTATTTTAATTATTTAATTAAATTCATTACAGGAACATTTTATTATACCATTATTTAAAAAAAAAATTTAAATTATATTCCTTTATATATACCATTATTCCCTTTATTCAATCTACATTACATACCCTTCATGATTTTGAATTCAGTTTATAATATTTTCCCTTTTAAATGAAATATAATTATACTATGAATACCTAGCCCATTTATATATTAATGGGTATTAACATAGATTTATAAATTATATATTTATTTGGAAAATCCATATATGAGACTAAAATTCCATTATCATAGGTTAATTATTATGTAATACTCGTCTCATAAAAAATTTGAAATTTTAATTACTTTTACATTAAAATCATTAATTTTTTCTCAAATGATATTAATGAAATGTTTTCTAATGATCTATGTGACATGAATGAATTTAGACACATGAAGGGTTTTACCAGATAACACTATAATTCATTAGTTAAATATTTAATCTCAAAATATAACATGTTTAATAATATGTTGAAGGATATCCTTGTTATTTATGTTTTATAACTCCTTTAGGATAAACATTGGTCATATTTTTATGGATGTCTCATTATTATGTTTTATCCAAATTTTAATGTTTTTATTTATGAAATTATATTATTATATTCATCATTATCCTATGAACCTTCCCCATTATTATTCCCGATGATCACATGGTAAATATTTATTTTATTATTCCCTTACTATGCCTTATTCTCACCCCTTTCATTAAATGTTTGTCTCTAATATCCCAGATGCATTACAATTAATAAGGGTATATCTATAAAAAATAATTTCAAGTGTATTAAAAAAATTATGTTTTTCATGTATTACAATGTAATTCCACGACCCCATTTACCCAAAGTCAATGCATTATTACGTAACCTTGGCATGATCAAAAAAGATAATGTCTCGAAAGAATAATTAGTTTAGTAGCCTTGGAATCACTAGATACATTCATAAATGTTACATTACATAATAATGTGAAAAACTACAGCAACATAGTCTCCATAGTCTACACTAATATCCCCTTCAGACTATCCCTGCAGGTCAGTCATAACATATTTCTTCACATCCTGGGAAAAATTAATCATAGAAAGGGGTGAGCTCAAATGCTCAGTAAGGATAGAAATATAGAAGATACTTTCATAAATAAACATAAACATTTAAGGCAATGTATAAATAAAACAAAATCTTTTTAAACTTGAACTTCAGCATAATATGGTAATGTTAAAATGAAATAAATCCATTTACTTATTCAAATGGATATTCTACTAGTCGAATAATCACATTCAATATCAACAACCACTTTCATAATAATGGAATGCATAATGTCATACTATCATAACCACATAGCCAAGGCCTCGTTCCAAGACACTAGTTTGTCTCTTGAGACGTACCGATGCATCGAGGAGCTATAGCGTGCTCCACCCATCACTTATTAAGTCCAATTTATTCCTCATATGAACAGGTTTAAACATATCATAAACCATAATTGTTTCCCATAAAACATGCATAAATGAAACATAACATTTCCAAATTTCAATCACAAGATATCAATACAATACATTGATATAATAAAACCATTTTCAATACCAAAATAAAATAAAATTAAAACAAAGTATTTAGTTTTCATTTTTTTTAAAACATTATGGCTTGTAGAGGAAGCCGAAACTCAAATAATGGTCACAGTGGTGTAGAAGTCATTGTCGCCTCATACGTACGACAAAAAAACATTCCTTTTTGTCATTTAGTAAAACACTTTGTATAAAAAAATTTCTTTTGAATAAACATAAAAATCATAGGGGTTTATAAACCATATAAAAGAAAGTTGTGTATAAAATAAAATATGTCTCAATGAAAGGAGATTGAGACGAAGTCCCTTACCTCGTAACCGACTTGAATCGATCATTCTGTAATCTCCTAAATAATAAACTAGAGTTAATTTATACTTTTTTAAGAACCTTTTTAAAGTTAATTATTCCTTTTATATCACTTATTACCATGTTATGAAAAATATTTAATTATTTACGTTAATAACGGTCGTTTTGTCGATATTTGGTACTTGAGTAAAAAAATAAACTTCTTATAATAACAAGTTGTTCATCTGGTAAAATATACATTATATCCAGAATTATATTCATGATTTAGATATCATATATATCATTTATACCCAGTATATACATGCATTTATAATATTACATAACATTTGGAGGTATGAAATTAAATGCATCATTCATGGAGACGGTAAGTCGTACGTATGCATGAACGCTGCATCAATTTCTATTTTGTATTTGATGAAATGAAACTATAATGATATAAAGGTATATTATACTTCCAGTATAATATCATATATGATATCATTTAATCCATCCTTTATACGTCCCACATATGGCATTAACGATTCAAATCACTTTGAGGGGGCGGTAGTCCGCGCATCATAAAATGAAATTATCGTGTTTACCCATAATGGAAATATTAAATTTATGCCATAAATGAAAAGTACAGAGGAATAAGGAAACCATAAGAATAATATATATCATATATAAATATATTGACATCTTAATGGCCACCATTATAGGTGTTAAAAGAAGATTGAACAATCATCATTTCGTGAGGCAATAATTCGCCACCCATAGAAACAGTACGTTCTTTAACCATTACACGATGGTGTGTGTAAGTGTAAAAAAATACTTCTCATAAAAATATCCTATAATTTTGAATGTACTGTTTTTTTACAATATAATTAAATAAAATTAGTTTAAGGGCTTGGAGAAGCAAAATAAAACAAAATAACATAAGGGAAGACATTACCTTAAAATCGGGTAACTCTTTTTGATTTGAGCCAAAGGCTTCCTTGGGAAGACTTCGGCCCAAATTGTGGCTTCTAGGAGTAAGATAGGTATGTTGAGAGAGTATTTGGTTAGATTTTGGCCGAGACAAATAAATTCGACGGTGTGAATAAGGTGTTAGAGGTGGGGGCCTTTTATAAGAGGAGAGGAGGGGCACTCTTGTAATGTCATGAAATGTTACATTATTATGAAATGAATTTAGGATTTTAAAGGTTCCAAAATGATATATTTCTAGGATAATGTGATAAGGGTTATAAATCCACCCATCCAATATGTTTTAGAAAATTTTACATCTTAGAATTTACATTTTATTTACATTTTATTTAAATCGTTCATTAATGAGGTAATCGTTGCATCATCATGGTGTCATAACTAAATTTATTTATATAATGTATAAAAATTATTAAAAAATTTCCATGATGTAGGAAATCTTTTTTTCTTTCCAATTAATATTTATAGTCTAATGGTTATCTTATATAACCCCATTTAATAATTGTTTTAGTAAAACAACACATGTTTGTGACAATTTTATTTTTACTTTAAATAAAAATTTATTAATGTCATTTTCCTTCCCATGTGGCTCCATGGAGTCCCCAAGTTGACCCATTGATTTTCATGGTCGGCCATGTCTCATTTAATAAGGTTAGGACAAGTGTAAAGGTAATTTTATATTATTATAATATTATATTTTTCTTAAATTACACTAATACCTTTAATCGCAATTAATAAAACTTAAAAGTTACTATTCATGAAAAATTGTTTTCATCCAATTGAATTCATTTTTACTTACTAAAGAAAACCAAGTATGTCATTTTTTTAAGATTCAATTCACAGAAGTGGTAACGTTTCATTTAAACAAAAAATTAGTTTTTAACTACCACCAAGTGGTATCAATATTCATCAAAAAATTGATGTTTTTTAGAAAAATACCAAAAATTAACCCTAAGATATATTTGATATTCCTAATTAAAAAATGGTGTCTATTTTAAGAAATTAAAAAAATATAAGTTGAATTAATTAATTTAATAATTAATTCCCACTGTCACGACAAATAGCGTGTTTTTAAGAAACAATATATATCAAAAGATTGACAATTGTTTATGTCCAATTTCAATATGAAATTAATTATAATGACCACCATTAGATAAAATGGTTAAAATATATTCTACTTATACATTAAAACCACTAAATCATATAATTTATCACTATAAATTATTTTTGTTAAAAAGATGTTTTTATGTATTTTTTACTATTCATCGAAAATTGGAAGTTCTCAGAAAAATACCAAAATTTCAACATAGGCTAATTTCAATATTAAAAATGAAAAAATGAAGTCCATTTTGAAATATAAAATTTATATAATTTCAAAAAGGCGGTATTACTATTGATAACGTCTATTTTGATTGGTCACGGTGTGTTAGAATCTCAAACTTGCGTACAATGCAAGCTATTTCATTATTGAAAGAGAAGTGTATCATGAAAGAATTGGGCGTTACATTATCCCATACTTCAATAAATTGTGTCCTTGCAATTTGAAAATGTTCATTGAATATAAAATGTGGAAAATAGAAAATACATTTGTTGAAAACCCATATTGGAAATAAGGTTAATAAAATTTATCCTAAATAAGAGGGAAATGGAAATGAAAAAGTCACCACCAAATTATGATCTCAATTAGGAGAAAATTGGTGGAAATTAGGTACACATAATAGGAGGAAAATGTAAATATTTTTCGGGAGTGATTGAGGTCATCATTCACAAACAAGTGTAAAATTGAGGGCCTCAAAGCCTTCAATCTATGGTGATTTAAAATATCATTAGTTCAACAAAACATAAGATATTATGATAAAAAATTTCTTTTAATATCCATTCCCTAGTGTTTTGGAATATATTTCTTCATAAAATAAGATATATATATATATATATATATATATACACGACAAGTTGAAATTCATCCTTAAAATAATTTATACCACAAACTCATCTTTAACTCAAAAAGATAATATAAATAAAAAATATTATATTTATCCTAATAGTATAAGGTTCAAAATACTAACACATACCATGAAGAAAAATATTTTGTAATAACCAGGGAATTCCTATAGGCTAGTGGTAGGTAATAAAGGCATGTCACAGTATAGTTTTGGGTTCGATTCCTACAGCTTTGTTCGACGCGATGGGTTATCCCCCAACCTGCAGGTTGTCCTTTTCCTAAAACTATTGTAATATAAAATTCCAAAAATAATCTTCAGAAATATTCTAACCTTAATCAATACTCTCCAAAGTTAATCTTAATCCATTTCAACCTTTATAGTTATCCAAAATACCTCTATCCATACTTTCTCAAAAAGTTATCTAAATTCCAAAATTAATTCATCAGATTCCCCAAACTAAGTAAAGTTTCTCTTATTTTCACATACTAAAAATATGATTACATTCATCATATTAAAACCATAATGAAAACGACAAGTACTTTAGTAAAATCTTTATATATATCCCATTATTCTTATAACCAGAATATAATCCTTGAGTCCAAAATCACTAATACATTAATTATTCCACTTCAACTATAGTAACAACATAAGATTGGCCTTGATCCCTTGTCCATTTATGAGGTACGTTTCCCTAACTCCTAGGACTTTCATTTGAATAATTCCCCATTTCCCAACAATTGTAGCATTCAACATTGAGAGCCTCTTTCATTCCCTTGAAATCACAAGCATGGTGACCTTTTTCTCCACATTTATAAAAATCTTCCATTTCTTTTAGGCAAGTACCGGGGTGATTCATCCCACAATTTTCACATAATGGAAAATATTTCCTTCCCTTTTACCCTTTATTTTTCTATTGTTCCACCATTCTCTTCTTCTTTTGCTTTACTTTGTTGTCATAAGAATTAGAGAATTCCTTTTCTATCTTGATAGTACACGAGACAATATCTTCATACGATGATAAGGATTGTGATACTAATGCTCAACGGAGAAATGGTTTTAACCCATCAAAGAAACGATCAATCTTACTTCTTGGGTTACGTATATAATCTGCTGCATGCCTCGCTAACCTTGTAATGTTAGCCTCATACTTTGCGACATTGTCATCCTCCTTTTTTCTCAAACTCAGAAATTGCCTTTCTATATCTTCTCGATGGTTAGGAGGATAATATTTTTCTATGAAAAGCTCATTGAACCACCTCCATTCCATATTTGATACCTCATCATCTTCATCTTTGTTTTGAATCAATGACCACCATTGATCAGCATCTCTAGTGAGGCGGTAAACCGCCATGATAACCTTTTCCATTTCACTACTCCCCGAGGCACAAAACATTTTCTCTAAAGAGTTTATCCATTGCTATGATTCTAATGGATTTTTACCCCCATTAATTGTTGGTGGTTTCTGCCTCATGAAGTGATCTAACATTGATCCTCCATGCTGCAGATCAGGGTGCTCCATATAGGTAAGGTTATTATTCATAACCTGAGTGAGTTGTCACAGAATGGTGATAAGAGGATTAGCACCGGTTGTAACACCAACTCCATTATCATTATTTTGATCAGGAGAGACATCCCTACATGGAGTGCATGCATTGATACGGTTTCTATTCCTTCTACTAGGCGCCATTTCTAAACAATGGAATAAACTAGATCAATTTATGAATCAAAATACAAAATTCCATACTTGTAAAACACATAACATAAATTGAACAGTTTATGGATATAATCCATAGTCATAAAAAGGTTTTCTTTTAGGAAGTATATACTCATAAGCCCTTCATAATCGTTTGTAAAGAAAATGAGATTTATCCCAAGCATATCCCCTAGGAGTGTTGTAAACAAGAGTGCAACAAGGCCCGTTGTCGTGCACTAGTTCTCGTTTGAGTCCAGCTCATTGCGATGGCCTCAATTCAGGGATTCCCTTCCATTCACCCATCTCCCAACAAACTGTGCATGTAGAAAGAAATGGCGGAGGGTCTGGACATGTTCGTTAGCCCGTTCCCTCTGAGTTAGAGGCTCAATCATTAATCCAACATATAAATTCCAGGGCATGAGGGAATAAATCACATGTATAAAATAAATAATCAAAATTCCTCCATACCTCATAATTGACGTTTCATGTTGACACGCCACGAAAGACAGGCATCACGGAAGTCGTGCATCATGGAAGATGGTCATCGTTTCGTCAACACTGAAGAGAATAGTGTTCAGAACATCGTGTCGAGACGACACCTTCTTTGTACATCATGGGCGAGGGTGCCTCCTTTACATGATTTGGTTGAAGAAGTGGACGCGATGTTACTTCATTTCCTTTAGATATGTGAAGAGTTCTTCATCGAGAGGAACATGTCCTTCGCGTTTTAGTGGGAAGAACACTTTCCATCTAATTATCCAAATCTTCCCAACATTATATTTGTCAATCCAATAAAATTATAGGTTCCCTCATATTTTAATGATTCCATGAAATTTGAATGAATTCAAAAGAATTCACCACACCACTAATTCATTAATTATGGCATTACTTAGTTGTGTTGGCACAATAAATAGGGTGTAGGTTTGGAGTTCAACCAAAAATAAATGAAGAATGGGTTGGCCCAAAAAATTCATGAGGAGTTGACGAGGTTCAAGGGGTGTTGAGGGGTTAGGTGCTCGTGTGGGCCCCACCACATAATATCCATCCATGGGAGGTTATGTGGGGGTGGGCCTCACCTCCAACATTTCTTTGAAGGAAAAAACCACCACCTAAAATAAAATTATGTTAGAAAGAAACTTTATTTAATTTATTAAGAATTCCCAAAATTAACATCCGCTCTAGACTAAACACAACTACAGTTAAGGTCTCCTTAAGCGAATATCGGTGTCGCAAGTTCATCGATTTCTTCATATTTCAATTCTGATCACTGGTTCAAAAGATTGAAAGACCAATAGGTATATTTACTAAACGTAACCGAACAAAACTTCAAAAATTGATTCTGGGCACATTGGACCTCGGAATCAGGCGTCGTCAGAAACAACAGACTCATTAACTTCCAATGAATTTAAGAAAGAAATTTCCCTGAAATATACGGGTCATTAAATTACCCAAACCTCAGGGATTTACATCACCGTAAATTTACAACACACACTAGGGATGCAAATGGTGGTACTGAGCACGCATCTGAGCCTCCCACTCCCATGTGCTCTCATGGAGATTCCTATGCTGCTAGAAAATGCACACCAGAGAAATCAACCATCCTCATATGACCCGCTCATGTCGATCCTCGATCTCTACTGGGACCTCTATGAAGTTCACCTCATCATCGACATCCAGTTCCCCATGGTCGATGATGTGGGATGGGTCGTGAAAGTATCTCCTCAGCTATGATACGTGGAATTCATCGTTCACCCGATGAAACTGAGGTGGAAGGGCCATGCGGTAAGCCACCTCACCTACTCTATTGAGGACCTAGAGAGGCCTAATAAAATGTGAAGATAACTTTCTACCTCAGACAAATGTTCATATACCTCGTTGAGGTAGGTCTCGTAGGAAGAGGCAGTCGCCATCCTTGACTCCAGTGGTCTCTGTCTCCTATCAGCATAGGACTTTTGTATGCTCTGTGCAGTCGTCATCTGCTCCTGGATGATTTGTACGTTCTCCGTCATAGCTTGCCCCATCTTAGGTCCTACATGTGCTAACTCCCCTGGGTCAGTCCAGCACAGAGGTGATCTGCAAGGTCGGGATAACAATGCCTCGTAAGGGGCCATCCAGATGGTGGAGTGGTAGCAGTTGTTGTACACAAATTCAACTAAGGGTAAGTGATCCTCCCAACTGCGACCAAAGTCGTGGACACATGCAAAGAGCATTTCCTCGATAGTCTGAATGGTCCTCTCAGTCTGACAATCCATTTGAGGATGGAAGGTGATGCTCAAGCGATGATGCGTCCCAAAATCCGCTTGTAACCTCTTATATATCCAGGAAGTGAAACGAGCATCTTGATCAAAGACAATAGTTGATGGAACACCATGAAGTTTTATGATCTCTTCAACATAAAGGAACTCCAAGATATCTACTGAGCCATGATCTCTGATCGGTAGAAAGTGGTCCGACATGGTGTGTCGGTCTATGATCACCCAGATGGAGTTGTGTCCTTTGGATGTACGTGGAAGTCCTATCATTAAATACACAGATATCTCATCCCACTTCTACTCTAGAACCTCTAAGGGATGAACCAAGCCCGCTGGAACCTGGTGCTCTGCCTTCATTTGCTGAAAAGTGAGGCACCGTGAGACAAACTCTGCTACTTCCTTCTTCATAACAGGCCACCAAAGCTGTCATTGACAGTCCTGGTATATCTTCACCACTTCTGTATGTACCGCTAGAGGGGAATTATAGAACTCCCTCAACACATCCTCTCGAAGTGGAACTGGTACCAGGGTATGTCCTCTGAAGAGGATGATGTTCCCCCAACCAATCAGAAAATCCATCAGGTGACTGCCTTCTGGATATCTAAAAATGTCACACCTCACAGCCAACGACCCCACGCTGCGCCTCTCTGACTCACTAAAGATGTGGAGGAGTGACTGTGAGAGACTTCATAAAGGCTGCTTCATCTCTCTCCACAAAGGATATCTGCAACGAGACCAACTTCTTTTCCACCTATCCTAGAAGATGAATGAATGATATCATGCTGAGAGCATCATCTACAATGTTCCCCTTCCTAGGAGTATTGACTATCTCGAATTTATAGCCCTGAAAGAACTCAAGCCACCATCATTGTCTCAGATTCAGGCTCTCATGGGTAGTATAATTCTGCTCGTGCTATATCAACTACCGAGAACTATAGGCGATCACTGCTCTCTCCTACATCGGGATACATCAGAGTCCGATCCCTGATGCGTCACAGTAAACTACATACCCAACGACATCCTCCGGTAGCCTCATGATGGGTGCAATAGTCAACATCTGCCACAACAATTGAAAGCTCAGCTGGCATCTCCCTGACCATACGAAGGGATGCCCCTTTTCTCCATAGATGATAGTGGTCCTGCATCTCAGGAGAAGATTGACACAATGGTAAGTATAGCCAACCCATGATCAATCGACTGCACCCTCTTATTCATGATTCCATCATGTCCTTCCTAGGTTTTCCTTTTCTATGACCAGGGAAAGCCCATCCCAATGTTGTAGATAAACCACAACCTTTTTGCCTAATATAGTCAATCTGTGTATGAACTGTGGTTTCCCAGTTCATAACCAAACTAATGTCGTAAGGCCTCGATGCTTCCACGAAGAGGTTAAAACTGAAACTCTTGCCTTAAGGGTCAGATCACTCCATCGTCATAAGTGTGATTATCGAGTCCTCTCAAACAGGTATCTATAGACTTGAGGGTCATGTCAATAGCTTAACCGAAAACTCTAGGTTTGGGACAATATTCGTGGAATGAAAGAATGATGGGTACCTAAGTCTATAGGTATGGCATCTAGTAGTACACATTGACATAACCTCAAATCATTCCTAGATCCCTTTGGTCACACTCCTTGGCCGCATGCAGCTACTCTCTTCCTCTTCCCTCAAGCTCCGCGAGCCTATCGGGGACTAAATAGGTGGGTGGATTTAACATGTCGAAATGTTCACCACCCTATGTTGCCCTCCTAGCTCTACTTCCTCGTCTACTGCCCTGTAGATTCATCTATTTTTAACACACCTCCCTCAGAGGTCCATGAATTAAATCACTGCTTGCATCATATTGATCAAGTACCATGAATGGCCAGTACGCTTCGATGAATAATCAATTACCGACATCTCATCCTGTCGAAACCGCATAAGCTCTATAAAACTCAAATCCACCTCCTCAAGACATCCTCAGCTAGCTGTGGGTTGGGCTTGTCTTGGAACATGTGGGATATCTGGTCCTGAAACACATGTAAGGCACTAATCATAAAAGTGTCCTCTACCAGTACCACCAGTAGTGTCTGCTGACCAACGGGCAGTGATATAGATGGCACAATGCCCAATGGTACCGTCTCAAAAAATGGTCCATGTCCTGAATCCTCATCACAATGAGGACCATCCTCATGGTCACTCACTTAAAAATATTAGTATCTAAGATCTCAATCTGCTCTATAGGTGTCTCGACTAGGCAGAAAACTCTAGACATCACCTCCGGCTAGACCTCAGCTATGTGGGAATATGACTCGCCTCGAATGATCAGAGGCCTTTGCTCTTGGAACATGTAAAACGCACACAGTTGGCACGCACCATCCGCCAATTCGACTGGTGGTATCTACTGCTCAATGGGTTGTGGTTCTAATGGTACACGACTCGAAGGTGCCAATGTAGAACAAGGGCCATAAACCAGAGCCACGTCCCTCGGTGGGCCGTCATCATGTACTCTCTCAGGAACCCTAGCTGGCTTTCATCAAAGTGGCATACTGTTAAGGAATATGTGAACCATAGTCAATAAGTTATACCTGGTGATCTGACTCAAAGAGACCACAACCGAAACTCTTCAAACACACACAGTCATTTTTTCATGCACTGAGTGTGAAATCAGAGGTCATGTTCTAATTGTAGTGATACGTCGGCCGCCACACCAACACTGGACTCCTAGGACAGAAAACCACACTCAATACTCTTATCATTATTTCATCACAATAAGACATATTAGCATCATATGTACTATGGTATAACTGACTCCTCTGATACCATTTGTCACAACCCACTTCACCGGGCCATGAAACTTGTTATCTAACCCCATGGGTCTCCTTGTAATACCATGTTTCCCTTCCCATCACACTCTAGGCTATCACTCAGTAGGGTTGCTTATCAGACTAATGACTATCCCCACAGGCCAACACATGTTCTTTCAGTGTGTTTTGTTCCACTCACAAACACCCTGGGAAACTTCCCAGAAGGTCACCCATCCTGATTACTACTCCATTACATGAATTATTAACTGTGGAGTTCTAATCAGACTGAATCCCAAAAAGAAAGGTGCACCTTGTTGACATGGGTTGTAACATCTAGCCTTTTAAGTCTCACATTTCCAGGGGTGTTACAATAAATTTTTTATAACCTTACTTGAATATAGTAATTTAAAACATAAAATCATTACCCATGGGGATGGTTAACTACTATAATTTAGACAATGGTTTCATTTTTTTTAATAATAGGAGATAACAAAAGGTATGGATATAAGATATTCCATTATAAACATATAATTGCATTAAATAAAATATACAAAATTTATTATTAATTATTGGATAACGTATATTAGGATGCGGTGTAAAAAAGAAATTAGGAGGCATTTTTTTGAGAAAGATACCTCTTGAAAATCACCTCTGTGAAGGACCTCTTATGGAACAAGGAATTGGTATTTTAGTGATACTAGTTTAACATGAAAATTGGTAGAGTGGGTGGGATAGGATTGGGAAGATATTTTATAAACATAATGGATTTTGAGGAGAAATTGGGTGGTGAGGAGTTGTATTTATACTCTATGAGGGGTGTTTTTATGTGATTAAATAGTAATTATATTATATTAAAATCCAACCACATTTTGGAAGAATTAATTCCAAAAAAATATATTTATAATTAATATTTTAATTTATGTTTTAGGATTATAAAAACATAAAAAAACCATTCAATATTTCAGTTATTAGTTATTTTGAGATTTTACCTATTCACATTAACCGGTCATATTATTTTACCTACACTATAGAAAATTATTTTTTTACAGCGGTATATTTCATGAATAAAATTAAAAATGACCCTATAAACTAATTTTTAAATACTAATTCATTATTTGTAAGCCATTTTCCATTATTCAATTTATAATGTTTATAAAATAAATTCTAAATATGTTACACATATAACTCATAAAAATATTTTTTAGCTTAACATCAGGGGTTTCAAAATTGAGAAGCATCGACTTCTAAATGTAAAACCTTATGAATTATGACATTAATGAAATAAATTTTGATCAATATAAATGGATTGTACATTTAGAATGTGGATCATATAATACTTATTTTGTAGGAGTAATGGTATTTTTTTAAATAGTATTTTAACTTTTATCCAAAAAATCAATTTTTTTTGACAATTACAAAAAAAATAGCCTAAAATAATTTTGACATGCTGAGTCCAAAATAGAATATAAAATTTTCAAATTAAATTTATAAAATTTTTAAAAATTAATTATATTTATTTTCTCAAATAATATAATAAAATTAATTTATCTAATAATATAAATTTTAAGAATAAAATTACATTACTGAAAATAATGTGTTTATATTTAAGGATAGTTATTTTTGTATTGAATATGAACATCATATTTATTTAATTAAATGGTTAATATTATTAACACCGACTAATTTTATATCTGTATTATAATGGTAATTTTAAACTAATAATATTTTAGGGTTTTCATATGCTCGATGTTTTATTCCCCATAATATATAGTATGAAGTGTTCTTTTAAAATATAAGGATTTTACATTCTCCAATCATGTAATAAATTACATCCTTGAAATTTAAAAATCTGATTGGTATTCTTGGAGATAATATTTTAAATACCCATGTGTAAATCTCATATAGAAAAAATGGTTAATAAGACATCCTCTTAAAAAGAAATAAAGGATAATATGAAGCTCACCACAAAATAATGTTTTTGAATAGGATAACATTAGAAGGAATTGAAATCATGTACATGGAAATGAAATTTTACTATCATGATATAATGGTGATTCATAGAGAATATACTCATTATAAATTTTACAACAACAAAACAATAAATATTTAATGGGTTAAAGGCTATTGATTTCTCAGTAAGAAAATTAAACGAATAAATTTTTTGTTCCAAGCTCATTCTCAAAGAGTTGAAGAATCATTTTACTTTCTAGAGTAATGAAAAATGGAAGTATAATTACTTTATAGGTATATATTTATCATATAAATAATTTACACCACAGAGTCACCCTTTTATCCAAAAGACAATTCAACCATTATTACTCAAATAAAATTCCAAAATATTATATTTATCATAATCATATAGAGTCACTAAAATGAAATTATCGTTTATATTTAATATAATTTAAATTATGAAAACTAGGTTACAATAACTAATTATTAATATAGGCTCATGGTAAGTTATGAAACCATATATTTCATTAGTAGTGGGTTCAGATCTCACATGCTTTTATAATATGAAGAGTTTAAACCCATCCATCATGCTACCATTTTTTTACAACTATATTAATATTTTAATTAAAAAAATTCAAAATAACCATAAAATATTATATATCAAATTCTATCTCATTCAATTTATTTTTCATTCCAATATTTCATCATTATATCATGGAGTCTTTAGTAAATTAATGGAAAAGTCATAGTATATTCATCCCTTAATCCAATAAATGAATATCCATAAAAGGAAATTTGTATGCTTCAAGCACTAAAATTAACATTTAATGTGTCATAATATCCAATATGAGAAATAATTCATTAAAAATGTCTCCAAAATATTTATCAAAACCAACATGGTTGGAAAAAGTTTTTTAATATAAATAAATACATTAATATTTAAAACCACTACCAATGTTAAACATATACAATTTAATAAGTGGTTTAACTTATAAATTTTCCAAAATATCAAGATCCAAAATTTTATAATGAAGTTCATTAAATTCCATAAATGAATATACCACAAAAATCCAAAATAACATGAAGTATATTTTAATAGTCACATACCAAGCATGTTAATACCTTCATCATGTATTATTTTGAAACATGGTAACTTATTGAAAACATTCATGATTCCTTATTATTTAAATAAAAAAATATTTTTGGATACATTCCTTAAATCAAAACATATAGTAATCTCTAGAAAAGATACCATAAACCACCAAATAATTAACCAATTTAATGGTAACAAATTCTATCCCATAATTATGTCTTTATTATTATATCAATATAAAACATAAATTAGGGGTTATATTACCCTCGATCAGCTATTTTAAAGGTTGTTATATTTTTCATGGAATCATTTTTAATTGTACCATTTGAAACATAATTTAAAATACTTTATAAAATTGTACTAAATTATAATCCTCAAACATTTTATGATTATTATAAATAAAATAACATTCTCTTACAACATATTTATTGGTTATGAATACCCATGCTTAGTAATCATTACACATTGGTCGTATCAATAACATAAGCTTAACTGTGACCCATTTGATTATTCTTGGGTATATTCCCTTGATCATTGTATAATTAATTGGAATATTTCCCCATATCCTTACAGTTTAAACAGTGCACATATTCTTTCTTTCAGTTGCAATCATAAGCCTGGTGGACTTTCTCTCGACACTTGTAACAAAATCAAATTCTCTCCAGGATTATACCAGGGTGTTTCCTTCCATAATTATCACATTATGGAAAATCCATCATTTTTATCTTCCCCTAATCTATTTTTTTTCTTCCAACCACTTCTTATCTTACTTTACTTCAGGACCATAAGACATAGATAATTATTTCATAGTCTAATATCTTAAGATACAATATATTTACTTCATAAATTTGTTTGAGATATCATTTAATTTTGAAGGATTTGATAATGTCGATAAAATAAATAGTCAATATTACACTTTGTATTAAGTACTTAGTGTACACTATGCCTTGATAAGCTTGAATTTTATCTTAATACATTCAACATTTTTTTCTTCATTTTTTCATTATCCCCTAAATTATCTCTCCATATCTTTTTGTAGTTCTCAAGGAAAATAATTTTCAAATAAAGGTTCTTTTAAATCTTTCAATTCCATGATTTTTATTTCCTTTACATCTTTAGTGATGGGAATAAATAACATACATTGACCTGCATCCCAAAAGTGATGATAAACCACCAACATAACCTTCTCCCTTTCATTACTTCTTAGAGACAAAAATATCTTCTCTATGTAAATTATTCATTTCTCATCTGAAAATTTGATTTTTAGTCCCACTAAATAATGGTGATAGTTGATTCGTGATGTGGACATATGTTGATACACTATATTATAGATTATATCACTCCATACAGGTAAGGTAATTTTTCATAACATGAGTTATTTTTCCTAATATAATTATATAATGTTCACTTCTAGTTGTAACTCCAACTCCAGCTGTAGCTCTGGCTCCAACTTCGTTATCATTCCCAAGAGAGAAACCCAAACATGTGTTTCATGTATTGATACCATTCTATTTCCTTCTACTAATATAATTTTATAAAAATTGAACACACTAATGTAAATTGTATCATTGAGAAAAATAATTTATAATCTAATACTATCTATGGTAAATTGAAAATTTAGGTAAAACTAATCACTAAATCATATGTTTGTTTTCCATGGGATTATATGTAAATTATTTCATAAGGTTTCATTCGATAATTTATATTTTGAAAAATATATTTTCAAGGATCTACTAAAAATTATTTGATTCCAATTGTAAGGATGATGACCATAATAGCCAATAGTTAGTGGTTACTTTATTACATTAGCATATTATTCAAAGAATCGCATTCCGATGGACCGAAATATTTACTATTTTTTGAGAACTAGATACATACATAATAAATAAATTACAAATGATAATAAAAAATATAATATATATATAATCCTTGGAATACATCTTTATTCTGTTAGCTTAACCTTGCATAACAATTATAATTAACTTTTAGGAATCCTAGGGACTAAATAAAACATAGGAACTTTGTGACTTCATATGCTTCATAAGGGTGTATGTATTGTGGAAGATATCATAAATAAGTAATAAAAAATATTTCAAGGTAAATAAATGAAACACATGACATTTAATAAATAACATTAGAATAATATGCTCAGAATAATATATGAACAAATAATTCCATATAAACCAACACGTGGGATTGAAAACACAACCATAGATATTAATATAATAAAATAATCACATGGATGTTATTATAATATTATTATAATTATGAAACACATAATGAGGAAAATGTTAAACATGTCTCTAAGCCTTCATCCAAGACAACATACAAAAATGGGTAACATATTAGCTAAAACACAAACCAGTTTGTATCATTAGGCCTACTAATGCAATGATGCTCTATACTGGGCCTCACCCATCACTTACTATGTCTAATGAATTACTCATAGAAAATGGTAGAAACATAATAATCATATAAATTTTTATTAAAATTATCATCTAAAATGTATATAACATTCCTTATCTAGTAAACATAATCACAAATCATCTAGACTAATATGGTGAATTATTTTAAGATAGTACTTCCCATGTCAAATTAATCACAAAACATTTTCTAAAATATCGAATATTGTATCATAGTAGATAAAAAATATAATATTAACATTAATAAAATAATTATTACATATTTAAAAATACTTTAAATGAGATCATTGAAAATTTATTATGGAATATACACTTTTCACTTGAAAATCACTTAATTTGAAAAAGCAGTGAAATCAAAAATGAAAAAAAAATTATTTGAAAATAACCATGTAAATTTTAAAATTAATATTTAAGTTATTATTTTTCCATTGTGGTAGGGAAATATTATCATGATATTAAAAGATGAAAAAATTACATCCATATTATTTATAGAAAAGATTGAAACAACCTTCTTTAGAAAATAAAAATGTATTCATTTTAAATAACTTTATAAAACATAAAACAGTACTAATAATGAAATTAAAAAATAATAGGAAATTATAAAAAACTATTTTCTAAATAATTTTAAAAAAATGATCATTTATGAATAATACTATTGAGGAAAATTTTCAAAAGATAATTTTTTAAATGAAGTCACTTAATAATATCATATCATTAAATTGAGAATTAATAAAATGATTCAATTATTATTTTTAGATAAAAATCAACATAAAATAAGTTTAAATTAATTTTAAGATAATAAAAATTCATTTCACACAAAATCTCAACATGAAATAATCAATATATTAGAAGTTGAAACCAATGAATGGATATTGAGTTAATAAATCCCTTATCTCTTTTAATCAGTCGAATAATATGACCTATAAAATTAATAATTACACTTTAAATAATTTATAACATAAATATAATTATATTGATGATATTATTATTAATATTTAATTATATATACAACAATAAAATAAGTGGTGGATAAGACATATATCTCATAGAAGTGAAAATGAGACCACAAACCGTTTCCTCACACTTCCCATTAAATTTCATATTATATATTCTTGTATAATGGTTTAAATGATTTTAGTAAATTATTAAATAAATATATTCATATTTATAATTACATATATGATCCTTTTATAACATATTATCACTCATTAATTAATAATATTTCATTGTTTCCATTGTTTTGGGTGTGTTTGTTTCGTGGTTTTATATTCGATTCATTTGTGTATAATTATTTATTTTATTGTGAAATGGTTATAAAAATAATGAATTTATGTTAAATGGTATTAATAAAATTAAATAAAATTAAATTTTCCCATATATAATTTCTATTTTTTTACATGAGGATTATTTATTTGATAAAATATAAATGGTAAATGTTTAGTTCATTTTGGCGGTTTTTCCGACCATCACGAACTAGTTTCATTTTATTTATAATTATATATATATATTAGTAATAGAATATGAAGTAGTTTATAATATATGTAATAAAATCCTATTTAACAAAAAAAATATATTTATGACCAGCCTAAATGGCAGAAATGGAAAAAGCATTATCCAAAGAGATTGTTAACCACCATATTTTGGACAGTAATTTCATTTCTTTAAATAATATAAGGTAATCAATGGGATTGATATAATATATTCCTTTAGAAACAAAAAATCAATGCTTATAAATGATATTATATTTATTATTCTTTTATTAATAAAGGAGGTTAAGGGATGGAAGAAAAATAAAGGAAATTTAGAATGGTTGTTTGAGAATGTTACCTCTTGAATATCATCTCATTGAATGTCCTCTTAAGGAACATGTAATTTGAATTTGGGCCACACTAAAAGCACATGGACCAGGGGAGAGTTGGTAAGAGAGTTTTTCTCAGAAATTTTAAAATATAAAAGGATTGTGAGAAGAAATTGGTTGGTAAGAAGTGGTATATATATGTGAGGTGGGGTGGTTTTAAGATATTAAATAATCATTGTTTTATATTTTAAGACAACTTCATTAGGGTAGCCTTAATTCAAAAGAATTATATTGACAATTATTATATTAAATTATTTTTATGTTATATCTACAAATCTACAACCCATTTAATTTATTAGTTTTTAGATATTTTAATCCTTTAACTTTTAACCTTAACTCATTACATTATCTTACATATACTACGGTAAATCTTTTTTAACCACGATAAATTTTTTGTGCCTACATTTAAAATTGTATTAAAACAAAAATTTTAAATACTAATTCAAAATTTGTAATACATTTCACTTAATTATATTTAAAAAATAAATAAAAATAAATTCTAATTATGTTACTCCTATAACTCGTAAAAACGGTTTTTTAATGTTATAATCAGGGTTTAAAAAATTGTTAAACATGTGTTTATAATTATAAAACCTATAGTATTATGTAATTAATTAAATAAATTTTAATCTATAATATCGGTTAATAAATTTTAAATCATGATCATATAATAATAATTTTATAAGAATTATGGTATTTTATAAAAACAGTATCTTCACTTTTTAACCCAAAAAACAATTTTTTTAGACAATTCCCAAAAAATCTTAATATAATTTTCACATGTTGAGAATAAAAATGAAATTTATTTTTTAAAATAATTTTTCTATAATTTAAAAAAAATTATTTATTTTATCATTAATTGAAATTAAAATTATTTTCTAAGGAAAACATGTATTTGAAGAGTTAAATGAATTTAAAAAATTATTATGTGTTCATTTAATATGAATAATTAATTTTTATTGATTATGAACATAATATTTAAATCATAATATTGTTAATATTAATAACACTCAATAATTTAATATCTATTTTAAAAAAATCATGATAAAATAATAGTATTTTGTTGTATGTATAAGAGTATTGTTTGATTCAACATAAGCTATCAAACACGATGTTATTTTATAATAATGTTTTTTTAACTATTTCATACTTGAGGAAATTAACTACTAAAAATTTAAACTTGTGATTTGTAATTAGTTCTTTAACATTTTATGATAGCCTTGTGGAAATAATGCATTGTAAAAGGTGTTTACAAAACTTCCTCCTAATAAGAGGGAATGAAAAATGTGATGTTCACCGCAAAAAAATGTTTCGAAATTACAGAACATTATGTGGAATTGAATAAATTGACATGTAAAATACATTTAATTATCATGATATAAGGGAGAGTGATAGATAATATGGTCACTAGAAATTTTACAATCACAAAACTATAAATGTTTTCTGGGTTTAAAGGCCATTGATTTCTTAGTAAGAACATTTTATAAATAACATTGTTTCCAAAATTATTTTCATATAGTTTAGGAATACTATTAATTTATATAGTAATAATAGAACGAAATATAATTACTTCACATGTATATTTTTGTCCTTTAAATAATTTCCACCATAAACATATCTTTTTCTCACGAAGACAATTCAACCTTTATTCTTCAAAACCATTACAAAATATTCTATTTATCTTAATCATATATGTTTACTAAAATGAAGATATTATTTATCTATCATACCTTGTATATGAATAAAACTATGTTATACCAAATAAGACATAATGTATGCTAGTGATAGGTGATGCACCATTTTCGCTCTTTGGATGTCGGTATAAATCTTGTGGCCTTACCCGATGTGATTGGTTGTCTCCAAACCTATGGGTTGTCCTTTTTTTAAGGATATATTATTATAATCAATAAAAATATCCAAAAATAACCTTAATATATTATATCTCAAATATTACCTTGTTAGTTTCATTTTTTATTCCCATATTGCATCAATCATTCTTGGAGTCATTAGAAAATCAGTGATAAATTGTTTAATAATTTCATCCCTTACTCCAAGAAATGAATATTTGAAAAAGACTTTTTTATTTCTGAATCACTAAAAATAACTTTTAATATATTTTAAGATACTTATAGAGTGAAAATTTAATTTTTTCTCAATCTATTTGATAATACCAATATTGTTGGCCCATGTTATCTAATATTCATAAATAAATTAATCTATAAAACCTCATAAATAGATAGACTTAAACCATTACATAAATGGTTAACAATATGACTCTTGCCGATTATCAAGATCCAATACTTTAGAATAAATGTTACCAAATTTCGGAAATGAACATACCATTAATCTCTGAAACAATATGAATTATATCCTAATCATTACTTTGTAAAAATCTTAATACCTTCATCATGTATTCTATTAAAACATGTTAGTAATCTAAATTACCATAAAAATATTGAAAACCTGAATTATAATTATTATTATTTAAATAAAATGTATATTTTTTGTATATATTCCTTAAATAAAAAAATCTAGTAACCTCTAGAAATGATAATCTAAACCACCAAATCAATAACCATTTTCTTGGTCAACGATGTAATCCCATAATCATATATTTATTATTTTCTGATCATAGAGAACATATTATGTTCTATATTTCCCCAAATAAATTTTTAACTAAAACAATACTTTTATTATCTTCCTTGATGTTGGTAATATAAAATGAAAAATCATTTAACATAGAGACAGTTAACTGCCATATTTTGGATCGTGGTTTAGTTCCTTTAAATAATAGGTGGTAATAAAATGGATGAATATAATATATTACATTAAATATAAAATTACATTATATATATGAAATTGGATTTATTATTCCATTTTTTATAATTTATGTGAATATATGTTATAAATATAAAATAAATTATGAGAGTTTTTTGAGGATGTAACCTCTTAAATATCACCTCCTAGAAATATCTCTTAATGCACATAGAATTGGTCTTTGGGAGTGAACATAATCACATGGACTTGTGTATAGTTGTGAGGAGAGGGTTTTGAAGATATATTAAAATCTTCATGTCATTTGAGAAGAAATGCACTGGTGAGGAGTGGTATTTATACTTGAGGAGGGGTGGTTTTAAGTGATTAGAAAATGAAACTTTTATATTTAAATCAATCAAAATTTGGATGGAATTATTTCCAATTAATATGACTGATAATTAATTTTGTAATGTATATTTATGATATATAAACACATAAACCACCCATTTATTGTTTTATTTTTATGTTTTTTTAGTTCGTTACCTTTTATCTTTAACCTATTACATTATTTTACTTATATTACGAAATTGTTTTACCATGGTAAAGTTTTTTCCAAAAAATTAAAATGACATTATAACCTAATTTGGAAAACCTGATACAAAATATATAATACATTTATCTTTGATACTATTTATATAAGTGATAATAATAAAATGTAAATATGTTATGTTTGTAAATCACAAAACCTATTTTTAGGTTAAAATCATAGTTTTCAAAATTGATATGTACTTGTTTCTAAATGTAACAATGTATGTATTTTGTCATTAAATAAATAATTTTTTTTTGAAAAATAAGGGTAAATATATTTTAAATCATGATCACATAATAATTGATTCATAATAGTTATGGTATTTTGTAAAAATAGTCTTTTCACTTTTTATTCTAAAAATATATTTTTATGAAAATTTCTACAAATAATTCCATTGATAATTTTGAAATGATGAGTCAAAAAATGAAGCTTATTTTAAGAAATAAATTTTCTAAAATATTAAAAAATTAATTATATTGATTTTATCGTAGAGAGAAATAATTGTTTTTGAAGAACACATATATTTTAATAATAAAATGACATCCATAAATATTATGTGTTCATTATATAAGCATAATTACATTTTTATGGAATATGAAAATAATATTTATTTAATAATATTGTTAATTGTTTTCCCATATTCAAATTTAATCACTATTTTATGATGGCCTTGTTAAAATAATAACATTTTTACATTCATTAAAGCTCGATGTTCAATATAATATAATCTAACAAACATAGTGTTCTTTTAAAATCTCAGGGTGTTACATTTTGGTATTTACAATGAGATAGTATAATATGAATAGAAATTTAAAATAGAGTTTCTATATTCCTAATAGTTTGATATTCGTAATAAAAATAAGATAATTATGGATTCATTTACGAATAAAGTGTAACATCCCACATGAAAAAAAATATTGGAAGAATCATTTAGAGAATCTTTTACGAGGAAGGGGAATGCCATACTAGTTTCGAATACATATCCATAAAAAAACATTATTATGGTGTTAATAAACATTATATTAATTCCATTGATAAATGGATTTTAGTGTAAGAGTAACCTTCCATGAAATGCTTTATGTGTGGGAGCTTGGACATTTTCTTAGTCAATGTCAAAATAAAAAGATAATATTGGTAATCCAAAATATACCCCATCATATTCCATGGTATAATGCTCTCATTTTATCCATAATAATGACTAGATTCAAGGCCAAAAATTATATTTTTTTAGGTATACTCATCATATGCTCAAAACATGAAAGGATATTGATTGATTTCTGTTGTACAAATTCTTTTATTTTGTTCATGTTTTTAAAGAACATTATGTTAAGATGTAAAATTTTAGAGGTATATTTTTTTGTTAACACTCATGGAGTAACTATTTAATAATAATATATATGTATAAGTATTTTGATAGTAATTTTTTTGAGTTATATTAGAGTTGGTTCCCTTGAACCGACTTCTGTATAATTTATGATTACTTGTTCTCATACTTTGTAATTATTATTAAGTACTTATCTCTCCATGATTTTTCTTCAAAAATGAAAGAGTATGTGGTAACTTCATAGGAGTAACGATCACATAAAAATGTTATAGAAATTACCTGTTATGATGAGAGACCAAATGAGTCATTAAATTATTCCTAAATATATATTTTCAATATGGAAATCATATCATTTGATAAATACAAATGGTAAAGGATTTTAGGGGTGTAGACTAAAAGGACTTTTAGGCACCTACTAATAGTGTAATCCCATTATAATTTCTAGTATATGAGCTAATGAGAATGAGATATTCTAGTAGGAAATTCATATTTATATTTTTTATCGAATTTGTATATATGGGAATGTTTGTATTCATCATTAGAATTTATGATTATTATTCTTGTATATTTGGAATTGCATTCATTGATGTGGTGACAAAAACTGTGATAACATATGTTCACAATGAAATAGGATGTGTTGGGTGCATCTTGAGTAGTGTTACATTAATTAATAATAATAGAAATTTTTTAACCTTATATTTTTTAACATATGTTGATATCTCAGATCATTTGATGGAAATTATGTAGCCTAAATAAATCGAAGTTCATTTTTATATATAGGTATGTTCAATTTTTAGAATGTCAAAGAATAAGAAATTGAGAACATTAGTTGATGTAACCGGCATAAAACCTTCATGATTATAGATTTCAAGATAAATAGATTATATTAAATATTAATAAATTGTATGAGGTTATATAACTTGAAAAATAAATTTTTTCTATAGGGCAGTCCTTGACGTGTTGTTAGATGATAAAATTTAAATTTGGGATGCTTCAATAGTATCCTTATAGATAGAGACCTAGAGGGTCACACACTAATTGTATCCAAAACCCTAGATAAATAAAAATTTTACATATTATTTATCATGTGGAATAAGTAACATTCTTGTGCATGGTTTAATAATTATTCATGCATTCTTGATCACATATATTAATTCAAAAGTTAATTGAGATAATATTTTGTGAGTAGACTATTTAATAAATATTTAATTACTATTTATTGAATATAATACATTTTATCTAATGGTGAATAACGTAGTGATATTTATTTATTAAATAATTAGTCATTATTTAAGGTTCGATAAATATTGTGGAGGAATGCCCGATCGAGTTTAATGTTCTGATGTGAAACAATATATATATTAAATATTATTTGAATATAAATATTTAATTAATTCTTGAGAATTAAGAATGTCCTGAAATAATAATAATAAAATTATTATTATTATTATTGATAAGGGGTTTCATGTATATATTTAAGGAAATAATAATGTCCCATGTGAAATTACTATATTCTAATCCAAGTGATATATAATCACAATTATATTATTTTATAAGGGTTTTAATTTGATTTATTTGTGTAGAAAAACATATTGAGCCTTTTCTCAATACCCTAGAGAAAAATCATCTAAAAATAATGCTCTTATTGAAGGAGATTGATCCTCCTCAAACATCACTCTCTATTCCGATGAGATCAGATAGAATATTTCTTGAATGAATTCTAGATGTGATCAATGATTAATGAAACACATATTAGGAGCTAACAAGTTAGGACTAGGATATTCCAATAGTGATGTTCAAAGGTTCATGGAGAACATGTGGATAACCATTTGAGGTAATATTCACATGAATCCTACAATGTAGTAAATATTCAATATATATAGTTTGTCAGATTCATCAACGAATAAATAATTCATCAAATTTCAATTCTTTAATTATTATAATTAATTATAAAAAACATGTGATAATACTTTATATTGGTTCCATCATTCTCACATCAATTATTCATTAATTTATTTCCATTGTTCATGGTTTTTATCATTTATTTACATCTCGGATTGATAATAGATTATGAAAAAAAGAAAAATTAGGCCTAACACATCAGGAACATCAATTGCACACGGAAAATGAAAGTGGTATCAGAGTGACCACATATTTATCTATAATTACTTTTATTTATTTAAATAGTATTGATTGAATTAGTCATTTATCATTAGATATCAATTCCAATTTTATCATTATTTAATATACATCATGATATCTACTTCACTTCCGTTTCTTTTTCACAAAAATTATAAAACAATTATTACTTGTATTGATGAAAAACATGTCCAAAGCTTCCATCAATTTTGTCTGAATATCATCAGTTTATATTCCTTGTAACTTGTCGGTAATCTCTATGTACCCATGTTTAATGAACAATGAATTGATTCAAAATTAATTCATTCCATGTTTATTTAGTACAAAAAATGTGTATTTAAATACACTATATGTTGACCAGGCTAGGCTCTCATACAGTCAGTCAGGCAACATAGCATGTAACATTAGTACACGACATATAGTTATTCAGTCAAAGATAGGTATGGAATTTTCTTACATAGCCCGCATGAATAGTGACAATGCAAATCAAGGACCACTGTCATTTAGCTCATGTACATGTCTTGTACTCCATGAATTTTAGTTGAATTATTTCAAAATATGCCTCTTGGCATGTTCCATGTATATCTGGTGAGAATTATAAACATCATGTAGCTAGATAGTACACACCATATATATTACAAAATTAAATCAAATTAAAAAATAATTAATAATACTTCTTAAAAATTATTATCAAATTATTTCTTTTTAATATATTTTATAGTGTACAATCTATGTGATGGGTTATATATATATTAATTGTCTGATTAAATATTTTTAATGTTTATAACTTCATGTCATGTATAATTTATAATACAATAATTACTCTATGCACATTGAAACATAACATGCTACTAAAATACCATGTTCCTCATCTGTATTTTATTTGAATACGTACATGCCAAGAAATTATGTAATAATTCATGTATGGAAAATGTTTCATGATTATATAGATTATGAATGTAATACATGATGGGTAGATTATACATGTACTCCCCATGTCTCCTCTAATGTAAATATTTTGTAAAAATTTATTTTTAAATGAATTTATTTAATATGTATATAATTATAATGGATAAGAATCTCATGAAATTTCATATGATAATTAAGGTAAAATAATTTATTAATTAAATTAGAAAATTAATTCATTTGAGTGTGATTTATCTTATATATGTTGAAAGAACCTATTCCCGGAGCCCCAAAGAAGATGGATAATATGGAATAGATATCTCTCTATGAGAAACATTTAAATGATTCCATTGATTTTAAGTGATTCATTATATCATCCATGTCCAATGAGATTCTAATGAAACATGAGGACATTTATGTTTACATCATGAAACCATACCTTTGGTATCAATATCAAGAGAATGAAATGCAAGTGAGATACAATATCTCTAATTCTTTATTGACATGTAATCCTAGAGATTTAGTGCAATCTAAGCCACTTTTTGTCATGATTAATTCCTTTATTGAGAACTTATACATCTTGGGTATTAAACTATCCTATTATTTATACAAATATCTCTTTATTTTCTTACTACTGAAGTCAATTTCATATTTTATTACTAATTATAGCATTATAAATAATGAGAATAGTCTTTCATAGATTCTTACTATCATTTTCCTTGCGGACAAGTACATGGGGTGTGAAAAACTTGAAGAAATAATATTGAATAATAAAATAAATAATAAGGGAATGAGGCTTGATACTTATGACAAGTATAAAGATCCCAAAAACCATCCTTCCATGAATAGAGAGCTCAATAGTCAAGAATAGGAAAAGTAAGCAAATTGATTTTTATGTGGAAATCAAGGCAATTATAAAAGGAATTAAATCCAAAAGAAAACACAAGATTCAGGTTTGTTTGTTATTGATTTTAATATTTCAATATTTTTCACTTTGGGTATTGGGTACAGCCTTTGGTAATCCCATATATAACCAAATATAGGATCCATGTATAATTTTAATGATTTCTTTTGTAGAGGTGGATTTGAAAGCATTAAATAATGCGGGATTTGACGCTTTAGCCATTAGAGACTACCAATTTTCATTGATATAAAAAATGATATTGGTTTAATGATTTCATTATTATATACCAACTATTAACAAAAAAATAATTTATGTTTCCAATAGAGATATATATTGATTTTTTCATGTTTGGTAATAAAATATCTAATATTATGTCACATTTTAATAATATTCTTTATGTATAAAATTATCAAAACCACATATTCAAAATTGATAAAAAATAATGTTCACATAAATCATATAACACCCATATATGGCCTCATCATTTTCATCATATAAATGATAATCATTTGAAAATATCTATCAAGATGATTTTTTAGACTCTTTTAATCTAAAACCACTAGAATTATGTCATTCATGTTTATAAGGTGAAATTACTAAACAAATATTTGTTGGATAGGGTGAAATGGGATATAAAGCTTATAGTATTGGTATACATTATTGAGTATATATAATTTATAGTAGAATAACTAGTTGGGTATTCATAGTCAATTTTTTCTATTGATGACATGAGTAGATAGGTCTATATCTTCTTGATGAGGAATAAGTCCGAGTCTGTTGAAAAATTAAAATAATTCAAGAAATAATTATAGAATCATATTGGAATGAAGGTGAAGAAGCAACAATATGATTGAGGTGGTTAATATATTATGTGGGTGTTTCTAAAAATTCTATAAAATTATGGGATTCTGTCTCAACTCACTCTAAATTACACACTATAGAGGAATATTGTTAGTGCAAGGAGGAACCGTACCATTCTAGACATGGAATGTTCAGTGATGATTCATGTAGATCAACCATTATTGTTTTGGGGATATTAATTATAAACAATGGCATACACACTAAATAATGTACCAACTAATGTTTCAAATAGAATTCCATTCAATTTATAGAATAAATTGAAATCTATTTAGTCATTTACGCATGTATGGGGTTGTGGGGATTTTTTGACATTATATAAAGAAACAAACTGAAAACCTAGGCCAAAAAGTTTATATTTATAGGGTATCCAAGTGAAAAAAGGGACACTACCTATACCAACCTTCATACCAGAATGTTATTAACCCCCAGCAAACATTGATTCTTCAGAGGGATAAAATCCTCACGAATGACAGTGGGAGCAAGATTGACATTGATGAAGTAGATTCTCAAGATACAAAAGAGTTGGTATAGTAATAAATTCTAGAGGTCCCCATGGATAAATCTTTTCCTAAAACACAAGTATAGTGTTTGATCCCTAGAGATGTAAAATAACTATATAGATATGGTTTTATAGTTACTAAATATGCTGAATTATTTTTGGTTGATAATATTGAACCTCTCTTCTATAAATAAATAGTAGAGAGATCATAAGATGGATGATGGAATGAATGAATGAATTCTAAATTGTATTCTTTGTATCAGAACCATGATTGGGTATGGGTCAATCCAACAGGTAAGGTAAATCCTATAGGGTGAAAATAGTTATTCAAGAGAAAATTGGATATTGAATGGGGATTATGTGCATATAAATCAATGTCAGTTCATAATGTATTTAAAAAGTTTCAAATAATTTACTATGATGAAACCTATTCATTTTTTCCCTGTTTAAATCTATTAAAATTTTACTTTATATAGCAGCTTACCAAGACTATGAATTTTTCAAATGAATGTCAAATCTGTTTTCCTTAGTGGTATCATTTAGAAAGATGTCTACATGACACAACAAAAAGGGTTTTTCTCTCTATATGATACCAAAATATTATTTGAGTTATAAATATCCATTTTTAGATTGATTAAAGTATCCAAGTCATGGAACATTTAGTTGGATGAAGTGATAACATATTTGGTTTCATTAATAAGGAATTTGATCCATGTTCTTATAATAATTTTAGTGTGAATTTGGTCATTATACTATGAGTATGTGCTAATAAAATATTACTTATTAGATTGGACATATTGGTATTATAGTTTTCTAAGGACTAGTTAAAAAAATTATTCTTTATGATGGAATAGTCTTAGGAATAATACATTCCAGGGTTTAGGATCGTGATTGATTCAAGATGATTGTTGGAATAATTCAAGATATATACATTGAACAAAATATATATATAGTTTTTATAAAAAAAACTATAGAGTATTTTTTCTTGGGTCACATGAGATACATATTTATAAGAAAATGTTTCCTCATACATATTAGGAGAATGATAGAACGAGTAATATCTCATATGATTTGGTGATAAGATCAATAATGTATTCCATTTTTATGTACTATTCTTGATGTTTCTTATACTTACATCCTAACAGGTAGGTATAAATTTGATCATGGTCAACAACATGGGCCTACTATTGAGGTTAGTCTTAATTATCTAAGAAGAACTAAGGATATGTTACAGGTTTATTGATCCTACAAGGAGATAATAATTATGGGTGATATTTTTTTTAGTTTTTTAAAATGTATATATAACGATCTGAATTCACTATCATGATATTTTATTAGTCTCAAAAAAGGAACTGTGATCTTGAAGAGTTAAAAATAGCTAGTTGACAACGATTATATTATTAATTCTTAGTATATAAAATCATCTCATGAAAATAAATAATTAATTTGGATATATAACATTCACTATGATATTGGTGTGGTAACTAGCATTAAATACCATATCACATTGTATTACGATAATACTAAAGTGGGGGATCTTCCAAAAGAGCCATGTTCACACCAATTAACAAAGCACATACTATGAAATAATCACCTCATAATGGTTTTTTGTTCAAAGGGTGTCGTTTTTTAGAATATTTTCTATGGTAGAAAACATGGTGTCCACATTACTAATTCATTATCTCAGTAAAAGCATGAGTATCATGTGAGAGGTAGAAGGCTAAAGGTTGTTTGAATTTGTCTTTATTTTAAATGGGTTTCTATTAGAGTTGATCCCATCTAACAAAATTATGTTTACATTATTATTATCTATATTCATATATTTGAATATTTATATAAATACTTAACACATCATGAGTGATCTTATCCATTACATAGTATGTCATTGTATCCAAAGAGTAACTATCACACTAAAAGGTCATATCAATTCACAACTAGGATGAGAACCCATAAGTGACTATATAGTAATCATAAATATATATTTAAATAAATAGATGAAATTATTTAAGGGACACAAAACATATAGTTTTTTTGGTGTGGAGTCTTATAGGACTTTTAGGAACCTTCTCATTGTGTATTCCATTGTTAATTTCTATTGTAGATGATTACAAGAAAAACACCTTCTTCTAGGATATACAAATTTATTGGTGTCACTATAAGTTTCACTATAAGTAATTGTGTGTTGAAGCCTATACCTTAATATTTTTATTAAAAGATATTATGATTATTATACCTTTATATGTGGACGAAAATTGTGACGATATATGTTCATGACTAAATGGGATATGTTGGATATTTTATGAGAAATGTTTTGTTTATTTAGTTATGAAATAAAGGATTTATCTACTATTTTCATTCATTGATGTTGATATCTCAGGACCATAGATAGAAATTATATACCCTAAACAAATCAATGTTAATATTGTACTGTAGGCAAGTTCAATTTTCAAAAAGTCAAAAAAAAGACATTGAGCACAGAGGTTGGTGGAACTGGTTTACAACCTGCTTTATTAGTGATATCATGATATATAGTTTATATTATATAGTAATCATATGTATGAGGTTTTATGTCATTATGAAATCCGAAATATTCTCTATAAGTTCCTTTTCCATGATTCAAGATGCTAACAATTGGATCTGACCTACTTTATCTAATGACATTGAAAAAGTGGTCTAGACGATGACATACTATGTGTATCCATAACCTTAATTAAATGATATTATTATTTATTATTTAAAATTTTGAATAAATATTATTTCTCAACGTGGTTTAATAATTATAAATTTTTTCTTGATCACACATATTATGTCACTAGTTATTTGATTGCATATTTTTTGAGAATAATATTTTATAAAAATATATTTATTATTTAGTGAATATAAGATTTATTTATTTATTAAGAAATAATTTATTCATATTTATTTATTAAAATATAGTCATTATTCATGGTCTAATAAATATTATGGACGAATGGTAGATCATGTTTTATGTTCTAGTGAGAAATAATATATATATTTAATATTATTGGAATAAGTAATATTTCATTAATTCAAGACCATTACAAATGTCAGGAATAATAATAATAATTATTATTATTATTATACACAAGGGATTGTGATATTGTAAAGTAAATAATAAGTGCACATGTAAAAATAATATATTTTAACACTAAATGTATATAATCCAAATTATATTTTTCTGTTAGAGGATTCCATTTGTATTAGTTGTGTTCAACGGCATTTGGTGAATTATTTCAA
This sequence comes from Viscum album, assembly GCA_963277665.1. Lineage (NCBI taxonomy): Eukaryota > Viridiplantae > Streptophyta > Magnoliopsida > Santalales > Viscaceae > Viscum > Viscum album. The sequence goes on along the minus strand of OY728163.1, from coordinate 1,336,537,264 downwards.
GGACCTATATAGGTCCCTTATCCAAGAATTCTATTAATATCTAAGATTGATACTTCTCTGCTTCCAATCTATTTTATATAGGGATCTATTATAATCCTTCTTGAATATATTATCAACATAATGAAATACAAAAGATGAAATTTTTACGATCAACCACGCTGGCACGAAGATATTTCTATGGTCACATTCACTAATTTGTAGATCACAGGTAGATCACCACTAAAGAGAATCTTCTCTTGGTTCTAGTAGCACAATTATTTTATGATGTTTGGAATTTTTCTTATTCACCGTTAAAAAAAAATTCATAATATTAATTATAGAAAAATATGAGATGATCATGTGTTCTCAATATGGAATTCTCAAATAAATTATTTTTTTATTCAATTCTGTTGGCCACAATGTTTATCATTAATCTAAATTTTTCATTATTAATAAATAAATAATATATATGACTGGGACATGCCCCATCGGCTACTTCCTCTATAACCATAACCCATAAGTTCAATCTCCATGAAAACCTAGTAGTCAGTCCAGTGGTGCAATTTGAAATAATTCTAGGATTGGATTTTTTTTAATGTATTGTACCAAGATAAACATTATATGTGAGGATATTTTTTTATCTTGATGGGAAACCAAATTTTTATCTTTAAAGAAGATATATCATATCCTAATAACTTCCAATAACAACCTATTATTACCTTTGTTATAGAAATTATTGGTGAATAAAGATAAAATAATAGAATAAATAAATATTATAGATGTACACATTGTTTTGGAATAATATTTTTTTTTTTTGAAGAGTAACCTATAACTTCCTAGAGTGAGAGGTAGAGTTCCCAATTGATCTCATACCAATATCCAAGACAATATCATATACCAAATATAGAATATCATATTTCAAGTTATATAAATTAAAGAATAAAAAATAACGCCTCTATAAACAAAATTATTTGAATATGTGTGTCTCCTTGGAGAGTACCTATTATCTTTATGAAAAATTAATATAAATTGACGAGGAGATTCATAGACTATAGATAAATTAATTTCATAATACTAAAGAAAAAATACCATTTCCTTAGGATAGATGAATTTTTAGAATATCATTAAAGGGAAAATTATTCTCCATGATTAACCTCTGATTAGGGTATCATTAGTTGAGGGTGAAGAAATAAGATATACTACGGTCTACATTCTGAACAAGATAAGTAATGCTCAGACCCCAGTTATGCATAGTCAGTGCATTATTACATAACATTAGGATGATTTCAAAGGATAATGTCTCAAAATACATATTAGTTTTGTAGCCTTGGAATCACTAGATACATGCATAAGCCTTACATTACATCATAAAGTGAGAAACTAAAACAACATCTTGTCTCCAAGACCACACTCATATCCCCTCATACTATCCATGTAGGTCATTCATTAAATAATTCTTCACATCCTAGGAAAAATAAAACATATAAAGGGGTGAGCTCAGATGTCTAGTAAGGATAACAATATAGAGGAAACATTCATAAATATGCATAAACATTTAAGGCAATGTATAACTAAAACAAAATCCTTTTAAACATTAACTTTAGTATAATATGATAGAAATAAGTTGAAATAATTCCATTTACGTATTCAGATGGATATTCTACTAGTCAAATAATCACATGCAATTTCAATAACCATTTTCATAATGATGGAATAAATAATGCCAGACTATCATAACCACATAGTCAAGGCCTTCTGCCAAAACTACAAATATGATTTGGTCAAAGCCTTGTGCCAAGATAGCAGTTTGTCTCATGAGACCTACCGATCCATCAAGGAGCTATAGCGGGCTCCACCTATTAATTATTTTGTTCAGTGCATTCCTCATATGACCAGGTTTAAACATAACATAAACATTCATATTAAAAATAGCATAGAAAATGTCAATACATTATCCATAAACCATGTATGGTATAAAAATAACACATCCACAGTCAAACATATCACAAAACCTTCAATACTATATGGATGTTTTGTATCATAATAAATGAACATTAAATAATCTGAAAATCCATCAAAGGATGTTGGCATAGATGAAATCCAAACTATTTGAGAGAAATATCTTTTTTTGACATCATTTAAAAGTCAAATAATTATAAAATAAAACATTCACATTGAAAATATTAAAATAAGCTTGTAAAGGAAGCTTTAGCGATTTTATAATGGCGGAAAATAGCCGCGCCCACCATATATGTTAAAAAAACATTCTTACCTTAATTCTGTCGAAAAGGTTAAAAAGGGCCTTGTTTGGAAAACGACAGAATGATTCCATTATAAACATCTTATAAAACACCAAAAAGGGTATAAATCACTTATCCCATAGTCTATAAAATAGTAATAATTATTTTAAATACATTTTTAAAAAACATGGATGAGGATGATAAAGAGGTCCCAGTAGATAATTACATATAATAATCTTTGGTTAATGAAGTGATTCTAAAATAAACCCTTACCTAATAATTTTACTTGGTCGAAGTCAGATTAACCTCGTGTAAAATGGGGAAATAATTATTATTAAATTATACAAGAATCATTTACATTAATATGATAACATAGATTTTCTTTTAACATTTCATTGTTAATAAAATCTTAGTATCATCATCATTTTGGGTGTTAACATACTCGTTTTTTTATATGTTTTGTTACATAAGTTGTGTTTGTTATTTGCAGGTTTTATCTTATTCATATCCAGAATGCTATCAAGTCCTTAAAATTATATTTAGTAATCAATTTATAATTAGACTTGAATGAATACGATGGGGAATGGATCTCATCGCGTTCGTGGAGACGGTAGTCCGTACGTATGCACAAGTTACAATATCATTCTTCTGATATTAAAATAACATATAATTGGATGGTATATCATATATACAGAATCATTATAATGTTATATTTATTATTTAATTCAATTACACATCATTATAATTCCCATCCAAATAATAATGTTTTGAATAAAAATTACACCACGATGTAGAGACGATAGGCCGTGCGTACGAACGAATGGTGACATGTTATTCAAAGGACGGATAGAATACTGAATATGGTTGTACCATATTTATAATAAAATTACAGTATATAGAATATACTAGTGTAATAATTTCATAATGGAAATAACAAACAATGAATAAGTGGAAGAAGCAGGGAACTAGAAAGAGGGTGGTGAAAACATTATCTCTTCTTCGTGTTCTTCCTTTTGATTTCATCAAAAGGGGTCCTTAGGATGGCTTTCTGATCAAACTAAATCCTCTAAGTTGAATTGAGTGAAGTTGGGAGAATATTTGGGCAGGGGTTGGTATATCCAAAAGGCTATGAATTTATGAATGTGAGAGAAGGTGGAGTGCCCTTTTATAAGAGGGGTGAGGTGAACCTTAGGAAAAACTTAAAATATTATTTGTATAATAAATTCTTATTCGGTTCATAATTGCACCAAAGTGACTTATTTTAAGGATAAGGGGGGTATGTGTTTAAATCCTTTCAACTAATAGATTTTAGATAGTTTTGGGTCACTATATTAACCTTATCATTTATATTTAACTATTAGATAAATAGGATGACATTTACCATGTCTCCTTGTATTTTTAAATTATATGGTTAATAAACAAACTATAACAAGACAAGAGAACCCTAGGTGGTTAATTATTAATATATATAACCTTATATAAGTCATTTTTCCTAACCTTAGTTTTTTGGGAATATAATATCAATTAATAATATAATATTTGTTTTGAAAACTCTTTTATGTAAATTTTGACACCATTTGGTATTTTGATTTTTCTAAATTTATAACAGCATTATTACTTTGAAAATAATTCATATAACCAACCCTAATATGTTATAATAACCTATAAAATTATTTTAATTCATAAAAAGTATCAAATTACATTTATTTTGACATTTATAATATAAATTATTTTTATATTTCTTTAATTAGGTAATTACAGCATCACCATTGTGTCATAAATAAATCAAATTATATAATGTCTAAAAAATATTAATAAAATACCATTATGTAGGATATCTTTTTAGATTTCTAATTAATATTTATAATTAATGTTATCTTATGTATTACCCTATATTAAAAAAAATTAGTTATTAAACATTGATTTTAACTTTTATTTGAATTAAATAATAATAAATGTCCTAATCTAATCCAACTGGACAAAAGAGGTTCATATTTTATTTCTAAAGTTGTTTTTGGTCAAATTATACTTACCCAATATAATTAGGATATGTGTTAGGGTAATAATAATATAATTTTTACCCTTAATTACCATATTTACTTTTAACCCCCGTAAATAAAAGTAAAAAAGTTACTATTCACCAAAAATTATTTTTATCTCATTGAACCACATTCTACTCCATGATATTAACCATGTCACTCAGATTTTCAAAATTCCATTCACAGAAGAAGTAAAATTATTTTTTATGTGAATTTTCAAATTCTCCTAGGAGATTGGTAAAAGACAATGAAATGTTCAATAAAATTTTTATATATCAAAAATTATTATAAACTGACTCCAATGGATTACATTGAACTTATATATGTATTATGAATCCATTTTGACCTAAAATAAATAAAATAAATAATTATTTAAATGAATAATTTTGTTTTAAACTATAACTCAATGTTTTTTTCACTATTCATCAAAAATTGAACATTTTCAAAAAATTATCGAATATTCACCTAAGGGTAATTTCGATATTCTGAATCTAAAAATGATGTCTATTTTGAAAGATGAAATTTATAAAATTTCAAAAAGTTGGTATTACTATTCATAAAGGCTAGTTTGATTGGTTGTGGTGTGTGTTAGAACTCGAAGTTGTGTACAATGCAAGCTATTACATTATTCAAAGGGAAGCATATCGTGGAAGCATGGGGTGTTACATTCTCCCCTCCTTCTAACAATTTCATCCACCAAATTTCTAGAATATTATTTCATAAAAAGACTTGTGTGGTTCTCTATCATATGTTCCATGGGTTACCACGTTGCCTCTTCCATCTTATGGTTTCACCATATAACATTTACCAGATGAGTCATCCAGTTTCTCAGCACTTGTTCTCTGGTATCAATAATCCTGACGGCCTCTTCTCCATAAGACAGCTCGGGTTCCAGTTCTACTTCTTCATAAGTGAGTACATGCGTTGGGTCAGGCATGTATTTTCTCAATAGTGATACGATGAACACATCATGAACTTTGGAGAGATTCGGCGGCATTTCCAGATGATAAGCCGCAACCCCAATTCGTTCTATAATTTAGAAAGGTCATATGTACCTGGGACTCAGTTTTGTTTTCATACTGAAATGTATAAAAAGCATACATGGAGACACCTTCAAGAAAACATGATCTCCTAACTGAAATTCCAAATCATTCATTCGATTATCAGCATAGCTCTTCTGCCTACTTTGAGCTGCATTGTTGTTGGTATGGATTACCTTCACCTTTTCCATTTCTTCCTCAACAAGTTATTGGCCTACAAGTTTTCTTTCACCAACATCATCCTAATAGGTTGGTGTGTGACATCTATTTCCATATAACTCTTTATATAGTTCCATCCAAATACTTTAATTGAAGCTAATGTTATATAAAAATTCCACTAGAGGTAAATATTGATCCCACATACCCCGAATGTCAAGTGAGAAGGATCTCAACATGTATTCTAAGGTTTGAATAGTTCGTTCTGATTTTCCTTCTATTTGAGAGTGGTATGCAGTGCTCAAACGAAGTTCAATATACCGGGCCTTCTGAAGACTCTATGTGAATCTTGATGTAAAATGGGGATCATGATCAGAAACAATCGATAGGGGTACTCTATTAAGTCTCACAACATCATTAATATATAGTATTTCTATACTTTCAAGTGGTAGATCTTCTCTTATAGCAAAAAAATGTGCTGAATTGGTAAGACTATCAACAATGACTCATATTGCATCGTTTCTTCTAGGAGTCTTTGGTAGCCCTATGAAAATTTCCATCGTGATATTATCCCATTTCCACTCAGGTATGTGAAGAGGATTCATGACTCATCCAGGCTGTTTCCTTCCATCATTCACTTGTTGATAAACCATACATCTTGACAGAAAATCACCAATCTCCCTTTTCATGTTGCCCCACCAAAATTGTTCCTTCAAATATCGAAAAAAATGTGGTGCTCTTAGGGTGTATAGAGAAATTGGAACTATGAGAATCGTCAAACAATTCCATTTTTAGATCAGTATATCTGGAACACAAAGTCTCTTCCCAAATTTCAAAATCCAATATTCATACTCATGTCATTCAATCTCCCATCATTCACAGCATTAATCTTCTTTTGAAATTCTTCATCATCGGTCTGAGAACTCTTTATCCATTCTATTAAAGATGGTTTGGCAACCATTCAAAAAAGTATCAATGTTTCACCTTCCATGGTTATTCCCATATCCATTTTACTATATCCATGAAAATTGGATCCTTTTCAACTCTCATTTTGTTCAAAACTCCATGATCCTCTCTGCTCAAAGCATCTGCCACCTAATTTTCCTTCCTTTGGTGGTTGTGTATCGTGCAATCATCATCCTAGAGTAGTTCAAGCCATCACTTTTGCCTCATGCTGAGTCCTTTCTATGATAAAATATACTTCAAACTCTTGTGATCGGTGTATATCTCACATTTTTCACTATAAGGATAATGTCTCTATACCTTCAAATAAAAGATTAAAAAAACTAACACAATATCATGAGTAGGATAGTTTTTCTCATGAATCATTAGTTGTCGTGATTCATAGGCAATAACCCTATCATTCTGCATAAGGACACAACCAAGTCCTTTCTTTGAAGAATCACATTAAATAACAAACCCATCATTCCTCGATGGTAGAGTCAATATAAAATCATTGAATAATCTTCTCTTCAGTTCATCATAACATTTTTCACACACTTTTTTCCAAATAAATTTAACCACTTTATGTGTGAGCTTCGTTAATGGGTTAGCCATTTGGGAAATGTAATGGAGGAAACACTGATAATAACCAACTAAACCAATAAAAATGTGTACCACAATTATACTCATTGGTGATGGTCATTCTTGTATTGCTCTTGTCTTAGATATATCAATGGAGATTCCATCCTTAGAGATAATATGTCTATGAAAATAAATATCTTGAATCCAGAATTCACACTTGTAAACTTCCCATATAATTCATGTCTTCTATGAGTCTTCAGGATAATGCACATGTGATTTTCATGATCTTCATAGATTTTGGAGTATACCAAGATATCATTAATAAATACCACTACAAAATCATCGAGATATTCCTTGAAAACTCTTTTCATTAGATCCATGAATAAATATGGTGCATTAGTCAATCCAAAAGGCATTACTGTAAACTCGTAATGCCTGTACCTGGTTCGAAATGTTGTCTTCGAAATTTCTTCCTTTTTCACACACAATAGATGATATCCAGATCAAAGTTCAATCTTTGAAAATTATTGAGCTCCATGCAGTTGTTCAAATAAACCATCAATGTGAGGAAGGGAATACATGTTATTAATTGTTATAACATTGATTTCCCTATAGTCGATACATAAACTCGTAGATCCATCTTTTTTCTTAAAAAAAGGATAGGGGGTCTCCGTGGAGAAACACTAAGGGGAATAAATACCTTATTACTCAATTACTCTAGTTATTTCTTTAGTTCAACTAATTACACAATTACCATTCAATAAGGGGTCTTTGATGTAGGCCTTAAACCAGGAATAAAATCAATGGAAAACTCAATTTCTCATTCCGGAGGATATCTAGGTAAATATTCAGGAAATAAATCTACATATTCTTTGACAATAGGTACTTCCTCTATTTGAACATTCATTTCATCACCAACAGTAATTTCATTCTCTTACTTTCCAATAATTGAATTTAGTTGAGCTACTGTGGGTGCATCTAGATAATAATTAGTCGGTGACAAATCTTCTTTAAAGATAAGGTGTTCTTTATAATCATCATCAAAAATTGTAACCTCTTTCTTCTTACAATAATTTTTTGCATCATGGTCGGAATGCCAAACCATACCAAGGATTATATAAAATTAAAGCATGGATCTAACGATGAGGTCAACAGATAAAGAACATTTATTTTCTCTAATAGGGATTGATTCACAAAACATTGTTACAATAATACTTCCCTTAAGTGTTTTAACTGAAAAATCCCTTGTTAAATCAAATTGTAAATATCTAATTTTCTTACCAAACTAGGAAGATATGAAACAATGTGATGATCTAGAATCAAATAAAGCATTGGCTATTATTGAGGAAACCATTAAATTACCTACCACCACGGCTTTAGGAGCATCAACCTCAGCAGTAGTGATAGCACAAGCTTGTCCTTGATCCCTTGGCCTATTCTGAGGAAAGATCCCTTGATGATTTGGGAATTCATTTGCATAATGTCCCATCTCCCTATAGTTGTATCATGGAACATCGGTAGCATCTTTTTTACCCTTGCAATCACGAGTTTAGTGGCCTTTTTCACCACACTTGTAACAGACTCCCATTCGTTTCAAGTAAGTACCGAGGTGTTTCTTCTCACATTTAATGCATGATGGATATTCAACTTTCCCCTTTTCCCCTGATTTCCATTCCTAGAGTGATCAGAAGATCTCTTCTTCTATTGGGTTGCTTTGAAATCCTAAGACTTAGGGAATTCTTTTTTTTTTGTCTTGATAGCAAATGAGACAGTATCTTCATACGATGTGATGTATTGTGAGACTAATGCTCAATGGAGAAATTGTTTTAACCTATCAAATAAATGATCAATATTATATCATGGGTTACATATATAATTTGCTGCTTTCCTTACTATCCTTGTAAAGTTAGCCTCATACTTTGCAACATTCTCATCCTCTTTTGGCCTCAAAATTAGAATTTGTCTTTCCATATCTTCTTGATGGTCACAAGGATTGTATTTTTTTAATAAAATATCTTTTAACTCCCTCCATTCTATATTTTATATTTCATCATCTTCCTTCATGTTTTGAATCAATGACCACCATTGATCAGCATCTCCAGAGAGGCAATAAACTGTCATGGTAACTTTTTCCCTTTCACAACTCCCCAAGGCATGGAATATTTTTTCTATGGAATCAATCCATTGCTCAGAATCTAGTGGATTTGTACTCCCATAGAATGTTTGTGGTTGGGGCCTCATGAAGCGATCTAACATTGATCATCCATGCTGCAGATCATGGTGATCCATACGAGTAACGTTCTTATTCATAACCAGAGTGAGTTTTCCCAGTATGGTGATTAGCTGATCCGCACTAGTTGCATCACCATCTCTACTATAATAATCTTGCGTAGGAGAGGAATCTATACAAGGAGTCTGTGCATTGATTTAGTTTCCATTTATTCCACTAGGCGAAATTTCTAAAAAATGGCATAAACTATATCAGTTTATAAATCGAAATACATAATTCCAATCATGTAAAACACTTTACATAAATTGATCAGTTTATGGATATAATCAATAATCATACAGATGTTTTCTTTGAGGAATTATATACTCATAAACCCATCAAAATGTTTTTTAAGTATAATGTGAATTATCCCATTCATATCCCTCGGGTGTGTCGTAACCAAGAGTGCAGCAAGGCCCGTTGTTATGCACCAATTCCCATTTGAGTCTTGCTCAAAGCGGTGTTTTTCGGTTTTACCCCTAGGTACATTTGTGCGAGAGCTGCATCTACCTACACGTATCCGGGCATGGAAGTATTTACCAGAAAACTCACAAAATCTCTATAATACCCAAATTCTAGGAAGTTATTCTATACTAATCCTCAAATCCCATCTAAGGCCTATGTTCTCTACTTAGAGTTTATCTAAATCTAGCTCCCAAGGTTTCCACTAAACATACTCTGATACAAACTTTAACACCACAATCCCAGTTTCCCAGAGTCGGTGCATTATTACATAACATTGGCATGATCACAAAAGATCAAGTCTCGAAAGACCTATTAGTTTAGTAGTCTAGGAAGCACTAGATACATTCATAAGTCTTATATTACATCATAAAGTAAAAAAATACAAAAACATCATGTCTCTATAGAACACAATAATATCCTCTCATACTATCCCTATAGTTCATCATAAAATAGTTTTTCAAATCCAGGGAAAACTAAAACATTGAAATAGGTGAGATCAGATGCCCAGTAAGGATACCAATATAGAAGAAACATTCATAAATAGTCATAAACATTTAAGGTAATGTATAACTAAAACAAAATACTTTTAAACTTGAATATAAGCATAATATGTAGGAAATAAATGGAAATAATTCAATTTACTTATTCAAATGGATATTCTATTAGTCGAATAATCAAATAAAATATCAATAACCTCTTTCATAATTATGGAATGCATAATGTCAGACTATCATAACCACATATTCAAGGCCTTGTGCCGTGACTACAAATAAGATTTTGTCACGGCCTTGTGCGAATACACTATTTTGTCTCATGAGACCTACTAATGAATCGTGGAGCTTCATTGCGCTCCACCTGTCACTTATTAAGTCCAATTCATTCCTCATATGAACAGGTTTCAAGATAACAATAACATTCATATTAAAACTAGTATACGAAATGTCAAAAATTTATCCATAAACCATGAATGGTATAAAAATTACACATCCATAGTGAAACATATCACAAAACCTTTAATACTATATAGATGTTTTTTATCATAATAAATCAGCTTCAAATAAGCTTAAAATCCATCAATGCATGTTGACATAAATGAAATCAAAACTACTTGTGAGAAATATATATTTTCTTCAAATAATTTATAAGTCACATAATTATAAAATAAGACATTTACATTGAAAATATTCTTATAAGATTTTAAGGTAAGATTTGACGATTTTATAACAGCGGGAAAAAGCCTCACCCATCATATAAGATTAAAAAAATTCTTACCATAATTCTGTCTAAAAGATTAAAAAGAGCCTTGTTTGGAAAATGACGGAAAGATTTATTTATAAACATCTTATAAAAAGTCAAAACTGGTATAAATGAAATTAACCCATAGTCTATGAAATTGTAATAATTATTAGACATACATTTTTAAAATACATGGATGTTGATGATAAAGCGGCCCGAGTAGATAATTACGTATAAACAACCTCGGATAATGAAGAGATTTTAAAATAAACCCTTACCTTTTAATTTTCCTTAGTCGAGAGTAGTTTAACCTCCTGTATAATTTTGAAATAATTTTAATTAAATTATACAAGAATCATATACATTAATATAATATCATATATGTTATTTTAGCATTGCATTGTTAATAATATCTTTGTATTATTGTTGTTTCAGGTTTTAACGTACTCATTTCATTTTATATTTTTTTTCTACAAAAGTTGTGTTTGTTAAGGATAGGTTGTATCTTATTCATATCCATAATTATATCATGTCCATAATGATTATTTTTAATCATCATATGTGAATTATACTTGAATGGATATGATGGGGAATGAATCTCATCACCTTCATGGTGACGGTAGACCGTACATACGCACGAGCGAAAATTCATTATTTTGATATTAAAATAATATATAATTGGATGTTATATCATATATACATAATAATTATAATGTTATATTTATTATTTACTTCAATTAAACATCATTATCACAAATATCTATATAATAATGTTTTTAATAACAATTACACCACGACGTGGAGAGGGTAAGTCGTACGTACGCAGGTATGGTGACATGTCAGACAAATGAAGGATAGAATGATAAATATGGATATAAAATATTTATAATAACATTAAAATATATAGAATATACTGGATATATTATTTTAGAAAGGAAATAACAATGAAATAATAGGTGGATGAAGAAAGGAACTTGAAAGAGGGTGGTGAAAGCATTACATCTTCTTCGGGTTCTTCTATTTGATTTGATCAAAAGGGCTCCTTAGGTTTCCTTTCAGATAAAAATAATGCATTTAGGATGAAGTGATAGAAGTTGAGAGAATATTTTGGTAGGGTTTGGCTGATCTAAAAGGCTTTGAATGTATGAATGTGAGAGAAGGGGGAGTTCCCATTTATTAAAGGTGTGAGGGGATCCTTAGGAAAAACCTAAAATATTATTTTATGATAAATTCATATTCAGATTATGATGGATCCAACATGACGTATTTATAGGATAATGTGGCTATGGGTCGCAATACTTTCAACCAATATATTTTAGACAGGTTTGGGTCAATATATTAACCTTATCGTTTATATTTAACTCTAAGTTAAATAGTTTGACATTTACCATATCCCTTTGTATTTTTATATTCTATGGTTAATAAACATACTATAACATGCCAAGAAAAACCGAAGTGGTTCATTATTAATATATATAACCTTATCTAAGTCATTTTGTCAACCCTTATATTTTTTGGAATATAATATCAATTAATAATATAATATTTGTTTTAAAAACGCAGTTATGTCAATTTTGACACTATTTTGTATTTTGTTTTTTCAAAATTTATAACAGCATTATTACTTCTAAAACAATTCATCTATCCAACACTAATATGTTATATTAACTATGAAAATGATTGTAATTCATTTAAAGTCTCATATTACATTTATTATGATATTTATAATTTCAATTACATTAATATTTCATTAATTAGGTGATTATTCCATCACCATTGTGTCATAAATAAATAAAATTATATAATGTATAAAAATTATAAATAAAATAATATTATTTAGGAAATATTTTTAAATTTATAATGAATATTTAAAACCAAATTTATCTTATTTATTACCCTATATTAAAAAAATTTTAGTTATTAAACATTGATTTTAACTCTTTTAACTCTTCATTGAATTAAATAATAATAAATGACATAATCTAATCCATGTGGATCAAAGAGGTTCATATATTATTCCTATGATTGTTTAAGGTCTTATTATACTTGGCCAATATAATTATAACATGTGTTAAAGTAATAATAATATCATTTTTACCCTTAATTACTCTATTTACTTTTAACCGTGGTAAATAAAAGTAAAAAAGTTTCTATTCACCAAAATTATCATTATCTTATTGAACCACATTTTACCCTTTAATACGAACCGTGTCTCCCATATTTTATTAATTTCATGCAAAAAAGTGGTAAAATTATGTTTTATGTGAATTTGCAAATTCTCCTAGGATATGGGTAAAAGATGGTGAAAAGTTCAATAAAATTTTTATATATCTAAAATTATTATAAACTAACTCAAATGGATTAAATTGAACTTATATTGGTATTATGTATCTATTTTGACATAAAATAAAGAAAATAAATAATTATATAAATAAAAAATTTGGTTTCAAACTATAACTCATTGTTTTTTTCACTATTCATAAAAAATTCGATGTTTGCATAAAATTACCAAAAAATCACCATAGGATAATTTCGATATTCAGAACGGAAAAATGAAGTCCATTATGAAGGATAAAATTTTTTAAATTTTTAAAAGTGTGTATTACTATTCATAACAGCTAGTTTGATCGGTTGTGGTGTGAGTTAGAACTCGTAGTTTCCTACAATGCAAGCTATTGCATTATTCAAAGGGAAGCGTACCATAGAAGATTAGGGTGTTACAAGATATGTTAATTACATGTTTTTTGTTCTTATATTTTAATTGTCTAATTATCCTCCTATAATTATGGATTTTATAAATAGATACGTTAACTAATACAAATATAAATTTATTTCTTCATTAATGGTGACATTATGTTACATAAAAAAGTAATAAGGATCATGAAGTTCAAATAAGGGTTATATTATAAACTATAATTAATTAGAATCTATTTTATAAATTTATTAAATGTAATTTTTTTTACAATTAGTTTTATTCTTGGGGAACATTTTATCTAGTGAAGGAATATTAGTTGATCCAACCGAGACCATGTTTTGTAGTGGAGTGGAATCATCCTATAACAGTAAATGAGATTATTTATTTATTTGGTTTAGTGGGATATTACAAATTTTTTATGAATTTTGTTTTCATAGATGTGTAATAAACTAACCAATCTAACTCAAAAGTGATTTAAGTTTATCTACAAAAAATTATTATGATGAAATTTTCTAAGAATATAAGATGTGGTTGGCTAGTGCACCTGTAGAAACTCTATCCTCTATTGTAGAAGTATTTTTTATCTATAGTGACGAATATATGAATGGTATTGGATTTTTTATCATAAAATATGAAATGGTAATCACCTATACATCTCAAAATATAATTCCTCATAAACATAATTATCTAACTCATTATTTAGATTAAGATACAACCACTTTTTAACTAAAGATATGGAGATGCTATTTTTAGGGGGAAAATGTAATATATACCTAGATCATCCAAGTTTGAATTATATATTTACAAAAAAAAATAACTAATAACGAGATAGAGGATATGGTTGGTAGTTCTTAAAGACTATGATTTTTCAATTCATTATCACAACAAAAGAGAAAACAATGTCATATAAGCATTTATTAGAAAAGATCCTAGTGTTTTTTCAATGATGATAATTAAAGGAGATCCATTAACAAAGGGTCTGGTAAGGTTTTTCATGGGAATCCTAATTGAAGATACATCATAAATAAAACAAAAAAATTACTTCTAAACTATTATTACTATATAAGATCAATAAATCATAATTTTAAGATCCTTTAATAAAAAAAGATAGAGGTTCTAAATAATTTTATGTTTCATGAAATAACTATTAATTAACAAGTTTCAATGAAATTAGGTATAAGGATATTTATCCCAACTAATTTAAATATAAAGAAGTAGATAATAGATTAATATCATAGATATACATTCTATATGCATCCTGAAAGCACTAAAATCAATAGGGACCTTTGTGATCATTATTAGTGGGATGATATAAAAATACATATTTCTTATTAAACTAGAATGTTTTGTCTGTGTCAACAAGTGATGTAGGAGAGGTAACATCCTAAATAATCATTAAAACCCTACCAATAACAATATGTAATAAAAACATTGTTGCATACTTTTTCACCGTCCATCCTAAGACATCCAATGGAAACAATGTTATATGTGTAATCATCAATAAATTGAAAATTTCTACCCATTTCAATAGGAGATGATTTCTCAAAGGAGTAATTAGATTTCCTCTATATTCTAGATGTAAGGAGACACTATGGAGTACCCCTAACAATTCTTTCTCACAAAGATCCATGAATTATTAATATTCTCTATAGAATCCTTCAAAAGGAAGTCAATATAGAAGAAAACATCATCATATCCTATCATCCACAAAATAATGCGTAGTCTACATGGAAAATTAAAAAATTTGAAAACATTATATGGTCTATCACACTTAATTTATGAGGGATTTATGACCAAAATTTTCTACTTATTGAGTTCTCCTATAACAATATATTTTACTCGAGTATTCAAGTTGAGCTTTTTGAAAATCACAATATAAAAATGTGTGGAACTTCAACATGTTGAGATGAAGTTTTAAAATAGAAACATTTGGGACCAAACATTGTGAATTAGAGTATAGAAAAGATATAATTGATTTATAAACACATCAAGGTTGTTTAGATTCCACATAAAAGATATGCTGACAACCAAATGGAGGGAAATTAATTTCATGTAGAGATCATTTTCTTCACATTATATAACCATGGAAATAAGTTATGAAATTAAGAAAGATGGTAAAACATATTCGAAGATATATTATACATATGATCTTCTTTATCATCTTTGAGTGGTTGTTTATCTATTTTCACTACTTCCAAATATTTCCAATGCCTATGATGTCTTCCATAGGTCCCTATCAATAATGTATATGTCTAACCCAAGACATATACATTACATTAGTAGTATTGAATTGAAAAATTGATTTTCTTATAAAGAGGAAATTGTCTAATGTATTTACATAGGGGAAAAAGTATTTAGTAAGTGACAACACAACTTGTGAATACCCTATAGAGTAATAACTAGTTTTGAAAAATAAACTTCAGAACCTATGGAAATGATTAAAGAAAAAACTACCATATTTGGGTGTCCAATAGTAAAATATGTAGGATGAAATTTCATAAGGGGGATAATGTAACATCCTAAAAATTCATTCTATGGTGAATAAAATAACAATTTTTTCAAAACAATATCTTATTATATTTTAAAGTTGAAGTGCATAGAAATAATATTACAAAAGGAATATTATGTGTTAGGTATTAATGTATATAACTACAAATAATACTATAAAATGTATATAAAAAACAAATTATATCACCACGAGATGGTATACTCCATCGGATCATACACTTCTCGGAATACTGTACATGAATTAAAAAAATTAACAAAAAATTAAACCTTGGAAATATAATATACATTATAAATGTAATTTTAAAAAGTATAGGGAATGAAGTAATAAATATTGATGTATGTTGGTATATATATGGGATGTGAAAGGAAATGGGTCCAATAGGATATGAACATAATATTAATGTTACGTGACTATTGTTAATATGACTATTAGTAATTATTAATTCTAGTAACGTATCCATTATAAAGTGATTGTTAATATTATTTTATATTAAATATAATGAGAAGATTAAATATAATATTGGAAGACAAATATATGGACTCAAATAGTAGAATCATGCCTTATGAAACATATTTTTAAATGTTTGGGATACAGGTAGCATCATTACAGTTTCCCTAGGATTAGGTCTATGTAGTGATTAAACAAGTGAGGTATGAATGATATCACATATGAAAAAAGTTTTATCTAGTAGATATCACCAATAGATCAATGTTGTGTGAGACACATTATACAATGTACTACATCTCACACCTAACCCTTAGAACCTATTTTGTTGTAATAAGGGTTTATATATCTATTGCCTATTATTATTTAGGTGGATTTATTTTAAAAATGAATTAGTAGTTTTATTAATTTATTATTATTAATTAATGTGACACCCATATTTAATATTCTTAAAATTAAATAATATGATAAAATATATTTTTAAATGAAGTGGAAATGGCTGTATTTATTGGAAAGAGTATTTATTTATTATTCATTTAATTTCCTTTAAAAATATAATATGGTTTATAAAAGGTCAAAAATGTCAACATTTATTTATAAATTATTGTTATATAACTAAATTTAATATATTTCGATACTATTTCTACTAAAATAGATATTATTTTTTATACAAACACATCAATTTTATCCAATGGTTAATATTTAATAATTTTCTATGACAATTTTTTTTGTATAAAATATAAAATAAATTAATAAATATGGAAATTATTATGATATCATAAATACACAATCATATATAAAAATTATTTTTATGTCTTTATCTATTAAAAAATTGATTATTTTATAAATATTTTTATTTTAATATAATTATAACAATTTCTAAAACAAGAAATTACATTCCTATGTCAAAAATAGAAGTTAATATTTTTATAACTATATTTGTGTGTAAAAATTAATTTTACAGGGTAAATTTAATATTATAATTCTATTTTAGTTTTAATTCATTAAAATTTAATAAAACATGACATAATATTTAAAATAATGTGAAAAAAACATGGCGTAGCCAATTTTTATTCATTTTCCACAACCTAGAATTGCAATATTGGTATTTTGAAATTATTATAAATTTCCTACCATTTTATGATAAATACCCACCCATCCCTAAAATCCCTTAATAATAAAATTATATTAATTAACCCTCTCTAAAATCACTCCATGTTTTCTCAAATATCTAATGGTTTCCATCTCCATGCTTCAAGAATTTATAGCTAAATGTAACGGATCCCTCCTCCTATTCTTTCCATTCAAGTACCTCTTTTCTGGACAACCCTATAAATTTTTAATTACATTAATTTCCTTAAGTTATTATTATCCCATTATATTCAAATAATGGTTTTAAATTATATAGCATCATTACCACCCATTATTTCTTTTACATAATCCATATTTCATACCCATATTGCTTCCAAATTCGTTACATAAATTTTTCCCTTCTACATGGAAAACTTTTATGATATGAATAATCAACCCATTTCTTTAATCATATTTTTCTCCAAGAAGTATCCATGATTTAATTATTGGGGACAATAAATTATGAAACTAACATTACTTTCTAATTGGTAAAAATGATGTAATTCCCATGTATTTAACCATTTATGAATTTAATGACTTTTATATGATACATGCCTATTATTTTGTAGAGGTTTTTAATAAAATGATTTCTTATTATCTATATTGAAAAAGTGGATTTATATTTATATAGGTTTCACCATGATATCACTCCAATGTATTGGGTAAATAATTTATTTATATAGATTAGATATTTTATAATACCTTGGTGAATGAACCTGGTAATTTTGATTTATAACAGATTGGTGGGGTTATTATGAATGTATCATTTCTATGTATTAGAAACATTTCCATGTTATGCTTCATGGTCATTATATTATTTCATACCTCACATTCTAATGATCATACCATATTGTTATTCCTTAAGATCACTTGGTAAATATTTCATGTTAATTCCCTTACTAGACATTGTGCCCACCACTTTCTTTTAATATATGTATTTGGGATATATGATGTACTAAAAAACTATGGAAGAATACATGAATAAATATTGAAATTTTTTATAAGTAATAATAAAATTTCATGTATTAGAAAATTCGATATTCCATATTATATCTTGTATCAATGTGACAATAGGGTTTTCATGGATTGGTTAACCCTAGAGGGAGACCATACACAAGTGTGAAGTGGTTCTGATGACGATGATGGGACCTGGAGAAAGAAAAGTGGTGTGAAGACCTCATGTCTTGACTAAAGATAGATGATGGGGTGTAACCATATGTTCTCAATCGTTATAGAGGATGGGGTATGACCATGTACCCTAAACCAAGATAGAGTATGTGGTAAAACCATATGGCGTGACCCAAGATCCATATTAGGGTACTACCTTGTGGATAAGCATAAAATAGTGTATGGTTATTGACCTTCCCACCCATTCAAAGATAATGGATGGATAAGAGGTTTATTATATGAACTAAGACTGGGGATGGGGTATGGCCTTGTGTCCTGGCCTAGTAGATCTAGGGATCTAAAGACTTCATGTCCTCACTTGGGATTCATTTTCCTTTTTTCCTAACATAATTGAAATAATGTTAAAATGACATTATGGATTGACTTAGGTTTGATCTAGGGATGCAATGTCCATGAGGCTTAACCATAGGATTTTTTAGATATGGGACTTGATCTGAGACATTTGTTAGACATGTATCTTGATATGATGGGTGATTACGTCGTCAATTAATCACGGTTCAATATGTGATGACACATGAGACTTTCTATCTGACATGGTGTTAAATAAAGTATGGTTTGGTGTTTTGGATGTCGGTTATGCACCCGACGACCTGATGGTTGTGTGTGTAACTCACCATGTATTGAAGTGGCACAAATTATAAATGATAAACCACTAAGAATAATTATTTATTTATTTATTTTATATATGTACACAAATTTATGATGTTGTATATTATGGATTCCTGGGGATAATATACTATGTTTTTTATAAAACAGTATATGGTAACCTTGGTATACATTCAGACCATATGTTTTCTTTTCAACCTAGA
This sequence comes from Viscum album, assembly GCA_963277665.1. Lineage (NCBI taxonomy): Eukaryota > Viridiplantae > Streptophyta > Magnoliopsida > Santalales > Viscaceae > Viscum > Viscum album. The sequence continues at coordinate 1,336,517,540 of OY728163.1, read as the reverse complement.
GTATAAAATGTGAGATGGATTAGACTTGTGATGATTTATGGGTATATAGAGATCTAGATTTATATGATGTTGAATGTTTTATTATAACCTCCCTGTATTTTGTAAAAAATATTATCTTATTTTTGTATGGACTAGCTGGAAATCAGTTGTATATTTCTATGAAAACATCATTTTGATATAGCATTGTGTTCATTTTATTACTATTAAAATTGATGAAAATTGTGTATTCTATTTATTTTGTTGTTTATTATATTATTTTATACATTTAAAAGATTTAATTATGTCCGGAAATTTAATTTGGTCCCTCTTCACTGATTGGAAACCGCTAGTGTACGAGGTGGCATGCTTTAGTTCATGTAGTACATCAATAAAACTTAATTAATTTATCAGGATGTCACATGACATATTTTAATAATATTGAAGATAATATATGGTTCATAAGTTATTGTAGGGGCATGGAGAATCATTATATTAACATGGGATTATAGAGGATAAGATAAACTGTGATGGTGGTGAACAACCAGTCCTAACAAGACGTAAGTTTTTCACATCAGGGTTTAACCTTATAAGAATGTCACATGTCATACATTACTTGATTTTATGTATTTATTGAGGTTTATATGATTGGTAAATACTATGAAGAACATCGATTTTCCTTATTTGTAAGATAGGTAAAAAATCAAAGTGGTAAATACTTTAGGGATAAATAGGAATTTTTTAAAAAAATAACCCCTAAATCACCTACCCCTAGGGATTTTTCAATATCATAAGTGGCATATCAATAATCATAATCAAGGGTTCATCATCAAATTAAAAATGATTCCATAATTAAATGAATCATTACCTCCACCATGATCATCATAAAGTATTTATCACATTCATCATCATTGTCCTATTTGTATTCATCATGAAGTCATCAACATCTTCAATATAATCATCATGTAATTCTTCATAACACCATTATTAAGATGAGTCTCACTATAGAAAATATGATACATTAATACCATAGGTTCAACAAAAGATCAATGATACGTTAATATTTGTAATTATCGAATATTATGTTCTTATAGAATAATCATATGATCTATAATTTATCAGCATATTTAATCCACTTAATAGTATTTCTTCCACTATCATATAAGAAATCATTGAATTTTCACTAATTTCATCATTATATTATAACGTATAAATAAACATCCTTCATTATAAATATTGAGGATCAATCATGATTATATAATAAAAACACCTCATCAAACTACTTGTACAATAATAAAAACTATTCTCAAGTAATCCTTGAATCCATTACAATGTTTATAGGTCTGAGTAAAATTTTTATGTCATTGCCATTGAAAATATTATATTATATTTATCACCCAAATCCACATATTAACTCATAATTTTCATTTACCTAAACATTGGGGATTTGAATCGGTAATCAAAGGGCACTATAATATTCTAATTGTGAAAAAAAAATGTTGGCCTATGTCTTTAAAAAGATTCTAGATGGGGAAACAATCAATCATGAAACATAACATCTTAAAATACCAAAAAAACCTCCTAATAAAACCTAAATCCACTCAAAATTTTTACGATTATGGTATTGGTGATAAATAAATAAATTTGGATAACTCGTTTGTTGAATATATATACACTCTTGATATAGCACATTTTCCATAATTTAAATACATTCATGTGGATCTGTGTGTCATAATAATAGAAATAAAAATAAAATAATCAAGTTATATTACATTTTTCATTTTGGGAACATGATACAGTAAAGAAACAAACCTCATGACTTGAACTCAATAGAACAATGACAAATCCCCCAATCCAATACAACCCACCGAGAATGTGGGTGGTAATAATAATAATAATAATAATTTTAAAATATTTGGGGGGAGGGGTAAATGTAAAAAAGGTACAGACACACCCACACATGCACCTAGGGGGGGGGGGGTCCAACTCAAGACATTCTCAATGTATCCATATGAGCTCAAACACATTGATTATTATAAAATAACATCTGAATATGGGGGATGAATTTCTAAAGTATAGTAGCAATACCATAGTAGTCACTATAGAATTTACTTAGAAATTGTAGATATTATAGGTAGATGTCTAAAAAAAGATTTAAATACTTTGTTTCTTGGGGGATTTCATATAAGGCATGGAAAACCTATTTGAAATGGACTTTGGGCCCCATTAGGGGGGGGGGGGTCTGTGAACTTCAACTAAGGGTGAGTTACTCTTTCGTTGGTTGGTTTCCTTGTCCAACTAATAATATGTGAGTGTTGTTTCATAAGCTTATTCCTTAAATAAATACTTAAATAATTATTATTATTATTATTTAATGATTCAATTTATATATTTCATTCAATTTTTACAATTAAATTCATTCACTCTGTATACATGGAACTATATAATATAATTATAATAATATATTATTAATATTTATCTTATTATATGCCCATATATTTTAGAGTCATAACCTAGTCATGTGATATCCCGCCTCTATCACTTCCCCGAGTCAACCAACTAACTATGAATCACCTTACTTTTCAAAGTGTAAATACAATGATGCATGTATAGAATGTTTCCATCACAGTCTTTTCGATGCTAGTGCCAATGACTGGACCACATTGGGTAAACTAAACTATGTTCAATATAGTTAAATTTTCAGTGAAACTAATGATCTCATTCTTTGAAACATTGAATAACAAATTAAACTAATTTGAACAATACACTTCGGCAGGATTTTAATAAACAAACCTCTAAAAATTATTAATGTACATAGAGGGAACCACCTTTTCCAAAACCATTCTTATGATTAACACTTCATAAATTATGTGTATGAAATAAATAGAATCAGGTCTACATAATAATCTATAATTGATTTTTAAACATCATAGGACTCAATATATAACCATAATATGAAAAAATTCTACCAAAGAATCATGACATAAATATAATCTCAATCCAAGATATGTTTTTGAAAAAATTAAATAAACAAATCACACCATAAATTAATCAATTAAATTTTAAAAAAGATTGAATTTTTTTATCATCCAAATTCCATAGAACATCCAAACTAATATATACACCACAATCTAAAAACAATTGTGTAATTAAAATAATTTATGAATTTTATTACATCCAAATTAGTTATTTTCTCCAAAACTAAAACAATTGTGAAAATCATTTTAAATATTTAATTTTTTAAAATATTAATTTTTGTTATTTTCAAAAATCTAATTATTAATGTTAAAAATTAACACTGAAATAAACACCCTATTTAGAGATCAAAGAAACCATGTTAGAAAAAAGTGATTATTCTCTATGTTAAATTTTCATATTTACCTCTCTTTTATGAAAATAAAATATTTAAATTTAAAATTTAGAAGCTCCAAAACTATAAGTTCAACTCCACTTCATAAATTTATATAATCTCATACAAAGAATGTTTTTTAAAAGGTATATCAATTCCAATAAAATTTATTTCATCATATATTTTAGAAATGCTTAATTTTTTAAAGGATGTGTATAATTTGTCTCATATAAATTCATCTCCTGTAATAAATCAAAAAATGATCAAATTTAGAATATTAATTCTTATCTATGAACTATATATCAATCCATTCATGTTAAAATTTTAATTTTTTGAAATAAAGTACAAATATTTATATGTTTTATTTTGTATATAGAATAAATTATATCCATATATTGAGTAAAAATTCTATTTTGAATTTTTTATATTATTTTTATGCAATTAATAGTATCTAGTGAAGTTCAAAAAAATTACATGAGTATATAAAAATGGTATTTTAAAAAAACATTATGTAGATATGTTATTTTAATTCAAGAAGTGAAATTTTAACATTTATAAAAATTATAAATCAAAATAGTAAATATATCACATATATAAGTCGTAATGGTTGAAATTAAATATGCTTATGTTGCAGTGTATATTTTTTGAAAATCAAGACTTATATTATATTTTGTTTTTTTGATGTTTCGACCCCATAAATTGATTAAAATGGTATATTTTCCATATTATTCATCCATTAAAAACCTTTCTATATATTTTTCTGAAATAACGATTTTGTATTTACCCTTGAGTTTTATTTTTTATAAATTCAGAGATATTATAATTTAATGTTATATATAATATTTATTATATAAATAAATGTTTCCCTGAAATAATGTATATTAATATATCCTAAAAATAATTTAAAATATAAATTTTGAATCATTGGTTTTTATTATAATGATGGTTTTTTCTAGATGTGGTATAACTTTTATGTTCGGGTGTCAAAACAAGCACTTTGTACATTCGGTTTTTTGAGTAAAAATTCCAGTTATTATTTTTAATAATGAGGCTAGTGATATATTGTGTTAGAGGATAGTGTGGAATGGATGTTTTAAAATATTTTATGACTCATATTATTTTAATTGAAGCTAATGGTTCATATAGTTGGATAACAAATGTATTAATGAGTGGTTACACATGGAATTAACAGAGGAGTTCTCTTATGTTCAAGTTATTGTATATAATCTTTTTATTATTATAGTAGAGGTATTTGTATAATTAATTCTAGTTTTTATAAAAATAGATAAATTCTTATAAAATTTTATTGAATCTTATCCTTAGATATTCCTTATATTCATTTTTATGTTTCAACAACGATGATGGATTAGGGAAAAATTATTAAATTTCATTGAATGCACTATCAAGATAGGAAAATTTATTCTACATCACACACGTCACACTCTAATTTGATATTATCCCGCTCTAGTCAATATTTACCCACCTATATTCCTATAGTGAAAATGTAGTGATACTTTTTAGATAAATATTAATAATAATATTTTTCAAATATTTGATAATGATTTAATATACAAATTCTTTCAATGAAACTTATTCCACATTCAAATATATTTTTTATTATTTTTAAATTGTTGATAGATTCAAGAGTTATTGTGGAATTAATTTCTTAAATTTAATTTTCATAATTATATGATAATAGAATTGAAAAACAATTTAGCTAATTTAATAATTATTCAATTATTAAAAAAAGGATGATGAATTACAAAAATAATTTTATGGAATAGAATTCATAATTAAAGATGAATATTTCATTTAGATTATTCTATCTATAATAAGTATACATTGAAGAGAATTGTTTTATGGATTTAACCTAAAACATTCATCTCTTAATGATAAATATTTTCCTATTTAAATTATTGAAAATAATATTATTATTTTTTAATAGTATTATTTTGGATAATGATTTCTCTTGTGGTTGATATATTTAATATAATAATAATTTTATAATAAATAATATTATTTTTATTATTATAATATTTGGGAAAAATATATTTTCACATGGTAAATTGGTGTTGAATTATGTACCCTTTATTCATATTCATCATGTTTTTCTAATAGCATGAGTTCAAACATGATTATGGGTGTTTTAACCATTAAAATGACCAACATTCATATATTATCAATTAAAATTATTGTTTTTTCCCAAACTAATTGTAGGTGTGGCCTTGATATTCAAATTGAAGGATGATGAATTCAATAATGATGGATAATGAAATAAACTATAGGGTTGGCTGATAAAGGCCCCATGGTCTTCTAGGATGAGAACTAACTATAGATTTGATGAATGTGCAGGATGAAACATGAATCAAAGGGTGTAACGATCCATGAAACTATAGTTTTGAAAACATGATATTAAATTTATTGGGATACACAATTTGATGATTACAATGTGTATTTTTATGGTTTGAACGCATTCATAAATATCACACATTGTATAACCATGGGTCACATATTGTCTATCATAAAATCATTTAATTTTGTTTGAACTGAATTATATGCCCAGTTTTATATTATTCCCACACGAAAAGTATACTAGAACACATATCATGTATAGTGGCTCTGGTATTCAAGCAATACATGTCATTCTATTTGGACAATTCATGTTACATATTGAAAATAGTACTTATCTTGCAAACCAAAAATATACGGCATAGACATCCCATCCTATACATTCGTTGCACTTTTGATGAAATTATATATTGTCAAAAATATCATCGATATGAAATATTATAACACATAAACATTATATACCTATGGTTATATGTATTATAATAGAAAAATTGGGGTGTTTTCCTTATCATTTTTCATGGGACTCAAAATCGGGCCCATAAGTAGTTTATATTGATTAATTTTCTTCCAAGAGCACAATGGTTCAAATATTATTGAATGTATATACTATTTTATGAATTCTTTTAAGAATATTTTTTCGTTTATATTTGATACAATTATGTTGTAGTGGGGGAAATAAGTTTTATAGAGATATTGGGTTTCTAACCGCTAATGAGAGTTAGAATAGGGTGTGAATCCCATTAATGGGTTGTGTATAGGTAACCATCACTTAGTATTAAGGATCAAATTTTATGTTATTTATGATTAGGTCCTTTATTTAGGTGTATGATTAGTATCACCTTGATCTAATGGATGTGTGGGTCCTCTATACTATAATAAAGGTTATTAACCCCCTAGTTGTTTACCAATTATATGGGGAAATTCCTCTATATATGGAATATGAGTAATTTTCTATATGATAGTTTTCATGTTTTCCTCCCATAATATCAGATACACACCTTTATTTGAATACATTTCTCTACTACGAGTGGTTTCTCTATCATGGTTGACGATATAACATGAGAATATTTATGCTTCATTAGTAAAAATGGTGGTTTTTTGGATGCTCTAGGTTTGGTCATAAATCATTCATAGTAGAATACCTATTTGATATATTATACAATAGATTTGTGAAGTATGTCATATATAGTTTTGAGGATTTTGTGGGTTTGGTTATATATATGGTATTTCATGAATATTAGAAATATTTGTTTCGTGTTTAACAAAATTATTATTTAAGTGTTAAATAAAAATAAAACATTCTTTCCAAATATAAAATATTATATCATTACATATAACTAGACACTAAGAAAATTGTTTTGTCAATTCTCAATAAAAAATAATTGTATAACTAGAATCAATCTACTATGAAATGTGATGTTTTTTCTTCTATCCAATGACTTTTAAATCACCATTTCTCACCTTAATAGAGTGTTCTCCTTACATATTATAATGTTTTTGAAGTCCCTTAATTATAATTTATGAATTCAATTAAGTAATTTATATATTTTATTTAATCTCTAATAAGGGAATTATAATTCTATAATGCTATGAAAAATATACGAGGAAGCATAATATTTTAAATTATTCTTCATGAATTCATTCTATTTCATATTCCAATGACATTTCCATCCATGTGAGAAGAAGATGCATTCTTATTCATCACACTCCGTCTAAATATTTTATCTATTTAATTGATATATTCATGTAACCACTGAATTTGAACCATTCATTATATTATGAACCTGGCCTTTCACCTCTTATAATATAAGCGATGAGGAACCACAGTCCAATGAATCTTTATCTACCTTGGCAAGCATAATAAAAATATTCTTAATGGCATTCTATATACTTTTCATCCTATAATTTTTAGTGCATATTGATTATTTGTGTGATATGGTTTATAATATGATATTAATGGGTAATTCTTATCTGTATGAAATCCAAACATATCCAACTAGTAAATGTACTTTAGAATTTTGAATTCGAGAATACTATCAAGGCAAATATCATCTATTTTACACTACTATACTATAGTAAATATCTCATTTCATATAATCCACTCTTTCTCCTTCTCAATATATAGGATATGATATATCATGGTGTATTTATCCAGGTATTTATATTGCATATTCATATCTCTATTCATGGATGATAGCATGGTATAATGGACATATAAAGTATCCATCATTTATCTCTTACAGGTTTCCATTTCACCATCTCCCCCTCGCTGAGGAGGTTTATCAGGAATATGAGAGTCTATTATATAATTGATATTTTTCTATAGTGGTGAAACATATAATTGATGAGATCACTATTGAATTTTTTTCTGAGTACATGGTCTTTTACAATAAATTATCACATGGTTCTCAGGATTTATTTGACATTTTCAATAATAAATAAAATAAAATTTTAATACATTAAAATGATTATGTAGTGTGATGAAATACATTTTATTTTACTAATATGACACTTTTTTTATAAAATTCCTATAGAATTAACCATTAAATTTTTAATATCATATCATGTGTATATTACAGTCGAAAGGATCTATATTCACCTTTTCAGAACAAAAATAATGAACAATCCAAATTACTTGAACGTTTTTAGGTAGGTGGTCTATTCGACTACAATAATTCGAAGTTCCTGGATTCATTTCCATGATCCATTTAGTGGACTCCCCAATACCAAAATCTTATACTCCAATTTTACCAATACGTTCCTACATGTTACCACATTTTTTGAATGGGAAACTACTATTGATGCTAACCCAGTTGAGTCAACATAAATATTTCATTGGAAATCCTAAATAAATGAATGTGTCCAGACAAGTTTATATCAATGGTTACATTGTTAATCAATTAATGGAAGTCTTTCCTATACAAAATATTTAATTTAAAGATTTTATTATTATATATATATATATTATTTATTTTATCTTTTTAGTAACTTATTAGTATTTCTTGAATTTTTAGTAATTTATCATCCATGCTTGCAATAATAATGAACACATAATGCATTTATTTTATTCTATCTTATCATGATAGATATTTTATTTACTTTATCTGATTTCATTTGAGGAAAAAATAAATACTATATCATAAAAATAAATACATAACCATGAATTGAAAAAAATAAAATAAATATATTATATGATCATGATATTTTGACTACTAGTTGGTATATTGAGTGGATAAAGACCCAATATATGGCCCTAGGGGAATAACACCATGGGCTATGCATAGAATGAGTTATAGAATTCCACTTTTAATCTTTGTTTCTCCTTTTTTCAGTTTCAACTCTTCTTGATACAGAAACATATCCTTTCTTGTCAGATCTATTTCCTTTACATCTTCCTATTGACATGCATGAAATGGGAACCATGATTTTTGGGTTACAAAAAATAAATCATGGACTTATTTGTCCATACATATTTAGGGGGAATGTATAACACAAATATCATCATATTTAATTTAATAATAAAATTAAAAGAACTCTTTCAATAAGTAAATTCAATAAATTAAAACCAAACACCTGAATAGGTTAGTCAAAAACATGATCATCTATGCAATAAATGACTATGATTTTTTAAATATTTAAGTCATTTTATTTTTCCCTTTATAAAGATAAATTTCATGAATTAATAAATTGATTATTTTATTAATTATATTACTCATGTATCTTAATCAATTATTCAAATTGTCCATAAATATAGCGTCCCCTATAATTTAATATAAAATACAAAAAATAATTGGAAATTAAATAATTTCATGACATGCACCAAAGGTGTAATGGATTTTACCCCTATACTTCAACTTAAAAATATTCATATAGTTTAATTGTTACATGGAATGTTCTTTCACACTCTATTTCATTTCACTAACATTTTTTATGCTTCTTTCTATGTAAATTGAACTTCATTAAATTGTATACAAACATTAATGGTCATGATTTGGATGACATGTTGTTCTATGAGTCACGACACATGGTCTATATGGCATGTATTACTGCATGGAATTCCTTGAATGAATATAGAGTGTACCATTAGAAATTCTCATGGTGTATGCAACATGTACGATAACCATACACATTTAGAATTTTCATAATAACATTAAAATTAATTTATAAAGAAATTAAAATCTCACATGACCTTACTAAATCACTAGACATGAAAATCACATAGAAACCTCGGTCGCATAGTATGTATAAGAAGTTACACATCATATAGTATTTTTTTTATTTAATTAAGTAATTTTATCCATGTGATCAATATAACAAAATTCAAATCTCAATGTTCTCCTGGTGTGAGTTGGCCTACATTATAGAAAATTTACTTCTAGTTTTAAGGTGTGTGATACATTACTGGCCACCCACACTACATACAGAGAGACTCAATATGTATCTTGAATGGGTCGTTATGTGTTAAATGATAAGTAGAGACTACTAAATTCAATTTAATTCATGCAATTCTGTGTCACGCGGTTCATATTCAATTAATTTAATGTATTAATTAAATGTTTCATACATTTTATACATGGTTTCTACAAGTCATGTTGAGTCGAAATATTGTGGCTTTATATGGTGTGTACTCTAGTATCCCATTGTCTGCCCCTATTAAATTTTGTATCTACTAAAATTTAATATATAGAATAAAATTATTCCAAATATGAATCCCCAAAATGAAATTGCATGATTTACATGGATCTTCTTTTTTTGGTTATCCAGGTGTACAAAACATGTTCCCTATAATAATATGTCATGTAAATGTGTCCCTCAGCCAGACATTTTAGCACTGCTAGATGGGATCATCGATCATTCTTTATGTGTTATTGGAGTCTTCCTGAACATATACAACTTAAAAAATCATATTATTTAAACTTTTATATTAAATATTGAAAAAATATAAATTATAAACTACTAAAAATTGCATAATGGATAAAAAATAATAAATTATTATAAATTAAGATGTGGCCACTTTGATTTCAATTAATGATTTTCAAGTATAGTTGAAGATGTTGGTACAATTATTAATAATGTTTTCATTATTTTCATCAGATTAAATCATTATATCGTAGTAAATGGCACCCTATAATATTGAAGGGAGTATTTTTTCAAATATAACTTATAATTTATTTAAGAACAATAATCGTATTAGCTTGGTAATTCTATCTATGTTGATAAATTCAATTGAACTTCATTCTATACTGTCATTATGATGATTAATGAAAAGTATGATTAAACTAATATTATCCACACATGCTTTATTAATCTCATAACATCACCCTTGGATCTTTAGGTACTAAAAGGAAAAATACCAAATGCCCTCCATCATTCCCCATTGATCACAATATGAATTCCTTCATATTGAGTAATTATTTCTTATTCTCCCAAACATGAGTGTTATGATGGGGGGGATATACTCCTGGTATTGAGAGTGTTCTTTATATATCTCAATTCAATATTGAAAAATTTTCTTGGAGATAATTTATGCTTCCCAATAATCCTAATAACCCTAGAAATGATTTAAGTCAGGTTATATACATTGTGTTGGATGATTATAAATTTTACAAATGCCCAAAACTAGTATATTTTTTCTAATTATACCCTATGTCTATTAATAATAAAATTATAATTATTGTGTATCATAATGTGCGCTAACTCGTGGATATTTAAATATCTATTATTAAATAAATGAATCGATATTTTTTTAATGGTGATTAAATTAAATATATAATTTATATTGGTTTTTATCTCAACTCAAGATTCCTCCTTATCATTTATCAAATATTAAATATTAAATATTAAATATTTATATATGTAAATAAAAATCATCATATTATTCCTTCAATAAATAAATGAATTATATATTCACTACCTAGTGAATAAATATTTATTATAAATATTAATTTTAATTTTTCGTGTTACTAATCAACTATATGTATTTACATATTTATATATTGTCTTGTGAATAATAAATACGGGGAAAATAAATATTATATTTTCAAAATGATAAATAAAATTATTTAATATACAACTCACAAATATTTTGTGTTGAATAACATGTGATTGAATTTATGAAATCAAGAAACACTAAATAATTATTTTTCCTCAATCTAGAGAATGATATTAATTTTAGATTTTAAATTTAAATAGAATTGATCTTAGAGTTTGGAAATTCTTATTGTGTAACCCTTTAAAACTCTTTCTCGGTGGCATTAAGCTAGCTGGTCAAAAGTATATGATATGTATATAGTAATATATCAAGGATCCCGTTGAGAAAGAAGTTAATGTTGTAATGATAAAAACCATATAAAAATGATTATTATGTAATATAATCCCTTTTTTGGAATATCTCATCAAGATGGTTCAATTTTTTTTTCATCTACCAACAAACTAGAATATCAATCAATGACTACATGAAACGAAATAGTTGATGAATCAACATGGTTATGTATTTAATTATATAGTTCAATTCTAATTAAAAGTCTTTAGATATCTACTTTAAGTATCCAAAGATATAAATATTTTCTCAACATGTTCAATTAATGTATACCATTTATGATGCACCCAATGCATGGTACATTTTTGTGATCATATTTCATCATTATTTTCATTAATAAATCAATGTTGTTGATTCATGTTATACATTAATAATAATATCAAGTATAATAAAAAACCAAAAAAATGTCTATAGATAATAATATATAATGAAACGTATAAAAATTGATTTCTAATTCATGAGTATGACTTCATAAACTCTACTCTTATTGATTAACAAGGGAGAAACGTTTGGAATCAAAGCCTCGCCATCTTTTTAACATCTGACACATGATATTAAAAACATTATACGTTTCGCATTAGATTTATATTATTTAGACAATATGACACATGTTTTATAATATTTTCATATAATTTATAGGTGTTATATATAGTGGTGAAATTTTTTATCCTTTCAATTTGATAGATGTTCTAAGGAAATTATGGAATTAATGTTTTGAAAAATAAAAATCATCATAAAATATGATATTTACAAATATTCATAAATTTTTATATTCTAGTAATAAAAATTACGAAGAAAATTAGTTCAAGGGAACCAATTCCAATATACTCCTTCCTAAACATGATCAATATGATAACTAAATTTGTATCCTCATCTATCAAACATGATTCTTCTAGGGTATATTTATAGTTTCATGGCTTATCACATTAATTTGTTTATTCTTCTTACTGAGACTTCACCCACTACAAAAATACCTCATGAGGTGGTCTCCAAAAATATATACATTTTTCTCTTTTTCAAAAACATGATATCCTAGTTAAAACCATATCTTGGAAATCAACTACTTTTTAATCTTCATCAGAAGCCAAAAAATAATCGAACTCAATAGATATGGAAACCAATTTATATAATAATTTTTTCAATATTATTAATTTATACTTACAAGGATATTTGGTCAAATTACTATATATGAAGTCTAGTTTTGAATCCTCTTAGAAACTAGAAATCCCACTAATCCAACAATGAAGAACATTTTCATTTCAACAATATCAAGTACCACAATATTGTTCCAACTATAATTTTTTGAGGTTATCTCAGTTTTATTTGATATTCTCCCTCTATTCATTATTAAAAATAAATATGAAGACTCAGTAAATATCATGTCATGTGGGATATATTAAAATGTAATTTTAGGTATATATAGTATATTCATCATAATTATATCATCGTATGTTTTGACACATCCTCCTAGAGAGATTTAATTCCCTTTGATAGAAGCAACGATTTGGTCTTGATTCATTCCTCCTGATATTTTTTAATAATATATCAAACAATGCATTATTAATTAATCGATGAAACACTGTGGATCTATATTTGTATATATTCATTCCTATAACATCGGTCTCTTTATTAAATAATTCATGGATAAATATAATTTATTTTGTCTTCAAATTATAATACTTATCATCCATTTTATATTTATTATCAACATATATTCCATGTAAAACTATCTCTCTCATACTAACATCTTGTGGACACATGTATACATTTATTGCTTGTAAATCCAAACTATTTGGTGGTTTTATCAAATGAATATTCTGTGATTATAATTCACCCTTAAATCCATATATAATTTTTTGTTACTTTCATTCCATATGTGTCTTCTTTGTTATCACCATCTCTGGTGTTCATATCATACAGGAATATTCCATAAGCTTTCCTCTAATTATCTTTTCATTATGATCCAATTTTCAATATATTCATCATAGATTGTTTCTATGAAAAGTAAAATTTTTATTGATAATAACATGATGACTAGAAAATGTTTTTTCATTGACTATATATAGACATTTTGTAAAACCGTTAGTAACCAATCAAGATTTATTGTTACTGAATATCCACCCAATAAATCAAGTCAAATGTTGAAACCACCAAAATATAGACTATATTTTAGTACATGGAATCTATCACATGATTTATATAAACATTCCAATATAATCAAGTTTCATTTTAATATTTCTCTATATGATCATTATTCTTATCAAAAAATATATCACATATCTCAGTGAATATAAAACCATCTATTTGGTTTTCACTTTTTTAAATAGTATGTGTCATGGAAAAACACCTCTAAAAATGCCATGTGGAATCTAGTCATTCTATAAAAACTCTTGTACATCTATATCCTTAACCTCATTAAATTCGCGTTTTCTCCTATTTTCACTAATGATTAGTTCTTCCCTATTATAGAAATATGTTTAGATTCTAATAATAATTCTCTATATTAGGGTTGTTAATATCCTAGGTAGCTATAAGATAATTAATTAAAATGAATTTATTATTTTTTCTTGATTTACAATGGTATATATAGCTATATTTTGAGAAATAATTATATTCAGACACATGTTGTTATAATGTAATGTATTTATTTTATTTTATAAAAAATTTAAACAATTATTCAATTTGGTATGAATATGGTAAGCATCTATACTATTATTTTAATATAATAATAAAAGGAACCATAAAATATTTTCAATACATATAATACACCTCATTGATCCTCATTTTACTATCATCATTGTTTATGTATATAGAGAATTATGAGTTCAGTATTATATCTACTCAAAATTTATATATTTGATGAATACCTGTTTAACATATGTTAGAAAATGATTTCCTAGAAGATTTAATATCTTTTGCTGATTGTTTCTATTTCTCCACTATTCACTCCTATAATCTCTAAAATGAATCTCATAGAGTATATGAATTTACCTCTAGATTCTCCTTAGAGTAGTTCGCACATACTAGCTAAACTCACTCTAGAATCTTTTTTTGGATTAACTTTTTTCTAAAGGATTCTTTTTCTAAAATTTATTATTTAAATATATGTCAAATTACTAAGAGTTGGAGTTAAATTGAGTCTAAACACACTCTTGGTTATACATTAGCAACTACATTTAGTTTTTCATGACTAAAAAATATCTTTCCAAAACATTGTATGAGACATATATTTTATATTCATAATTCATTTCTGTTTTTGGATATCAGTGATTCAGATAAAATAAATCTTCTACCAATCTATGAAATATCCTAAAAATATTTATTCCAAACATAAAATAATGCCTTTATATGTCTAAGGAGACACTGAGATAATTTTTTTGGTAACACCCAATATAAAATAATAATCTAATGATAATTAATATAGACTTAAATATGGAGCTTTATACATATCTTTACTAACATTGGAATCACCCATTCTCAACTACCTAGAGATTTCACCTTACTTCATGTAATGTTTCTAAATTATCTCGGTTCTGATATTTTAATAGAAGTAAATGGTTTACATATTTTAGTTAATTCTTCGTAAGAGAATTATAAGATATTATATGAAATTATGTATATTCATATAGTAAACACTTCTACTTGCTTCTCTATTAATTTGTTTTAGTTATGATTTTAATGACCTTTTCATCTACATCAAAATCTGGATGATTCATGATCACAACAAAACCTTTGAGTGTTTTTTCTATTTGATATATATTGTAAAGACACTATTGAAATTTAACTCATTTTGTTTTTTTTTCAACCCTTAAATTCATCTCTTTTACCATAATGGATGAAGAACCATGGTATCATAAATCATTATCTACATATAAATCATAGTCCAGTGATTTTGGAGTGACTTAATCATACCGTCAGACATATATTACTAGAAGAATATGAATCATCTCAGTGTTAAGGATGATAATATGAGATTAATAGATAATTTAGTATTTATGTTAAATCCTAAAATTTCTAATCGTTCAATGTACATCATATATCCCTAATAGTAATATTTTTTACATTTTCTCACTCATTGAGATTGATTATTATCATTAGAGGACTCCGACATATAATAAAAAAATTTACTATATTATTTTTGTTTATATACAATTTTGATACTCTCTAAAATTTGTACTAGTGAAGAAATCATCTTTTTATAGTGATTGTAACAACCTTTTACTGATTTTACATGAAACAATCTATAATCGATAAAATAAAATATTATTAATTTATCTATGTTAAAAACATTGATGTAATAAATTTTATTTTATAAGACTCACATTATTTTATCATATACAAATAGCCCTCAACACAAGATTCTGAATATCTTGTTGTATGGATTCTTGTGAAAAGGGTATATATTTACTTTATCATAATTGAGATAAGGTCCAAGTTAATTAATCAATGTTATTTAGTTATGAAATCTCTCTAACCATATTATCTTGATGGTCTTTAACATATAAAGTGGACTCTTAAATTAAGAAATTATGGTGTTTGATTTCTTCAATAATTGCCTCCAATTTACACCAAGTTATTCAAGTGAAACACTTTTTTTATAACTTGTTTAATTTGATCTAAATATTTCATTAGTACTCTATAATAAATGAAAGTGTCATGACAAACACTCCATTAACAATTAGATCTATGGTTTCATTTAAAATCAACGAATATAAGGATTTTCTAAATTTCTATGTACTTGAGGGATTTTATTAATATTATATATAAATATTTTATATTTTATCATTTCATATTCATGTTAATATTATGTTGATTTTATATAATTGATTATATAAGTCTAATTAAATTATTTATTCATAGTCCATTTATTTTATGTTACCATATCAAGCATGTTATTTTATTTTATTTATTTGATAATTATTAAACATAAAATAAAAATTGCATTGAATAAATAAATAAATAACCATGGACTTGAAAAAAATGGTATGATCTTATACTCATAACTAATAGTTTTTTTATCGATTTTATGATTAAAAAATCGATGACCCTAGGGTTATAAATATTTGTTCCAATATTTGATCGAGATTCATTATTCCACAGGGTAAGATAATTAGTAATTTCAAGAGGACCTTAACTAAAATAATTATTCTATGTAAACCCCAGATCAAATCATAGTGAAATTCTTATTATTTTATTCCATGATATGTTCCAACACATGAATATTTAAATATAATTTATTAAGTAGGACATCCAATATTTTTATAAATTCCATTTTATAAAATATATCATTTATATCATGAATTTAACTCCTCTCATCAATTCTCCTTGACATTTATAGAACCTTGAACAAAAAATATTTATAAATTAAATAAATATAATTATATTATTCATACAATAAATAAGTAATATCATATTCTCTATCTTGTGAAAATTAATATTTTTAAAAATATTAATTATAAATATTCTTGTAACTAAATAAATAATTATATTAAAATACTTATTTTTTAACTTACGAATGATAAACAAAAGTGATAAATAAATTTTATATTCACAATATAAAGAATAAAATATACTTAATATTAAACTCAGATGTATTTAGAGTCCAATAACTTTTGATTGGATCTATGCGATCAACATAAACTATAATAAAAATTATTCCTTGCTATTGAGGATAATATGTATTCTAACTATTAAATGTAAATATAATTTAACTGATACTCTTGATATATATGGCATGTGACCCTCTAGGACCCTTTCTCAATCGAATTAGGTAAAATATCCTAAATTCCAACATTAAAATCTAGCAACACATCAAAGAAATCATATAAAAACAACTAACTACTGGAAAATGTTTATACCAATAGATTTGAAACATTGTTATAGGCTCTCAAAACATTGTTACTACCATTTACAATGGTTTGATGAGATGTGATGTGATTTTCCATTAGGCAGGATATATACAACTAGATTAAACAAATCATTTTAATAAATGGTATATAACAAAAATTATCAAACTATTAGTATAGTTAATTTTAGATGAAATACCTATACAATCATTTTCCATAAACCATTGTTATTTCCAATAACTTTAAAACAAAAAAACCAGTGGTGAGTTTTGATCCTAAGACCATTAAGTAATTTTCCCATGATTTTACCACTCTACCATAAAAACTTTTATAATCATATATATATATATATAATTACTAATTTTGAAATTTTTATTATTATTATACGTAAATATTATCTCACCTATACCAATGGTACATTCAAACCATTAGTATATGTGATACTTATACAAACGGCCTTCCAAATAATTAGTATAGGTATCCAAAAACCAAATCTATATCAATTTTTTTTGAAACCATTGTTATATGTTATATTTCTATTAGAGTAATTTTGCAATGATAGTAACACCATATTAATGATTACTGTGAAATATAATTCATTTTTGTCGATATCTCTTCAAGTAAGTTACATACATGTGTCATCAACATATATGCTAGATGTGTAATTCTTTACCTACCTATGATGAACTCGTTTATGAATAAAAATATCCATGTATTTAATAAAATAGTTCTATTCCAATCAAAGAGCAAGAGGTATCTACTTATGTTATCATAATAGATAAATACTTTATTAAATTATTCAATTAATGTATATCACTTATGACGCACCCAACGTATTCCACTTTACTAATGGAATATGTCAACATGTTTTTCATAAATACATTATAATAAATGATTTATGATATACATTGATGATAATATCAATTATAACTACTAATACACACAAATGTAGATAGGAATATCATATGAGACATATAACTCGTGAAATTCCAATTGGTGGGATATACTTATTTCCTCCTCTCCATGATATTACCATGTGTGAAACATCATCAGTCAATGTATAATCCACTTATGATAATCCAATTCCTGATAATCAATACATCCTTAGTGTCCCAATAGATAAAATTTCAATAAATATTTGGGACTTCGAATATTCTATTAATTAGAAGTGTAAATTGATTTTTTAAAGGCATCAACTCTTATAAATCCATGTATTATAACAGGATACGAATTTATATTTCCAAGAAACTTTCTCCACCTTATTTATTTCATCTTTAATTTTATGTTATTTATGTTTGGATAATGAAACTTTTCTTACCAATGGTGTTGAAAAAGGTTACATCTAGTAATTTAAAATCCTTTTAGGACATTTCATATGTATTACCTCTAAGATCAATCCAATGTTACTATATTTCGATCGCTCGTGATTTTCATCCCAAACATATTTTTTGGATTCTCTAATATCCTTCATCTCAAAACATCTAGAAAAATTAGTTCTGGCCTCTGGAATGTGTTTCATGATCAAACCCACCATGATAATACAATTCATGTTTAAGATAATGATGTTGTAACTCTCATCCTTGTACACATTCTGATTACAATAATGGTCATAATTCCATTACGTGAATCCCCTATCATACATAAAGTCATAAAACTTCTATTTCCATTTAATGTAAATTTTATTTAAACTATAAAGGCTTATTTTAATATTACACACTAGTTCCTCATTCTGTTAGTCCAATAAACCATTTAATTAATTCGGAGTTATTTCATCCTCCACGTCTTTAAAGAATAATATTTTCTCATTATCCATATTTTCTAAATATATAATACCAATATAATCTATGATCAAATTCATAAATATTGTTTTATTTTTGAAGATATTTGTGAATATTTCAAATAAATACACTCCTTCCTTCTACTGATACCCCTTCAAAACTAACATTTACTTACACCACATTCTTTTATTTGCTTCAACGTTCATATTAAAACACCATTTGTTTTAGATAACTTTATTACACAAATTTAGTTTCATTATATCATATAATTGGTTTTTATGAACAAAAATCCATTTTATCCTTCATCATTAACTCCCACATTTTGAAATTCTTGGGCCTCATCACTTCTTCTGAGCACCCGATATCACGTCTATCTATATAAAGATAATAGAAAAAATATTTTATAATACATTTAACTATACATATGATCTCAATAGACCCACATTAATAATCATGATGATATTCTCTTTTTAGAGGCACTTCTTCTAAAATTTCACCTTTTGGAACTGTTACAAAATATTTTACATCTACTAAGGTTTTTGGTAATTATGGCCCAAATTATTCCCTATAAAATTTCATATAACCTAATAATTTCCAAACTTATAACATTTTAAAACATTCATTCATATCAAATTTTGTACACATGGATTATTTTTTCTTCTCAACTCTATCTTCCTCCATGTTTGTTCATTCCAAAATACCTACTCATTAAAGAGAACATTCCAACTTCTAATGAAATTGTGTGTATCTTTATTACAATGTTAAAACCTAAATATTTCTTCTATAAACCCAACAAATAAATGTTATTGGTAAATTGTTTAGATTTTTTTATTATACTTTTTATCAACATGGATATATAAAAGACATTAAAAATTCTTTATATGGAAATGTATACAATTTTTTAAGACCAAAACTATTCTATAATTTCATATTATAATGTTACAGGACTTGTATTCATGAGATAAGCATTAAAATTGACTTATTCTACCGAAATATCCTTGGGAATTCCATTATTTAGTCCCAAAACCTAATAATTATTTGTTGGTGTTTAGTTCATCCACTCCACTACACAGTTTCATTATTGTGTTCTCTGAATAGTCATCTCAAAGCTGATTTTTTTCTCTAGTAAAACATTTGTAATTCCCTGTTAAGATATTATCCACCATTATTAGAAATCAATCACATTTGATTATTTTTTTCTTCTTTTACACTATATCCCTCTATTGAACAAACTCCATTAATAACATAATTTTTTTTAATTAATTAAACTCATACATTATTTGTTGAATCATAAATTAATATAATAAATCATAGTGATGAACTCTAAGAATAAAAGTCACTGGCCCTCGAACATCTATATGCCTGGGGTATAACTTTAATTTTGTATTTTTCTTCCTGTTTGTGTTAAACAAACACCTTTCTAATATTTTTTAGTTTTTAACTCTCGCAATATATAAAATATATTTAAAAAATTCAAATAAACCATTATACACTAAGATAAACATATTATTCTCATTTTGGTGCCGAATAGGGTAAATCCATAACTCATGATATTGATAAGTTGATTTTCCATAGATTGTTTCACAAATGAATCATCTCATTACAAACATCATTACAACTTTAAAACCTTTATAAACAAATATAAACACTATGTAATGTTTTATACTGCATTATTTAAACTAGTTCTAAAACCTATTTCATCTAGATAACCAATGGAAATTAGATTCTTCAATAAAATCGATATGTGTTGAACTCAAAGTAACTATCAAACAGTTCTATTTGACACGCAAAATTTAACTTCTCCCATTTTCCTGATATCAATATCTTCATCATAATCTAGACAACCCCTATAGAACCATCCAGACACATCATTCTCAATGCGTCCCATGTAGTCCATATAAAGGAACAAAGACACAAAATTAATGATCTATGATTCCAATGAAATATTAACATTAAATAGTCAATAGTTATAAACATAGATTTGTTGGTGAAAAATATAAACTTCTAGAAACATACCTTCATATATTCACCATATGATCCTCATAATACTTATTTTGGTTCCACTTCATCACAAAAATTCCTATATATGGGACTTGGCCTATCCAATTTACCTTGACTTATTTTAATTAAAATATATTCTTCTTTTTACAAATGTTTATGTTAAATGAACCATTCTCAATATTCCTTATTGAATGTAGTTCTTATAGGTTTATAGACATCCTTCTATCGAATATCTTCATTTAGAATGAGATCATGAAAATACTCAAAAAATTAGTTTTTTTCTGTAATAATTTCTTAGATCAGTCATTATTGCATCATGGGATTGTAGATGTTATGATAATAGAAACAAAGTTTACATGTCTTTTTTGAACCTCACATCATCAATTTTCCATGACTCTGAATCATGTTAAAGTCATTGATATGAAAATTCTATAGTGTTCCTTCATA
This sequence comes from Viscum album, assembly GCA_963277665.1. Lineage (NCBI taxonomy): Eukaryota > Viridiplantae > Streptophyta > Magnoliopsida > Santalales > Viscaceae > Viscum > Viscum album. The sequence continues at coordinate 1,336,495,475 of OY728163.1, read as the reverse complement.
TTTTTTTTAAATAATCTCTTCATCATGGAATATTTTTTAATTTATATAGGGTTCAATTATATGTAAACTACATCCATCATCACCTCTATTATGCCTTCATCTCGTTGATGTTGTATTCAATATTTCATGTTAGTGTCCTTCATTTCATCTAAAGTTCTATCCTATTAATACATTTACATTTATATTTTTCCATTTATTCTAGTTTATCTATTTTTTTGTAACCTTAAGATATTTTTGATATATATAATATGAAATATGTATTCTCTAAAAATTAAAGTTCACCCTATCAAAATTTTTAATCTAAACTATTATATATTCCAAGACCATTCCTTATAAAATAATTTACTCCAAATAAATCAAAAAAATTATAGAGACAGGAATGTTATCCATAGATCTTCATACTGAGGGTACAATGCCTTACAAAATCAATTGCACTAATATAACTTGTTAGGATTCTAGAATCATTGATCACCCGAATAAAACCAAAAAAATAATTAAATATATAATGAAAATTTCGAACTTCTATATTAACCTTTTTCAAGGAATCTTATTGACACTCTCACATAGTCAAGATAAAAAACAACTCTTAGAATTAAAACTCAGACCAAAATAATATAAAATAAGTAATGATAACAAACTATTTAAATGGTTCAAACATTATTCATACATCAACATTAATAGACTAAAAAATTCATTCATTTCCTAGAAGAATAAAATATTAAAATCATAAATAGTAAAGTTATATTATATTATATCACAAAACAAGTTAAATAGAAAACATTCAACCCACTAATAAATATTGGGGCTAAACTATCCAATTGGATAAATATATTTCAAGCTTCATAGAGGCCCCCCATAGGTCATAGAAACCTATGATTTCTCATAAGAAAAATATTCCTTAATCAATGCCTTTCAATGAAGGTACAAGTCATTCTTATATATTCATGTGGTGATTTATAAAAATCCTTTCAAAAACCTCTAGTTACTCATATGTGAGAACACTATATGTAAAATCATTAGAGTGATATGTAAATAATCCATAACTTTTGATATCTATAATCTGTATATGACCACATTCACTGCTAGTTATGGGACATTTACTTCCAGACCAACCTACCACTTATCAATCATCTACATCCATGGACCTTAATCTATCAAAATCCTTTTGTATGGAGATCCTCCATCTGAGATTATAGAGTATGAACATTAAAGAATCTTTATATTTTTTTAACACCTTTTGGTTCCCTAGTGTGTTGTTTTGTTGTAAAATGGTATCAGGGTAGTTCAATTACTAGTGATAGAGTTTTATGTTATATTCAATATGAGGTTTGGTTGGAAAATATTGGGAAGTGACAATAAGTGGGTATTGAGTTTAGATATCAACCTAGGGAAACCTAGATAAGTTTCGAAACTGATTAATCCTTTTACTCGGACTCTGCTAACCATTAAGTAAATTTTTATCTTTGAGGAATCATTTTCAGGGTGCAAGTTAGAACATTTTTCATATAATGTCCATTAATGATCCTTGGTTCCATTTATTACTAGATCGCCATTTATTATTTTTTAGCTATTGACACATCCATATAAATATAATATTTTACCCATAGATAAACAACCAATATAAATAAGTGGTTTTATAGTATTCTAATTATAGTTCTAGCGTCTCTCTCCCATGATTAGTTGTGATATGAGGTATCAATCTAGAGATTTATTGTGAGCTTCCCTTTCACTATGAGTAAAGCTAATATCATTTAACCAAGGTGATCCTTATAGATTGTATTTTATAGTATATGGTAGTAATCTTTAATTCGAACATTCCTACATATAGTATAAATGTTCTATGTGCACACCATTGATAGATGCCTCATTAGATTTCATGGTGATCTTGATCCATAGAAAAGCTGGATTGATCAGCGTCTAAGATTTATGATACTTGATTGGATTGTTCATCCACTGATTATATATTTACCCTTGAATTATATTTACCATTCATGATGTTGTGAATAATTGGTTTTTATTTTTATAAAAAATAAAGGTACTAATCTACAGTGATAAGGGTTTGATCTTACGCTAAGATATGAAGATAGAGAACTTCTTATGCTTGATTCTGGATGAATCCTTTATCAGTTCAAGAGTTTTGTTTAGATCCTCTATCATTAAACCAAGAGTTATATTTATTTGAATATAGATGTTTTATCTTGATAAATATATCCGAGTATGTGGTAACTAAAAAAATGTTGTATATAAATTATTTATCCCTCATTGAATATCATGATCATTAGTTACATGTAGATCAATTTCAATATTACTATTTTTGGATTGAGGTTTGATGATCCCATTGGAGATCCTAACTAAATCTATGTGACTAAAGACTCCTACTATTGGATATCATCTCTTGTTACTAATGTAAAAATTTCATGTATTCCCTCTACTGATGGAATCCATGGGGGGGGGGTTCAACTAATAATCAACTTGTAGGAGAATTTATCTTATTAAGATAAGTAATCTATGATTGAGTGGTTAGCCAAAGTGTATATTTATTTTATTAATATTATCTGGTTGGATAACCCATTGTTTCCCACTTCATGGGTTCATTTTTCATTATCATTTTTCTTTAGAGGATTTAAGAATATTTTATACCTTTTTTTGGTTTACCTAGTTAATATTAGGAAGTCTACCTGTGATTGGTAAATATATTATAAGAAATAATTTTTTGTATGTGGTGAAAAATATTCAAAAAATGATTATTGGAAGGAGATCTGGGGTGAAGACTGACTGTCTCAGGAATTCGGTTGTTTTCTCTATCCTATTTTGAGAACACCAACGTTTTGAAAAAACACTCATTGATTGGGTATAAGAATTAAGAAATAAATCCCATTGGACATGATATTAAAGATATAAGTGTAGTGTATTAACTAGGTAAATATAAAGGATGTAATAAATTATGTGATTGGAGTTTCATATTAGTGTAGTGGAAGCATCCCTAAAAATAGTTTTTCTGATCAATAGATATTTCATAAATCCGAACTTCTAGGCTTGGTGTGGTTGGTATTTGAGAAAGAGGTAGTATATCCATCACTATTTTCAATGAGCCACACATATCTATTAATGTTAGAGACCTGCTATGATAGAATCAATTTTTGGATCATGTTTAATCCCATATTATAGGGTGACTCATGTAAAGGCCCCAACCCTAGTTCCACGTAGCCAATGGTAACATTATTACATTATTTCTAGACGCAATAAAACATAAGAATTTTTTTATCTTAGTATATTAGTAATGTTATGCATATAGTATAATCTATCATGAATAAAAAACTATTAATAAATGTGGAAGGGTAAATATCTAAAAATAATTTAGATTTTTTCATTAACTTGGTCACAAATAATAATATGGAATGAATAAATGTTGATCAGATAATTCTAGAGAACAAATAATATAAGCATTAAAATTATTAATGGATATCATGAATAATAAAATAATTACATGGACATTAATGAGTAATCACATAATGAGGTAATGCATAATTTTGGACATCATAAACAAATTTCCATGTCCTCTTACAAAGACATCATAAATAAATGGTTAAATCATCAGCCCATTACCCAAGTTAGTTTGTCTCATGAGACCTATAGATGCATAAATGGGCTTTTTTTGGACATTACCATTACATACAAAGTATAATTAATCCCTCATATGAAAGGGGTGAAATGTAATTAAAATAAAAAATTTTATTGAAAAACTAGCATTCAAAATGTTAATAATTTCCCTGATTAATGAATATACTAATAAACAATGCAGAGAAATATATTGAATGGTATGAAAATAGTATAAACCCATTCAAACTAATTATAATCCATGAATATAGAAAACATTTATTATATCATTTGTGTATATCCACATAATAAGATTCAATAAATGATGATAGAATTGATAAAAATACATTGATAATATCATTGATAATTTTCCTATAGAGAATAACATTTCACATTGAAATAACTTATTTAATGTATATAATATTTTCAAAACATAAATGAAACCATTTTATTTTTAAAAAACATGTAAACTTGTAATGTATGTTTCAGTGTAGTGATTGGTTATTATGGTAGGTAATTTTATACATGTCGTATAAGTTAAAAAAATTATTTCCACACTATAATAAAAAAGTTATGATGCACCTCCTTAGGATAATGAAAATAAAATTCTTCTAAAATCATATTATTATTGTTCAAAAAATGGGTAATTTATTTTAATATATCATTTTTAGAATTTTAAAAATATTCTTGGAAATAATCATAGACAAAATGGAAATAGAAGACAAATGATTTTTGACCAAATCTAGAAATAATTCATCATTTTTTTAAAATAAATAAAAATCATTTAAAGTAAAAAATATGGGAAAAGAAAATATTACATGAAAAATTAATGAAAAACTAGATGAGAAAGGTAGACTTAAAAAATCATCATTAATGATGCAATTATGAAATAATCCCTTACCACTATGATACTTTTGAATAATATCCCCCATGAAAGGAAAAAAATTAAACATTAAATTATATTAAGATAAATATATTCATGATATCACAAATTAATGTTTTATTATATACAACACACAAAATAAATAAGTGATGAATACATCTTATATCTCATGAAAGTAACAGTTATATGAGAAACTCATACCCCAAATCTATTTACCTTTGTATATGTTTGAATCCAATGTTTAATAAATAAAAATTTATTATACATGTATCAATGAAACCTACTCATATATATTATACCACATATTATTTTATTATATATTTTTATCACCCTTTTATTATAAATTTTTTATTATAAACGTTATTATAAGTGATAAATTTTTTGTTTTTCATGAATGTTTTGGTTTAGTAGTTTCAATCCTTATACATTGTTCTTGGATAAATGATTTCCATAATTTTAATAATTATAAAAATATATTATATATTTATTTCATATTTATTTATATTGATCCTTAAATGTTATATAGACCAATTAATTACACCATTCATGAATATGGTAGGTCATACATACGCATGAACATTGTTTCCTTTTTATAATGAATTGAATGAAAAAAGGTATATAATAATTCACCTATACAGAATAATTATTATATCATATACATTATATATTTTCATAAAATTGATACTTATTACCATCTATAAAAAATTTAAATGAAAAAAAATAATCACTTCACTTCACAAAGGTATTAGTCCACACATAGGCACTAGAAATGTTATCATTTTCCAACAGATTGGATTGTAATAAGGTAGATGTAATATTTTAATTATAAAGTATAATTATTTAATAAATATTATATACATAAATGATATCCACCCTATATATTTGGGGATGGAAAATTAAATAATTCTGATTGTGATGCAGTAGTCCATCGTACACACGATCGACGGTATCATTTTCCATTTGATAGGGGAGGAGATGGATACTGGTTATTCCATTAACATAATAAAATATAAATATAAATAAAATAATTGTTTTATTATTTTATAGTATTTTTACAATACATATGGGGAGTAATGGAATAAATAAAATTATTTCGCATGGTCGAGAACTATACCTAATCTTATGAGAACCTCTTTCAGTTTATACCAAAATCCTTCTTAGAATGGTTTCATGATCAAAATAGTGACTCTAGGTAATGGGTAGGAATTTAAGAAACGTATTTTGGTTCTCATTATCAAAACCAAAATTTTAATGATGTGTTTAAAAGTGATTATATTTTTGTTCTTTTATATGTAGGGTAGTGGACACACTTTGAATTTTTTTAAAGAATAAATTAAAACCACGTTTTCCGTACAATAAATAGAACCAAAATTGACCATTAAAATTATTTACATGATATAATGTTTAATTATATCCATAAAATAGAAATCATAGAAGATATTTTCTCTTTTTATATATATTTTTTGTTCACCCCAAGGTTTACCAATTTTATCCTTAACCTCTGTAATTAATTTTAACAATTTTAGATATTGTTTTGTGACCCAAAATTATGTTTTAATTATTACATAATATTGATTATGAGGATTCCAAATATTAAATATATTTTGTAAATTTAAAACTAAATACATCATAGAATTTAATATAAAATAAAACCCACATATGTAATGAAAAAAATGGTTTTATAAAGAAATGTATTCATCAAAATAAAAGCTTTTTATGTCAAAATTAAAGTTGAAATGGATTATATTGATCTAAATTATATTATTAATAATATAATTTAGTTGATTATTCTTTTAATCAATTTTAAAATAAAATAATACTTTTAAAATCTTATAAACAAAAATATATTTTTTAATAAATAATATTATTTTGACAATTCATAAAAAAGTTGATCATTTAAAAAAATATCCCAAAAATTCCCATTAAGGTAATTTTGACATAATGATTTAAAAATATAAGTTTATTTTTAAAATTAAATATTATAAATTGGTAAAAATTTATTTTAGAATATGTTCACAAAACACAATACATCCAGTTTTTAGAAAAATACCGATTTTAAGAATAAATCATGATTCGTTATATCATATGCCTAAACATATATTAACGCAAATATAAAATATTTTATTGAAGATATAATATATATATTTATCTAAAATAACTAGCGAATAGTGATTTATTTAATTTATTATTATTAAAAAGACAATATTTTCATAGAAAAAAATTCAAAAAAATATATCTTTTACGTTCAAATGATTTTTATTTTAATTTATTAATAATTTATATCTAAATAAGTAATTATATAAATGTTTAAAAAATTTAATTTTCATATTTAATTTATCATTTTTTCATACTTTCCAATTTAACAGCTATGTTATAATGGTATACCATGTTACTATTTATTTAGACTTGGGGTTGCGTGTATTTCAAGCTATCGAAGTGAATAAATTTTTTGAAAAATAAATATATCATAAACTATTTAGGTGTTAATTTATTCCAAACATAAATAATTTATCTTAATAAGTTACAAAATTCTACATGAGGAAACAATTTGGGTAATTTTTCATCCTAACATCCTTACGATCCCATATCACCCCTTTTATCTTATGATTTATCTTTAAGTAATTTTACCATTCGGGTAATCAGGTTCCTAAAAACGTTTTCTATATTGTCCATAATCTATATAAGATCTTCACTATAAAATAGATTAGGTTCCACCTATATATCTTTAGAGTTATCACATGTGTTGGGCCTTGCATGTACTACATTAACAATGATATATGGATTACATCATGTACTTTAGAAAGGCTTGGTGTATTTTTCAAATTATAAGACACAACATCAATTAGTTATAAGATATCAAAATGTAGATTTACATGTTGATTTTTTTCCTTTCTTACAAAACATTATAACACCCTTCCATGGGGATAATTTCATGATAACATGTTCTCCAAGTAAAAATTCCTAATCTATTATCTAGTTTTTAGTATAAATATTTTTCCTATATTGAGCTCCATTAATATAGGTTTGAATATTACTTACCTTCTTTTTTCTCTTCCACATGTTAGGGAACTATATAATTATTTTCAATGTATTAATCCCAACAAGTTTGAGTAAAAAATCCAGTTTCATATAATTCATCATATGAAATCATTTGAATACAAGGATAGACGTCGTTTTTAGAGAAAAAATATAGAAAAAGTAAATAATGATCTTGTATACCTTGAAAGTCAAGAGGAAATGAAATAATTATATCTGCTAATCTTTGAATAGTCTATTCAGACTATTCATCGATTTGAGGGTGATAAATAATGCTCAAATAAAGCTCAGTATCAAAAGCCTTCTGAAAACAATTCCATAATTTTAATGTAGATCATGTATCATGATCAGACATAATCAAAATATAATCATCATAAATTGTTAAAACATCATTAATATATAGTTTCACAAGACCATCAAGAGGTTAATCTTCTCATATTTGAAGTAAATGTATAGATTTTGTGAGGCAGTCGTCAATAACTCATCTTGGGACATTCTATATAGATGTATTTCATAATAAAATAAAAACTTATATAGTAATTCCATCCATTTCTATATATGAATAGTTAGATATCACATGAATTCTCTAGTATATTGTATTTTGTCCTTCACCTACTAGAATACCAAATATCTTGACACATAATCAGAATATTTACCATTTATATTATCACACAAAATATATTTCTTCAAACGTCTATACATATTGGTGATAATATAGTGAATAATGAAATTTGAGTTATGTGTATAATTTAACAATTCCCTCATTAAAAAAGTTATATATGGAACACATAGTCTTCTTCCAAATTTCTAAATTTCATCTTTGAAAATAAGTTATACCAAATTCAAAATATTTATGACTTAAATTTCTTTAAAAAAATTTGATCAGTTTGAGAAATTATTATCTTTTAAAACATTTATCATTTGGTAATCATTTAAAAATTTGTTAATGTTTCCCCATCCATAATAATTATCATATCTATCTTTATTAGATACATGAATTTAGGATACATATTGATCGATATTTTGGTCATACTCTGTGATTTTTCCTGATCGATGCTACCACTACCTTATTTTTGTCCTTATGTGGTCATGTATGAAGAAATAAAAATCCATTAGTATCTCTAGCCATGAACTTTTCTTAATGATGATATTTTTCTATGAGAAGATGTATTTCAAACCCCTGTGATTTATGCATATCTTACATCATTTTCTAGGGAGATAATTTTTCATATCTTCAAAAAAATATTATGTTTTCCATCTCATTATCATGGCTTTGATACTTTTTCATGAATCATTTACTACCTTGATTTGTAGTAATTGACTTTATCATTATTCAAAAGGACACAACCAAGTACCTTATTTTATGAATCATAATATATCACAAATACATTAATTATTAATCATAGAGTTTAAATCACATCATTCTGTGTTCCATTCTTCATTTCTTCATAACATTATTGGAATTACATTATCTATATGAAATTTATCTCTTTATGAGTAAGCTTGTTCAATGGGTTATCCAATTTGGAAAAAAAATTAACAAATCATCAATAGTGGCATACTAAACTAATGAAACTACATAACTTAATAATGTTCATTAGTGTTATCCATTCACAGAACGAGTTAATCTTTCGAGTATCATATGAGATTCTATCCTTAAGGACAATATAGCCGAGAAAAGTTACTTTCCAAAGCAATAATTTAATCTTTCTAAATTTTCCATATAACTATTTTATTCTATGATTCTCGAGAATGATTTGTATGTGATTATCAGAGTTCTCATATTTATTAGAGTACACCCGGATGTAATCAATAAATACTAATAAAATATAGTTATTCCATGAATACTATATTCATTAGATCCATAAATATTGAGGGATAATTATTCAATCAAAATTTAAGTGCTATGAAATCATAATTTCCATACCTCATATGAAAATTTTTTCTTTACAATATCCTCCTTTGTTGCTCACAATTTATGATGACTAAAATGATGTTTAATTTTTTTTAAATAGATCTCTATGAAGTTGATCTAATAGGTCATCAAGGTGAGTTAAATGATACATCTTATTTATCACAATATCATTTATTTAATTATAATCAATGTAAAACCACATAGATAAATATTTATTATTAACAAATAGAATATGGGATACACATGTCAAAAACAAAAGGTCATATAAATCAATAATCAAAAAATTACTCTAGTTTCTTCTTCAACTCAAATAATTCTATATTTTACATTCTATAATGATTCATTGATATATATATTGCAAAAGGGATTAAATCAACGAAAAACTCAATTTCATGATCTAATGGATATGTTGGTAAATTTTTCAATTTATTCCTATACAATATGTACACTCTAAATATGTAGATTACCTCTTTCAACTATAGAATTTGTTTTCTATTAACCTCTAAGAATCTCCATTAAATGGCCCCCTGAGGTTAGATATAGACATGACTCGAATGATAAATCAACCCCTATAAATATAATTAATTCCATATCCTCATCACATAATGGAATTTCTTTCTCTTTTAGTAATTTTTTCATCATAATTTGAAATGCATTCCATTCTATGAATATTATATAAATCAACCATATATAGAATAATGAATTCATAAAAAAGGTCATATTTATCTATCTTAATTATAACATACATCCACATCATTGTTGTGGAGAGAATTCCAATTTCATTCTTGACTAATAACTCCCTTCTTAATGTGTTAAGAAAATATATACTTTTTATGGAAAATTTGGATGATATAAAAGAGTGAAATGATCCATAATCAAATAAAGCATTGTCTAAATTTGAGGATATGATTAAATTACATACCACAACATCAATAGGTACTTCAGACTCAGTGGTTGTGATAACATAATCTTATCCCTACTCTATTATCCTTTTCTAGGAAAAACCTATTGATTCCTTGTAAAATCATTTTCATAATACTCTATCTCCATACAGTTGAAACATTAAACATTGGAATCTTATTTATTTTCATTAAAATCAATATCCTTATGGACATTCACTCCACACTTATAAAAAATTCTCATTCCCATCAAGCTCATTCTGTAATGATTGTTTCTACATTTATTACAATCACTAAATTCCACTCTTCCCTTATTACCTTTTTCCAAATTTCATTTTCCATAGTTCTCAACTGCCCTTTTTTATATTAGGTTCCATATATTATATATGACTTATAATATTATTTCTCTTACTTGATATCACATAATATAAATTTTTCATTTGATGAGAATGTTTGGGAGACTGGCCCCTTTGATGTTTGGTCTAGATACCATCTAATAAATGGTCAAAAGTTCTCTTTGGATTATGTATTTAGTCCACAACATGAATTTATATCATTAAAAAGTTTGATTTATTCTTATTAATATTTTATTATTCGGTTTGTGTTAGACTCAGTAATTACCTCTCCAAATCATATTTTTTCCCACGAGGAATATATTTTTCCATTTACAGTACCATAAAATTCCACCAATCCATGATTTCTATTTCTTCTACATCCTGTGTTTTTTGAATTGATGATCACCATTTATCCATAGCCCCTAAGAGATGATAAACTTCCTTGAGAACCTTATCCCTTTCATTACATCCCAAATCAAGAAATGTCTTCTATAATGAATGCATTCATTGCTTAGCTAAAAATGGATTTGTAGTACCATTTAATGATAGAGGATTGAGATGCATGTAGTGGTCTAACATTGATATATGAAATTATAAATCAGTAAGATACACCATACGGGAAATGTTATTGTTCATAACCTAATTTAGCTACCCTAATATAGTATTGATTTGATCTACTCTATCTATAGATCCAAATTCCATAACATTCCCTTGAGGGAAATCCAGAAAAAAATTATCTAGATTGATAAGGTTTCAATTCCTTCCAATGGGGTCCATTTATAAAAAATGTAATATAATATGTTAGATCATAACATTATGAATCATAATGTTTAATTTCAATACCAGTGAAACACTTATCCTAAATTAATTTTTTTTATAATTAATCTCAAAATCATAAATTTTGTATCCTTTGGAATATTCTCGATTAAAAAAATACTTTAAAATTTTTAATAATGGTTTTCATATAAAATGTGGATTATCCCAAGAATATTCCATAACAGTGTCTAACCAGTTGTGCAGCAAGGCTGATTTTACTGTACTGGGTAATGATCAATTCAAATCCCAATGCACCCATTTTAGAGTAATGATCCCTATGTATGACTATGATACATCAACATCATATTTTAGTAGCCAAACATGGATGCATTTCTAGAAAATATAAATTATCTCTACCATAACAAAACATTATGATGTTATTTTATAGTTAGACTTTGTCCAGAAATTCAATCATAGGGTTTTGTTATCTAATATATGGATCCAAAAATCTAGTTATTCTGGTATCATCTAAAAATTATCTAATAAAAACTATAATGACCTCGACCCTAGTATCCTAGAGTCGGTGGTTAGTTTATTAAATTGGATCTATATAAAATTGATCACATCTCAAAGGAATGAATATTTAATTAGTATTAGAAAACTATATACATATAAAAAACTTATATTACATTAAAACATACAATACAACATAGTAATTTTTTGAGAAAACCCTTATTCACATTATCATATCCCTGTATATCAACCGTAAAACACATCCTAACATCCCGGGAAAGGAAACATATAAAAGGAGTGAGATTAGATTCTTTTTAAGGGTATACATATTTCAAAATATATATGGAATAAATAATCAATAATCAATATGGAAAGATAAATAACTGTAAACACATTCTATTCAATCAACAACATGAGCATAAAGAATAATATGGCAAGAATATATATTGATAAGATAATTTCATATAAATAATAAAATAAACATGAATCTAATACATGGATATCAAAACTAATAAAAAATTCACACAGACATCAATAATTAATCTCATGACGAGGGAACAGTAAATATTATTCATAAAAAACATACCTTCAAGGCCTCATGATAATACATGATACATAATTGGTTAAATATTTATCCAAATACACTTTCTAGTTTGTGTCATGATACCTACTAATGCATTGAGGGGATATAGTGAGCCCCGCCTATCACATACTAAATCTAATGAATTACACATATGAATTGGGTGAAAAATAATCAATTTAAACATTATTATTGAGAAACTAGTTTATAAAATATCAAGAATTTTACTGATCAACAAACATAATCATAAACCATATAGAGTAATATAGATAATGGTATAAAAATAGTATATACCTAGACATGATGATCAAAAACCATCCTGATAAATATGTTGTATGGTATCATTAGAGTATAGTATCAATATAACATTTAATAATGGATATTGATATAGCTGAAAAAAATTTCAAATGATCAGTGGAAAATTTACTGAAGAAAATACCCTTTTACTTTTAAACCACTTATTCAAAGTCTAAAATACATCCAAAAAATTTAAGGATAGAACATTATTTGAAAATAAAATTCAAAAAAAAATATTTATTAAAATAAATGGGTGGTTATGATGTTGAGTAATTTTGTACATATCATATAAGTTGAAAAGAATACTTGTTACACAGTTTTAAAAACGATAAAAATTACCGCATTCATAAATTGAAAAGAATATTATTTTCAAAGAAATTCATAAAAAATAAAAACATTTTATATTTTATTTGACAAATAATTCGTATAATTTTAAAAAAAATCTTGAAAATATTTATAGAAAACATGGATATGGAAGAAAAAAAGTATTAATTTCTAAATGTAGAAATAAATTTAAATTTTATTTAGATCCAATTTCTCAATTATTTTAAGTAGAAAAGAGAGAAAATAGTGATATTAGTTAAAAATATCAAGAATAAATAGATGATAATAAAATATACATGTTTTAATATTTAAATACAAAATAATTCCCCCTAGGGAGACTTAAACACAATCAATTCTGAATAAAAATGAGATTATGAAATAAACCCTTATCGCTTTGGTAACTTTTGAATCATAACCCACTTGAATGAAATAACATTCAAATAAATATTCAAATACCATGAAATTAAATTTATTTATGATATTAAATACAAATTGATTAGTATATACACCACAAAAAATATATAAATGGTGAGTACATCATGTGTCTCACAGAAGTAAAAGGTAGACGATAATCCCTTACCTATGGTTTGATTTCATTTAATTTTTTTTTAAAATCCTATATATTAAATATATAGTTATTATAAAAAAATTGAAAACCCATATTCATATAAATGATATAATATAATATTTTATTGTAACTTTTTATCAACCTTTTATTAGCATTTCAATATTAAACACAATATTCTGGGTGATAACTGCTTCATTTTCATGTATATTTTGGTTTTATTATTTTTAGGCTTATAATTTGATCATGGATACATAATATCTAGAGTATTAATAATTATATAAATATAATATATATTCATTTTATATTTATATGTAGTAATCCATAAAATATATATTGAAAAATTAATTACACCGTTCATCTATATAATAAGTCGTACGTACGCATGAATGATGATTCCATTTTTTAATGGATGGAATTAAGGGAAGTTAAATAATATTTATACATTAAATAATTATTATTATATCATATAAATAATATAGTTTAATAAAAATTTTCTTTTTTACTATTTATGTCTAAATAATGTGAAAAACGAATCACATCACTTTATAGAGGTGGTAGTATACATTTATGCACGAGAAATCTTATCATTTTACAATGTATTAGAAGGTAATAATGTATATGTGATATTTTAATTAGAAAAGTACAATTAGTTATTAAATATAACATAAATACATTATATTCATAACTATATTAATATGTGAGAGGCTGTGATGGAAAATGAAATACAACAGTGTGGTAGTTCGCCATAAAAATGATCCATTGTTTTGTTTATAATTTTATTGAAGTGGATATGAAGATAGATTATTATACAAACACAATAAAATATGATTATAATTAATATAATTATTTTATTGATTTATCATATTTGGAAAATATTTTTAGTGGGTGTAGGAATAAATAAAATGAATATATATGGTTAAAAACAGTAACTCTTCTTTAGAGGACCTCATTAGGTTTATACATAAAGCCTTCCTATTGTAGTTTTAAAAAAACAAGGCACTCTAGTTCTTGGGAAAAGATATAAGGAAGGTATTTTGAATTTTATTTTCTGAAAAAAATAACTTATGTCTCGATAGGAGAGGATGGGTGTTTCTTTTTATATGTTGGGGAGAGGACACATTTGGAATTTTCATAAACAATAAAGTGTAATTACATTTATCGGAAACCAAATTGATATGATATGGACCATTAGAGAACCATAGATGATATATGGTATAAAAATTTCTTTAAAATATAAATTAGATAATTTTTAGGGCATTTTATACTTAAACATTTTATTTTATCCCCTAGTAAACATGTTTGATCTTTAACCGTATTAATTGCGTTTTTATATTTTTATAATTAATTATGTAAAAAATTATATAAAAAATATTATATATTATTATTTATTAATATAATAAATGAATAATAATTTTTTAAAAAATAAAATAACAAAATTAGTATAAATTAATATAAATTTATACCCGTAAGTGGGATGAAAAAATGGTTTTCCGATGAAAATATTTCTTAAGTATAAAAAAATTTATATCAAAATTAAACATGAAATTTATTAGAGTGAACTAAATTGAATTAATTATAATATAACATAACATATTTTAATTGTAAACTTTTTTAAAATATATACTTTTTAATTTCATTAAAAGAAAAGGTTGTTTCCAATAAAAAGTAATATTTTTTCTCTATTCATCAAAAAATTAAACTTTTCAGAAAATTATAAAAAATTAACTATAAGATAATTTTAAAATTATTATTTAAAAAATTCAATTACTTTTTTAGAATACCTTTTTTAATAGTGGTAAAATGAATTTTAAAATATGATCAAAGAACACAACAAAATTTTATTATATAAAAATATTGTTTTTAATTATAAACTTTGATTTATTCTTATCATGTTCCTGAAAAAAAATAAAATATGAATGATAGAAAATATTATTGAATATAATATATATCAATTTCACTAAAACCAATCAGAAATATTGATTGATTTAATTTTTTATGATAAAAACACATTTGGTGCATAAAAATAGATTCTCTTAAAAACATTTCTTTTTTTTTAAACTGGTTTTTATTTTCATTTATACATTATTGATTACCAATGAATTTATTTTATACATGTGTAAATCATATAATTTTCCAAGATATTTAGTAATATTTATAACAAATAATTTATTGTCTAGGTTATAATGTTATACCACATTACTATTCATTTAGACTCTGGGATGTGTGTTTCATAAGATAACAAAATATTAAATTTATTTTAAAGAAATGGAAAGAAAAATGGGATCGATAGTGGGGGTTTTACTCTTAGTCCTTTTTATATAAGGACATGTAAGAACTATTCCAATGGTCCAAGGTAAATATATACCACATCTTCAAAAAAAATGTTCCAAAAAAGACAAATTCACATATCCTTATGTTCTTTATTCAATGTAAATAACATTTGGAGTGGAAAACTGCTAATGATTTTGATTATGAAAACAATTTGTCTTATTATTATCAATAATTATATAGTTTAATATATTATTGAGGATCCCTTTATTTTTCCCTACCTTATCCCTTGTTTACATTTCATTTCATCATTAATAAATGGTAAGGATATTATTCGTCATTTTAGAATTGTTTGGTAAATTTATTTAAAAAAATATATCAAAAAATCTCAGGGTGTTACATTTCACCTGACATAATCCATTAAATGTTGAAAGTGTAAAATATTTCTTGGATATTGAATATTATTTATATTTTTGCAAACTCATTATGGGTGATGTGATGATCAAATAAGGAATAAAATTTTTAAATGATTGGAAAATCATGGGGGTGTAATTCTAGTTGAGAATGTCTATTCATTATATCCTAAATTTAGCTCTGTTGTGTATGATATTTCATTGTAGTTTATGTTTATAGACTCTCTTTTTCCGAAGATGTTATAATGGGTTATGGAGAATATTGAATAAGGTTATCTGAATTATCAGAATCATCTTCTCCATATTTTTGAATAATGGGCCGCCAATGAGATTTAAATTATTACCAGGAAATGTGAGGAGGTTGATGTTATGACATGGTATTCTAATTAGTCACTTTTTCATAAATAGACTATTACTCTTCTAGGTCATCATCATTTTTGGGATTGATCATGCAGAAATTAAAATGTGTGGTTTTTTGTTACTTCTTGTTGTGTTTGTATTTCACATTAATTGTATAGAGTGTGATGCTCTCATGGGTGGTTGCCTTGATAATATTCATTTTTAATGTTGGTGTTTATTATTTTGGTTTTTTCATATTTTTATATGGATGAGAGAATTATATGAAAAAAATTATTAGATATGAAATATTTATACAATTCATGTAACATGGCTATATTCCCTTTCTTAATTCCTTACTATGATAATCATTATCCTGTTGATTGAGGAGTTAAAGAATGTTTCCCCTAGTAGTTGTAACTGAGGAACACTTATGATCTAGACCCCTAGAGGTAAAATTTTAATGTGTGAAGGTTGGTTGTATTCTATTTGAGGTGATATAATGATATTAAATTTTATATCTTATGTTTTTTTTAAATGAAAAAAGTTAAATATTAGGAGGATATAGCAGGGTAGATTTTTTTTCAAATTGAGACATAAATTATTTTTGAGTTTAAAAAGCAGGGTCCCTTTATGAGGGTAAAACAGAATATTTACACAATACATTGACCTTAGAAAAATTTTATGGAGGATTCATATAACTAATGATGTTATGTTAACCATTGAGGTGAAATGTAGTAAAATTATGAGCTATTATAATTTTAATAGATATTTAATTTATAATCATAAAAAAATTTCTCCAGTGAAAATAGATTTTAATGTCTCCAAAATTATTTTTTATAAAAATTTTAATATCATGGTTGTATCTAGAATATTGTGTTGGATCTAGTTAGGGTATGATATATTTTTTTAAGAGTAAAAATCTAGATATGGTATTTTGTTCTTTTGAATTTATTTATCTATTATGATATTTAATAATTAGTTTTGTGATGCGGTGTGTTAGGAAATGGAGTGATATATATTTTTAAAAATAGTTGAAATCTCATTTGAGGGGATTTTATATAGGCAAATGAATTAATATTTTATAAAAATGGAGAAACAATGATTTATTGGGCAGTTACACATGAAAATAATTGGTGAATTTTAATGAGATTTTGGTATTTCATAGAGTTTATTTATTATACAAGTAAAATAATTTCTCAGATTATGTCTAATTTATATAAAGGATATAGCCTTTTTTTGGTAATATTTCTAATCCCATTAATGAATCTTAATTGTGTTCTCTATGGTTTATTGATGGTAATCATAGATCAAAATGATATTATTAAAGCTTCAATATTTACATAATTGAGGTAGGATACATTTCTCTAATTTTCATGACCTGCTCTCTAGTTTGATCATATCACCTTCCACTTTTTATTTACTCACATAGATTTATATGGTTATGGTGTTGTGATGGTTTTGAGAAAAATACTATTCAAATATTTCTCAAATGTTTTCTGATGATTTAATTAAAGAATTAATTTAAGTAAATGTATTCCTTGTTTAAATATACTTATTTTAGTTTTTAAACTGTTGATAACATTGAGATTTTGGTTGTGGAAATAATTTTTAAAATTTACTCTTCATGATTATATGATAAATGAATTGAATAAAAATTCAGATGAATTGATAATTATTTTATTACAATAAAATTTATGATTAATTATGTAAAAAAATAACATGATTTGAATTATTTATTAATAATGAAAAATACATATAAACAATTCACTCTTTATTAAATTTAGGTAATAATTTTGTTACAAATTTATTCTAACATAAATTTCTAGGGTTTGAAGAAAAATGTTACCAATGTTAAATCTTTAAAATTATTAATAACAATATTTTTTATATTATTATTTGAGAAAGAATTTTTTCTTAAGGTGGATTTATTTTATTTATTAATATTATTATAATTAAATTTTTTAAGTATTATCATAATCATTATGGATAATTGATTTTTATGTGGTTAATGAAAAATAAATACATGGAATTAATATTCCCTTGATTTTAATTCTAGGTTCTCTTCAACAAGAGTGAGTTCAAACCCAATCATGAGTGGTTGGCCCCTTCCATCAACCAACATTATTAGATTCTAATACTATGTTATTATGTTCTGGTTTTGTACTATTATTTCAAGCCTGGACTTCACAAAAAAATGAAATAGTGACATATTAGATAACAATAGGTGGCTATAGAAGATATAATGTGTCTTAATGAAGGTCTCAAGGATGCTAGGGATAAGAAACAAATAAGTAATGGACAATTGTGATTGATTAAGTGTGAAGAATAGGGATGAAATATCTATGAAAATAAAGTTTCTAATGATGAACTGTGTAATCAACAGGGATACACATCATGTAGTTCACATTATATTATGATAGGGTTTCCTTGAATTTTTAAATATCACACATCGTGTGACCATGGGTCATCATATATCCCAAAAAAAATTGTATCTATCCAAGTATATGTCAAGAATTATATTTGAAAACACATAACATGTTGACTAGATTAGATATTGTGTATAGTAGCTTGATCCTTTAGGAAACACACGTTAGTAATTCCAGAGGGTACACATTCCATGGGGAAAAAGTTCATGTTTTGTACATTGGGAATATTTTGATATCACAAGGGTATGTAGTAATATAAAACCTACACATCATGAACCCAGGACTACAAAACAGGTACAAGAAAAATAGGGGTGGTTTCTCTATCTTTTTACTCGGGACACATAATTATTCTCATAATTAATCAATTTTGATATTTTTTCCATACATAATGTCATGATGAAAATATTATTAATAATATACTTGTTTAAGAATATGTTGAGTACAAATATATATCTTCTCTTTGAGGCGTGATTTTGGTGCAAGGGGGAGATGTTTTCTGGAGATAGAAGGTCGGTAACCTCCTGATTAGTTTTAGGGTAGTGTATGGGTCACCCATAATACATATAGACATGGAACGTCTCCAATAGGATTTGTGATCAAAATTTCCATCTGTTTGGTACATATCCTTCATTCGGTTGTGGCATCGGTGACCCCATGAACCCAATGGGATAAGGGTCCCCCATATGATCGATAACCCTTTTTTAGTTATACCCATTCCAAGGTGCTAGTCTTCTATAAATATTAGATATTGTATTCCTTTTGTGTTAGGTTTCATGTTTTCACACCAAAAATATTTGATACCCCCTTGGATGGCACACATTAGTCAATTATTTTTGGATCCCCTATCATGGTTAATGTGATAATATGAGAGTTTAGTGACTTAGTGGGTCCGGATGACGGTTCAACAAACATTGTGAGTATACAAATATATTAATCATATTATGTTTCTTGATTAATATGATTTATAGATGATGTAATGTCCCACAATTTTGATGTGTCTCACATGGAAAAATCAGTTTGGTTACTAGACCTCAATCACACCTCCCCATATGCCAGAGGCTTCCAACTGGTAGTGGGGGTGTAGGGAACATAGTGCGGAGATTATACCCACTAGTATAGAATTTCAATACAATAGAAATAACAAATATCAAAGTAAAATAAATAACATAAATAGTAAATCATAAAACAAGAAGATAGACTTTGAACAAAGTAAAAATAATAATAAAAAACCATGTAATGTCATGATGAAATTTAACTAAATTTCGAACTAAAATTAATATGGATAAAAGGGTGTGATGACACAAATAAACTCAAATGACCCCAGTCCTGAACCCCATGTGGGATCCATCCTCGATCTCTGACCCATCCAGCAAGAAATAATAAAAAACATGGTAATTTTACCTTGTACAAACATATATCTATGTAATCATATCAGGTAACAAATTGATGCATGAATATGGTGTTATAAAAACTCAGATGGTCGACACATCCATTTATAAAAAAATAGTTTGATAATGAGTTCAAACAATAATGTGATAATTAAGATTATTAATGATTCAATTATTATGAGAGAATAATCAACATTCTTCAGAACCATAATAGAATATCTCTAATAATGTATCACAATAATGCCAACCATAACTAGATTTCCATGGCATAATCACACAATTAGTTCAAACACAATAAACATTATAGCATAACCATTCATAGCACTTTGTATACGAATTTTACCAAAACCAGGTCAAGCCCTTTATATAATAATTTCAACATAACTGAGAAAATCCCTTTATATAACATTTTCAACATCACTAGGCATAACCCTTTATACAATAATTTTATCATCGTTTAGAATATCCATTTATATTATCATTTCAGCATCACTAGGCATCTCCATTTATATAATAATTTCATAATACATCACAAAACATGTCATAAAGTCTGAAATAACACATTTTTACAGAAAAATACACAATGGTCAATTCATCTAATTACTATTTTTCATTCATTTACCCATTCATTAATTAATTATATCGTAATATATTTACATGCTTGATTAAACACCTATTTCTTATCAAATTTTTCTCAGACATTTTAATAATCCGGGGAGCCGTTTTTCCAAGGGGAATAATCACAAGAAATAACCTAATATTTCATGTCACACAATAACATATCTTTAATCGATTATCCAATTCCTTTTTATTCAAGGGTAGGCTTGCTGAATATACATTTGTAAGAAAAGACTGAATATCGTTTGGTACAGAGGGAACCACAAAATATTCATAACACAGGAATATCATCACCCACTATTCTATTTTCTAATGCTCACATTGTGTTGATGAAATTTCATAATATTTCACATACTTAAACATATAAAAACGGGACATAGGTAAATTTTCTAGACCACTTACCTATATCCAATTATTTATGAAACACTCTTAGTCGGGAAATCCAATGAGTATCAAAAGTGAATGTGATTTCAATAAAAACCTATATCATAAAAGGTAAAAACTTGGTTCAATAGTAGTTAGGAGATTACACTGTGATAATGGAGAAAAAACCTAAGAGAGGGAAAACCAATGTGAAGAAACTCATCGAATATTATACACTTGATTGAGACATCCAAAAGGGGAGGAATCACTCCAAAGTCACCTAGTTCTCCCTAAGGGTGATAGAGAGAGATAGATGTACATGAACAAAATAAAATCATACAAATATGATGGTTTAAAACTATAAGTTGTAATATATTCACAAATTGGAAACTGTTCATGATGAGAATTTATTTATTTGTGAGATACAATGAAAAGAACATCACCTTTTGTTAAAATAACCTCAATTTACCATTTCATGATGTGAATAATTTTCATGGGGTATATCCATTTCACGCACTGAACAGGTTCATGGATTATTCTAGTAACAAATTCTTATAGTGTAATATATTCACAATGTTTATGTTCCCAATAGTCATCTCTAACTCCAGTTTCTATAAGAAAATCCTGAACCTCCTCTAAAGCCATCCAAACCACAAAAAACTGTGTAATTCATTAAACAATTATACCTATACTCTATTAATTTTAAAAAATATACTACCATACTCTTTAGTTAATTTTCCTCATAAAATGATCTTCATTACCAAAAAGGCACACAACCGCCATGGTTTAAAAATAATGAAAACCCAAATGAAATGGGTTTATCCAAAACTTAATGAGGGTTGTTCCTTGAAAAATATGGGTTCTCTCAACCTCCCCCACTATTAAAAATATTATACCCAAGATGCTCCAAGCATTAATATGGTGTCCCAATAAACAAGTAGGCCACTACCATTTCATATTTGATTCCATATGCCAGGAATCCTTTTGATCAATCACATACTACCATATCACTTGAACTATAGGTATGGTCTTTCCCCGGAGATACTTATCACTACAGTCCATAATTCATATCTAATTCACCTAAAAGGACTCATCTAGAACATGCTTTACCAAATCAAATTATACCACATAAAATGTTTCATGATGATATATCTGAATATGTGACAAGTGAAACACTTCATGCATGTGATTGTAGTACCATGAATGTGCTAATTGGTACTATACTAGACCAACCATTCCTGCTATCTCAAATGACAAAAAAACAAGGGCACTAGAAACCCATGTTTGCTAATACAGTGTTTCTCCATCTTAAGATACTACCGATGGGAAACACATTGACTAACCAAAAACTTCATATTCCATCATGTGCTGACATACCTACCTATAGCCTAAAGGGAAATTAATGTCATGGTATACAATAAATATAATCCAAAGTTTCCCTTCGGATAAATTCTTAGAAGTTTTTATTAACTAAAAACTCCATGAGTTCTCACCACTACTCCAATAAACCACCAAAATCCAAAACACAGGCTCATAACATATCCTTGAGAATTGATGTAGTATGCCTAGATTTATTTTCAATCAGTGCAAGATATATTGTGCTCATATGAACTTGTAATTATAAAGCTTTCTATAGAACATACCAAAATTGATACGTGAAAAAATGATCTCTTTCAAAAACAATACTCTTCAGAACACCAAGAAATTCGTTTATCTCCCTTACATAATGACTACCCAAACCATCAACAATGAAGGCCTCCCAAATTGTAATAAAGTGGTATACCTATTTTAGTCAATCCATGATAACCCCTACTAAATTATTCTTATGAGGTGTCGAGTGTAATCATGTTACTAAATACATAGTGAAATCATCACATTTCCACTCCATAATGGGAAGATGAAATAACATCCTAGAATATATATGATTACCGTTCATCACTAGATTACAGGTTATACATCTTTCTACGAATCCTGATATCTTATTCTTTAACCATGGAAACTAGTACTATATATAGAGACCATGATACACCATTTTAAAACCATGATATACTGCCCATATAAGAACATGATACTCTCTCAAAAGATACTCACCAAAACCAATACAAAAAAATGATAGGATACTGATAAGAAGAATATTACCACTTCTAGAGAAAATCTTGAGACTGTTTCCCCTACAGATAATATATTACATAATTCTATGCCTTTCTCATTAGATGACTTCTTAATAAAGATATTTTCAAGAAGAGAAGATATAACATATGTCGAAATCAAAGCTACTCTACTCTGGGACTCTGGAACATCTGGATGCGTCTCTGCTAAGAGTGTCATCAACTTAAACTCATCATGAGACTGTCATACTATATCTATCTTCATATTGAATATAATTGAATCAAAAATGAAATTTCCCTTTCACAGTGTATAATTCATCTCATTGTCAATACAGTACAGAAACTCAACCCACCTCCTCTACTGATGGATCATGTCCCACTGAGAAAATATATACATGAGGTTCTTATGGTCTATATACACCAAAAATCTCTAACAAAAAAGAGAGCATCTGATGCATCTCAATTCATGTACCACCCCATAAATCTCTATATCATGAATAAGATAATTGTTCTAAAGTGGTATAAAATGTAGGAGCCATAAAAAACCACTCAGTACTCATACATACAAAGTGGTCCTGGTCCAACTATGGATGTCTCATAGTATATAGTATATGCCTTACCTAGCACAGTAAAGTTGAGTCTCAATGGTGTGATTATACTACCCTTAATCTACTAAAATATATCTCATATACATCTGACTAAAAAAACTTCACTACATTATTGTTCATCCCACACACTAGAGCATCCAAATATCTGAATTTCTAGATAAAACACTGAAAATAACAGGATAAACCAAGAAATATTCAAATCTAAAAGACATCTATGGTCCACTCTATGATGCCCAAACACGGGTTCCACATACCAATTCCCCATGATTTTTTTCCACATAACCTTAGGTGCTCCTCCATACACACTAGAGGATAACGAATAGAAATGAGTCTTTAATATGTCACATGGTGAGACTACACCATATTTATCAAATCAAGAAAATACACAAAATAAAGAAACATCAGAAAAAATAAAGATGCATGATAATCAATAAAGAACAAACATCACATGATGAATCCCAACATAGGATAATGACTATAAACCAATTTTGTTGATATGTCATGTGATATAACTATCAAGTGTCATGCATGGTTCTCTCATCCCGGCTCTATACCAAATCCCAAATCATGAATCCAACACATGGATATTTCCATTATCCTTTACTCCAAACTCAAATTATATTTGACAACTAAATGGTAGCCCATGTAGAGTGTGATTATAACTTAATTGGACACCACCAACATATTATAATGAATAAAGGTATATAATAGTGTATGAATTTGAATAATGAAATAGAAAATATTCTAATAGAAGAAAACTTGTTTCATATATATTATTCTATAATTAAACATACTAGATCTCAACTTCAATGTAAAACCTGACCCAATCATAACTTCTTCATCGCATTCTGGATTCTAAACCATAAACCATGTAGATTTTACAATTTATCAATTCATGGTATTTCATTGTTCAATTTAATTCAAAATTCATTTTATTGCCTTAGAGGATCTCTCCAAGTCCATTATCATGGATTCATAGAGTGTCATTCAAATATCATTATCTCTGGAACATGGAGAATCAGTCTAGTTCCAATATCATGTTTTCTTAAAGCATTAGTCTGGAACCCAAATCATTGGGATTTTACCATTTTATCAATTCATGGTCTTTTATTATTCAATTTAATTCCAAATTAATTTTTTTACCATAGAGAATAATTAAATTTTCCATTATCGTGGATACATGGCGCTTCAATCCAACAACAACATATATGGAACATGGATCATCTGTCTAGTGCGAATATCATGCATACTTAAAGCATCCTTCTAGAACAAAAATCATGCATTCCTAGAGCATCAGTCTACCTCCAATTTAGACGTGTGCATCGAGGGCCTAGAGTAGCAGTCTAACACCCCATGGTCACATGTATGATCATTCTACCACCCTCTCCATATTTTTTACATTTAGACATATATACACATCATGGTTCCATATTAATAACCCATTTTATATACATTCTCAATGTATTATACCATTTCATATATCAATCATAACCATAGTTCAATACTTCCCATAAAATTATCAACATGGGTGATTCCCCATTTAATAATTAATCACATTACACATAAAGTTTCTCTTAACTCGTTAACCTTTCAAGGTTAATCCAGAATCAGGTTTATAATAAGTTATCATACCATAATATTCACAATTGGATTAATTTCATAAACCCCCAATTTCTTCTTTTTTATCCCATATTTCATCATTTCAAGGAAATTCTCACACCCCATGGGTTTTCATCAATACTAAACCAATAATATTCAATAGATCGAATGGGATATAAGGAGGCTCTCCCAATTTCATTGGAATTCCATTCCTTTTTTCAATTAAAAAGGAAATTTCCCATAAAGTTAATGGAATGATACAACTACAACAAAAGATCAATATCAAGACTGTGATATTTATTATATAAATCACCTACCCTAGGATTATTGATGAGTTCCCACCCATCCATAGTTTTTTATAATAGGTAGAATGGTCGAATTAACAATGAAGAATGAGATCTAGGAAAAAACCATAGGATCAATACCTAGTGAAAGAAGATCCATTAAAACATAGATCTTTACCACCAAAAATAAATGAATTAACCTCCCATAAATGAAAAACAATGATGAGAGAGATTGATTGAGATGAATCCAAACAAATAATGAATCTCAAACTTAAGAGGAGTCGATATTCTTCCACTTGATCTTTGGATTCGAAGTGGATGGAGATCAAAGGGACTAGGAATCCTCTCAGGAGCCTCTAATAGTAAGAAAGACTACATTAGGATGAGTGTGCTGATTATGGATATAAATCAGGGGTTATGGGTTTTTTAATATAATTTTTGAATTATTAATTACCTTGTGAATTGTTTTTTAGATGGGGTACATGGTTAGACAAACTATGTGCCCTATCGATTTCCCATATTGTTCTAGGGTTCATGGTTTTCATAAGGGTAAAAAATTTGAAAAAATGTGCATCAACAATCAAAACCCCTCTGTCCAATGTAGAATGACTTGAGGGATAGCCACTTGGTATGTCCAAATCATGTACACCGCTCTCAATGGCTCAATATAGGGTGTATAGTTTGCTGGGGAAAACCACACATTTTTCTATAACCATGTTCCAACCGTGCATAGCCCCATGGTCTTTTAAATTCTAAAAAATCACCCGAAATGACCCTAAAAAAGACCTAATTGATGTAAGATCAAAATAAGAGATAAGGGATATAAAAATTAGTAGAAGGATTATCCATAAATGTCAAGATTTTATAATCTCACTAGATTATGACATCTCGTCCCCGAGTTCCAATCCCAACAATTACTAATATTCAAAGGTGAAAAGGTCGGATCACTAAGCCCAAATATCATCTTCCCTCTCCCATATTTCCCCTTGAACATGAAAATGCTTCACAATAATCAATATAATGGCAAAATATTTCCCCACAACACTTTCCCACTATGATCCACAACACGTATTGGATTCTCCTAAAAGGTGCATAAGACATAATCTCTACATCATCTTAGTCAATCACATAAGAAGGGTCAGGGTGATATTGTTGATGATATAAAACATTAAAAACATCATGAATAACAATATACCATTTTTTAAGAGATAATTGATATGTAACTTCTCTATTCCTCTCTATAATAACAAATGATAATGTCATGTCTTGACCCGACTGACCACTAAACTGGTAGCCAGAACCGTCACCACATGACCTCAAAAGCATGTCCGCATATAATAGAGGATTTCGACAAGTATTGAAGGCATGTGGATAGTAAATGGGGAGATAATAACATCATATTCAAAGTGATCAACAGTAAACAAATAGTAATAGAATGAAATACATATTAGCATAAGCTAAATAAAGTAATAATTAATGTAGTGGAAAAAAATTGTAATGTCAGGTGAATATATAAATATGGACTATTCCAATTTATACAATTCATGACAGACAATGGTTATATATAATTATAAGGTAGTAAAAAATACACCATTATTTAAATTTTAGTACAAGAATGAATAAAAGATAGAAATACCCACATGCAATCACCATGACCATCCCAAGCATTGGCTCACTTCTTTTCTCATAACACCAATGTCTAAGTGAAAACATCAAAAGAATATATCTATATCCATAATAATAATAATAGTCTACTCCAGAACCAACGGTACCTAAGAAGTGTGTGAGATAACATCTCCGTAGGCCTGCACCCAAGGTGTTACCCCCAACCAATATGTGTTATATGAAAATAGGAAGTGGGAGGATAAACATTAAAGTAGTAAATATGAACAAAAATTCCCATGGAATTTAACCTCTAATAATGATACAGAAATATCCTCTAAAGGATCACTTCACAAGTCAGTCATGCTCCTACAACATGGGAACTATGTGTAATACACCAATAAATAACATTATCTTGTTGTTCATCCCAACATATCGTACCATCACATCCCTTCCATATAACCACATATCATAATTTTAATTATATGTGCCATATATTTGAGCTTAAAACAAACCTCACAGTCATTACATATAAATAAATATAGATCATGGAGGGTTGGATCCATGAAACTCCTCCAAGTCATCCATATAAGAATTCTTGTCCATGAGGGGTTCGATTAATGGAATTCATCCAAGGCATCCACATTGATTTCCTTGGGCATCCCAGTAGAAACTCAATATATGAATTGGTTGGAGCCCTAGGAGAATTTATAATGACATGTCCTACATGAGTCCATGAAAGTTAGATCCACAGGGTAGTAAGGCCTGAGGAATCCCATGGAATCATGACCTTAGAGGGATTATCAACCAAAGGCATCCACTACCGCATTCCAAATCCATAGATAACAGTCCATGGAATCTATCAATCCATTATTTCAGAGAAAAAAATTTATCAAATAAAATATATCAGTATAACCACTCATATAAACCATTCCCACATTTACATATGATTATACCCACTCATATAATATATTTAAATGATAAAAGCTATATGGGTATACCCAAACTTACTTCACAATTTACCATTTACCCTCATATGTAAACTAACAAGAATGCCCTCTCATGTTGACAATTCATATTTGAATACATTATATAAGTTTACCAACTCATTTATCCATTTTCCATTTTTTATTTAACCTTTTAAACAACTCAATCCAATACATTTAGTAGTGCCACAAAATTAACCATTTACCCTCAAGAATACCATATTGGTTTACTCATCTACAATTCCATTTCATGTTCATCATCACTACTCTAATCAAGTTCATAATGGAGGAAATAATTATCTGTGCTAATAAAACAATTATCATTTAATTTCAACATATTCCTTTAACTAGGAAATAATATAAAAAACACTCATCGACAAGATGATCAACATAAATAGTCCACTCCCTACATTTTTAGCTTGAAGGATGTGCACCCCATATGAGGGGTTTTATTAAAAAAACATAAATTTTCAATCTAACAAATCATTGAACACAATATTGTTAGTTTATTCCAGGATAGTTGTTCGAATTATCTATTGTATTAAATAAATAACCACTACACATTTGAATTAAAGAAAGCTTGAGGAACCTACCACAAACTGGAAACAATTCATCCACAATGGATATTAGAACTTTCTAAGTAAATTTTCATGCTCCCCCACTAATCATATGCACCATCACATCCATTTGAGGATATCTTTCCCCTATTAACACACCTTCATGGCCATGAGCACATGCAAGAGGATCCTTACACATATGCTTATATGGATATACTAGTCAGCAATCAAATACGTATGCGTTTTCATATATAAAAATGTGTACACATAACCCCATGCTTGTATAATCACTTCTAGGGTTGATTTTACATGTAATAGAAGAACCCAAAAATATATATTTACTTACCTATGCACAGGCAGGCGAGTCACCCTTGACCCGACGACTTGAAATCACAAAGTAGCAACCGACGCAATACAATATAATAACTATGAACCTTAAAACAAACAAATAAACTATTTTAGCTTGTGTGAAACCAATAATCAAGAAAAAAATATTAAGTCAAAATGATGTTAGCTTTCTAGAACCACCCAAACTCCCTTTCCATCAGTAGTGGTTGTATGATCAAGAATGAACATGACATGAGATGCCACTTCCACACCCTATCAAAGGAAAATCACAAAAGAATCTGGTTACACCTAAACCTATTTTTGGATGAACCAAAATAGGTAAAATTAAGGGACAAAACTTGCCTATAAAAGTTTAAGGATGGGATATAGCTCTTACAATAGAAATTAGAGTGAGAAAATAAGAGGGAAGCTAGTGAATTTGGTCATGGAAGGAGGTTCGACCGAGGGGTGGTCTACACACATGCCATAGGGAGACTCCAAGGGGTAGGTGAAATCATTTCAAGGTAAGGGGAGAGGGATGCTAGTTTTGGAATTAATTTTTTGAAGTTTTATTTTAAATAAATTTTTAAAAATACCCAACTGCACGTTTTGACCTGCATAGTTTACCAAACGATGCAGAAACCGTGCGACACCCCCTGTCTAAGAGACTCCCATTGAAAGATATAGGTACACGGTTTGGGGAACCATTTGAAGCCTATTTTAAATGCCTATATACCCTTTAATAAGGCCACATAGTTACCTATAGTGGGATTCATGTATTTAGAGAAACCATACACATAAAAATTTATAAAATATTTTGATGAGATAAAAGGAGGTATATATTAAATATTTCATAATATGGACCATTAGGGGGATATTTAAAGACATATCCAACCATAATACAACTGAAATTAAAATATAATAACATAATAATAGTGCATGAAAATGAGAGATATTTTGAGACACGAAATCTCCAGCACAACAACTATGCAACATGGTTTTAGAAAACATTAAAAAGAGAGGTGATAGAGATCACTCATTCATAAAACAACCATAATATAGTATAAGGATATAATAAAATGGAAATAAGAACATGGTATAGAAACTTTAAATATAACCACATAAAAGAGAACTTGAATGGAAAAGAGAAGTTGTGAATTCATTTACCTTGTTGAGTTACTTGTAAAACATGATGGTTGGGACCCTGTGGGCTTGATGACACTATGGGGGAAATCCTATGGAGGTAAAAATACCAAAAATTTGAGGATTATGAATTTTTAATTATATAAAATGAACGGAGGAATGAGTATTTATAGTAAAAGAGAGAGGGTGTTTTTTATTAATTTCCAACGACACATCATTAGTGGAATTTTCCAAATCATGGTCTTGACCATGGTATTTGTAGATGCTTTTGGAAACATCAAAAAAATAATATAATATTTTATTACTCAATAGTTTATAAGAATTATTACATCATGATTAAATAATTAATGATATTATTAAACATACCGAAAACTCAAAACATTATTTTTACTAATCACAATAAACTAATGTATTTCATAAAATTCTAATAAATTCAGTGTAACCTAATATTGATGTTATGAATTAAAAAATGAAAGTAATTTTATCATAATAATTCACATAATAAATTTTCTATCTTTTACCTATGAAAATACTTATTTAATAAAAATAAAATAGACATAAAATGCATAGTAAAATTTTCAACACTTAAAAAATTTATTTTCCCATTTGTAACTAAAGAATAGTGTTTTTGTAAGACTGTTTAATTATTATAAAAATTATTAAAACCATATTTTGGCATAATCATTTAAAACTCTCTGAAATGTAAATTTCTTACATGAAAAATCAATTGATGAAATTCGTCAAAATTTTAATAAAAATTTAAAATCAAAACTGAAATAATTGAAGAAAAAATTTATTTATACATTCTTTGGTGAGTTTACTACTCCATTGGTCACATTAGTATTCATAAGGGTAACTTACAAATCCTAAGTGTAAGTTACTATTCACCAAAAATTAATATTGTCTTATTAGACTCTTAATATCTTACTGAACACAACCATGGATGTTAGTTTTTCAAAATTCAAATCACAAAGGTAGAAAAATTATATTTAACGGCGAGGTTATAATAGAGTGGAGTTTTATAGAGACTTAGTGTTTCATTCAGTCTATATTAAGTCTATTCATAATGTCTTGGGGTGTTAAATTCTCCCCTCCATACAAGAACTTCATCCTCAAAATATGAAATAGAACTTTGAATGTTAATGGATGAAAGTTGAAATTTCTCTTGTGGGAAACCCACATCAGGAATACGATTAAAATTTCCTCTTAATAGAAGGAAATATAAATTCATCATTTAATAAAAAATAATGAATTATAATTGGACTACATGATCATGGAAGAATAATCAAACCATTATGTTGTGACATTAAACTCTAGAATCTCATACAATGATCAAGATAAACCCTTTAACAAATAGTTTATCTTTATAAAAGATCATGATACATTACATTAGAATCGTTATCATAATCATCCATTCTAGATCCATATACACAAGGTCCTTGGAAATCATCATTTTTTAGATCACTATGATCTATCATGCTTAATAGAAATGATACCTTATTTTCTTTTCATCAACATGATGAAACCCTGAATTTTTACATTCCAAAAATGTGAATATCATTATCATGTGTACATGTAAAATTAGGTAATAAATAAAATTATCATTAAATCTTATTCGAAAAATTCATTCATTTTTACACATTTTATAGGATATATTCATTTAATCCAATAATGTTGTAAACTTCATCAATGATATCATAGAAAACTTGTCAACTAGTAAAAAATATGTTTTGAGGTAGTCAATACATATACAAATGAATCATTTATTTATCAATAACATGACCATTATATATATATATATATATTAAGGGTTTTCGAACCGTTAATAATGTGTTTTGTAAAAAAATTACTATCAACTGAATATCTTTTTTGGGTACAATTTAACATATGGTTTTAAATCCATAGGGAAAATGTATTGTAGATAAATCCTCATATATTCTATAATTGTTATTAATAATAAATTGCAGGAAAAATATTCAAATGGCATGATTTTTGACTAGGCATATTAATCATTCTACTTCATCTATAGAAGCATCATAACATGATCATTATCCAGAATCGTTATTTGGGTTATATTATTTTGAATCCTAGGACATTGATTCACATAGTGTCACGTCTGCTTGAAGTTGAAGCAGTGTATATTAGAAAACATTTTCATACCCTTCAAATCATGAACATGATGTAATTTTTTTCTACACATATAACAAACACCCATTCCCTTCATGAATTTACTAGGGTGATTCTTTCCACAGTTATCACATGTGGGAAATCCCTTATTTCCCTTATTCCATTTATCTATATTTTTCATTATCATCCTCTTATTCATTGGCTACCATTCAAAGTCATTGGACCTAGATAAATATTTACATGCCTTCTTAACCCATGATACTATTCTATCATTTGATGAGGACGTAAGGGAGACAATATTCCATTGAAATTATGTCTTAAGACCATGAAATATATGATACTTCTAACTATTTTCATCACACGTATTAGTGATATTCTCATTCCTTCTGCTAGGCACAATTTCTAATCAATTACATATTCTATATTAGATCAAAAAATTATAATCTTTATATAAATCAAAACATGTTATATCAAATATCATAAATTTATTCGTCATAAATCCTAGCACCATATACATTGGTTAATTTGGAAGAATAAATCCTTCATAATGGTACGTAAGTAAAAATCGTGAATTATCCTAAGAATATCCCCACATGAGTGTCAAAACAGGTGCGTAGAATGTCCTGTTTTCATATACAAGGTCACCCCGAGTCAATCCAGAAACACCTTGTTGAAGATATTACTCTTAGGTACATTTTTTTCAGAACCATGTCCACTCATAGTATAAAGATTGAGATTTATTTTATAGGAAGATCCAAAAAAATATATTCATTACCATAATTATTGGATGTTATTGTATGTTTATATTAATGTCTTTATAATATTTTTTTCACTAATTTATGTTTTCTAAATCTAGCTTCCATGTTTTCTATTAAACTTCCTATGATACCAAATTTAACGTCCCAACCCCAGAAGTGGAGAGATGGTGCATTTTTTAAATACATTGGATTGATTATAAGGAATAAAATATCAAGGGAAATACTCGTTTAGAGGCATTTGAAAGAAGATAAGTATATCATTAATACTTGAAATGAAGAAAAAAATAAATTCAATTGGGAACATCCACCACTCTATGATTATCACTAAAAATCAATCATAAAATAACTATTCATGTCTAGGAAATAAATATAACCTATGAAGGGGTGAGCACAGATACCCTATAAGGGTAAACATTGACGTGGAAGATAACATACACATTAGGAATGGTGAATAATGGAAAACTCAATCCTTTAAAAATAAAAGTGGAAATAATATGGAATGAATATGAGTTCAGTAAATATTTCCATATTAAAACATAATAATGGGTTTTTACTACTTCAATAACCCCATGAACATTTAATTTATATATTCATAATGAGGGAAATGCATAAGGAAAACATTCTGAAATTTAATAGTAAGGCCTCAATGAAGATATCAAAAAATTATTAAGGTCTCGGTCAAACCCATATCTAATAATGGGTATGGCCTCACTGATGTCCAAATCTATTTGTCTCCTAAGACAAACTAATTCATCGAGGGGCTATAGCAGGCCCCACCCATCACATAATAAGTAAAATGCATTCTTCTTATTAACGGAGATAAACATTACCAACATAAACATTCATATTGAATCTAACATTTCAAATCTTAATAACTTTTCCCATTCATTAACCATAAACACAACCCATTCAGAGTAATACGGTATCGAAATAGAACATCCACACTGAATCTAATCAAAAACCCTTCATCAACATATTGTTGATAATATCATAAGAGATATGGTATAATTAATTATAAGATTCAAAAAGGATTTTGACATAGTTTAATATACATTTAAATGATACTATTGAAAATTTGAGGAGGAAGTAATCCTTAAACATTCCAAAGTGTCCCATACAACAATGAAACCTTCAAATTATAATTCCACACAATATCCTGAGAATAAAAAGTCTCTAGATATAATATACCGGAGGGTATTACATACACCAAATTTAATGAATAATTGGTGAACATGGTGAATATCTCATAAAAGTTAATGTGAGAGAATAAAAATACCTTTTTACATTAAAAAGAAGTGTTCTTTTAGAAATTCATTTTTATTTTCATTAAATCGTATTTTTATATATTTATTTTCTAGAAAATAATATGGAAGAACATTTAAATATTATTTTAGTCATAAATGATGTACCAATTTTTTTAAATCATTTATAAATAATTTTTAAATAAACATTATAAATAAAACATTTTAGTGTTGTTTTAGGAAAAAAAATTAAAGAGACTTTAAAATAGAAAGACATTTTTTTCGTAAAACCATAAATTGACTGATATTTTTTATTGATAAAATTTGTAATTTTAAAAAATTATTAATTTCATAAAATATATTACATATTCTACATGAAATTAGGTAAGAATTCTATAATTTCCCTTGAAAATCGGAAATAATTTTAGAAATCCTTTTGAATTGGGTTTCTTAATCGTGAAGAATTTGTAAAAGATCATTTTAAAAAAAATAACCATTGTAAATAAATGTAGAATTCTGTTTGGTACATATATATAAACATTAACATCGTATTTTTTTTGTATCGTATATGAATAAAAATAATTTAATTGCGTTACGTAGAGAATTAATGTAACCCAAATGAAAATGGATGTTCTGGTAGAAATCCATTATCAATTTTTAATTAATCAAATCATATGCCCCAATCAAATAATAAAAAAATAATACATTGAATACCATGAAAATGAATTTATTCATAATATGGTACAAAAAAAGATATATAGATATACAATACATAAGAAATAGTGGTGGATAAAAAATATCTCACAAAAATAGATGTGAGATAAGGACACCCTTACCTTAAGTGTGATGGTGTTCGATCATAGTGTCATGGATAACAAAATAAAATAAATTAAATATTATTTCCATAACATCTTACTTATTTATTTGATTTTTTATATAATTATAATGTTCATTCATTGACTTCATGGTGGGTTAAAGAGGTTCAATTTATTGTTTGGGATTGTTTTCTTCCATGGTATTCATGACCAGTTTACTTATATACATGTATGGATAAACATATAATATGAGAATGTTTTTCTATAATATAATTTGTATTTTATTTTTAACATATTGAAAATTACATGGTTATAAAATTCATTTGGTCATTAGGAGTGAAAAAAATCATTATATAAAACGTTAATGATAAATTTTTGGGTTTGTTGGCAGTTTTTAAAAAAAATCAATTTAATTTATAAATTAATAAAATGTGTGATAAAAGATTATATAAAATTAATTAATTTTTAATACATATATTTTATTCTGGTTCAATCCTTAATATTTTTACATGACTAGAAATGAAGACGGTAATATAAATTGAAAACCAGCCATCCATTAATGTGATAAATTAACACATATGTGATGGTGTTTTAATATTGATTATAAAAGTATGTTAAAGGAGAGATGATGATTACTTATTAAATTATCAAAAAAACATTACAGTACATTTCAGGTACTAGAGTTATCATAACATTTGGATCAAAGTATGTGAGTAAATAAAAATAAAAGATAGGAACTAGAAATACATGAAATGTGGTGAAATCCCTTGCGAAAATTCAGCAGATTAATAGTGTCACCTAAAATTTCATAAAATATATTTATGACTGAAAAATGGGACTCTAATAATTCTTA
The DNA here is from genome assembly GCA_963277665.1 of Viscum album. Classification (NCBI taxonomy): domain Eukaryota; kingdom Viridiplantae; phylum Streptophyta; class Magnoliopsida; order Santalales; family Viscaceae; genus Viscum; species Viscum album. Next base: position 1,336,458,949 of record OY728163.1, on the reverse strand, counting down.
TATAAAATTTAATTTATTTTGAATATGTAATTACATATCCCAATATAATCTAATTTAAATTAAACGAGAATAACATAATAAGAGTGCTTGAAAAAGAGAGAGATTTTGAGATGAAAATTCTGCTGCATAATGGCTAGGAAACATGGTGTTAGAAAACATTAAAAAGTGAGAGAAAAGGGGTCACCCATTAATAAAATAAACATAATATAGTATATAGACAAAATAAAATGTAAATAATGATATGTTATGAATACTTAATGTACATACTACATAAAAGATAACTTGAATGGAAAAAAGATGATGAGAATTCTCATACCTTGTAGAGTAACTCCTAAAACATGAATGTTGAGACTTTGGGGGCATGAGGACACCATGGGAGGACTCAAATGGAGGTAAAACTACCATATATTTGAGAATTATTAATTTTGAATAAATTAAAATGATGTAATGAGTTTGTATATATTGTAAAATAGAGAGCGTTTTTTATTATTTTCTAATGACACCATCACAACTCGTCTCACAGGGCCCAGACGTGACTACCCCAAACCAGCCTTCCATAGTCCCGGGGTTGGTGACTAGAACATGTAGGGTTTTTCCAAACATGGAACGAATTGCCTTATAGATCTGTACACACTCAAAAAAGGGTATCTAAAGTCAGCATCCAAAAAAGTAAGGTATAACCACGAAAGTAAAGTACAACCACAAGTAGAACTATAAACTGAAAACAGTGTGCCAGAATACAAGCCCAAGTAATTGAAATGAAATTAAACAGTTGTTCCATATTCCCTAGATCTATACTTAAAGGGTAGTAGATGTAATCCTGATGCAGAAGAAGAGTATCTCGATAGCTCTCATCACACCATGCTCCACCAAGTCCCAAATCCTCCAAAGTGTACCTCAGAGAATCTGTAGTCTATACCAGAAATGCATGTGCAGGTAGAACCCAGGAAAAGATAAGTATAAAAACATAGTATGGGACCTCGAGACCCTTGAATGTCTCATAGTAATCTATAATGAAAAACATCTTAAGAAATACCATAGTGTTAATATCATAAGAATGATTTAAATGCAGAAGCAGAATGAAAAAGAGACATTTCACTCTAACTGTACCTCTTAATGGTTACTATATTGGGATGACTAGTCATAAATATAGAGAATAATATCTATAGTATCTCTACTTCTTACCCATATAGGTCCCTGTATGTTTACCAGTATGGGTTTCTACATGCGGACCTGTATCTGTCATTGGTGGTGACCCGTATTGGTCGCTGGTGCTGACACGTATTGGTCACTGGTGATAACACGTATTGGTCGCCGGTTCAGACTAGTATAGGTCAATTGTAGAAAGTTAGGGATGATTAGTTGTACAGCTAGATCCTCCCACTCAGGAGTTTCTAAAGATGACCTGCATCAGTCGCTCTTCTTCTTCATGTCACAACCAGCCACTGGATTTCTACACATAGCACGCCTAATCTCCGGATAATTCTGCACATCAAGCCACTAGTCATTATTTAAACCGGTATGAAGTCCCTCAAAAAACATACACAAGGGATAACCACATTATAGGGGTCCCAACGTGATAGACAACGCATCGATCAGATGCCCGGTCTGTGAGATATGGGCACTTTTGTAAAAATGGCCTGGTCGGATTCAAGTTTGATCAAAACCTGGTCGCACATCAAACTCCATCAAAACTGACATAGATTATCTCTACAGGACTTCCATGTCACAAAATCCTTATTACATAGATGGTTCATCGATCGAAAACTTGGTCTGTTATTTATTGACATTTTAGTGATAAGGGCCCAGTTGGATTCAATGTTTGTCCAACCCGGCCATACTCCAACATTCTCCAAAACTCTCTTGGTGTATCTCAAAATTACCATATTGCTCAATGGATACTATACCTGTATATTTTTCATGAAAAGGATATCTAGTTCACATGTTATTTCCCATTATGTTTTTCTGAGCCTGAAAGGGGTCCCGGTCCAGTTCGACCAGGTTGGGCTGGGCTGTGGTGGGCTCGGCCCGCTGGGCCACAGACCGTCCCGGCCCTCTGGGTGACGTGGCCCAGCCCGCTGGCATGCCATGTGTGGGGTGCATGGCCTGCCACCGAAACGGCTCATAGAGCCATTCGGTTTAACTTGCGGGCATCGCCAGGTGGTTCTTCCTTGTCACCCAAGGGACGCGCAGAAGGCGGTTACCTTGCCAGAATGCCGCATCTTTGAGCCGCGGCTCCCCTTCAATGCAGTGCACAACAACGTGCTACCTTCACCTCCAAAACTGGTATATTTACGGCTGAAGGTCTGGCCACCATGGCGCCATGCGGCACATCACTCTTCCGCATCCATCAAGCATGACATACCGTCTCCACTGCTGGCACTGGTCTCAATCTCCGCCGCTGGTGCCGCTCACCGGTGTCATACCAGCGGAGCTCGCGTGGGGCTCTGCCAATGCTCCAGATCACTGCATCCATTCTCGTCTGCACCTATTGGCCTCTCGGACTGCCACTGTCACAGAGTGACCCTCTTTCTCGTGTTTCTATTATAATTGAGGAAAGTCATCCCTGATGAACACAACATAGGAAAAGTAGAAAGAGGGTTGAGGCCTTGTTTGTTTGACCCACACCCTCTACATTGACATGGTAACAAGAAGGAGAAATTTTTTTCAAACATTAAAGAATAAATATATTAATTTCAATACTGTTAAACCAAAACCAAACATAAACCCCCTACATCAAGATCCGTTGGAGGTGTTGCTATTGTGGAGGGAGGAGCATCAACATTGGATGGATTCATTAGTGTTCACTAATCTTGGATCATTTCCACCCATTCATTCATCGTCCATCAGTGGTTGTTTTTGTAGAATTCTACCAGAGTTTCCTTTCTTGAAGAAGCCATTCCAAAACCCCACAATGAGCTCTTTTTAAAAAGAAGGGGGAATGTGTGTAACGCTTCGAAAAATTAATTAGGATTATTAAATTAATTAATGAACCACATTAAATAAAAATAGTAGAGTTACACAGTTGATGAGTCAATCCATTAAATGGCTAGACAAGTCACCGGTCATGCCACCACCACTCATCCATTGGAGAAAAAGAATAATAAAATAATAATTACATGTTATTTTTTAAATGTCCAAAATTGTCTTTTCTTCCATCCAACTATGGTTGATGTGAAGCTTCCCATAAGAAAATCATGGTACCACTGATATAACGATGCTCATATATTTTAGTTTTGAAAACCATCTCAAAATATAGTAAATGATTCCCTTTCATTTACTGAACGTACCTAAAAAATGTTAAGAAATTCATTTCATACACATTGGGGCTCAGAATCGACCACTGTCTATTTTTACAGACTAATAAAAATCCCAAATAATTTGTAAAATTATTACGTATAATTTTAGGGTCTTTATAGTCTCCCAAAATTATGGCTTTACAATCTCGATATCCAAAAAAGGATAACAAAACAAAGAGGGCTACTAGCCATGCATACGTGCCTCTCATTCCAATGTATTCTACTAGGGATTTCTGTTCTTCCAAATAATTCACACCATAGGTATCAACCATCCATGAAGAATCTACTACGGTAGATCCTCTATCTCTATTAGTTACTCTGCAAAAGTCTCTCTGCCACCAATCTCTAGCTTTCCATTGTCAATTATGTGAGATGACTCATGCATGTATCTCCTCAACTGGGATACATGGAAGACATCGTGAACCCTATCCAACTAAGGTGGTAGTGCCAATAGGTACACCAACTTTCCAGTCCTCTGATGTTTCATGAATGGTCCGATAAACGTTGGTGAGAGTTTTCCACCTCGGACAAATCATTGTAGTCCCCGTCAAGTGGATATTTTCATGATTACATGGTCTCCCTCCTAGAAATCTAGTGGTATCTTTCACCTTTCAACATATGACATTTATTGGCTCTGTGGAATCTTCATCTTCTCTTCGACGACATACAACTTCTTATTGGTATCCTATACAATCTCTGGGTTCACGAGTGTTGGCACTCCTGGATCAATCCATCACCTGGGTGATTTGCATGGTTTTCAATGTGATGCCTCATAAAAATCCATACCATTGATCGTGTGATATATACTAGTGTAGGTGAACTCCACCAAGGGTAGGAAGTCTTACCAATTTCAACCAAAATCTTGGAAACATGCACAATGAAAGTTCTCTATAGTCTGGATGGTCTGCTAAGTCTAACAATCTGTTTGTGGGTGAAAAGATGTGCTCAAGAGAAGTTGAGTCCCAAAAGCCTTTTACAATACCTTCCACAACCAGGATGTGATGCGTGTGTCACGGTCTGAGACTATCGTTTTAGGAACCCCATGAAGTCGCATAATCTCTTGGACATAGTGGCATCTCAATCTCTCTACCAAACCCTCCTCTCCAATCGCACGAAAGTTGGTGGACTTGGTGAGTTTTTCAACGATAACCCATATAGTATCATTCCCTCAGGAGTTATTGGGTAACCCAATCACAAAGTCTATCGATTTTCCTTCTCACTTCCACTATGGTTTCCTGAGGGTTTGGGTTAACCCTACTAGTACCTAGTTCTCAACCTTCACTTGCTAGAAAGTGAGGAATCTAGAAACAAACTCTGCAACATGTTTCTTTATCCCTGGACACCAGTTCTAACATCGGTGGTCCCGATTAATCTTCATCAAGTTTGGATGTACTTATAAGGGTGTGTATGTAACTCCCTCATCACCTCCTCTCATTGATCCAATAGTATAATTGTACATCCTATAAAAAGGATAGTGTGCACCCCACAATCAGAATATTTGTCAGGTGCATGTCTTGAGGATATGTGAGCACGTGCAGTCTACCAGCATCTGTCTCCGAGTTGTGGCTACCTAACTCGCGGATGGAGTGGAGGGGAAACTACCATCAACTAGAGGTAGACTATCTCATCTCTATCCACATAGGATATCTGATATGAGGATAACTTCCCTAATTCCTTGTTCAGTAAATGTGAACATGATCTCTGGCTAAGGGCATATAAAACTATGTTCCCCTTCCGAAGAGTATAGACTATCTCAATTTCATATTCCTGGAGGAAATCTATCCAACTCCATTGTCTCATATTTAGATAATTATATGTGAAGATAAATCGTAGAATCTTTTAGTTTTAGTAAATAATGATCTGATCACCCATCAAGTAGTGTCGCAACATCTTCAAGGTGAAGACTACTACATCCAAATCCAAGTCATGAGTTACACATTTATGCTCATGAGTCTTTCGATGACGTGATCCATAAGAATTCACTACATCATCCTGCATCATGATATAACAGATTCTGGTCCTTGATGCATCACAGTAGACCATGTTGTCAGTTACCTCCTCTAGCAACCTCAGGATTGGAGCACTGGCAAGCTCTGCCTCAGATGATGGAAGCTCTTCTGGCCTGTCTCTGACCACAAGAATGGTTTCTCCTACTTCCTCAAGATAGTAATATGAGATGATACTCTGAATAAATCGGGTACTAACCTCCGATAGTAGCTTGAAGATACATGGAATCTCTGAACCGCATTAACACTTTTTGGTGGCTCCCAAGAAAGTACTACATCAATCTCCACTAGATCAACTGAAACTCCAGCCTAAAAGATGATGTGTCCCAAGAAGTGGACCATCTATATCTAGAACTAACACTTCGAGAACATCCCATATAATGGGTGCTCCACATGAATGTTTAGAACTATCCTCAAGTGTACAACATGATCTTCCTCAGACACTGAGTACAACAAGTTGTCATTGATGAAGACCACCACAAAGTGGTCGAGGTATTTATGAAATATCTTGTTCCTGAGCACCATGAACACTGCTAGAGTATTGGTCACCCAGAAAGGCATCAACAAGAAAACATAATGGCTATACAAACATATGATTTCTATCTTCAGTAAGTCCTTATCCCATACCCTAAGCTGATTATTTCTTGATCTAAGTTCTATCATCGAGAATGAAATTTCTTATTTCAACTGATCAAACAGATCATCAATCGTCATACGATACGTTTTCTTCATGGTCAGCTAGTTTAGGTGCTGGAATTTCATGCATATCCACAAACACTGGGTTGCCTTCTTGGAAAAAAACATTGTGTATGCCCATTGAGAAACACTGGGACAAATGAATCCCTTCCTCTATAATTCCTCCAATTGTACCCTCAGCTCCTACTACTTCGTAGGGGCCATCTGATATGATGGTTTCGATATCAGTGTTGTTATATGGGACAAGTCAATACACAATTTTACCTATCTATGGGGAGATAGTCCAAATAATTCATTTGGAAAAGACATCCTCATACTCATCCTCCACCACTGGAAACTATGGAGTCACCTCCTCCACCGTGTTGAAGATCATTCAAGCCAGTAGATATGTAATCGGTTGCACCCTCCTGAGTGCATGTCCATCTTGTTCTACTATATTTTCCTTCTCACCAACAAATGAATAAATATCCTTCATCTCCGCACATACATTGCACTGTACATATCAAGCAGTTAATCTATGTTTGAACTTCTAAGAGACAGTCCATGTCGTGAATGACGCCATAGGGCTTCAATGCTGCAACTAGAAGATCTCATATGAAACTCTCTTCTTTGAGAGAAATATCCCACTATCGGAAAAAGTTTTTTACTATTGAATTGCCTCCCATAAGAGTATCAAAATGCAATGTTCAGTATATAAGCTCAGTCGAAATCTCATAGTATCGAACTAAGTCTACAGTAAGGAAATAATGGCTAACACCAGTGTCGATAAGGACTGTTGATATTTTAGAGAAGATACATATAGTTCCTTATATCATTTCAGGTACATCACGATCATGACCCTCAACTGTGGGTAGTTGGGACTTTCCCTAACCACTTGATCCCTGATCTCATTGGGGACCACCTATGGGTGGTGGTGGTAGTGCCTAGAGTCCACGACCACCTCCCACTGCATGTCCTGCTCCCCATCCTCATCCACTGCATGGTTGACGCTCATGCACCTTCCACTGCCACTAACTTAGTGGCCCCTCCACCGTCTTCAAATCATCCGCGCGGGGAGTCGTACATTCATGAGTTTCATGACCCTGTCCCCCATAGAAAAAATTGATAATGCCTCACTGGTTGATCCCTCAGTCTCTCGAGCATCACACCTCTAACCATGTGTACCCGGGTCGCCCTCTGGAAGGCCTATCCTGCTTGGGATTCTACATCATCTATCTACTACAAGGTTCAGATGAATCTGCCACCTGTCGTCCAGTAGGGGATATCACTGTCAGTGTCTACTGCGCAAGGAATCTCTCCATCTGCAAGTCATGATCTAGCACCCCCAGCCTACATCAGGATGCTGAGAGAAACTATCACAATTTTGATCTCTCATTGGAGCCCCTGCTCAATGGTCTAGGCCAAAAGTAAGGGTCTCATACAATGTCGGTGTAATATTGAGTGAATCAGTAAATCTAACCAAGTACTAAGCCACAATCTAGAATACCTACTACAGATGCAACAACTCATGATTATGAATAGAGAGTAGGGTCGCTGGCATGAACTCTGTCCTGAAAAGGCTCACATTGTCCAGCCAGGTTAGGGTCATCACCTCATGTTCCTACATCAATGAGCTCAACCATAGTCTTTTCCATCCCTAAAGAAGGATATCAATCATGATCTCTATTTCCTTGCTCATTGTCACTACTAATCAGAATACCCATAAAACTGCCTCAAGATAGTCCTCTTCTGCCTGGGGGTCTGTCTCGCCTTAAAACTTCAAAGGCCTCAATCGTTGGAACTCATGCAACACACTCATCTGGGGTGAATGATCCACTGGTAGAATCTATTGCTAAACGGTTGGTTGTGCTGCTGGTACCCCACCTAAAGGTGTCATCACTATGAGTGGTCCCCGTACCAACACCTCGTCGCTCGGTGGGCCACAATCACTATCTCTTACTATAATCCAGGTTGGTTGTCTTCGTGGAGGAATACTATAAGAAATATATATTCCATGGACAATAAGATATACCTATTGAGCTAAATCAAGAAAGATCATGAAAACTTTTCAAAATAGTAGCAATCAGTGTTTTCATGTAGTGAGTTAGAAAACATAATGTTGTGTCTTGGTGTATGGATACGTCAGTTGCCACACCAAAAATGGACTCCCTGTAATTAAAACAAAGGTCATGACACTTTAGACCATAAACTCATTTTATGTAGACTCTTAGTTTATCTAGTATAAATAACAACCCTCTAATACCACATTGTCATAACCCATCCAACGGGACCCAGACATGACTACCCTAAGACCTCCTTCTATAGGGCAGAGGTTGGTGACTGCCAGATGAAAGATTTTCCCAAATAGGGAAGGCATTGCCTTAGATATCTGTACACACTGAAAAGAGTGAAACAAAAGTAAACAGCCAACATAATTAAGGTATAACAAGGAGAGTGATTTACAACTATTAACTGAAAATATTGGCCTGGAATACAAGCACTAGAAACTGAAATGAAATTAAAAAAGCTATCGCATATGCCCTTGAGCTCTACCTAGAGGGTAGTAGTTGTATGTCTGAAGTTAAAGAAGTGGATATCAATTTCTCCGGTCGCAGCAAGCTCCAACAGGTCACGAACCTCCAAAGTCTACATCCGAGCATCAATAGTATGGACTAGACACAGACATGCAGGCAGAGCCCGTGAAGGGGTGAGTATAACATTCAATAGAGGATCCAAAGACCCTCGAATGGGTATCAGTAATCCACAAAAGAAAACATCACAAGAAATAGCACAATGTTAATATCACAAGAATGATCTAAATCATGAAGCATAATTAAAAAGAGACAACTCAGACTAATGGTCTAACATCAAGGTTACTATATAAAGATGACTAGTTGTAAAGGCAGATCATCCTATTAGTATTAACTCTACTACTTACCCATGTAGGACACTGTATGCTGACCCATATTGGTCACTAGATGTTGACCCGTATTGGTCACTAGTGATGGCCTATATTGGTGTTTGGTGCTCTCCCATATTGGTTGTAGTGATGGCCTATATTGGTCGTAGGTACTGAGTTATATTGGTCACTAGTGTTGACCCGTATTGTTTGCTAGTAAAATGGTAGGAATGATTAGTAGTACATCAAGATCATTCCACTATATACGTTCTAATGCTGAATCGCATTGCTTACTCTTCTTCTTCATGTCACATCCTCCCACTAGATTCCTGCACGTAGCACGCTTTGTGTCAACCGGGTCCCGGTGATAGCACAGACACCCGACCTTAACAAGGCCGTCGGGTCCTGGCCTACCAGGTACCACCAGATGCCCCCGTAGACACGTGGGGCCCACCCCAGGGCCACCCACATGCCTGAACGGGTCATCTGACTAATGACAGTCCCCACAGGCCAACACATGTCTGCGGGGGAAACTGGTGGTTCTTGGTAGGCCAGGATCCGACGGCCTTGTTAAGGTGGGGTGTCTACGCTATCACCGGGACCCGATTGTCACATTTGCTATTAGAGGGGTTCAGTTCTACCATAGAACTTATAACTCTGATGTTTCCTTCTATGAATAAATTTTGTTAAGAGTACCGAGTGTGGTTTTCAGTTCAGGGAGTCCAGTGTTGGTGCGGGTAGCTGACGTATCCATACACCAGGACCCTGACAACTGATTTCCGACATTGTGCACGAAAACACTGATTGCGTGTGTGTTTTCCAGATGTTTTATTTAAATTTCAGCTCAAACCAGGTCAGCTCACCAGGTATAATCTTTTGACAGTCTCACGTTGTTTCGTTCAGGATGCCTCCCCGTGGAAGACCAGCTAGAGCCCCAAGAGTGGTACGTACTGACATCCCACCGAGCGACGAGTCCTCAGTACAAGGCCCTATCCCAGTTGAGGCACCAGTGGAGGCACCAGCGGTACTACTACCCATTGGGCCACCGAATCCACCAGGCCCAGCAGTAGAGGATGCACGTCACTTGAGTGTACTGCATGAGTTCCGGCGCCAGAGGCCACCCAGGTTCCAGGGAGGGACAGACCCGCAGGCGGCTAAGGATTGGCAGGAGGCTATGGTGAGAGTCTTCAGGCTAGTGGGGACGCCGACATATTTCATGGTGATCCTAGCTGCCAGCCTTCTTCAGGCAGCAGTAGGCGGATGGTGGAGCCTGATGCTTCAGATGCATGACGAGGCGACACTTCTATGGGAAGACTTCGAGAGCCTGTTCCGGGCAGAGTTTGTACCAGCCACCCATCGAGCGGTGTATATACAGGAGCTACTTCAGCTGCGACAGGGAAGCATGTCAGTGACGCAGTACTCAGTGAGATTCACAGACCTCTCACGCTACTCCACTAATATGGTACGGGACCTGTTCTTCAGGGTACGAACCTTCAAGCAGGGGCTCAGGCGAGAGATTAGAGCTTCTGTTGTTTCTTACAGCTTTCTGACGTAGACAAGGGTGTTGGAGATATCCCTCTTAGTGGAGAATTGCCTTGCTGAGCAGTCTCCAGCAGTAGGACCCACCACTAGCCGCCTTGCGGTAGAGTCTTCTGCAGCAGGAAGTAGACAGACGATGCAGTGGTCCAAGAGGACCAGACCTACCTGTGGCCGACTGCATGACTCAGGTTCAGTTGTGCAGGGAAACTGGGGTGGTGTCAGAGCCAGACGTGCCGAGAGTGGACAGTGATACTTCTACGGCGGAATTGGTCACATGTCACTTTACTGTCCGACCCGCCATGCAGATGACTAGCAGTTAAATGAAGAACCTCTGAGGCAAAGGAAGAGGATCTATCAGGGTGGACCGCAAGGAGAAGGCGGCCATGGCAGAGGAGCTGGCCGTGCAGCTGGAGGTGGATGACGCTTCGGGATGTTGCCACCACCACAAGGAGGCCCACCCCGACCGCAGGGGATAGAAGGACATGGGATAGCTCAGCTTCAGGCAGCTGAGGCCTATGGTCAAGGAGCTCCGAGTGCAGGTGGACAGGAGAGGAACTAGTGGATACGTCCTTTGTACTTCTAGTTCCATGTTGCTTTTGTATTCGTGACTTTGTACTATGAGCTTCAATAATAAAAAGACACTTATCTTTGATTGCTTTCCTGTCCTTTTGGTTTGGTTGATACTGAGTGGTCCCGGTTAAACTGTTGACTTGACCCTCACTTTCGATATTTCTACTAGAGGATACCCAGTGACCTCACACAGATGCTGACAGTGTGACTCGACCTTTAGAGGTGAGAGTGATAGTTGGATCTCTTGGTAGTTATGTCGTGGCCTTCTGACGTCATCCATGGAATGAATGCATCCTTCATGTCAGGATTTACTGTATTAGGCAACGAATGTGGTTCATCCAGGGGATGGGACTAGATTTCTCTTATCTGCAAAGAAGAAATCATAGCAACTCTTGTGAGACTAAAGAAGGTCCAGGTCATCTAAGAGAGGATAAAGACTGCACAGTGCAGTAAGAAACAGAAAACTGGTGCCAGTCTTAGAGTCTCGGGCGTGTTAAATGTTTCAAGAAGAGGAATCTTTAAGGATAGATGAGTCTACGAAGCAGCAGACGTGGAGGCAGAGATAGGAGAGCTGTATGAGGAGGTGTACATCGTAACATGCTACAACCACCCGCCTTAGTTGTCCCTGTCATGCTCAGGGAGCTGGAGGGCTGTGGAAAAGTGTGGCTGCTTGCGGTCAAGGAGTGTGACCTAATGGCTCTAGAAATGATTCAAGGGACAGTCTGTGTCCACTACTAGCTGCTGTAGTAATGGACGTCGATATGAATCATTCCATTATTTCACAAATCCTGTTTACACCTAGAGTTTCCGGTAATCCGTGGACTTGACCCTCACATCTGGAGATACCTTGGGAGGAGACTCGATAATCACACTTACGCTGACGGTGTGGTCAGATCCTCGAGGCAAGAGTTTAAGTTGGAATCTCTTGGTGGTAGCGTTGAGGCCTTACGACGTTGGTTTGAGTATGGACTGGGTAATCACGGTTCATACACAAATTGACGGTATTAGGCAAAAATGTTGTAGTTTAACTACGACGTCGGGATGGGTATTCCTTGGTCGGTGAAAAAGGAAACCCCAGGCAGCACAGGGTAACTCTTGCACAGGAGGGTGCGACCGATCACTCTTGAGTCGGTCATCCTTACCCTCATAGCAGCAGTCGTTTTGAGTTTCAGTTCTAACACGGAATGGAGACCTCTGGAGTTCGAGGATGACAACCACATCTTCTTAAAGGTCTCACCTCGATGAGGTTTACGGAGATGTGGCCATGAAGGCAAGTTATCTCCGAGGTTCAATGGACCTTTCTAGGTCCTCAGCTGGGTAGGCGAGGTGGTTTACCGCTTGACCCATCCACTTCAGTTGCACTAGGTGGACGATGTTTTCCACGTATCTCAACTGAGGAGATACGTGCTCGACCCTCCGCATATCATCGACCTTAATGAGCTGGATGGTGGTGATGTGGTGACTTCTATGGAGGTTCCTATGGGGATCGAGGATCGACAGGAGCGGATCCTAGGAGGACGGTTGATTCCTCTTGTGCAATTTCTTTGGCAGCACGGGAACCTCCAGGTGAGCACATGGGAGCGGAAGGCTCAGATGCGTGCTCAGTACCGCCTTTGTTTCCCTAGGTTTGTGGTGAAGCTTTATGGGGACGTAAAGCCCTATGGTGGGAGTAATGTAAAGACCCGTAAATTCCTAGGAAATTTTTTCCTTAATTTTCTTTAGAATTTTACAAGAAAGCAGTTTCTGACGGCGCCTGATTCCGAGGCCCGGTGTGCCTGGAATCAATTTCGAAGTTTGGCTCGGGTACGTTCAGTGAACGGACGAGCGGGTTTTTCTAACATTTGAACCGGTGCTCGGAATCGAATTCTGAGGGCGCTGATGGAATCGCAACACCGATAATTTCTTAGAAACGCCTCTTTCGGAGTTGCGTTTTCTCGGGTGTGGTTTTTAATTTTTGGGCTTAAAGTTAAGAAATAAAATAAATAGTGCGACAAACATTATTTTATTTCACTTAAGCCGCATGGAAGCCACATGAAGCCACTTAAAGCAGCTTAAGCTGAGTTTTTGCGGATAGGGTGTTATCCAAAAATATCCTACCCTCTTGGTTGTATATTTGTGAGGTGGGACCCGCATGAGACCCACTGTTTCTTTTCCCCTAAGTAACACACCTGCGAAAACCCGTCATTATGAAAGTCAACTGACGCGTCTTCTTATTTTCCTAATTCACCAATTAATTGGGTGGTTTATTTCGTTGAATTAATTATATGAATTAATGGGTTGTTATTTATCTCTTTATTCGTTTCTTAACCGGTTTGAAATCCGTTGGCGTAGTAATAAAATAAGGCCAACACACCCTCCTTTTTTTTGTAATGTTGTGATAAACCTGAAAGAACATCTGAGAATTATTCGTCCTCCTTCGTGAAGAACGCGAAGAACGCGAAGAACGTGAAGAACGCTGGCCTCTGACGAAGAACTCAGAAACCGCAGAAATCGACGACGCAACGCCGTGTGCCGCAACGCCAACGTTTCCTCTTCTGCGACGTTTTTTCCTCCGTAACGAAACCTTCAATCATCTGTTGGAGTTCGACGAACAAGCTCTGAAGCGGAATCGGGTAGCAAGGGACGACGGCTTCTCCTTCCCTCAAGTCGGACGAACGCAGGCGTCCCCCTTCGACATCGTCGTCCTTGCGACGCCATACCGCGACGAACATCGAACGACGATGCGTCCTTCCGATCGACTTATACACAAGGTAGGGGTTTTATTTGAATGTTCTATACTCCGTGAATGTTTCCGTTCAAGGTGAAGAACCCGGATAATAAGAACAATTTTAATTCATTAAAATTGTTTTTGGTTTTGTATTTCTGTGTTGAATAATCTTCTCACGTTGTTATAATCTAACGCGGAGGGTGCGGGCCAAACGAACACGACCCGAAAACCCTCTGCAGATTGTTTATTGATGTGTGGATTGACGGGAGACGAAGAACCAGGACATTTGGGCGTTTGAATCCCTTCACATTGAAGATGGGGTCCTAGGGGGACCATAGGCGAAGACGGCAGGAAGAACGGACCACCGGAGTGCATCCGGTGGTCTGCGGAAGGCGGCGGCGGCGGCGCGCCGCCAGAAAAAGGGGCGGTCGGCGAACCGTCGACCTCAATCAGCGGCGAAGGGCGGGGGATCTGCGCGCCCCGCCCGCGTGTCGGCTCGGCCACGCTGGCCGAGCCGCGGCCGGCCGGTCGGGCCAGGCCGGGCCGGGCCCCGCCTGGTCTGACCCGGGCGGGGTCGACCCGGTTCGGGTCGACCCAGCGCGGGCCGACCCTGGAGGGGGGGGGGGGGTCGGGCCGGGTCGCCCCGGGCCCAGACCCCCGTTTTCGGGCCACTTTCGGTCAAATGACCGTAACATGAGTTACGAGCCTCCAAACGACTTTCCGTCAGTGGTAATACGATCCTTGGATCGAGACGGACGTTTCGGTATATCACACTCAAGGTTTTAGATTACTTTGTGTTCGGCAAGGTTGGTTCGGATACGAAACCAACTGGGCCCTTGGATCGGAAACGCTCGTAAATCGAGTTCCTGACGTCCGAATGATGGGCCGTCGACTTTTTTGTTTTCCTCTAAGTGAGACAGATCTTTTGGCTTACTCTACTCGAGGTTTGGATGCCGTCGGAGTGCGGTCGGGTTGGTTCGCTCACGAAACCAACCGGGCCCCTGGGACGAAAAAGCCAATAACTCACAGACCGGGCGTCCGATTGACGCACCGTCTGTCTCGTTGTTTTCCTCTTGTTGAGACAGAACTTTTGGCATCCTCCGACCGAGTTTTGGATGCAGTTGGATAGTGGCCGGGTTGGATAGCACCGAAATCCATCTGGGCCCTTGGAACGGAAAAGCTGATACCTTTCTGACAGAACGTCCGTTTGAAGAACTTTCAGCGGCGTTGGTGATCTCATTGAGAAACGGTCCCTATGAGTATACCCTATGAGTGTTCGGGGTATAGTTGAGTTACGGTCGGATTGGTTCGCACACGAAACCAACCGGGCCCCTGGGACGAAAAGGCTAATAACTCACAGACCGGGCATCCGATTGACGCGCCGTCTGTTGCGTTGAGACCCCTATGACGAGGTGGTCCTTTGAGATACTTCTTTGCGTGACTTTTTGATATTTGGAGTATCGACCAGTAGCTCATGGAGCGGACCCTCCTGGAGATGAGCGTGTGGAGTACGGAGACGAGCGTGCGGAGTACGGAGACCATGTAGCCGGCTGAGACCTGACGACTGTTTGACCGACTCGACTTGGAGTGAGTCAACTAGCCCAGTGGACGGAGAGCCCGGTATTTGGCGACAGACCCACGATGGACGGAGCGCCCGATAGTTGGCCGCAGACCCGCGGTACTCGACAGGAGGGGTACCTCTGTAGGCTATTGGGGGGAGCGCCCAGTATTTGGTGATAGACCCACAGCGAACGGAGGGCCCGGTAGTTGGCCGCAGACCCGCGGTACTCGATAGGAGGAGCACCTCAGCATTCTTAGGTAAGTGAGCAGTACCTTGGAGTCGTGACAGGACCACTGTACACTCCAGAGATGGAGCTCTTCAGCAGTTACAGTTTTGATAATGAAAATCCTGGTTTGAGCTGAGACTTTTGACCTTTGTGTTTAACTCATGATTGAGATGGGTCACATGATAACATATGTATATGTATGGGCATACACCAGGGTAGTGGTTATCCGTTGATTTCACAATCCTTGTGTTTACCTCATGATTGAGATGGGTCACTTGATGACTTAGGTATATGTATGGGCATATACCTGGGTAGTGGTTATCCGTTGATTTCATAATCCTTGTGTTTCCTCGTGATTGAGATGGGTTACTTGATAACTTAGGTATATGTATGGGCATATATCTAAGTATAGGTTATCTTTTGAGATCTTCTTATGGTTATCCTTGTTGGTTTAGTGAGACCATGAGGGTCTCGGGGTCCCTACTGAGTATCGTTATACTCACCCCTACATGGGCTATGCCCGCACCTCGTTGTGATGGTTTCAGACGATGGGCAGTGATGATGGAGGCCGAGTGTTTGAGGACTGGATTGTACCCGGAGGTGGACTACATGACGAGTCAGTACCCGGAGGTGGACTACACGACGTGACGACTCACAGAGGAGGTTGACGGACGAGAGCGTGGAGGAGGCTATCTGTACCTACCCTTCAGGCAGGATCCGTGGTGGACGACCAAGAGCTGCGCTATCTGTACCTACCCTTCAGGTAGGATCCGAGGAGGATGACGCATGAGCTGCTTCCTACTTCCAGCTGTTGTATTTTTGCTGTTGTAAATTGTTCAGTTGTAGTCGTACATTCTTTTGGGTTTGTATTCTGGCCCATTTACTTTTCAGATTTTCTTTTGTACTTAGTTTTTTGCTTCTTCTTGTACTCTGTGGTGCATGTTTTCTTTTATAAAGGCAATGCCTTCCCAGTTATCGGTATTTTACGCCTTTGGTGCTAGTCGCCAGCCCCTGGCCTATGGAAGGTGGGCTTGGGGTAGTCACAGCACGGGCCCCGAGGATGGGTCGTGACACGCTTGATCTCCAGAAGATTCATCCCCTCAATCCATCCGTCATCTTTCTTATAATATGAAGTCCCACGAAAAGCATAACTAATGGACCACCTCGCCATAGGGGTCCCAATGTGAGAGATGGTGAGTCGATCAGATGCTCAATCTTTGAGATATGGGCACTTTTGAAAAAAGGGAATGGTTAGAATCAAGTCTGATCCAACCAAGGTCACTCATCAAACTCCTTAATAACTAACTTATAGTATCTCTAATGTTCAGTCATTTAACAATGGTCCTTATTCCATAGACAGCGCATCGATCAGACACGTGATCTATTAGTTATTGGCATTTTAGTGTCAAGGGCCCAGTTTGATCCAGAGTCAGTCCAACCCGACGATACTCAAACTTTCTCCAAAACACTGGTTGACTATCTTAAAAGTATCTTATCACTCCATTTATCATGGCCCCACAGATGGTTAATCAATCAGACATTTGGTTCGCATGTTATGGACCTTTAAGCATTTCTCGGCCCGAGAGGGGTTCAGGTTCTGTACGACCTGGCCCACCTTGAACTACCCTGAGCCAGCCCGATTGGGCTGCGTAGTGGCGGGCTCGTCCCACTAGGCTGTGGACCAGACCATCATGCCCTGCATGGTTTTTTCATTGACGGGCCTGATATGTTGTTCCGTAGACCGGCCCGACCCATCGACTAGGATGGCCCACCGGGCGATGTGGCCCGGCCAGCTGGCACGGGGCACACTGTTTTCTTCCAGAATGGCTCATGGATCTTTTCAGTTTCACTTTAGGGTGGTTCCAAGTGGGGGAGCCTTTTCACAAGAGGGACTCGCATGAGGCTGCTCTCTTGCCATCACATTGTGTCTTCGAGTGACGACTCCCCTTCAATGCGTCGCGCGACAGCGCATCGCCTACACCTTGGAGGCCAGACCACTGTCGACCGCCTATCCATCCACCGCAGTGTTGTGTCTTCCTTGTCCAGCGAGCATCAGCCACTACCTCAGATGCAGGTGCTGGTCATCGGAGCCACTATGTTGTTGTCACACCGCTAGAGCTCCCGCGGAGCTCCAGAGATGCTCTGGAGATCCGTTTCCATTCCCATCTATGCCTATGGGCCTCCTATAAAACCTGTATCACAACATTACCCCATGTCTCTCATTGAAGTAAAAGGTGAGGAATGACGTCCCTGAATAATGAAACATGGATGAGGCAGCGGAGGGTCCGGACCTAGTTCGTTCAGCCAGCGCCCTCCGGAGTAACATGATAACAAGCGAGAGAATATTTATCTATCATTTATGATTATATAAACTCATTTCAATAATGTTAAACCAAAACCATACATAAACCTCCTACATTGAGATCCATTGGAGGTGTCGTGGATGCGGCGGGAGGAGCATCCACATTGGATGGAATCATTGGCATTCATCGATATTGGATCAATTTCCCCCAATCATTCATCCACCATCAGTGGATGTTGCCGCAGAACTCCACCATAGTTTCCTCGTGTGATGAAGTCATGTCAAAAACCCACCCTGAGATCCATTTAAATAGAATGGGGAAATGTGAGTAAGGAGTTGAAAAATTATTGAGGTTCATTAAATGAAATAATGAACCTCTTCAAATTCACAATGGTTGAGTTACATAGTTGATGATTCAAGACATTAAATGGCTTGAAAAATCACTCTTACCTAAACCACCGCTCATCTTTTGGGAAAAACGAATAATAAAATATCAATTAAATGTTATTTTATTGTTCGTTAAAAAATCAAAAACAACCCTCTTCTCCTGACCTAATGCAGTCAATGTGAAGATTCCCTTAAGTGAATCTGGGTGATGTAGATTCAAAAGTGCTCTCGAATTTCAATTCTGAGCACTGATTCGAAAAATAGAAAACACCACCTCCTAGGTTTTCCAAAAGAACCTGAAAAGGTTGAGAAATTCATTCCAGTCACACCGTGCCTCGGAATCACACGCCATCAAATTTTGCAGACTCGTAAAAATCCCAAATAATTTTAAAAAAATTTACATGGAATTTTCAGTTCTTCATAGACACATCATTAGTGGTATTTGAAAAACTATGGGCTTTCACATGATATTTTCTAGTTCTTTTGACCACTTGGGACTCCTCATATCATATTTTATTACTCAAGAGTCGATTATAATTATTACATAATGATTACATAATTAATTATATTATTACCATACCAAAAACTCAAAACTGTATTTTTATTATTCACTAAAAACTAAAGTATTATATAAAATTTTTAGAAATTCTATTTAACCTAATATAGATGTTATAAATTCAAAAATGACATTTAATTTATCAATCTAATTCGTAAAAAATGAAAATTTTATCTTTTATAAAGGAAAATACATAGTTATTAAAAATAATAGCTGACAAAAAATGCATTGTAAAATTTTCGATAATTAAAATAAATACAATTACATTGCAATTTGAAATTAAATTATTGTGTTTTGATAAGAATATTTAATTTTTATAAAAATTAATAAATCCATAGTTTGATATAATAATATAAATATCTTTGAAATGAAAAATTTTTACCGAAAAAATCAATTTATCAAATTCATCATATTTTTAAGAAAAATCTAAACTGAAAACCAAAATGATGGAACAAAAAAAATATTTATACTTTCATAGGTGAGGTTACTACTCTATTGGTCATATTACTATTCATAAGGGTATGTTACTATTCATAACAGTATGATGATATTCCTAAGGGTAAGTTACCATTCACCAAAAAATAATTTGGTCATATCAGACTATAAATAACATACTGAATGCAACTATGTATGTCATTTTTTCAAAATTGAAATCACAGAGGTGGAAGAATTATGTTTACTAGATCTGTTATAACAAAATGGTGTTTTATAGAGACTAATTGTTTCATGCATTATATTATAAATCTATTTGTTAATTCACAGGGTTTTATGTTAATTCTAGGGATACTTGTATTTATGGGTTTCAAATCAGACATTATCTGTAATACACTCTGGTAGTTTTAGTTTCAATGAAGAGTATTAAGAAATTATAAACATGAAACCCTATTAGAATTAATGATTCATTGTGGGTGGAAAGTGGGGCCTGGATTGATATGGTTAAAACAATACAATGACCCCATAATTCGACCATTATACTTTGGTGTTTACGGTTGGGGGGTTACTAGGTTTATAACCTCCTACTTGGAGGTTTGGGGTTTCAGGGCTCAGATTCCCTTACATTTTTTTTGATAGTTACATTGTCTACCCATGAGGTCTCTATTAAAATTTTTATATGGGGTTCACATGGAATATGGATTCAAGATATAAAGTATTAGATAGATGTCATATGGTTTCATAGAAATGAATTTTGTGTAGGGTGTACTTGGATGGGAAATGGTTTATATTCTCATTTAGTTCTCACATGGTGGAGAAAAATATTAATATTACATTAAAGGTTGTTTCAACATAGGAATGTGTCATCCACAAATTTTCCTATCATTAAATATATTCTAGGACAATGTAATGTTTCATTCTATTATTGTAAAAAAAATCCATTTATCTTTCCGTAATCATTTTGAATTATTGCTCCCCTCCATGGATATTGGGCATTCTGTTTAAAAAAAGTCAATATATTCTAATTTTATTTTTAGTTTTTCATTTATTATTCCAAAATTTCTATAAAACCATGGAAAACTAGTCTAAAACAAGGATGATATCATTGGGTATCATCTATGAAATATTAATATCCTCGGAAAACCACTATTTTCTTAGTGTAAACATAAAATAATATTAAATATATGTGATATTGGGATCAGCCCTAGTAAGATTCCCTAACTGAAGAGGTCGAACTTGGGGTTTTATTTTTACCTCCAACTCCTAAACTAACAATCATATAAAAAATACCAGATCACACCTGTGTTAATAGTTTAAAATTTTAATTTTTAAATGACATTGATCATATCTCAAAAAAATGTCTATTAATGCTTAATCGTAATACTTAATTTCATGAATCAACATATAGTCATGGTTTCTATAACCCTATACCTAATGAGGACCTTCTAAATGAGGTGGGAGTGTAATTGGATCCAAGTGTTTTCCACCACTAGTTTCTCCAACACAACCATATTCTCGATTGAAACCACCTCTTAGAGGGAGACCTAGACTACTAAAGGGATTCCATTTATCTCAAAACATCCAATAACATTTATGTTTATCCATATTTCACGACTATGTAACTTTTAAAACATGTTTAGTTAGAATAAATAGGCTAAGTGTAATTTTCCTCTGCATATGTATCATGTTTTATTTATCTACATGGTAGACCCCATACAAGATCATCTTATCACAGATCCCTATGATTGGGGCTATGCATGTTCAGGAATTCATCTATGAGATCCTAATGGATACCATTTTCCAACAACAATAGATGGATCTACTCCCACAAAACCCCTTCTTACCCCAATATCCAATATATTATCCTACAAGAATCTCTTTATCACCAAAAATATTCATAGAAATCTAGCATGGGGGGGAATACATAATAGAACCACCCCATCTCAAATATCCCACCTATGTACCCACTTAAATATTAGATATTAAATATGTAAATAAAAATTCATTTAATATGAATATCTCATGAGGTATGTGAACCTTTATGTGTAATCTGACATGATTATGTTGAATTACTGATTATTCAACATCACTTAGACTTGTTCCATCCCTAGTGTCATCAAATAGTACTCATATATTAAAAATCATTTAACATTAGATCAGAGTAAATTGGTCTCATTATGAGATTGAGTAATAAGTATCCATATATTACTAGTTATTCCGTGGATAAGATCTGATTCACGTGTCACCCTCTAGTCTGCAGGTATCTGTATCAGATTAAAAATATGAGTAATCAACTTTAACCAATCCACATTCTCTAGAGGATTAGGCTTGTCTCCAAACCATGGTGGTCTTTGTCACTGAAAATCATATAGAACACTAAATTTTTGAGTAATTTCATTTTTATCAATGGTTAATTCCATCTACTCCCCTGGAGGGTCAACTCTCTTCCCAAATCAAGTTTTAAAATTGAAACCATGTTGCTCAACTGATTATTTACTGGGGGATTAAGATCAACCATGATCTCATCTCAACCATTCCTTTATACTTGGGATAGTTGTTAATGTATTTGAATCCTACAATTGGCAATATTGACTTATAATTTTTCAATTATATCATATTGATATGACTTTATACGTAAATGAAAAAATAATAAAAAAATTGTATATAATCCATGTACCATCCTATTTATAATCTGAAATTTTTTTAATTTAGTTCTAATTCCAAAATAATATTATTATGGATGTTGAGAAAGAATTCATTTTGCAGCCACACCAAAATTGTGTTACTTGGTCTATTATCTGATTTCAAGAAATTTGTACTAGTTTTCCATATTTTTTCCAAACCAAACATCTTGAAACTCAAAACCCCCAAACCTATCGACAAAAAATATCTAATCTAATACCAATTTGAAATATGTTAACTTATTAGGTCATATATAGACTTGTATTTATGCCAATTTCATGACCCCATGTTCACCTCTAATAGGTTCGGGGATGGTTACTAGAACCAATAATGAAAACAAAAAATAATAGGTCTTAGACTTGTAAAAAAACCTATAAAAATATAAATATACAATACATAATATAACCAAAAAAATTCATAACATTTAGATAAATAAACTATATGTGACTGCATGTATGAGACATAAACTATAAATTATAGTTCTATAAAAGAAACTCTAATAATGAGAAAATTCATAAATAATCTACAATGTACGATTGAAAATAAATATAGAAAAATAATTCATCACTACTATCAAATCCTGGAATGATCTCTAACATAAATCATTCCCAACAAGCACCATTATTCATCATCTATGCCCTATCCAACAGCTCTATTTCCATCAAGGTCTCAACCAAACTATACATGATCTTTATAGGCACAACAAATATTCTTGCGAAGGCCCATGTTATGGTCAGAATAAATATAACCATAGGAAGCCCCAAAAACATAGGTAAGGAAAATAATAATAATAATACTCTACACAAAGGAAAATCATAATTATAATTTAAGGATTGATACCACCACAAAAAAGAAGGAATCAAAATATTTAAATAATAACTCAATAAAAATAATATAACAAATGAATCCATAGATACTTATAACATCACAATACTTGTAAATTTTTGATTACCCATCTTCCATAAAATCATAATCACAACAGTAGCTTCATCGTGGGTGACTTTCACCTCACTAAGGATTAGATATTAGTTGATGGAGTAACCTAAATTATGGAGTAACTAAATCATATTGGGGGGAAATTTGTTGTTATAGGGAGTTCCACTTATATATATAGAGTACTTGATCCCCATAATGGTGGAGAGTGTTGAATTCATCAGTCATGTGGGAGACTTTCACCTTATTGGGTCAAGGAAGTTCCAACCTCATGCAAGATGTGGTAGTGTCACACTATAAATCCATGGGGAGGAATTAACTATAAAATTAATATAAGGGAAACATTCCATATCATTAGTATTTCATATGGGGAGTTCCAACCCCATGCGATTTTGGAACATCTCATCCAAAACATTTTGTCATGTCATCAAAGATAAATATACTAAAACTATCTATTATTTATAGTAAACGGTATCTAGTGGTAAAGGGAATCATAACATAATGTGTTATGCGATAAAACACGTAAAATAAACTATATTATTTCTATTTTGAAGAATTTGGTGAGATTATTTGATATATATCCAAAGCTAAAAAATGATTTATACTTAGTCAAACATGACATGTGCTAGTGGGATACACATTGTGTGGAATTTTCCATCCTAGAAAATTCTGAAATTAAGCCTCCAAGAACAGTCAACGAATACCCCATTATAGTTACCATATAATATATCATATCATCATTACCACATGGGAACATCCTATATGATATTTCTTATACATTATATATAATTTGGGAAACAACTATTGGAACATAGATGGGTGCATAACCTGGTATAAGATTTGGAAAAGCCCTCATGTCGTGGTACAACAAACTTATACAACTCAACACTACCCTACGAAACATTAACCTTATCTTTTTAAATTTCCGAAATATATAATGAACGCAATTAAAATGCATAAAAATTAGTGTAACTCGTTGTTATTTAACCCCAAACCATTATTGTCATGGTAACACTCCATGATAGTAAGTGGCATAACACCCTACCTAAATGGAATGACAAATGATAATACTTTAAATATTTATCCTTTGACCAAAATAATATTTTTCTTTAGGTTTTCAATAATCCAGGAACTAAAATAGAAATTGGGGACATTCCAAATGTCACATATTCATAAAAATTACAATTTCAATAATAATATCTATCATAAAGAACATATATATAATTGAATCATGAATCATAAAATATTATTGGAGAAATTTACATATCTAGGATTTATAATCATACCTAACAATTATATAAACATATAATTTATAATTATATAATTGCCTATCAATATTTCACTATTTTCATTATTGAAAACAACAATATCATGAATTTTAATAAGTCATCCAATAATGCCCCTAGTTATAATGATTATAGTTTATTATTTTTTACTATATTTATTCCATTATCCAGGAATAAAAAATTAATAATAAATCTATATATATTCTAATAAGGAATAAATAGTATGGAAACACCTACCTTGATTCAATTATGAATACTATCTTTTTAAACGTGTTATATCTTGAAAAATCTTTTATTTATAATAGTATTAATAATAAAATATAGAGTTAATGTACAAATATGTTGTTAAATAATTAAATTGATTTATTATTTTCATTATATTGATTTTACAAAAACTCATGTTAATAATGTTGATGATTATACTCAATTTATTTAATTTTAATTGAGGGTGTTGTAACACTAAAAATGTGACATTTTAGTTGATGTGAGACTTTCTCAGTGGTAAAAATCTCTAAGATGTGCACTTTATCAATACTAATGAGTAAATAACAAAGAGGTATTGTCTTACTTTTCTTAATCATTTTGAAATACATTTTTAGAACTAATAATGGGGAATTCTACTTTACAATTTATATTGTTTTTATTTTAAGGACAAAGGTAGTATTCTGGGGTGTATGATTTACATTGTCAAAATAATAGATCATGTATTAAATAAGTGTGAAAATTTTAATACGCTGCTTCTATTTTGAAACTAATCACATAAACAACATAAATACACCTAACAGGAATGTCTATATAATTTGTTTTAATATATGAATTTCAAATTTTTATATTTTAAAAGTTAACTAACACCATCTATTGACATTGATTATAAAAAGGTATTATTTTAAATTGGATAACAACCTTTTTCAAATTTTTTATCATCTTTATGAGTGAATGCCTTGATTTATTCATTAGTTAAATAAAAAAAATCAATAACCAAATTTAAAATATATAATCCATACATCATTGAAATGTTTCATGGATCTTCAAAATATTATTTTAGAGGTTGTGTGAGGGACCTATTTCTAAAATCATCTTGGAAATGAATATTTGTGAATGCCTTTATTAGTATTGTGTAAAAATTTATAAAGTTGTGATTAAAATTGAAGTATTCAACTACTTATTTGAGAAACTAGTTTGTAGATACGTGTAATAATATAGAAAAATTTATATTTGATTTTCTTGTTAAAATATGGTAAATGTTTTAAATAATATATTCATTTAGGTTTATTACATTATAAATGACAATGAATTAGTAAAATATTTTGCATTTTAAGTTATACTTATAAATATGAGTGAATTGTAGACCCTGTATATTTTTAAATTTTAAAAATTAGTTTTCCAAAAAAACCCATGGAGCATGATGATATTAAAAATTAATTATAATACAATTTTAAAAAATAATGATATTTATGATTTCTGGAATGTTAAAGGAGTCATAAAAATACATATAAGGGTGTTATAAGTTTTATGGACAAATGAGAGTAGTGTCATAAGGTGTTTGATGAAGATAAAAATGTGAATATGACTAACGATTCATTGTTGAGTGATTAATATTATATAAAAATCATTGACTCATAATTTAATGTTTATATGGTTGGTATGAGTTTTTCTAATAAAAAAATGTAAGTCCATTTTACTACTCATATACTACAAACATCAAATATGGGTTCAATATTATGAATTGAAAATAAAAAACAAATTTTGAGTTACATAACTTCATTTTCTATATCTTAAGGATCAAATATATTCCTAAAATGATTCATATTCTATAATGACCATTTAGTGGATAAAATATATTGTGATATACAAAATTATTTTAAACAAAATGTGTTTTGGTATGTCAATGAAGTTTTATCAAATCACTATAATAAATTAAGAACCATAAATTTTAAATTTAATATGAAATAATGAAACATTATTAATGATCAAAAAATCCCTTATAATTTATTTTAAATCATTAACAATGTTTGTGTTCATAATTTGTAGACACTTTTTTCGTCACTAAAAATGCATTGATAAAAGGAGAATTTTGTAAAGACTATAAGCTCTATGTATAGGTACCACCCTTAATTCTAGATATTTAATTCAATTTTAGGGTACCTTTTTGAATTTGATAAATTATTAGAGTAATTGAGAGGATACGGTAATATGGAAGAAATAACCCAAGGTGTTATAGTAACATATGGTACCTAATGAACAAATATCTGGTACCTGGTGGATCCATCTCGGTTAGAGGGACACTATTATCCTCACCCAGTACTAGGTATAGTTTCAGGTGTCTTCTTATAACTAAGGATATAATTATACATTAACCATATAAATCAACCCCTATAACACCAATATGATCAAACATTTCCTATCATTTCCAATTATTTGAATCCCTTGGGAGCTCTCCCTCACCTTTCCTCTGTTCCACGTTGATCCACCTTTCATCCATGGTTTAGATCACATTATATTATTTTTAGGATGTCATCTATGGCATGGGATGTGTATAGTAATCCTATTATCTTCCCCACACATTTTATTTCAACATGGAATTTGGTGTCATCCAAGATTTATAAATTATAGTGCATGTGATACGCATTAAATCTTTTGGCATTATTTACTATTAGATATTATAAGGTATTTTCATAATAAAATAGATAGTATGGGTGTTTATTTTCTTACCAAGATCTACTGTTTATAATTAATTTTAGCATGTCACAAAACCCTATCTATTCAATGTTTGTTTAGTATTTCAAAAACAATATACTATCTTCATATGGACATCAAGTACCAAACTGCATTATTTTTAGTAGATTAACACATTACTCCCCTCATAGTATTAATGTGTTAGGTTTATAATGGTTTAGGGAAGAGATAAATGAATTTAAATAAAAAATTTATGCCAATATAAACCCTCTATGAATATTTTTCGATTTTTATAATGTTTTAAACCTATTTTATTTTCTTATATTCTTTTCATCATGGTTGACAAATTTAGATTTGATGTGTTTCTTTTTTTTATAATATGTTTCTTGTCTTGTAATACAAGTTATGTGACCCCTTTATATTTTTTATTTTCCTTTTATTATATTATATATTTATATTGAAATGATTATTAATGTGTGTGGGAGAAAATATATTGGCACTACTTGATGAAAAATGAGTTTTTTTCATCCACAAAGAACTATGATTCGAAGGAATTATAGAAAATGTATTTTTGCATGTATAGATCTAATTCATGTAATCTTTCTGTTGACTAACATTTTAGTGGTTGGAATGGGATCACAATTCTCTGACTAATTATTCCCCTTTCCTTATTTCCCTTATGATGAGAAACTGGGTTTCCCTGACTCATTACTTATAATACTATTTCCCTCAGGATGAGTGTTACAGCCTGAATCATTATAAATATTTCTATCAGATCCCAAGAATATGAACAAAGTAGGTATGTAATGTTTGGGTATTCATTGTTTAGAGGGTTTTTTTGTTTCAATTTTTATCATGTTGAAATAATATTTATAATTTATGTTGTTTTATGCAATTCTATTAATTATAATGTTATCTTTTTATTTAATAAACAGTTTCTTATAATGGAAATGTATGTGTTGGGTGATAACCACCTACTGGGTATTGTTATACACACTCCCTACACATTCCCATTTTGTAAATGTATAGATAAATTTATATATTATCCAATTAAAGGCACTGTTTATAAGAATGTGAGATGGATTCACCTGGGTGTAGTTTTTTTGTTCCTTTTTTTCTTCTAATAGATAAGTAGTTTGTATGAAGTGGAGTTATCCTTATGTGTTCTAATAGGGGTTGTACATCATGGTATCCATAGGTTATGTGTTTTAACACATTCCAACCTAATATATCATGTTTTGTATACTATATGGATTTTTTGGGTCAAAATGATATGTGATTCATGTCTATGATTTTTAACTATATAGTAGTGTTCTGTTATACAACTACTTCCATTGATGGGAAGATTATTCACCTAGAATACTTATTATTTTAAAATGTTTTTTCCAACCATGTTTATAAATGTTATATTTTCTTTTATGTTATAAAATGATGAAAACTATCTTAAATGGGTAATCCTTTCAATCCCTAGTGTTTATTCCATTCACTAGTGATTGATAGGTGCACCTGGGATCTGATGAATGTGTGATCTAGTATTGTTTGAGTATTTAATTCACTATCATTTCAAAATAGAGTTAGATCACATTAAGGTATCATGGGTGTCAGATTTATGAGTATCCATGAGATATGGAACTCGGGACTCAATAAATAACTCATAATCATGTTTAGCATGCTTATTATTGTAAGATATTGAGTTTCCAAGGTTAGTCCATGTTCGGCTTATATTTCATTTCATGTGTAATTTTGTGGTTCACAGGTCTCATGTATCATTCATGGAATCATCATATTGGAACATATATAGTGTCATTCTATATCACGTGTTTACCTTTAAGTGGTCATTTATTATATTATTGGAACCAATTAATGTTTTATGTTAAATAAAACATCAATAATAAATAAACTTCATTTTCTTATATAATTATAATTAATGTCTAGGTTAATATAGAAAAACAAATTAATCCTTAATTAAATATTCTAATTTATATTACTCATATCTAGTTTTTTCCATGTTATACTTTTAACATGAAATTGTTTGTTTCTAAATGATAGATTCAGAATATTTGTATTTTTCTTTTAAAATGTATGTTCTAGATTCCTTAAAAATGAGAATTATTTTGATGAATAAAAGTTTAGAATAAATTTTATCCACATCTCTCGATAGATTTTATCTTTATGAATATATTTAATGAATTTATTTACCTGATATAAAAAAATATAAAGAAGTATGTTATCAAGAATTTTTTAACAGTTTTCGAATATGGTTGTGTTTTTAAATTGGTAAACCATTCATGATTCAATTGAAATGTGTTTAAAATATTATGAATTGTAGTTTAATGTGTGATATATTTTGATAAATGAATACATAGAAGAATAATGATGAGATTTAAACCTATAAATTACAATTTGATGGTTATGTTTAGATTTTTATTTCCAAAAATAGCTTCCTATATAAAATCCTTGGTTTTTATAGATATTTTGGAATAGTGTCTTGATTCATGATCTTTAACAAATTTAGTGGTTTATTTGTGTTCTATCTACTTGAAGGTTGTACATATAATATGCCATTCTTATGTATTCTTCCAACATTATACTTGGTATTTTATTAATTTCGGAATTTATAGTTGGATGTAGGTGTATTATCTATAACCCTTCCTACCAATTGAATGAATTTTTTTTCCAAAATCAATTCCATTAAAGGGATAATTAAGTAAATTATAAGATTTTGAAACAATTATTTATATTTGAAATAAATTGATCGACAATTCCCTCAATGTTTGGATTTTATTTAAAATTGACAGTTTCAAGGTTTTTTATCCTGATTGAGTGATATTTAAGGGATTTTAAAACTTACAGTTAAGTTTGAATTATACATTTTCAATTAAACTACTATATTTATAAATTTCTAAGAAAATTGGTTTTGTTTAAAATAGTTCCAAAAATGTTGTAAGAAAGTGTTTTATTTGAAATTATCAATGGATTAAAAAATTTCAATTTGTTTTATAATTGTTTTTTCATTTTCCATGTAAATAAAATAAAATTGGTTTTTTGATTTTCCATAATTTCCTAAAAAAAATTAAATTTTTTGACTGATTTCACTGGGAAAGTAGTTACAAAAAATATGGTTGATTTATATTCTTATTTTTTATTCAATGTCCCATATTCATTATTGGATTCATATTTCGAGGAGTCTAAGGTGTATATCAATTACAAAAAATATGGGTTAAAAAACAATAAGGCAGGTTTTTTCTTGATTTTGTAGGTTAGATTTTCGTGGTGGTTGTGGTAGGTTGCCACTAAGTACCAATTCTACTATTATATAGTAATTAATGAAATTTATAATTCAGTAGTTTATATCAAGCCACATTTGACTAGTTCTATTTCAAATAGAAGGTTGAAATGGTAATTTCTATTTTATTTCACTGAACCAATCATTAATTTTCTCAAAACAATCCTTCACTAACCAATAATTTAGTGGGGGTAAATTATCCCTTCCATCCTTATTTTTCCTTTAATATAAATTATTAAATCAAGACTTATACATTGGTTTTTAGTTAAAAAAGTTAAACTGATCATCAATCTTCTTTCACATCCACTTATCTCCAATATTTTTTCTTATTTCTTTTATCCTTATTGGTGCTTTAGGATTTTTCATCCCCATGACCTGATAAAATTAAACCATGAAATAAAGTTTATTGTTTCTCTATTTAAAATGGTGTTTCTATTATTTCTTATGACTTGGTTGGGTAGTTATGAATAAAAAAAATTAAACATTTTAATCTTACTGATGAAGTAAACTAGAATTTATGATTCATTTGAATATAAAAAATCTATTTTATAAGATGATTTTTTAGGAAGATATATATATATATATGGGATATTATTAATTAGATTTATCTTAGTAAGTCCTTATTTAGTGGTCTAAGAATGTGAAATATTTATTTCAAAATTTCCTACATATTAATTTCAGGTATTTATTAAATTGTGTACTGAACAAATAAGTGTATTTCTATGGTATGTGTATTTTCATCATGGATTCTATTTTTTATGTTATGAAATTGGAATATAAATATCTGGTTACTCATTATTATTTATTTGAAAAATCTAGAAAACTATGGTTCTAGATAGTTAATAGTTTTTAACCATGTAAAAAATTACATCATTAATTAATCTTTCAAACAATAGAACAAGACAATATATACATATTTGAATTTTGGGCTATAAGGATAAATTTAAAATGGGTTTTAGTAGATTCATGTAGACTTGAAAATATTTTAACTTGGTATTTTGGTAATATGATTTGTGAGGCGTATTATTTGTGCAATACTCATAATAATTTTGTATAAATGTAATCTATGTTTAATATATGTGAAGTCCAACTCACATTACCAATAAATTTACTTTCATAAAGATAATCTCTCTGAGTAAACCTGATTTTTGAGAATGCATATGGATGAGTCTGTATTGTGTTACCATTAATACAATCCTGCATAAATTTCATTCATTATCACTATAAGGATAATTGGAGAATATATGTATACATGATTTAGAGACGCATTAACAAGATGTTCTCTACATTATAATGACTTCTATCCAGGTAAATATCAATAATTAGATGAATTTTTGTAATCTACAGACAAAAATCCAATATATCAATATTTTATAATATGAAGATATTTTCAATTATGATGATGCATAAATGGTTTCAATATAGAATTAAACTTCACAAACAAAAAAATGGTTAATGATTCATGATATAAAATACTAAGGTGTTCATTTTCAATGATTTTATGTATACAATCAAATAATACAAAAATTTTACTTTTTTAATAAATGGGTATTCTGATGAAAATTATTATGAAGATATTGGATTTTAGATTCAAGATCCAATAATAATGAGGATTGGTTATCTTAGTTAAATCCTCCATTGATAATATAAATTGGATAATATTCTTATGAAACTTCATGGGTTTTCAAGAATAATGTATATAATGATCCATTAATGATTGAATTTTCAATCAAGGCCTATATCAGTGTAATCTGAGTTGTTGACACGATGAATTATTATTTTTGAATGTTATAGAGTGTATGTGTGGATAATAATGTTCGATGATGATATTGAAATTTATTTAAGTGTTATTCGAAAAAAAGAAGATAATATTGAGGTACAAAAAGAAAAGATTTATTTTTTAATACACATTTGAGATAAAACAGTTACGATATGAAAATTTGTAAGATTAGTTATGCACATGAAGTTGTTGATTTGACTTGTATTGAATCCAATAAAGATTTAAATTTCTCTACATATTAGAAGAAACCTATAATATATTTGAGATTCCTAAATAAAAATTCAAGAGGATCTTGAAAGAAATATGAGGGAAGATCTGCCTCTGAGGTGTGTGGTTTTGTGATTTAGTCATGGGAAATTAGAATATCATGCAGTAAAATTAGAATAAGAATAAAAAGATGTCGGTACTGAGATTAACCCAGATCTCATGAGAAATAAGGAGCTATAAATCCTATAATGATGTAATAATAAAATTGGATTCAAAGAGGATGAACAAGAAGTGGAAAAACTATAATTATGGTCAATTACAATCATAGAAGAATAAATAAGAAAGTAATGTACCTGATGTCTAGGTTGCATGATATCTAATAAATATGCATACCCAATCTTAATGTGATGTGTTTTAAGAAAAAAATAAGTGGAAATTTTTGAATGATTTTTTCATGAATTATATGAAACTAACACTTTTATTTTAGTGTATTTAATCATCTATTAATATTATGAAGTAGTGATTTTATTTATATGATAACCATGTAAGATCATTTAGGGGAAATATTATTTGAGTTTTATTTTATAAAGAGGCTAGAAATCATTATCTATTAAATAACATAGAATGGTAATAAATTTTTTTGAGATACATATACTCTAATAACGACTAAAATGTATCCAAAGACACACTATGATTAAGGAATTGGGTCAATTTTCTAGTACCTTTACATTCAGTAGTTTTTTTGATATAATTAAAGAAGATAATGATGTTTTGTGATGCCAGTAGGTGTGCTTCAAACTTGAATTGAATTTTTGTGATGTATCATAGATCATATTTGTAATGTTGTAAATTTTCACACATGTGTAATATTATGAAACATTGGGTTTGGATAATAATATCCCACCTCTAATTGTATTTATAATAATATTTATAGGGGAAACATTGTATCCTAGTACATATTCCATCTATAGTA
Organism: Viscum album; assembly: GCA_963277665.1. NCBI lineage: Eukaryota > Viridiplantae > Streptophyta > Magnoliopsida > Santalales > Viscaceae > Viscum > Viscum album. Next base: position 1,336,425,967 of record OY728163.1, on the reverse strand, counting down.
TAGAGTAGGCTCACTTTGAGATAAAAACATGTTGAAATACTTATGCCAATATTTTATACATTATTAGCATTTTAAGGTGTATTCTATATTAAAAACAATCCAACTACTTTGAAAACAATTAGAGGTTCAAATTATATATTTATTAAAGAGTCATAATTAATATTTTGTATTTGGTAAATGAATTTGGTCATATTTAACTCACCCCCATGTAAAGACCAAGAAATTTCAAGGAATTTTTTTTCCTAAATGCTTTGGAATTTTACGAGTCTGTAGTTTCAAACAGCACCTGATTCTGAGGCTCGTTGTGCCCAGAATCAATTTCTAATGTTTTGTTTGGGTACGTTCAGTAAACGTACGTGCAGGTTTTTCTATATTTTGAACCGTTTCTCGGAATTGAATTCTGAGGACACTGATGAACTCGCAGCACTGATATTTTCATAAGGGGACCATTACCATAGTTGCGTTTTAAGTGGGTTGAGAGTTAATTTTTGGGGAATTAGAATAAAATAATTAAACTTGAGGAAAACAAGTTTTATTTATTTATGGAAGTTGGTTAATTCCCCTCAAGGGGAGATAGAGGTGGGGCCCCCACCCACATAACCTCCCCTAAGAGGATATTTGTGAGGTGGGTCCCACACGAGCCTAATCCTTTCATCTCTTTTTGAACCTCCCAATTAATTCCTCTTCATTTAATTGAACAACCCCTCAATTTTGAATTTATAATAACCCTCCACTTTCATCTCTCTCTAATTAATTTTTCCAACCCATGGTATATTAATTAGGTGATTCACTTAATTAATTAATTTTGTATGTAGGAATTAATAGGATTTTTATGGCACTTCTTTAAAGTTGAGAGAGATATTTTTTTAATATTTTACTTAGAAAATATTTTGGGGGGGAACCTCTGGAGAAATAGAAGAACAAAATTCTTCTTCCTCGATGAAGAATGCTTTAAGATTCGAATAATGTGTATTCGCCAACGATGCTTCTTCTTTGTGTGCACTCCGACATCAACAGAATCGACACCATTCTTCTATGACACTTGTATACCGCGATGTTTGTTTTCCGCGATGCTCGACGACGTATGATGTCTTTTTGAGGATGAGGATTTGTGTAATTTATAAGTGAATAAATTATCCTTATTGGGTTGAATTATTTGGTTTTAATTCAGACCATTTTGTACCGCCTAACACAGAGGGATTGGGCCAAACAAACATATCCTGACAACCCTCTGATTGTTCTTGGATATTTTGGTGGAGGCAACAGGAGGTGGTGGCAACGAACGAAAGAGGCAGTCGTGCGCCGGCCACGTATGGAAGAACTGTGGCCCACAACCACGGGCCGCTCAGCCAATGAAGAACCGGCCACCTAAAGCTGGACGGGCTGATGGGAGACCGCAAAACCCCAATGGGCGCCACGCTGCGGAGGACTGCGGCACACGTATTTTGGGCCCCTCGGTGGACAAACTGGCCCGCCAGCCTACCGGCCGAGCGGGGAAGACCCGAGGCACTAGGAGGGTGCCACAACGAAGAAACCGCATCCCACGTGCACCAAAAAGGTCATCCTGATGTGAGGGAAACACCGTGTGGTGCCACCGATTCAGGAAATCCCCCTCACCCCCCCCACGGACAACTCGACCTTTCGGGTCGAGCCGCTCGGCCAGCCGGGCCGGGTCGTGTCGTGTCAGGCTGGGTAGCACCGTGTCGGGCCAGGCCGCGCCCCTCGGGCTGGGCCGCACGATTCACTGGCCCGGTCCAACCCTCTTCCACGTTGGACCCACCAAAACTAGGTTGACCTGACCCGTCGGCTCATTGGGCTTAACGGGCAGAACCCGTTTCCCCTTAAAGGATAATATCTTAAAGACCGTGCGACAGATCGACGCACTGTCTGTGGCACTGGGATCCTTGTGACAAGGAGGTCCTTTTTAGATTCTCTAAGTGAGTTTTGGATGACTTTGGAAAATGGCCGGATTTGGAACGCGCATATTTCCAACCTGGCTCTTGGAACTGAAAAGCCAATATCTTTTAGACCACGCGTCTGATTGACATGTCGTCTATCACGTTTGGTTCCTTTTGATGAGACAGAACTTCGGGATACATCACATCTAGAAATCATGATAGTTTATGTATCTACCCCTTGTCTCGAGGATCGGACCCTCCTGAAATCGAGTGTGCTTTGTGCGGGAACCCTAGAGCTGGCTGCGACATCGACGACTACCGTACTGGAATCCTACGTGGGTTCAGTGACGATGACTACTGTATTGGAATCCTTAGTGGGTTTGGCTATGATTACTACCGTACTAGAATCCTCCTTGGGTTTGAAGGTGATTATTACTGTTCTTGAATCCTACATGGGTTCAGCAGTTTGACAGATGTTCTTGTATCCTACGTGGGTCTGGCAGTTTGACTACTATTATTGGTGGACGACGTTTCAAGGCCCTACCACCACCACCACCAGGAGGTCCATCCTGACCACAGGGAACAGATAGACCGGGGAGAGCTCAGTTTCAGGAATCTGAGGACTAGGACCATAGTGCTCCAGGAGTAGGTGTACTTGAGCGGCACTAGCTCCAGGCATGGAGTCTTTTTCTCATGATGTTTCTAGTTGCGTTTTTGTCATTGTTTTTGGATGATTTCTGTCTTTTTACCTTGAGCTGCATTAAAAAAATACACTTGTCCTTGTGACATTTTCTTCCCTATACTTTTCTATGTTGTTGATACTGAGAGATTCGGGTTAAAACCATTGACATGACCCTCACTTTCAAGATACCTGCTGGAGAATACCCAGCGACTACACACTACTACCGATAGTGTGACTCGAGCCAGGGAGGTGAGAGTAACAGTTGGATCTATTAGTAGTAGTCTCGGGGACATACGAAACCATCCAAGGCATGAAATACTAAATTTCATTTCAGGATTGACTATATTAGGCAAAGAAAGTTTTTCATCCAGGGGATGAGACCAAATTTCACTTTTCTGCAAAGGAGAAATCTTAGCAGCTCTTTTAGGATGTAAGTTAAAAAGGGTGTAGTCGAGTTGTTTAAAAATGGCTAGTCACACAAATGGTTCGTTGAGCGAATGTTTTATAGTCTACTCTAACCACTAGAGTCTTAGGTACATATTCTCAAAGAAGAACCTGAACCTGAGACAGCGGCGATGCATTGAGTCCTCCAAGAATATGAGTTTGAGATATTCTATACTCCTGGGAAGGGGAACCTTGTAGCATATTCTCTCAACTGGAGGTCGGGCATTCAGCTACTAGGAGAGGCGACAGAGCAACTAGCCACATTGTAGATATCCATTCTGAATATAGATAGATTAGCCTTTCTTCAGCCTCAAACAGTCACACATCCACTTTTTTAGCGAGTCAGGTAGGCACATCAGGGAGACATTGACTATGAGACACGACGTGCTCAGATATCCTCATGACAGACACCTGATGGATTTTGTGAAGGAGGGGAGCACGTCATACTCTTCATAGGACATATCATGGTAAAAGTTGCACTACATGAAGTGGTGATGAGAGAGTTTCACACTTCCCCTCTTGTGGTACATCCATGAGTGGAGAAGATGTACTAGGACCTCAGGTGACAGCATTGGTGGCCATGTATGAAGAAGGATATAACAGAGTTCGTTTCACGATTCGTCACTTCTCAACAATTGAAGGAGAAGCACTAGGTACCAGCAAGCTTGGTACTTCCCCTATAGGTCCCCGAGTGGAAGTGGGATGGGATATCTATGGATTTCATGATGGGCTTTCACATACATCCAGAGAACACAACTCGATCTGGGTTATTGTAGACCGAGTCACCATGTCGGTTCACTTCCAACTGATTCGAGAGAAGGAATCAGTATAGTGAATTGGACGCCTCTACATTTAGGAGATCGTACGGCTTCACAGTGTGCCTTTGACTATATTTTCCGATCGGGATTCTTGATTCATTACCCGGATTTGGATGGGGTTACAGGAGGCCTTTGGGACACATCATTGCTTGAGCACAACCTTCCATCCTCAGACGGACAGTCAGACTGAGAGGACAATTCAAACACTTGAGGACATGTTCTGTGCATGTGTCTTTGACTTTGGTCGTAGCTGGGGGGATCACCTAACCTTGGTGGAGTTTGAATACAACAATAGCTACCACTCCACCGTCAGGATGGCACCATACGAGACACTGTACAACCGACTTTGCAGATCACCCTTGTGCTGGACTGACCCTGGGGTGTCAGCACTAGTAGGATCGGTGATGGTTCAGGCTATGACCGAGAAGTTTCATATCATCCAGGAGCAGATGAGGACTGCACAGAGTAGACAGAAGTCCTATGCTGATAGGATATGGAGACCCCTGGAGTTCAAGGATGGAGACCACGTATTCATACAGGTCTCACCTCGACGGGGTCTATGGTGTTTTGGATGGGGCCACATGTTATCTCCACGCTTTGTCGGACCTTTACTGGTCCTCAACATGATAGGTGAGGTGGCCTACCACCTGGACCTTACACCTCAGTTGGACCGGGTTCATGACGTCTTCCACGTATCACAGTGGAGGGGATACGTGCACGACCCGACCCACATCATTGATCACGGAGAGCTAGAAATCGATGATGAGGAGATGATTGTGGAGGTCCCGGTTGAGATCAAGGATAGAAAAGAGTATGTCCTATGTGGACGGTTGATTCCTCTAGTCTGCATTTGCTGGCAGCACGGGAACCTCCAGGATAGCACTTTGGAGCAAGAGGCTCAGATGCGAGCTTAGTACCCCAATTTGTTTTCCTAATATGTTTTGTAGCTTTACGGGGACATAAAGCCCTGAGGTGGGAGTAATGTAAAGACCCAAAAATTTCAAGGAAATTTTTTTCTTGAATTATTTGTAATTTTACATATCTGCAGTTTTTGATGGCATGCGATTCTGAGGCCCGGTGTGCCCGCAATCAATTTTGGATGTTTTGTTCGGGTGCATTCAGTAAACGTATGTGCGGGTTTTTCAATAATTTTAACCAATTCTCAGAATTAAAATTCAAGGACACCGATGAACTCACAGTACCGATATTCTCTTATGGGGATCTTTACAACAGTTACATTTTATACGGGTTGAGAGTTAATTTTTGGGGAATTAGAATTATATAAATAAAATTGTTGAACACAAATTTTATTTATTTATGGAAGTTGTTTAATTCCACTCATGGGGAGTTATAGGTTGGGCTCCCACCCACATAACCTCCCATGAAATGGTAGTTGTGAGGTGGGTCCCACACGTGCCAAATCACTTCACCTCACATTAGACTACCCCATTAAATCCTCTTCATATAATTAAACAACCCCTCACTTTTGAATTTAAAAAAAACCCTTCACCTTCTTCTCTCTCTAATTAATTTTTCCAACACATGGTAAATTAATTAGGTGATTCACTTAATTAAATAATTTTTTTGTGTTGGAATTAATTAGATTTTCATGGAACTTATTTAAAGTTCGGAGAGATATTTTTTTAACATTTTCCTTAGAAAATAATTTATGGGGGAACCTCTAGATAAATAGAAGAAAACCATTCTTCTTCCTTGATGAAGAACGCTTTCGGATTCAATGAATGGGAAGTCTCCAACGACGCTTCTTCATCAGGTGCACTCTGAAATCAACCGAATCATCATCGTTCTTCTGTGACGCCCGTCTACCATGATGTTTTTTTCCGCGATGATCGACATCATGAGACGTCTTTTCGAGGTAGGGGTTTAGTGTAATTTATAAGTGAATAAATTATCCTGATTGTGTTGAATTATTTGTTTTTACTTAGGACCATTTGATACCACCTAACACGGAGGGCGCAGGCCGAATGAACACGACCGGATAACACTCTGATTTCTCTTGGTTATTTTGGCGACAGCAACGAGGGGTGGTGGTGATGAATGGAAGCGGCATCCGTGCACCGGTCGCGTACGAATGAAAATTGGTCCACTCATCCAATGATGAATTGTCCAGCTAAATCATGTCGGGCCGAAGGGAGACCGAAGTGCCATAAGGGGCGCCAGACTACAGAGGACTATGGGCCGCGTTCTGTGGGCCGCTCGGCAGAAAAACTGTCCGGCCAGCCGGCCAACCGGGTGGGGAATACCCACAGAACTAGGAGGGCACCACACTAGAGAAATCGTGGCCTACCCGTGCGGGCCGCATGTGCCAGGAAGGCCTGCCAGCTTCGGCCATCCGGTTGGGAGGGCAACGCTGCTTACCACCGCCGGTTCGGGAAAGCGGGCCTCCCGAAACCACTCGACCATTCGAGTCATGACACGCCGCGTTGGGCCGGGCAGCGCCATTCTATGAAATTCCGCGTGATTCACCATGCCGATCTGACCCTCTTCTAGTTCAGACCCGCCAAAACTAGGCTGACCCGACCCATCAGCTCATTGGGCTTAACGGGTTGGGCCCATTTCCACTTAAAGGAGAATATCTTAAATATCGTGTGTCTGATCGACGCGCCGTCTGCAGCACTAGGATCCTTGTGATGAAGCGGTCCTTTTGCGATGCACTAAGTGAGTTTGGGAAGACTTTGGAAAATGGCCTGGTTTGGATTGAGCATATTTCCAATCGGGCCCCAGGAACAGAAAAAAAAATATCTTTCAGACCGCACGTCTGATTGACACGCCGTCTTTTGCGTTTAGTTCCTTTTTACAAGATGGAACTTCTGGATACATAAAATCTAGAATTCATCATAGTTGATTTATCGACCCCTTGGCTCGAGGAGTGGACCCTCCTAGAATAGAGCGTGTTGTGTGAGAAAAGCCTAGAGCTGGCTCCGAATGCGATGACTACCGTACTGGAATCCTCTGTGGGATCGGTGAAGACAAATACCGTACTGGAATCCTCTGTGGGTTCGTCGATGATGACTACCATACTGGAATCATACGTGGGTTCGATGGTGATGATTACTATTCATGTATCCTACGTGGGTCCGGCAATTTGACTACTGTTCTTGTATCATACTTTGGACCATAAGTTTGACTAATCTTCTTTAATCCTACGTTGGTCTAATAGTTTGACCTTTTTACTTGTATCCTGAGTAGGTCCGACAGTGTAGATGTTCTAGAATCCTACATGGGTCTGACAGATTAGCTGGTATAGTATATGACTTGGGTCCGACAGTTTAGATGAAAAAATGATTGCATCTGATCATATCTATCACTTTACGAAAGATGTTTACCTATGTGAGATGAGTCATGATTATAAATCATTATCATCGATGTGATTGACTTCATTCCTGTGTGGAATGGGTTGTTCTTAGGCTTGATAGTTGGAGCTGAACTGGGATTGATAACATAAGTATATGTATTGGAATATACCTAAGTAGAGTTGGTCGATACTTTGTGTTTCTATCTTTTGTTTGTGGTTTATCCTTCATGGATTCTGGGAGACCTTTGGGGGTCTCGGGGTCCCTACTGAGTGTTTTTATACTCACCCCAGCATGGGATATACCCACACTACATTGTGTTGGATGCAGATGATGGACAACACTGGTCATGGTAGAGACTTGTGGAGGTGGATGGTACCCAGAGGTGGACCAATTGGTGGGACGTACACGGAGCGGACAGTCGGACCCAAGGTACCGAGGAGGCCATCTGTACCCACCCTTCAGGTGGGATTCTTGGAGGACAACTTAGTGGTTGTTGTTTTAATTTTCTGCTGTTGTACTATAATTTTTAGTTGGGTTTTTATTCTGGCCCAATTACCTTTCAATGATTACTTTGTATTTAGTATTACATTGTACATACTCCAGCATGCGTACTCTATTGTGTTTGTTAACTATTATAAAGTCAATGCCTTCCCTTTTATTGGTATTTATGCCTTTGGTTCTAGTCGCCATCCCCAGGACTATGGAAGGCGGGCTTGGGGTAGTCACGGCACAGAACCTGGGGACGGGTAGTGACACCCCATTTGTGTTTACATGTTCATATATTGATTATAAATTTGTATTATATCATAGGTTTCATCTTATTAGGAACAATTTTTTTTCAAAAGAATATGGAATTATGTACATGTCATTATCAATAATTGGTTTTGAAAATTAAGTTTCCCTATTACATTTACAATAATATATAATATTGTATATTTTAGATTTTCGATGAATTCCCTCAAGTCAAATAATAATTTTTTTCCATGTCAAGATATATTTTTATTTATATCATAATATTATTCATAACATGAATATAAAAGAGGCCAAAATGTAATGAAAAATAGAAATGAGAAAATAGACTTAGTAACCATTAGAAGATAATAAATTTGGAATTTATCTTTCTGAACCTATGGACAGTGATTCTTCATGTTTTACAATATAAAGATACGAGGATGATGATTTTTATGTTTCAAAAAGTGAATTTATTCAAAAATTAAAGACAAAGTAATGAAACATCGCATTGAGGTAGTCGTATATATATATATATATATTCTTATATAGTGGCAATTCTTAATGATAAGCCACGTCATGATAGATAGACTTATATCATGGAAGAAGCATTGGTTTAAAATAAAAGAATTCTTAATACTAACAAAATTATTTTAAAATCCAAGGAAGAGTTTTGATTATATTTAAATAAAATATCCTCTTTAGTAGATGAATCTTTTTACAGTTATTTGTGAGAAGGATCAATTTGGTAATGTTGTTAATGAGGTGTTAAATTAATTAGATTATATTTATAAATTCCTTATGAATGTTATGTCTGGATAAATAATATATAAATAAAAAAAATAGTGAAGGAGATGGATAATTATCTAGTGGAGTCACATAAGAAGCATGAGTTTTAATTTTGGAAGTTTAATATTTATTATGAAGATAATTTGGGTTCTATTGAAAATGGAAATTATTATAACAAGATGAAATTTCATGAGATTGAAGTGAAACTGAATAACCTATAAGAGAGAAATATTGGAAATTCCCAATATTATAAGAATAGAACAACTTCCATGATAAATAAAGATGAGAATATTTCATAAAATAATACTCAAAAAGGTGGAAATGATCTCAATATCATATGGATAATTATTTACCTCAATATTATTGAAAAGGTATCCCCCAACCCAATCCATTTAGTTATCAATAAATATTCATTTTTTGAAGTAATAGACATAGGATAAATTTTTTATAAATATAGAAGTGTAATAATAGAAATAACACCACAAATGATTCAATGGTCTATGTGATCACGACATAAAAATGTTTCCCCCTAAAATGATCCAATCATTTTTGTGTTTTATCCCAAATATATCAATGATTTTAATTTTGATAGATTACATACATTGTTATAAGTATACGTTTAATTATGAAATATTAGTGTTGCATGATGTTTGGGTAAATGGATCTTTATTTTTTGAACAATATATTAGTTTTTAAAAATTATAAAATCCCTAAATTAAGGTGGATAAATGTTTAGAAATGTAGGTAAACTACTAAAGTAATGTAGAAAACAATGAAATAGATAAATCTATCCATAATGAACAAATTTTTCGATTTGATAATTTATTTTAGTTGTAAATTATAGGTGTTAATTTTATGATGAGTGATCGTAGAACCTTGAGAGGTATAATTCATCTACTAAAAAAATAACCACAATATTTTGAGAAATAGAGAAAGTAATAATGTGTTTTGGAAGGGAAGGTAAATCAGTAACAAAGTTTGTTCAATGAAATCCTCCAAATATTCCCGTAAAGAAATATTTCCATGATATTACACCTATATGAAATATGTTCTTAAATTGTATTAAAAAAAGATATATCACAGAACATTAAAAAATTCCCTTGAATTTTAATCATTATGGGGTAATGTTAGACTCAAAAACGAAATAGTTCATTCAAGAATGAGATAGTAGGATTGGTATGGTGGTGGAAATCCATAATGAAGAGTATGAAAGTATTCCCAAAAAAAGAACTTAAAAAAGATAAAAAGTTGTATATATGGTTTTAATACACTGGAAAAAATGGTTCAAAATGTATTACTACCTTTCCTGGTCAAATAAATAACAATGGGAAATAAAAAATTACTCTTTATATCGAGAAGGATAACATGAAAAAAGAAATTTTCTCTCAATAAAAACATTGAGCATATTAAGAAATAATGTTTAACTATATGGGAAAATATATTGGAAAAGTAAGGGAAGATGTAGAAAGATAAAAATGCTATAACAATTACTATTGAAAAGTCTGAGAAACCTATTTCCAATAATAGGAAATCATAACCAAATTCCATAATACCATGTCAATTCCATATTTGGAAATCTAAAGAGGAAGGAATACTGATGATATATAGACACATTATAACTTCATGGAATGGAGCCTATGGGTTGAAAATGATTTATATGACTTGTGTATTACTCTAAGATGTTTTTTTCGGATCCACCTTATTCCTAAAACGTTTTTATTACTTCAAAGTTGGAAAATTAAGGTGATCAAGGTTCGAAATTATCCCCCTAGTGGGAGCTTCCAATGAAGTCCCAAATTCTAGAAATCAATCAATCTACCTAAATTAAGAATTTTTTTCATAGATTTCATGAGATTTAATGTTAACATATGATTTTTATTCTCTCATAACTAATTTAATTCATACATATTATGTTAATCGTGAAGAAGTGATTACCTTTCCAAATAGGGAAATAAAACATTGCACTTGAAATGTTTTGATGTGTGTGTTTAAGTGACTATATATTTATGAATACTATTTGAAAATTTTTTTATACAACCCCTTGATAAATAACATCCTAACTATTATCAAATGTTTGACATGTTATGGATAAATTTTTTATCTAGTCTTTTTATTCTAGTTTTCTACATTGGATTAACCCATGTAGACTTAGAGTTGGATAACTGATGGAACATTTATAATTATAATTTCATACCTACCATATTTCAAGGGATATATGTTGAACATTTAATGTTAATAATCAAATGCGGTAAATATGAGGTTCATATGTTCAGAAGAGTTTGTTTAAAATAAAAAAACACAACCTTGTCTTTTTTATGTAAATAAAGAGAAGAATAATGTTTCCAGCCTCCCTATAATTTCATTAAGGGGGAGACAATGTTTCCCAATATTTCAGTAATTGTTAATTAACGGTTGAATAATTACATTTACTATTAGAGAAAATATAGAATTAACAAAAAATTTAAAGGGGGAGATTAAATTATCTATGGGATGAAGATATTTTTTTTCAATTAGCTTTGTTGCCTTTGGGTTGTTAATGAAATTATTTAAAGGTGATATCATGGGTTAAGGAGTGAGTGTCCACCGAAAGAAGAGTTTCATCAATTATGTTTACATAGAAAAGGATGGTCCATAGAATAATTACTAACATAGATTCCAAAAATAAAAAAAAATTATCAGATGATTGTAGAAATGATAATTCAGTGAAGATAAGTACCAAAGCTATGGAGTATTTTATACAGTTATTTAGAGAAGTTTAGAAGAATCCAACTAGGGAGGTTATCCATAGCTAAATGATGAAGTGTATAATCCATTCAATGAGTTCATAGTATATTGTTCATTGTATTTAGTGTATATATACTCTTGTATTAATGTTGTATAAGGATGAAGTTTGATTGAAGATGTCATGATATGATTTTAATGAAATATATTAATTGGATAAGTCGTTTTTCTATGTAACCATCATGAATGCTTTACATGAGCATTAATTCAACCTATATATATATATATGAAAAGATGGATAAAATTTATCCACATAAGAATCATCATATTTATGCATTAACATCATTTATATTTCATATACAAGAAATATAACTCAAGGAAACATATGTATTCTTTCTGTTAACATCTTCCCTATGTGTAATCATTATTTTGGAATCTCTATAAGGATGAGTTTTCTCAATATAACCATCAACCCTTGCCTATGAATACTTTATATTTACTCAATGTATGCATCATATGCGAATATATGTATACATTGTTTGGAGATATTTAAACAAGATATTCCTTGGTTCAGTCATCATCTTCTATTTGTAGGAACGATATATTTCTACAAAAACATAAATACATTGAAGAATTTAGGAAATTTTTAGATTCAAAAATAATATTTCTAAATTTTATAATTTTAAATGATATCTAATTATGATGATTCCTACTTTTTTCTTCTTGTTATTAATACTAAAAAAACCCAAATTGTTTATGATTCACACTATAGAACATTAAAGATATTATTGTCAAGGTTCTAAAGAATAATATCAAAGAAAAAAAATAGTTTAAAATATCTATGTATTATGAAGAAAATTATATTTAAATATACTATATTTATTATTAAAGTCCCAATAATCATGATTCTGGGTAAACCACGATTCAATCATGTTTTGGTAAGAAGAAGTGCATGATATTATTGAGAAACTTCAGGGGTTTTCATAAATAATCTAGATGAAGATACATCAATTATAAATCTACCTATCAAGTACAACATTAATGTAATATGTTTTTTTTGACATGAAGAATTAATATTTTTAAATGTAACATAGTGAATTTTAGGAGAATACAGTCCAAGGATGCTATATAAAATTCCTAAAGAACTATTAGACTAAATTAATATGATAAGGAATAAAAAAAGTTGAGGGGTATTTTTTGAATATAATATTAAGTTTAAAAGGTGAATATATAAAAATATTAAATATTATAGTATGTGAATTTTACCTATGACCACATACCTATTTCTATGTTTGAGTGATCCACGGTCATAGGGAAGCATATAGACACAATAAAAAAACCATCATTTTAATCCTACTAATATCATCATATTGTTATGATTGACATGAACTATAGTGATAAGAGGGAACAAGAACGGTGTAGAAAATTCCTAGAAACTTGAGATGGATCTGGGAAATCCCAAAAACCATAGTTCACATATACCATGGTCTTCAATGTTTCTATGACAAAAATGACCACAATTATGGTAGACTATAGTCGAAGGTTCCAAAATCCACGAAGATTTTTATTTTTTAAAATTATAATAATTATAATTATAAAAAATTGTATTCATATGTGTGTGTGTGTGTGTGTTTATACATATTTTTTTAACAGGATAGTCCTAATTCATAGATGAAATATATAAGAGGTCTTACGATCAAATTTCCCTGATAAATTTTATTCTTTAAAAGACTAAAATAATGATCGTAAACCATGGTCATAAATTCCCTATGTCCATAGGCCACCAATGGTGGTAGAGACCTATGTACGTCATTAAAACAATGGACCTTCATTTTAAAAAATTCTTCTAAATATAGTGTCCATGGTCTATGTGGAGCATATAAATTGGATAAGGTCACAACCTCATGGCCCACTGATATGGTTTTGGGACATGGTAGTAGGGAAATTTTCTAGTATTGTTAATTGTGAACAAGCAGCTATCAATTTGTATTTAAAATAGAACATTGAAGATTTTTATTTCTAGAAATATGAGAAGACTCCACAAAAAGATTTATCTACCTATACGAAATATTCAAGAGGCTCTCAAAAGAAGAATAAAAATAACAGGCTGACCAATGTTACATGTCAGTTAAAGTTTAGTATGAATAATGAATAAAGGGGAGTGTGTGAATCCGAGGTAGAGTGGGATTGGATTAATGTGTATAGTTGATATTAGAAAGAATATTTTTGAGAGAAAAAGAATAAGCATATTTTCAAAGAGTTATTTATGAGAGATAAATAAAAAATGATATATTTTAATGTATTTAATCAAAAGGAATGATTATACAATAGTATAATTATTTATGTAATCACTATGTAAGATCATTATAATGATATATAATTCGTTTTGGAGTTGATAAAGAGGACAAAATTCATATTATATTAAATAATTGATAGAAAAAATCAAATATTGTGGTCCATAGACTATCTTCAAGAATTGAAGGCAATCTAAGTAACTATATGATTAATGAATTTGATTAGTTTTGTGATGAAGTGACATATGGGAAATAAATTTTAATCGATTTCATAAAGATATGAAAGTTATAAGAATATAGTTAATGAGATTCCAACATAAAGAGAAGTCGTAAGATGTAACTCAGCTTGTAATAATAATAGTGTGAAATGTCTCACCTATATAAATGGTGAGATAGTTATCTAGGATAATAATATCCCAATTCCATGTGTATTGAAAATAATATTCATAGTGAAAAATATGTAGACTACGATTAAAACTGGTTTTAGTAAAGAGTAGGCTTTCATTGAGACTGAACCCTATAAAAACACATGTAACAATATTTATATCATTATGCTAATTGGATAAATGTTCATGTGAGTTTAAAAAAATTATCCCTATAATTAACTGGTATCAATTTTTTAAATAAAATGGGGTATATCAAATCAATAGAATATATGTAATTTTGTAAATGAATTTGATCACACATGATTCACCCACTATGTGTTTCTAAACAATTCTAATACGATGTTCAATTTTTGATTTCAAAATCATACTGTAGAAATGAGTGAAAATATATTTTCTACAAGAATTCATTGATGTTTGTTTTTTTCTTTATTTATACAATTTTGTGTAGACATCAGGAAAATATTTTTTTGAATATCAATTTTAATTATATGTATTAATTTTAATCTTTTTTTAATCAATTATTTTATAATTTTTTTAGAATAGTTCTACCATATGGGGTTGGTAGTTTTATATTTATTTGGTATTCAACCTTGGTTTATTTTTTTTAATTTTTTAAATAATATATAGTTGTTTTATAAATACAACCTACTTTTAAAATAAATTTAGTTAATTATTTATTTATTTCCATATAGCTCTGATATTTCTCAAGATTAGTTTCTTTTGGTTAAGACATGACTATTTGTTCACAATTATGTCTTATTTTAAGAGAATATATAAATAAATCTTATAACATAGAAATATTATAATAATTTAATCCATTAAGGGAATTTTTTGTATATATGGAATTGGAAGAGAATTAGAGGAGCTTGGAGGGGAAAGGAATATAGAGGAGGGTTATTAAGTTGTCGTAGTATCACCAATACCCAATAGATTGGTACCTGGTACCGAATAGGGAATGGTTGGTTTTAGTTCCACTAACAACTTTTAAAATTCCTTAAGATTAATATTATGTCATTTCCTTGAAACTATAATGTTTCTCTACTAATGTTCTATTTGGTAAATAAATGGTCATTTTTTTATTATTATGTATTATTCCTTAAGGGGATATAACTAATGTTCTTACTAAGGATATAATAATATAATTACCTTGTTTTCATTATAATGTTTTCAGTTTCATTAACATCAATGTTGTATTTTACTTTATGGGGATATAATTGGTATTTTGTTTAAATGTAGTTTTTATTATTACCTTCCTTGAACTAATCCCCCTACCATATGGCTTGAATGAATCATAAAACATTGAATAGAACATAGCCAATGGTTAATAGTTGAATAAATGGTTACATGAGGGATAATTTATATGGAATCATCTAGATTTGTAATTTTCTCTATATTTTTATATTAGTCTTCCTGATAGGTTCATAGGGTCATTGAATCACAAGGATCATGTTCTTAGGTATCTTAGAATGTGCATTTAAAAAAAAAACTCATTTGACTTTGTTTTTTGATAGGTATTTCTACATATCTATTACTCTTTTATATCAAGGAAACTATAATGATGTGGAATCACCATAATTATTTACCATTGAGTTCCTAACTTTTGGGTTGTTCTAAATAACATAATTGATTTTTAGTCTTAATGATATTGAACATCATCCAACGCTTCTCAATAAAGTGAAGCCTAATATTTTGGTGGTTATAAAGACAATGAACTATATGGATATAAATTCTCATTAATTACATTATTTTAATTCTATATTAGGGTAACATTGGAATTTGTATAAGAATTAGATGAATTTGGAGAATTGAAGGAAGATGAAGGGACCCGAGGTGTGGAAGTATCACAGAGTTCCTGATATAAGTACCTTGTCACCTGGTAATTATAAAATGAACAATATTTATTTCTATAATATGAACCCCATTTTTCCTCTCATGCTCTTGAAGTGTTGAGTTTGAAATAGTTTCTAGAAAAGATAATTGATTTTTAAATAATTGTTTTCAACCAATAAATCATAACTACAAAAATATTCAATCTTCTGAGAATAAATTTAACCACTTTTATTTTATTTTTTTATTATTATAATCAGTTACTAATATATATTTAGAGTAAGACTTCAATTATATTCTAATAGCAATCTTTCCTTCTTATTCAGGTTATGGGACGAGCTTATATGTTTCATTAACCATTTTTTATTAATGTGATTTATATATAAATTTTTTTTAAGACGGTTTAAGGTAATATTTTATCACTACTAAATGTGTAATTGCTTGTATATTAAACCTTAATGTAACTATATCGTAAGGAATGGAAGAAATGTTAATACATTACTACACAATGACTCTATTTTTAATCTACCTATTAATGAATTGGTTGGTGGTGAGATAGGACCAAAATACTTAAATAATTATAAACCTTATGTAATACAATAATATTTTATAAAATTTATTGTTTTAAAAAAAATAATTTCTTCAATATCTTACATTACACACAGTACCTATTTTTAAAAAAAATGTGATATACAATCAAAATATTATTATTTAATGTAAAAGATGTTGACTAGCCTTTATTACAATGGATATGAATAGGATTTAATAAATAATAAAAATTTAAAGGATACACATATTTGAAATTATTTCATCATTTATAAATTAGTTATAAATTAATATTAAAAATAATTGAATATATAATAAATCCCTTTTTGAAAAAACTATTTTTATGTGCATAGAAATGTTTTATCTCAATAAAAAAATGAATTTATTTTTTTAATGATTTTAATGAAATTTATAAATTATATATTAAATATCATATTTTAACAATCCGATAATATTTTTTCTAGGATTGGGTTAATAATAAACCCAATTTTACAGTTGAAAATTTTATTTTTCTAGAAAGTAGTTTTATCAAAAATTTTAAACATGTTTTAAAATAAAGTTTTCCACTTTTATAAAATGTATCTGAAAATATAAAATTAATTTTTGAAATAATTGTATCAAAATTATCTCAGATTTAAATGTTGATAATTTTTAGAAAATCATAAATTTTTAAGGAATTGGAAAAAATATATTTTTTCATTAGAATATTATTTTCATTTAAATAATTTATAGAGTTCCAATTTATTTTAAATTTATTTTAAAATTAAAATAAATCATATTTTATTATAATTTATACAATTTGGTTCATTATAATCAACTTTATGAGGAATTTTTATATAAACACTTTCCATACTTATGAAAAATTATTCTTCTCAAAAACAATATTTTCAGTGTGTCTATGGGTTTTATTTTAAAATAAATTATTTCAATTATGTGATTACAATTTGATAAAATGGATTCCATAATACAAATAATAATAATTAACATTATATAATAAGGTAAAATGATGTTTTTACTATAATTATTAGTAAAAACTGAAAATATTTGTTACCACGGTTAAGGTGAAAATTGGTTTACCCGGAGGTTAAACTAAACACATAAGGGTTAAAATGACCTAAAACATTTATAAATCTATCTTTTAGATCATATTTAGACCATATACAATCGATGATTATATAATATTCAATTGTGGAGTATTTTTCATGTAAAAAAAATGTTTAAGTAATTAATTTCAAAAATTCCAAGTGTGTCATCTCTCCGCAAATATAAAAGGCCTCCCCCAATCCTCTCCACTTGAAAAATAAAAATCCCTTTTTGTTGGACATTACCTACCAAAATATGAAAATTAAATCCCTAAAAACATCATAGAGGTATTTTTTATAATAAATATATCCTATGAATGTATATGGTGAAAAGCTAAAGATGATTCCCAAAGAAGAGGTAGCATTATTAAATGGTAATGTTTATTTGATTTTTCCTTAAGACAACATAAAATCATAATAAAAAAATTATTTTTTAATTAAATAATTAAGTTATATATAATTATTTATTATTATAATTAAATATCCAAAAACCACCTCCTCCTCACTCAAAAGGGAAATAAACTTGTTAATCGTGTGTATAGTGAACTACTGCCTTGTGAACCGATATAATTCGTTTTTGATCACCAATTCTCATTTATGGATATAATAATGATTACAATTTTAATATTTTATATTTATGATATAATTATACTTATTTAATTATAATATCACTTATACCTTCTTACTTTTAATTTCATATAAAATATGATAATGTTGTTCATGTGTATAGTGGAATACCACCTTGCAAAGCGATCCGATTCATTTTTCACATAAAAATATCATAGAATTAAGTTAGGATTAATTTTATGTATTTATATTATATTTTTGAAATATAACTCACTATTTTAAATAAATATATCATATAATTTCTTACCTTACCTATCATTGGATTAAGGATAACATCATTTGTGTTTCTGACATACCACTGCCTTGTGAGGCAAAGTGATCCATTTTTTTACCACATCACATGGATGGTATATGTAAGATTATTTAAATTAATAAAATTATATTTATTATATAATTATAATCATACAGATATAAAACAACACACACATTTTCTCCATCTTGGTCTTTGAAAAAATAATGTGTTTCTCATTCAAACGTAAGACCTACTGTCTCCATGATTGTAACGTAGTACATTTTTAATCACTATATTTCATAGTATGTTTTAAAAGTATAATTTATATATAAAAATTATAATTCAGAAATTATTAATATTTATCATATGATTAAACAATAATATTTTGGAACTTAATCAACTTAACAATGTGATTTTTGACGTATAATCTCTTTATTGTTAAAAATTACAATATTAAATTAATTGGTAATGTAAATGAATATAACATGGTAAAAATAAAAAATATAAGTAATAATAAATGTAATTTTTTTAAACCAATTAGTTATGTAATATACGTTCATTATCCATAATTATAAACAACACACATGATGAATCAGACATGAGGTAGTGGTTTCTATCCCAAAACTTCTTTAATTGAGACACATTTTCTTTTATTCAACTAATTTATTTTAAATTCTATATATAATTAATTGTAACATAGTATATAATGAATCATTTATACTTAATAATATTTTATGTTACAATTAATTTAATTAATTTTTTGTAATTTATTATTCAAAAGATACCAAAGCGATAATGGTTTATGTTTCAATCTCATTTTAATTAGGGTTTCTTTTCATGAATTTAAATTATAGGATGTTATTTGATTATTTTATATTAAAAACATTTAATTTTATTTTAATATGTTTAATAATTATATTTTCAATTAATATAACCATTTTTCACTATGGTACATAATGTTATTGAGAAAAAGTTTTTCAGAAGGGCTAATTTAATTTCTCTCTTTGGTCGAATAACAATTTCATTCAAATATATGTTTACTAAAAATGATTTCAACTTATTCAAATATTATAATATTATTTTTTTTAAATTAATTTTTACACATGATTTTATTTTTACAAAAAAAATATAAGGAATATTATTTTTCTTTTCCAAATAAGGGTCTTTTTCCTTCTCTTTTATGGATGTGAAAGGAATAATTGTTTTAACATACTAAACATGTATAAAATTACATTCCATAATGACCAATCAAATCATTGAAAACCTATCTTTTTAATATAACTTTGATATTTATAAATAATATGTATTCTATAATACTTTGGAATTTTTTAATTTTGAAAAATTAATTTTCAATATAGAAAGGTTTTTTTCCTCTTGAATTTTTTTAGTTTTTATCTTTTTTAAAATATTTATATTAATAAACAAAAAATATAATGTTATCGAATGATTATAATTTTTTAATATTTTTATCATAAATATACACCCATACCAATCTCTTTTACATTGATGCTTGAATACTTTCAATATGGTCACTTCTCAAATTCCTTAAATAAGAAATGTATTTTCATTATGATATGAGGTTTGATGACATAACTCATTTTTCTTCTCTGGGTAATTCTTATGTTTAGGTTATATGATTGATTCCTTATATTCCACTCATATACATGTACTTTTAAGGAATGGGATGGGTGGGCCCAAAATTATATTACCCTCAAAAGAATTGGATACAATTTCAGTCTTTTGAAACATCATGAATGGGATTAGAGAGTCGACCAAATTTATTATGGTCCATTATATACCATGTGATGTTGTCTTGATAGTCTGCCCTGAGCTATGTTTATACCATTTATTATTTTGATTCCAAATTTCAAATGATTAAATGGTCTTATAATACCATTTTTTTCATTATTTTTCTATGTTATTACTCAGGTACCTTCTCCTTATGTATATAATGTTATACCTTTAATTCGCATGTTATGCCTAAATATCATGTTTATTTTCTAGTATTTTTAGTAGACCCCTTTTTTTGTATTCCCCATGTTATCCCATGCGGTTTGTGAGATCTAAAGTATTAATGCTCTCATTATTTAGAATAAAATTAAACTTTTTATTTTTAGTCACATTTTGATGTATTATGAACCTAGTCTTCCAAAGACACATGGACATTATTATCATTTTATTATATTAATGGATGTTTATGTTAAAAAAATTTAATAATATGTGTAAAAGTACTGGGTCACTATTGATAGTATTAGATGAAAATATTAGTTAACATCTAGAATGAAGGCTGAGAAAACATTACTGAGAACCCTATTGATAAGTTAATGATATAACTAAGTATAAAAATATATAATATAATCTCGTGGAAGTTTATAGAAGGTTTTTATGAGAGGTTATATCCTTTTATAGATAATACAAGTAGATGTGGTTCTATCATAGATGTACCTATAGGTAATAACTCCAAAAAAATCTACATTGATATTGACTCAAATATTTCA
The DNA here is from genome assembly GCA_963277665.1 of Viscum album. Classification (NCBI taxonomy): domain Eukaryota; kingdom Viridiplantae; phylum Streptophyta; class Magnoliopsida; order Santalales; family Viscaceae; genus Viscum; species Viscum album. The sequence continues at coordinate 1,336,405,077 of OY728163.1, read as the reverse complement.
TGGTACTTGAAAACTGGCCTTACTTCACACATGGTTAGATAATCCGAGGAGTTATGTTTTTTAAATTAAAAAACTCTTTATAAACCATTTTGATGGTCTCTAAAAAAATAGGTTATAAAAATTAATATGAAACATTACCATGGATAACTTATAATAATCTCTAGAGACACATAGGTCAATATATACTACTCATTTATAAGTTAGTAATTATATTTTAATATGTTTCCCCTTATGCATGTTAAGGAATTCTAATCTTGTTTCTTTAATTAATTTAGTGAATGGAGGGAAATGTGATAAAGAATTTTACTAAATAATGTGATGGTAAATGAAATGATTTACCTAATGACATTTATAACCTAATGGGAATAGAAGTTAGACATTTGGAGATCATGAAAAAAGAGAGATCTCATAATAGGATTAACAACCCGAACATATTTTTGTTTCCACATGAATCAATGAAGAGAAGGATGGAGTATTATGGAATTTTAAGTGTTAAAGATAATGAATAAAATAATATTCAATTTATTACCTAACCATAATGTGGGAATAATAACCAAAAATAATATCTCAAATGGAGGGGGATATATTTTCTATATCAAAATAAAGGGTTTAGAGAAACAAATTTCATTTGAATTTGATTTCACGTATGTTGGAAACTTGGTCATTAACCTAATAAATTCCATAAAACAAGGATTAATTCCTTCAAAACTAGGTTGTGACAATAATTAAATGGGAATTATTGAAGTGTTTAGTTTTTTGGAATTCAATAATCATGTGGTTGAAGTGTTTTTGTTATATTATTAAACTTATAAAGATAATTCTATAATAGTATTTTTTAACAAATTTTGAAGAATATGTTCAATGGTACTAATGAACTTGTAATTTGATTTAATGGTAAAGTGATATATTAAGGAAAAACGTTTGATATTGGAAAATATAATCATTCATATGTACTTGATATGGATGTAATTATAATCAATTAATATTATTCTATTTTGTGGAAAATGTAAGCTGTAATAAAGTCTATAGTGGTTAAAAACATATTAAATGATTAATGTTATTATAATGATCTTCAACATATTTTTTGGTAATGGTTCTATAAAATGAGAATACAATATTCTAAGAGACAACCCATCACATTTAGAACAACTACATGGCTTAAACCCTAAAATAATGTACCCTCTAGTCTATGTGATGTACAAGTTAGTATGACGTTGTTTTTATATAAATTCTTCCGTGGATAAATATAACATGATTTTGGGAAAGATATTTTAGGATCAAATATATTTTTTTGATGATTAATTATATCTAAGGAACTGATTTATTGGGTTAATATATATATATATATATATAACCTCTAGGATTGACATGAAGGGTTATTTGTGAAATGATATCTTGTTTTTGAGTTGTAAGTTGAAAGGATATGAAATGATTATTTAATTTAAAACCATATTTCATATTTATGTTCTTTAGGTTATTTTGGATATAGGGTTTTTTATTTATGTAATAATATATTTTAAAACCATGGATCCATTTTTGGATTTTGGAGAAAAATATATTCACATTCATTTTGGGTTTATCTTACTTTTTTCTAACAATTTAGTTTTAATAAATATATAAGGAAGAGCTTATTACTATTTTATAGATCTAATGTTATATTAAAATTTATTTGTAGTTCTTTAGGAGTAACAGATTCATTTTTAATATTCTTTACATAGATTTATATGATATGTGGAATGTGATCAAAGCACAAATAAAGAATGAAATTGTCTATATGAGGTAAAAGTATATCATGAAATTATATTTTTTGGTGTTTTAAATATTTATAGATAAATATTTCCTAAAATATTGTCAAAGGATATTGATACAAAAAATATTATCCTATTTTCTCCATATCATATGAATCTATCTTCATTCAATTCCTCATATATTAATGGTTTTATGTTTGTTCAATTTCACATGATCATTTAACTTCATGTTATCAATGATCTCTATAACTCTACATAATTACTTATGATTTTCATAAATGTACATATTTTAAATTCCCATAAATTTTCTCGGACATGGATCCCTAGTTATGTGTAATATTAGATGACCTTTTTTACATTTCCCTCATTTTCTGTGGATGTTTTATTAACCCTTTTTGTGATGTGGGTTTTCAGTAAAGGAATATATTAATGTAAAATCAATGAATATTGAGTATAATATGAAATTGTGAGGAAAAAATTTATTTGAGGGATATAATGTAACACATTGAGATTTTATGAAATATATGTTTGAAATAAATTTATTTTCATTGATAGAACACATTATACGCAACACCGAGTTGAAAAGGAAAAAGATATACCATTGAAATATTATTATTTAATGTAAAATTTGTCACCCATTCATTAGTATGGTGGGTATTAATTGGATTAACTAAATTGTTAAAATTTAAGGGTTTTAGATATTTTTAAAATGTGTTCTTTAGTAATCAATTAATTAGAAATGAAAATAAAAACTAATAGAAAAAAGGAAATCTATTTCTAAAATATGAATGTTATAACCCCAAATAATGATTATCGCAATAAAATATATAATATAATTTTGGTGATTAATTTTAAACAAATTTATATATTATATATAAAATATCATGTTTTAATATTCTTCTCAGTGTTTTTTCAGGGAATGGTATAACAATATATCCAATTTTATTATTGAAAAATATTATTTTTTTTAAAAAATTAGTTTTATCGTATTTTGTACACTTATTTTAAAATTAAATTTTTATAAATTTTTAAATTTTAATTGAAAAAAATAACTTCTTTTTTGAAATCATTATATATATATTATAATAAATGTAAAATTTTGGAAATTTTCAAACGAGATTATTTTTGCAATACACAATGAAATATTTAATTTTTATTAAGAATATTATATTCATTTAAATATTTTTCAATGTCCTAATTTATTTTCAAATTGTATTAAAATTAATAATAGTACAATTATATTAATATTTATATAATTTAGGTTATTTTAATCAATTTTATTATCAATTATATATAAAAATATTTCATACTTAACAATATTTCTTGTTTGGAAAACCGTATTTTGGTCACGTCTGTGGATTTTATTTTTAATTAAATTATGAAAATCATGTATTTGTAATTTGATAAAATGGATCAAATATTTTTAATAATAATTAAAATTTTATCTAATTATCTAAACATTATTTTTTACCATAATGAATAGTAAAAGCATCCAAAATTTGATACTTTGGAAAATGTAAAAATGTGCTTTTTCAGGTGGTTAAACCAAAAGGATAACGGTAAATAATGACCTAAAAATTTTCTAAATATTAATTTATGGAAATATTTAGACCCTATATCTTCCAATATTCTATAATGGTTTGTTTTTATAATTTTATCTGCTGAAAAACGAGGTTCTAATTCATTATTTTTTAAAAATCTAATTGTCCACTCTCCCCCCCCCCCATTTATAAAAGCCCACCCCATTCCCTATCCTATTTATAATTCAAAATAACTTTGTATCACAAAATAACTATTAAAATAAATTCATTAATTTCATAACAACATCTTATAGTTCCTTTTCAACTATATAGAAAACCTAGGATATCTCTTGGTGTAAACCTAATGTAGTTTCCCAAAGATGAGGTAACATTTATAAAAGAGAATTTTTATTTTATTCATCCCTCCACATCATCAAAACATTATTAAACCATGACTATATAATATAATTTTAATATTGAATATAATAATATGTTTTTATGTTATGGTAATTACCTACAATAACGCCCTCCCTCAAATGGGAAATAAACCTATTGATCGTGTGTACGGTGGGCTACATCCTTAGGAACAGACATAATTCATTTTCCATCCCCACTTATCACATATAGATATAATCAAGTATATAATGTTTATATATTATATTTATAATATAATTATTCTTCATTAATTATAATATAACATATAACTTCTCAGTTTTCTTTCTGTATTGTATATGGTCATGTAGCTCGTGAGTACGGTGGACTATCTCTTCACAAAGTGATGTGATTCGTTTTTCACTTACAAATTACATGGAATTTAATAAGGACAATTTTTTTATATATTATATTTTTGAAATATAAATAATTATTTCAATTAAAAATATCACAGACTTTCTTACCCTTCCATCCATTGAAAAAACGGTAACGTCGTTAGTGTCGATGGTGGATTGTATCCTCACAAACCTTTGTGGATATTTTTTATAACCACAACATCTGAATATTATATGTAATGGTATATTATATAATAATATTTTATTTATTAAATAATTAAATTCCTTTAATGTTAAAATAACACATGACTTTTCTCCATGATGATCATTGAAAATTGGAAAGGTTACTCTTGCGTACGTACGACCTAACCTTTTCATGATTGTAACATAGTTCATTTTTCATAACCATATTTCATGATTGGTCTTAAATGTTTTATATATTTATAAGAAATTGTATGGATGTTATTATTACCGTTATTTATATGATTAAATACTAGTCTCTTTGACCTTAGTGTTCTTACCAAAGTGATTTTGGAAATATGAGTTTTTTTTCATTAAAACGCCCAACATAAAATTAATTAGTCAATTAATTAAATATAACATGATAAATAATAAAATAAATGAAATAATAAGCATGAAAATTATTATTATTAATTTATATAATTAAAATAATTTCCTTTTTAGATAGGTAAATAATGCACGTTATGAATCGAACTCGAGGTAAGGGTTCACATCTCAAAACTTCTTTCTTTGAGACAGATGTTATATTATGAACCAAATTTATTATAATGGTTTTTATACTAACCATTAACAAATTGTATCATGAACCTTTCATAATTAATAATAATTTAGGTTAAAATTCATCTACTTTATTTAAGGTAATTTATGATTCAAATGTTACCAAAGTGGTAAGGATTTATGCTTCAATCTCATTTTACTTGGGTTTTTTTTCATGAATTTAAATTATAGTAATTTTTATATACCCTCTATTTTTTTATGTAACCCTATATTTTTTTCGAAAGGATATAAATTATAAGAATGAATTTTGGGAGAGATTTGTGAATTTTCAATATGTTTTGTGTTCTAAAGGAGAGGTGCACAGAATGAACATAGTTTATCCAAACATTGAGGAACTCTTAAGAGAAACTATACACAGTTGCATGTCTGAGGCAGGGAGCTTCGACATGGTGTGAACATGGTAAAGGATACCATACGAGGGGACCATTTTAGGGACTTTATAGTCAGTTTCTAATGCACGGTTAGTGCATGTTTTTTTTGTATGAACTTAATGTGCTTGGGGATAAAGTGAGATCCTAACAAAGTGTATCTCTCACATTTTGACTTAAAAATATTCATTTTTTATCCTAATAATAATTATCATGGGGTTTATATTATTTTAAGGAATTATAGCCTCTCCCATATGATTTGGAATCAATCTAGATCCCTCCATTGGTTTTTTCAAACCTCATTCTTGCAGTAAGGGTCGTTCTTATACGTTCTTGTCATATTTTCTTAGATCTAATTAGATCTACATCTCATATCTTGTTGGTATCGTAGATATATCCCCTTTATGGATAGATATATGTTTTTGGATTCCAAATATTATTATATTTTGTCTCCTTATTGATAGGAGAAGAGATCTAAGGTGGTTTTATAGAGAATCGACCATGTTTCTTGAGTTTTATATTTCTGTTTTTAGTTTTCAACAAAACCTTCAAGGTAGGTGGATTAAATATAATCTCTTACAGATATAACTATTTTTATTGTTTTAAAATAATTTTTTTGATTTATTTATCATTAAATGTATGTTTATTAATTATTGGAAACCTTCTTCTATGATAGTTTGGTAAATTGTGTAAATCAAGAAATTGGGTGTTTTCAATAAATTGATTTTCTTCTTTGTTTAAAAATATGTATTATAAACTGGTAGTTTTCTAGAAATGTGGAAAATGGATATGATTAGTTATTTTCAATAAAATGGGATGTTTCATTGAAATGATATGGTTGTTTTGAAATCTGTTTGTTCTTAGGTTTTAAATAAATGTATAGTTTTATTGAAATGGTTTAAAATGGGCTATTTTAATGGTTTTGGAATAAATGGGTTGTGTGAGTACATGTTTTATGTGTCCCTGAATAAGGAGCATGTACCATTGGGGTACAAGGTACATGATCCTATATTAGGTTCATGTTTCATTGTGAAAAAAGCTGATCGAATGAGTGATTGTTCATGAGTATGGAACTATCAAACAAAGCATGCATGTGTGGGTATGTTATAAACCAAGAAATGTTTATGAAACAAGGATACTGAAAAATCATTTTAAAGACTTGATTTGATATTTTTCTATAAATGTGAATTTCTAGAAAATGGTTTGAAATAGAACTTATTGACCTTTGGTTATAAACGGATTTGGAACTAGTTTATATTTAGTTATAAACTATATTGGGAAATTGTTTTATATAAACTATTTTAAATAATTGTTTATAAAATTTCTATCCTAGTAGTGTGAGTAGGGATGTCATTGGGGTAATCCTGCTGAGTTTTATACTCACCCTTGCATTGGCACATTGGTGATTTTAGAGATGATACCTTCTGAGACTTGGTTAAAGGTAAAGTGTCACATCTTTTTAGCAGCACCTCATGATACATGGGATGTTTGGTGATGTTGGGGCTTAGGTATTGTGAAGCATTATATCTTGGGATCATATTATATTTTTTATTTTTTCTTCCTCTATTTACTTAGATTTTGTTTCGGATTATGTTGAAGAACTTTTTGGTCGGATTTATTATAAAGATAATGGCCGAGTTATCCCTCTTTTATTCATGTATCTTATAGTGAGGAATATGGTTATGGTGTGTTAGGTTAATGTTTTTATTTCTTAAAGGGTAAATCATCCCCCACATGAATTAGAAACCATTTGACAGTTATTTTTAGCCATTGGCTTCGTGGGGATGTCACATATGTCCAAGTAGTGACTCATTTTATTCTCAATACAATGAATATAAGTGGGTCATTAAAAATAGTATATGTTCGTTCAATCGATATGATTGTTTGATATTAATGGTATCTTTTTATTCCTTACCTTTAGGAACAAGTATTAATGATTTTTCTTGGTCTTGGAGTTGAAATTATTTCCCTTCAATTCCTTGGATTGTGATATTAGAAATGAGTAGGATTGTGAGGACATGAAATGTTGAGCACAAAAAGGACTAGTTAACCTTTTATAAGGTAATTCATGTTACCAAGGATTTGGTTACATAAGTGTCTTATAGAAGGTTATATGAATATTGGAATCTCATTTTCGGGGTTATAGAAAATGATAAATGCATGACATACATTTTAGAGAAATAACTTCCTACCGATATTGCATATTTCAATGGAGTAATGATTTACATTTTCTGAAATAATTGCTACGTTATTAAAACCATTATATTTTCTTCAAATGAATGAATTTGAAAATATCTTGGTTGAATTATTTTGAAAGTCGTTTTATCTTCAAAAATAATGTTGAAACATTTTAAAAATGGTTGATTTTGGAATGAAATTTTCTGATAGTTAATGTGCAAGAATTTGAAATTCTAATCCATCTATTTCTAGAGAGTGAGACTTATAGAGTATATTGTTTTTTTAAATGGAACCAGGTAGGCATCATTGAAACCAACTAGAAGAAGTTGGGGAGAATGTGGTTGCACCTGACCCACTGGTGAACCAAGATCTTGTTCTGATTATCCTCTAAGAATTCCAACATATGGACATAGAGAACCAGATGGATGAGCCAAGGAATGTAGATCATTACATTAAGTTTATGAAGAAAACTCCACCAATATTATATGGTGTTTCTGAACCAAAAAAATTATTGGTATGGATATGCATCATGAGTCGTATCATTGATTTTATCAGTACACCAGTACAGTTCAGGGTTAATCTATCCATGGATATGATCAAGGATTTTGCACGATAGTGGTTGGAACTAGTGAGGCATGCCATGGGGGACCAAGGCCAATGTTAAGAGGATTTTGAAGATCTATTCAACAATCAATTCTATCCCCACATTTTCAAGATCAATAAAATTACAGATTAACTCAATATAAAGAAATAGAATCACTATATCATAAAGTATGTAGATATATTCATGAATACAGGTCACTTTTCTGCATAGGTTTTTGCTAGTGAGTCCTTAATGGAACACATATTCAAATCAAGGATAAGGTAGGAGATTCACTCAAAGATTGTGGTGCTCTGTATTAACAATTATACAGAGACACTGAGAAGAGAATCATTGGATGAATGGGATATCTCAGGAACTATGAGAGGATAAATTATTATGATACCTATTGGGAATGGTGATAAATCAAATTATATGAGAATGTATAAGAGGGAAAATTATTTCCATGGTGGGATTAGAAATCAAAATCAAATGGTGGGATCAGTGAACCTTCCTTCACAACCTAAGATCCAAGTGGGCTGTTTCCAATGTGGTTTGTTTTATTACTTGAACTGAGAGTGTATGAAATGACCTAGATAATTTCACAACTATAAGAATATGGGGAAATATTAGCATTATTGTTGCAATTGTCTGAGTCTAGGTTCTCAAGACACTTAACAGATGCTGCAAGCATCTTATGGTTCGACCAGACATGGGATGAAGAATCAGACTTGTCAATAAAATAGTGCAATCCAGGGTGATTCTCGAAATAATATGAATCATAAGTAATGGAAATATTCTCATGACAACAAGTAGGAATGGATAAAAAGAAAGAAATTGTGTGGAGCTGAGAAGATAATGGTAGATGATCATGATGGACTATCTACGGTGGGATATACAATTCTGTTGAATTCTACCCATATGTAATTGTTTTTTTATGGGTTCATCGCATTCCACCATTCCTTCTCATGTTGTTGATTTTCTACATTTAAAGTATAGATTATATACTTTATGCTAAAACCCCAAACCACTCTTGCTAAAAGAGAATTTCAATACATTGTGTGTAGAGAAGGTTCTATAACTTTTGAAAGAGATGAGATGGAATGGGACTTCTAGGTATTTGAGATGGATTTTATTGATGGAATCATAGTTTTGGATTGGTTTGAAAGTTATAAGTCTCACATCAACTATTATAAAAGAACAGTTAGTTTCACAATTGAGGATATAATCGAACGTCTCTTATGAAAATAAAAGGTTGTAAAGCCATGTAAAACAAGCTTGTTGGAACTAGTATTGGAAAAAATATCTTACTAGTTGGTGGAATTGGCCTTGGCGTCGATGGAAGAGATTGAGGATAATATATTTCCATCAGTCATGGAAAAAATTTTATATGTCATTACCAAGAACATCTTCGGGTTACTACATATAAGGAAATTGGACTTTACAATTGATCTCCTTTGGGGGACCATTCCTATTTCATTTCCCTCTTATATGATGTCAACAACAGAATTAAATGAATTGAACATACAATTGAAGAAGTAGGAAAGAAAAGGTTTCATTCATCCAAGTATGTCTCTATGGTTAGAACTAGTGTTATTCATAAGGAAAGTGGACATAACCCTTTGAAAATGCATTGATTATCGTAAGCTAAACCTCGTTTTGATAATGAATATATATAGACATCAACATATTATATATCTGTTTGATTAATTGAGTGGGGTCTTAGTAGTTATCTAAAATTGAATTTTCATCAGGATATCATCAATTGTGAGTTTAGAAGGAGGATATTCCAAGGAAATATTTCATAAGTAGATATGGCCACTACGAATATGTATTTATGGATTTCAGTTTTACGAATTCACCACCAGAATTTATGGAATTGATGAATCAGATATTTCAGAGATATCTAACATCTTTTGTTATGGTTTTTTTGGATGATATTTTTTTATATTCAAGGACAAGGGCTGCGCATGAGGAACACTTAGTGATAGTGTTTTAAATTATTAGAGACTATCATCTGTATGAAAAACTATCAAAGTTGTATTTTAAGACATAAAAGGTAAGATTTCTTGGCCATGTAATTTATGAAATAATGTGTTACTATGGATTTAGAAATGATTGAAGCTATTATCTATTAGAAACTACTGAACAATGACTTTCAGATTCGATGTTTAATTTGTCATGCTGGTTATTATTGATGCTTTCGGAATGAATTCTCACAAATAGTTTTTTCAATGATAGTTTTACCAAAAATAATGTTCTATTCCAATTGACTGAGGAATTATAGAAGTCGTTATAAGAGAAAGTGGTTCATATTACATAAGCACCTATCATGATTTTTCTAGAATCTGAACAGAGTAACATGGGGTACTATGATGCTTTGGGATCATGGTTTGGATGTGTTCTTATGCAAGGAGACCATGTGGTTACTTATTGTTCAAGGAAGTTGAGAGTACATGAGAAGAATTACCCATCACTTGATTTGGTGTATGTTTTGGTCGTCTATTCCTTGAGAACTATGATACATTTTCTTTTTAGTCTGAAATATATTGTGTTCAATTACAAAAAAAACTTGAAACATATTTTCTCACAATGATTTTGAATCTTAGGAAGAATATATGGATGGTGTATCTCCAGCTGATTGATTTTGACTTAATGTATAACATGGGAAATGGTAATTCGCTGTCTGCTGCATTAAAAATTATGTCATATGTGCAGATGGTAAAGGATTCTTCTGATAAATGGTAGTTGACGTTGGAACAAGCAACCATGCATTAGGAATGTGAAATTGAGGTGATTGTGAAATTTTCTTTTCAGCTTATCTGGTTCCTAATTTGGTAAATATGATCAAAGACATACATAAATTTGATGTAGAATTCTACGTTAGGAGTATAAAACTCAATGGTGGGGAGACCATTATGGGTTGGAAGCTTAATGTGAGTTCAATATTGTGGTTCAGAGATCGGAGGAATGTACCTATGACATTCTAAGAAACAATTATTCATTATTACCACCATTTGAGATGGGATTAACATTCGGGTATTAAATAGTTTATAAGGTGTTTAAGGTATAGTTTTGGTAATGCAGAATGAAAAGAAAATTGGATGAGATAATTTCAATGTGAATGCATTATCAGCAAGTTAAGGAAAAGAAACAACGACTAGTGAGTATGTTGTAGTCTTTACGCATCCCGGTGTGGAAATTAGAGTAGATAGCAAGGGATTTTGTTATAGGTCTCCCGTGAACAGTTTGGAAACATGATGTCATATGGGTAATAGTGGATCGGCTCACAATGTTAGTCCATTTCATTCATATTTGTGAAACACATATGGTTTATTATTTGTAAAAAACAATATATCGAATAAGTGGTAATGATACATAGAATAGTATTTTTGATCATCTCATATAAGGATATAAGGTAAACATCACGTTTCTATAAATCCTTATAGAAATCTCCTAGCACACAGTTGAATATCAGTATGGGGTATCCTAATCAGATGGATGGGAAATCCAAAAGAATTATGCAGACATTGGAAGACATTTATTGGTCTTTTGTAATAAATTTTGGTGTCCCATGGGATGATCATGCGCCTTTTGTGGAGTTATCATATAATAAATGCTATCCGACCTCAATACATATGGCTTCTTTGGAAGCATTGTATGGGATTCAGTGTCGTTCTCCACTTTTTTGGGTGGAAACATGTGAGACATCAATACTTACGATGAGCCTTGTCCATGAAAAAAATGGAGGAGATTCACCTAATTAATAAACGAATGGAAATATCTTGGAGTCATCATAATTCTTATGTAGATCATCATCGATGAGAGGTTTCATTTATGGTGAGTGATCATGAATTCTTGAGGATTTATTCAAGGCTTAAAAAGCATCATTTTGTGAAGCAGGTAAAGTTATATCCTAAATAAATTGTATCTTTTGAGATACTATAATGGGTTGGTGAGCTGGCATATCATTTTTCATTACCACCACAGTTTATTTTGGTGCATAATGTGTTCCATGTATCTCAGTTGTAAATGTATCAACCTAATCCTGACCATTTGATCATATGGTTTCATGTTGACCTAGAGTCGAATGCTATGTTGGTACATTTGCTTGTGTGGTTTTTCGATATTTAAGTGAAAGTCTGGCCTGAAAGAATCCCCGGTCTAGTGTGGGTTTGGTGGAAACATGGTCACATTTAAGAAGAGAGTTGGGAATGTTAAAATTAAATTAAAGGGAAATGGTCAGAACTATTTCAAGGAAAGGATGGTTTTCTAATTTCTAGGGATGGATAGACCAATGGTGGGGAGAATGTAGTACCCCTGGTTTTATGTATATAACCATTTATTTTTATTTTTATGGATATAATGTATAAGGGTGAATGTTGGGAGAGTTTGGTGAAATACTAATAAGTTTTGGGGGTGAAAGGAGAGGCACATTGGATACGTACAATTTATTTAATTCGTGAAAAATCCTAAGAGAACCCATGCGTAGTAGTAGTATTGAGGAAGAGAGCTTTGGCATGGTGTGTTCACAGCTAAGGAAATTGTGTGAAGATGCTATTCAGGGGTTTTTCTAAGATGTAGCTAATGTATAGTTAGCGCACAGATTGTATAATCATAAATGAGGTTAAAGTGTGATCCTAAAAAAGTGGATCTCGCTCATTTTTTCCTCTAATTTTCTAGTTTTGTCTTCTACAATGTTGCCTTAACTCGCTATTTCTCTTTCTTTAAGGTATGAGAACCTCTACAAGGTGAATTAGAATTATTCCAAAGCCCTTCCATGGAGTTTTCAAGCCTGATTCTTCTTGTAAGTGTCATTATTAATCATTCTTGTCACATATTCATAGATCTAGTTAGATCTACTTCTCCTCTCCTATTGTTTTCTTATATTTACACCCTTTATGGGTAGATATATATATTTGGATGCTAAATATTTTGATATTTAGTCTCTTTATTGATAGGAGAAGAGAACTAAGGTGGTTTCATGGTGAATTAACCTAGTTTCTTGAGTGTTCTTCATGTGTTTTTGGTTTTCAACCAACATTTCATGGTATTTGACTTCACTATAGACTCAAATGGATATAACAATTTGTAATGATTTCAAATTTATTTCCTTGTGATTTATTTATTTTTAAATTCCTATTTAATAATTTTTTGAAACCTTCTTTTGTGATGGTTTGGTAAATTGTGGAAATCCGTAAATTGGGTGTTTCAAATAAAGTGATTTTCTTCATGTTTTTAAAATAGGGATTTTAAAATAACAATTTTCAAGAATTGTGAATCATGGAATTTATTATATTTTTTCAATAAAAGGGCATTTCTTATTGAAACAAATTGGTTGTTTTGAAATTAGTTTGTTCTTTGGTTTTCAAAAAAAGTACAGTTTTATTGAAATGATTTTAATTGGTTTTTTGGAAAGGTTTGGAATATAGGGGTTTTTTGATTTCACGTTAGATGTTACCATAAATAAATGACATGTAACATTGAAGTAAAATGTATTCGAATTTGGATCTAGGTGTAGGTCATTGGAACACAAGTTTATTGGACGAGAGAATGTTGATCAGTATGAACCGTCAAATGAAGCATGCATGGGTGGGTGAGTTGTGAACCATGTGATGGTTATTACAAAAGGATATTGAGAAGTGGTTTTAAAGACATGATTGTTTTTTTCTTGAAATGTGACTTAATGTAAAATGGATTGAAATTGAAATTTTAATCATTGGTTATAAATGGTTTTGGAAATTGTTTATATTTAGTAATACACTATTTTGATAATTTTTTATATAAACTATTTTTTTAAAATGTTTCTAACTTTAATATCCTAGTGAAGTGTGTAGGTAAGTCATTTGGGAAAGCCTACAGGGTTTTATAGTCACCCCTCATTTGGATCTTTGGTGATTTTTCAGATACTTCTTTTCACTATATGGGAAAAGGTAATGTGTTACATGTTTTTTTTCACCACCTCAAGATACATGGGTTGTTTGGTGATGCGGGGGCTAAAATATTTTGGTTCATGGAGTCTTGGGGACATCTTGGAGTATTTATTTCTTCTTCCGCTTTTTAAAGTTATTTTTTGGCTTATATTGTAGCACTTTTTAATGGGATTTTTAATAAATATAATGGTCGATTTATATAGATTTTATTCATTAATCATATAGTGAGTTGTTTGGTGGTGGTTTTCTAGGAAAATGGTTTTAGTTCTGAAAGGTTAAATCATCCCAAAAAATCATTTCAAAACCTTCGACCATTATTTCAATCCATTGGCATCTTGGGTGTGTCACAAAAATCCAAGTAACGATTCATTATACTCTCTTGCTAATGAGTATAAGTGGATCATTACAAATTTAATTGATATTTATCTACTAAAACACTTTATTTTTCTTCTCCACTGATTAATCATGAAATTTTAATGCAACCATACCATTTTCATATATTTGGTGATAAAATTCCTTGATACAATGTTTTTGAGAAATGTTGACTCTGTTTCACTTTTCGGTCGAGGATCCTTTTCTTCCAAATTAATTTTTTCTAAAAATGTTTTCAGTTTTTTTTAAAAATAATCATTGTTTTCAGTTTCCAAAAAAGGTAATTTTTACTTTTTTACAAAAATATAGGAGGAATATTTGTTTTAACGTACTAGGTATGTTCAAAATTTCCTCTCGTTAAAACTATTCAAATATCTAAAAAAAACTTTAGAGTTATCCATGGTTCTTTTTATATAATTTTTTTGTCAATATTATTTTTGAAATTTGTAGTTTTTTAAAAGTGATTTTCAAATTGAAAATGTTATTTTCATCAATAATGTTTTTATTTATAATCATTTTTAAAAGTATTTATATTCATAAATTAAAATAACATATAATTTAATGGAATTATTATAAATTATAAATTTATGTCTCATAAAAATATAAAAATTTCACTCTCCATTTATTTTTTTCAGTAATACGTACCATAGGATCACATCTGAAATTCCATTTTTAGGAAATGTATTTTGATTATGATATGAGGTGAGATTATACATCCAAATTTCCTTTTATAGATAATTATTAGGTCTATACCTTATTATTTATTTATTATTTAATATGAGTATGCATGTGCATGAAATGAATTTTATGGTGGGATCAAAATTATATAGCCCACTAAGGAATTTGGTAATGTTTTAGTGTTATGAGACGTCATGTATGGAATTAGATAGTGAACCAAATCCATTATAGAAATATTTCAACATGTGATGTAGTATTATAAATTATCCTTGACTTTTTTTATATTATGTTATATGTTACATCCATATTTCCTACCATCTTATAATCTTATGATACCATGATATTTTCATTATATTTCCATGTGATTACTCATGAACCATGTTTCTTTTTGATACCATGTTATACCTTTGAATCACAGATTATGAATCTTTATCATGTTTATTTCTATTCTAGTATTTTTAGATCTCCCATTTTGTCAATGTATTCACTAGGTTATCCGATGAAGTTTATGATCAAAAAAAATTGGAGAGAATTTTGGAGAATAAAATAAAAAAATTTATTTTTAGTCTCACATTGATGTATTAATAACCTAATCTTTCACATACTGTAGGCTTTTAACCCTTTAGTTGTATTAATTAATTTTTTTTAAAAAAATGTAAAAATATGTGTAAAAGTATTCTTTAGCTTTCCATTCACCCTCATAAGATATGAAACGAGGTTTTCCAAACACATTATACATGATTCCCTTTCCCCATATATGGGTGTTGAACCTTGACTCATTATAAACATTTTTCTCAAATCCCAAGTGCATGATCGAAATAGGTATGGCTTGTTTGGATCCACATGGAAAGATGATTTCTTATTTTCATTGTTATCCATTTGATCTGAGGTTGATAATTCATATTTTTTATGTAATTCTTATTCTTAAAGCTTCATATTACGATTTTTTATGATTTTTCCTATGATAGGTATGTAGGGGAGGGTTAGCGACTGCCTACTAGGTATGATTATGCTCATGCACTTGATTTTCACCTTTAGGACACATGTAGATCCTTATGTATATGATCTATGTAATGGAGAATCACCCATGTATAGGCATCAATTGAACATGGATCATATTACTTTTGTGGAGTCTCCTAGTATATTTTGGAACTTCTAATAGATCAGTGGTGTGGATGTAGTAGAGTTATTCCCATGTTTTATCATGTGAGTTCCTATCACATGATAATGTTTATTTAGGTAATACCATTTACATGGTTCATTTTATTACTCATCAAATCAATAGTTTCTTTTTTTTAATTTTTTAGTTTTTAAGAGGGATCTGAGTTGTGTCTTCGGGGGTTGTTAATGTTTAGACAGAAAACTATAGCTTGAAAAGCTATAGGTGGTCCACTAACTATTCTATGAGTGATACCAACTATCTAGTGGACTATTCTAGGCTATCCCAAGATACAATAGGGCTACCAGATCTCCAGATAATATCCACTAGTTGGTCAGTGGAAGTGGAAGAATATATGAATTCTTTTTATAACATCAATAAGCATGTTGATTATTACCAACTAGTTATTAATGTTTTTATAAATAGGAAAAATAATTTAAATATTTTATTCCTTCCAGTATTCCTCTATTTAATTTATTATTCTTCATACCTTGACCAAAACATGTCATATTCAATCCTATGATCTCTCTTTGCATGGTTTTTGGCTTTCCCAACTTGAATTCTTGGTGGATAGAAGTGTCGATCGAATTTATGACCCTCTTTTAGTTATTAAAAGTCTTATTTGGTCTTATATCCCCTTATTTCTTGCATTCCACTTATTTATTTCTATATATCAACCATGAAAACCATATAAATTCATTGGATCTAGGTTTTCTCATTTAGAATTATAAATATATGGATCTTCTTCCTTATTCCATTATCCTACTGTCTCCAAAATATGGATTTCTTCTAGTACATGACTTACAAGTGTTTTGGGATTGGTATTTATATCAAGTGGATTTATTTTTCAAACATTTCTAATTTTATCATTGAATTTGGTTTTTAAAATTGGTTTAATACATGAACAATGTTTTGATGAAATATTGTAGTTTTGGTTGTGAATGTAATATATATTTCCCCCTTTAGTGTTGTAATAATTTTTTTAAAGAATTTTCACTATATTATCAAAGGTTGTTCTGTTACCTATCCATAAAAAGAACTTTTAATGACTATGAGTGTCAAAATAGGTAATCCAAGCTATGATAATTTTTGAGGTAGGGAGTCCTCCTTGGGGATAAAATCATACCCTCTAGGCCTATTGTACTTGGGTAATGTGCACACTAGGTGGCCTAATGTGTGGTAGTGATATATTCTAAAGAGTAAAATGTTACCAACTTGGTCTATTTTTCTAGGGTAATGTGTACACAACATGGCCTATCAATCATGAAAATTGTACAAGGATCCTCACTAACCTAGGCTTAATGGCACCACAAGGGCTTGTTTTCCTTATTTATATTCTTTGAAATGTTTATTTTAAATATTTATGAAAATTAATTGAAATTTGGTTTATGAGAAGATTATACAAGTTGTTAAAAGGGTGGTTTTCATGTTTTATTTTATACTATGGGAAATTGTATCTCATGCCTTGTGTTTTTTACCTAATCATAATGGGATTATATTATAATGTTTTCTTATGAAACACTTTTTTGGATCCTACCTAGCTAATTTTCTCACACCCTTGATATACCCATGGGTGTATGGTTATCTTATTTGTTAGAAGTAGGTAAATTTAATGTTTCACAAGGTGGTAGTGAGTTTTTTTGTTATTTGGATGTGGGAGTCAGGTTGTTACTACATGTCACATGGGGCTGAGTTTTTCAATACTTATGGGACTTAATTTGATTAGCAGTTTTTATAATTTTTATTTTCATTAATTTTGTCTCTTTTACACTCTTGTCTTGTATTGTAATACCATCAGTATCTATCTTCATTTCGTCCTAATTTATGTTTTTTTGTGGTAAAAATAATTACCAAATGTATTTCTTGATTCCCATTTTCTTGTCACTAGACCAAGGGGATATGGAATTCCATTTGCTCTCATTTATGATAGGATTGGATTCTAGGTAGTTGGTAGATTCGGTTTGCTTTTTGAATAGTGGGAAGTTATTTTATATTATATCATTATGTGTCTTGAGAGGTCTTGATATATGAGTGATAAAAATTTTAGAACATAAAGGTTATATTTTTATTGAGTTCTTGGACAAACCTCCTTGTGATGAGCTGTAATTTACCATTGGTGGTTTTGAATTATTTTACTTGGATTTAGAGTTATTTAATCCTAGTATTTCCTTTTACATGCCTCGTTATAATTCCAAACAAGTGTATTTAATTTAAACTAGAAATTATTCTTGTGTATCATGTTCTTGTGTATCTTTATATGATGGTTTGTAGTAATCTACACCCATAATACTTCTAGTGAATCAACGAGAGGGGAATGCTAATAAAACTTAGTAGGGAAACTATCTCATTGAACATAATATAATTGAATAATTGTTTCATAATGTCAAAGATATGGACCAATGTATGACTCCTTCCCTACATAGCCGAGATAGGTGGAACCTTAAAGGGGCAAGGATAGGAATCGTGTGCAAGAGTTTCTCAGTAAAAAACCACCATCTATACAAGGAAAAATGATCTTCATGAGGTAATAGATTTTCTAGGAATGATTGAAGTCACTTTGATTTACTAGATACCCCTGATTCAATCATGTTTTTGTGTGATGTATTCAAGCATTAAGGCCCCAGTAGAAGGTGGAAAGACTGAGCATGTTTGGAAAAGAAGCATAAGGTGTTGGAGTGGAAGGACTTGAAGTCCATATCCATCAAGTAATTATACATAGAATCTATAACCTTAGAGAAATCCATGGAGTTCCTCACAATTCAGTAAGAGAATCCAAAAATGATTGAATATGCTAATATATTCACTAATATCACTCTATTTTCACCTAAGTTGTTGTCAAATGATATGATAATGGCATACATGTTTCTGATGGTCCTTCTACCTACTATCCAGTCACATGTTTTCATGATTAGTATTTTTTCCTATGTCATGATTGTGGATAGGGTGATAATAGAATAGATTTTCCTAGATAAAATGTAGGGGTTGATTAGAGGTCCTCCTACCTCTGGTGGTGGATTCAATAGATCTTATAAAGGGAAGAGCAATAACAAGGTGTTTTTTTGATAAAATAGTGTTAGTGCTTCATATAATCCATTTTAGACACTATCATCTTAAGTTAGTGCTATCACATATTATAAGTATGGCCACAAAGAGAACATGAAATACTTTCTCCCCATTCTACTAATGATGCAAAACTCATTTGGACATCGTAGTTAATTAAAAAAGTTTAGTTAGGCTCTGTATTCTTCATTATCTATCATGGAATTATCAAAACCTAGAGGTTCTATGATTATATTCTACATAAAATATAAGTTTCCAACTAGATTAATCAAGAATAATGTTTTTTAATTTAATATAGGAGTCTCTAATGGATGTTGATGTTGGTCATGTAACTATTAGAGGTACTATTTTTGTTGCTTCGATTTGAGTGATGCCATTATTTTATATACGAGACTCTCACTCCATCATGTCATCACATATTGTGGATATTGTTTAACATATAAGGGAAAATATGTCATTATTTATAAAATTGGTGATACTTAATAGAAAAAATAGTTCTGTTTATAATTCCCCTCATAATCTTTCTTAATACGCAATGATGATTTGGTTTGATATTTTCATGGTCTCAACCTAGAAATATTATATTTTATTATTAATATGGATTGGTTTATTTCTCAAAAAAATTAGTGGGTGTCCAATACTACCCCTAAAGGTATGAACAATGTGTTTCATGGGGAAAAATATCTGAGGTTTGGTTGGGTGGGACCTCCTCTTCCAGAGCATGGTAAGTTGATGTCTTATTTTATTGACACACTAACACTCCGATGGTCTTAATGGTGTTGATGAAAAATCTTTTTCCCAAATATCTTGACATTTTTGGCATGGTGTTCATGGATGACATTATAGTGTACTTAAATACTAAAGATGATCATATGAATCACTTAAGACATATTTGGTAATCCTGAGGGATCACCTCATATATAAAAAATTATCAAAATTATAATTCTAGATCAATGAGGTTATTATAATGCGACACATGATCTAAAAACATGATATCTCAATTGATTCTAAAAATATGATATTTTTCATGTGATGGGAAGAACTGCAGAACATGTATGAGTTTTGAAGATTCTTGGGGTAGGTAGGAAGTTAGTGCTGGTGCATAGTGGA
The DNA here is from genome assembly GCA_963277665.1 of Viscum album. Lineage (NCBI taxonomy): Eukaryota > Viridiplantae > Streptophyta > Magnoliopsida > Santalales > Viscaceae > Viscum > Viscum album. The sequence goes on along the minus strand of OY728163.1, from coordinate 1,336,384,806 downwards.
TTTATCAAAACATTTATCACCTTTGATTGTTCTCATATTGAAAGGAGGTTATGTTCTAATGGTATTCAAATTATTAGGAATCATTTGGTGAATTAAAGTGGTATATGATCTCAGTAGATTTTTTGAATTTATTATACGATAGAGAAGACTACATGAATTATTGTCATGCTTCAGGTGAATGTTCGGGTAGTGTCAATAAGAAATTTGATACTGTGGTGGCTTATCGATTTCATTAGATTCAATATCAATAGAGGAATTATATCATTTATGATTTAGAACAAAAATCGGTTGTGTATTCCATTATGATTGGGTGAAGCCAACTTTTATGTATAATTTTAACATTTACTCTAACCAAAAAAGGTTTGGGAACATATATTTTAAAAAAATATTGAATCTATGACACTGGTGGTGGGTGAAATACCTACAATCATCCAAAATTGAAATTAAATATACTCTTGAAAATCATAATGTGGTTTTAAATTCTCATAGATTTACGTTTCCTTATCGTTCTATGAATAAGGTGGAGGATGGATGAATTTTGAGGGAAACCATTCCTCAACATCAATTGGGATTCAGGGGTGAAATCCATAGTAATGTATTGTAATGTTTTCATATGAAATCCTAAATCCTTTGTGGGATTCTCTTAAAGAAAATAATAACAAGTTCTAGAATATCATGGATTCATTATATGGTAGTGAGACCATCATTGAATGGTCTTTCTCCTAGGAAGTTATTTATTTCATTAAGAACTAGTAAGTCGTATCTTTGTCCATGTGGAAGGTCATGTTCGAATATTTCCATAATTATATGTGGTTTATACACCTTGGAACTAAAAATATGTTTTATGATGTTAAATCTAAATTATAGAGGCTTGGTATGAAATGGGACAGATTTGAATTTCAATCTCATTCTTATACTTGAAAAAATATTAAGTTTCAGAACCAATATACTCCTTGTGTGATTAAAAATCTTTCCATGTTAACCAATACATGGAATGAGATATCAACTTATTTCATTTTTCACTTACCTCAGAGTCCATAGGGTAAGAACATAATTTGTTTGGGGATTTAATGTTTGAATAAGTCGGTTGATTTATTACCTATTTGTGCCACCACTAAAGTAGAAGAATTGGGGATGTTGAATGTGAAAGAGATCATAAGGTTTCATAGGACTTCAATGACCATTTTTTCAAACATGGATCCTTGATTTTTTCACTCCTTTTTGAAAGGGCCACCATGAGGTGATGGAATATCATGTCAATTTTAGCATAATATATCATCATCGGATGGATGGGTAGAGAGAAATGGAAATTCAAATTCTAGAAGATATGCTCAGAGCCTATGTATTAGATTTTAGAGGTGTTTGGGATATCTATAAGGGACTTGTTGATTTTTCTTATAATAAATTTATTAATCCTCCATCAAGATGTGAAATTTGGAATCTTTAAATGGCTAAGTCTTCATTTCACATCCTAATTGGTCTCTGATTGGTGACACATCATTGATAAGACTGTGCTTGGTTTATGAAATAAAAATAATATGTTCAAATGATTGGTCATCTTATAGTAATGGATCAAAGATAATAACAATTTTATACAGGTTTTCATCATCATTCAATGTATTTTTTGTTCAAGGACGAAGTGTTTTAAAAATTCACTCTCTGGTTGGGTAATCAATGGTTGTTAAAATAATTTATTTTGTCTCTGGGATATGTTGGACTATTTGATATCTTTGAAAAACTTGTAAAGGTGTCATATCACTTATCCTTACCAACATAGTTGTATTTAGTCCATAATAATTTATATTTGTCTCAACTCAAAAATAATCAGCATGACCATTATTGTGATCTAAATTTATAAGACCTCGACATAGAACATTATATGTTAGTGACCAAGATGCCAATTCAAATAGTTTATTCTCAAGTGAGTGTCCCATGAGAGAATTCATAACTATTGGTATGGGTTTTGTGGTAGAATGGATCAGATACTCATGAGATGTGGGAGTTGGGGTCTTTATGGGGGAGTAGTTTCCCCATCAATTTACGAATCATCCTTCTATATCTTCGCATTCTATGGGATGAAAGAAATATGGTGAATAAAATTTCCACATCCTACTTTGGGGTTCATGTACTACTATAAACTTTTTTCATTTCATTCACCTTTCTTCAATCCCATGTTTTTATATTGTTTTGAGTTCTTAAGATAGGTTGGAGGTGTGAATTACACGGTTTTCAAAATTGGAGACATGAACCTATAGATAGAAAAGTCAAAAGTGGTCCACTAGCTCGAAGGTGGGAGTCATCGAATCGATGGTGGACTATAATGGGCTATCCTAGGATTTATGTGGTCCACCAAAAATACAAATACTATTCACCATCCATCTAGCAGATATCCCTCAACTACCTATTAATAACATTTTAGCTAGAAAAAATAATTAAAATGTGATATTTCTATGATGAAACCTATTTTTTATTTCTTCATCCACATCCCTTGACATAAAATTAACTTATTCGATCCTAGGTGATCTAGTTGGGTTATTTTGGATATCTCAAAATGAATATTTTTCTAGTAAAAGTGTAATACCCTATGGTCATATGAGCAAATTTTTTTTGAAGAAATTTGAATTTTTGAATACTGAACGTGATGAATTTTTATTTCAGATTCAAAATATAATTTCTTGTGTTTCAATGACTTAAAGTGATTTTTTAAAAGATAGAATAAATCTCAATAGTTTGGTCAAGTGTTCAGGTGAGCATAGGGGCTTCTGGTAAGTTTCAAATGTTTTGGAGAACATTAAAAAGGGTGCTTGGTTTTGGCCACACATATATGGTCAATCTGTGTGGGTACCCATTAACAAAGGGTGTTTCTATTAATTTTTTTTAGCACATGGTATTATCAAATGGTTGGCACATTTATTTTTGAAAACCGTGAATTTTTTCATAGGCAACCATGTGGATTAATTTGTGAACGAGGCTTGGTGTGTGGTTTTTTGTTGTTATTCACAAAACATGTGTATTGTAGGAACGGTTTGTAGATCCATCCACATAATTGTTGCATTGTTTGGTAAACCGTATAACAATGTTTTATATGGTGAAGTTCTTGAGGTATCGATATCAGTATAGTTGGTGCACAATTGGGAATTTCTTTTGGCTCATTAAAATTGTGAAAATATCACTTTTCCATTATGTATTTTAAGAGAGTAGCCCACTATTTTCAATCCTATTCATTTCACGTGACCCATAGAAGCCATCCCCCTTTGCTTCCTCCTTCCCATAAGATTTGGAGTGGGGTTTGAAGTCTTTCGTCAACCATTTATGGAATATCGTCAACTCGGTTATCCTTCCTGGATCTCCCTCTCCCTTTTCTATAATTTCCAATTTCCTTTATTTTTGATTTAATGATTATTCCATATTAGAATAGTGGAAATGTCAAATAATCATAGGGTTTTTGTGCTTCTTTTGTAGAGGTAGTGTCGATATGTTATCTACACTTTTCCATAAGTTGTTTCATTGAGGTATGTAACAGTTGTGATTTTTTAGTGATTTTAATACTAAATAAATTAAACTAATGGTTGTTGTGTGATCATGTGTTAATGATTTTTCCTATTTTAGTGATGGGAGTTAATTGTGGGTCATTGGACAATAATTGGTTATGGTTATGCTTCAACAAGGTTTATTGTTGTGCTTATAGGAATTTATTCTTCTTAAAATTGAAAAAAAAATATTTTTTTATAATTTTTTGTAGTTATTCAATTAATTATAAATTGTATATAATTAATTAATTTGGAGGTCTGGTTATGGGATAGGTCCTCAGATATTTTGTAGGATGGAATTTCATGGTTGGTGAGCTTTTTCAATAGTTACTAGGTTACTTTAAAGAATATAATAACTTCTGTTTAAGGTATGTGGTCCTTATGATCTACACTTTGGTGCTGCGAATTTTCAATATACATGTTGTATGTATGGAATAACCACATTATGCAGAGAATATCATTCAATGTATTAATTAATTAAATAGAAAAATATTGGGATTAAAATGAAAAATGTGTTGAGGGCCCTAATGGACCCTCATGTGCCTTCTAGACATATAACCGTTCATTATTTGGAATATAAATTGAAGTATATGACATGGGATGTATGGTCAAGGGATTTTTTAATGACAGATACCATAGAGGAAATATTCTAATTGAGAAGAATTTGGGGCCAGTGTTATTTCACCTCTTGAATGCAACTACGTGAGTGTTTAGACCATGAAAGAATTAAAATAGGTTGGGTGCTTGAGATGACCTGTGACTCCTAAAAATGGGGATGGGATTAAGGTCATCTCACTGGTGTGAATTTTCATGGAATCCAAGGAGACCTAGATTTGACCCAAGGGGACCCTAGTAGGTATCATGTGACTTGTGAACCTAGTGGGAGGGTGGTTATGGGAAAAAATAGATTGTATCGTAGTTCACCTTAGAACCTCTATAAATGATATGTTCTTAATCGGAAAAGGAAATTAGTAATGATTTAATGTGTTTATCAAACTTCTAACTTGTGATTATACATTCAATTATTTATTCTTGAAAAACTATGGATGATCATATGTTATTCCTAGTACATGGGAAATGGGCCAAATGAGTTGTGAAAGATACTTTGGTATTACCTATAGGTACTTCGTGGGGTTTGAATTTCGGTTCCAGATATGATACTGGTGTGATATGACTTTGAAATATTAACATCATCATATATTCCCTGTTCCACCTACTATATAACTATTGATCTATTTATGAATTCCAATGATGTTGGGTTTTTACCTCGAGTCTATATAGGATTCTATATATGACTTTTGTCCTTAGGATTACTATTATATCTGGGATACAAATGTTTAATTTTGGTGTTTTATTATGATCACTGTCATAATGATGTGATTCCAATGTAATCCCAAGGATTTGACAAATCGAGCCTATTGATTCTACATGTTCTTAGTGAGTATTCCCATGATTCCAACGATCCAACTGTTTGTCAATGTGACATGTAGGATAGTATGGTTCAGTGACATCCTAGGTTTCTAGGAATCAACCGGGTGGTGTTATTTACACATGGAGTTTGGAAATATTCATTGGTATCCATGGATCTAATAGTAGGTCAACTTGGGAATGAATTTTAGGGATTCATGGGATACACTAGGATCTAGTTTTTATATATTCAACCTAATATCATTATATTCTCAAAGGCACACCAATACATGCTAAAGAATGAATGGTCAATCAGGGTCATTGGCCTAAGGGCTGACACTGGTTACCAGTACCAGGTTAGGAAATGGTCCCCTTGAGTATTTAAACATGTCATGGTCATCATGAAATTCTCTAATACACCCCAACACTAGACAATGTAATTAGTATTGTCATTATTTATTTTTCATATTTTTTAACTATTTTAGATAATCATTTCCCAAGAACATAGACTATATATAATAGCTATGTATAGGACCATGTTAGTAGTTCCCTATTGATTTTTATACAAACACCCTGCTTGGGAATCCATGAAATTTGGGTAACCAAACATACTTTTCACTTATTAGAGGCATAGGGGGGAAATTCCAAGTGTTTTATTATATAACTCGATAGTTAGGATGGGTTTAGAGATGATGTTTGAGGTGAGGTGCAAAGATGTAATTGATCCTCCAATAATTTTATTTTATAATTTTATTCTATCTTAATTTATATATGTGATCATCTCTGTTAAACATCTTCCTTGTATAATTCTACAAATTCCTCATTTCATATTATTACTATTTACGATGTTATATTTATCATGCATACTCGGATGTTTATTATTTATATATGATAATTATTTATTTTATTCATTATGTTGCCCTTTCATCATAATGTATAGTCTCCTTGGGGTACTACCCTAGACCCCTAATTCTAATCGGTATCCTATGTTATACGGGGAAGTGCTCATGAGGACTTATAGTGAACCGGGTTAGGGTATTAGTGATGTAACCTCTATACTGGTATATTACACAAAGTTTCAATCAAATATATGACCCTATTTTAATGATTCTATCTCCGACTTGGTCATATATCTTTGTCTTCTTTGTATTCCTCTGGTTTATTTCTATCGAACGCCCATGAAAACCAAGGGTAATCATTGGATGTTGGTTTTATAATTGATAATTGTGATTCTATGGATCTTCATGGTTCTTCTTCAAATATTATATCTATGTATTTTGGATTCCATCTATTATTGAAATTATAAGTGTTTTTAGGTTGGTGGTTCCATGAAATGGATTTATTCTATAAAACATTCTTGTTTTCTAATTGAAATTGGTATATAGAATTATTTTAATGCATGAACAGTGTTTTGATGATATACGGTGGCTATGGTTATGTTTATATAATGTATTTCACCATTCAATAATATAATTAAGTTGGATTTAAATCATTGTTTATATAGTTACAAAGGATGTTTTATTAGCTACAAATGAAATGAACTGTGAATTATATTGATTTAGAAAAATGACACGTCTAACACTACATATTGACTCTATGTTCATAGATTAAACACCTTTCTTGTTATTAAAAGTAAGAATACTAGAGTATTTAAACAATGAGAAATGTTTTTTATCTAAAAATATCTAATAAATCTTCACTGTTTTTAGTTGACAAAACAAAGGAAATAAATATAAAAAACATGGTTCCAATAGAAGAAATAATCATTTTATATTTTTGGTGACTTTTTTTCAGATATTCGAATGAAAAATATGACATCCAAATATTTTGGTGAAAAAAAATTAATTATTAATTAAAAATCATAAGTAAAATAACATAAAATTTTAGTTAAAATGATATCAAAATTAACTAAACAAGTAATAGGAATTCACCTTTTCCTGATGGATGTATACATTCATGACACATTTCATTATTTTCATTATCATAGTTTTAGGATCAATGTTCAATCCCTCATGAGCATGATCAATATCGAACAAATCACCCCAACATGAACAAAAGAATCCTCCTGTACATTGGAAAATTATTATATGACTAATACAAATAAATTAAAAATAATATGTAAATAATACATTATTTATATGGACAATTATTTACTGTGAACACATTATCTACCACATGGATATTCCCACAGTAAAGCTAGAATGATGAAAAAATAAATTTCGCCAAACAATCAACCAATGAGTGATGAGGCTGAGGGTAAAATAATATAGATTGGATTGATGCTTTGAATCATTAAAGATAAAGTTATGATATCATATTAGGTTCATAAATTAATCATTTTGTATAATAAATAAATAAATACACAAAAGACATTCATTATCAATGGTAAATGCCTCCCATTTATTAGAATTAGATAGATGGTAATCAAAGAATCCTAAAGGTGGAACCAAAAGGCAATGTTAAATAATGATATGTTATTAGTTGGATTAAAGTAAAACAAAAATATTATTTATTAGATGTGTGATAAAAGAAATGAAGTTATTTTTATGAAGTATTAATGAGTGGGTTTTCATTTCAAATGTGGCTATATTTTTATCAACTGTAAGAAATAAAAGTAAGGTGGAAATCAATGAATAAGATTTCATTGGTCATCAGAAAGTTTCGGTGAAAAATCAATGGAGTAAGACACTAGCAAAAACCTCATTTTTCCCAAGTAGAGCCTAATTCATTTTGAGTGGCTAAAAAGGGTGACAATTGGATCAATTATATGCATGAGTATCATGATCCAAATAAGAACAATGTGACATGAGGAACTTGATCCGAATAAAAAAATAATGGTTTTTTATAGATCATGTTGTTTCATATATTGTTCCCAAAAATATGCATCAGTTTTTTAGTTATTATTTTTTCTAATTCTATAAAACACTTAACATTAAAGTTCATGGTAATGTATTCTAATAAAAAAATATGTCATGTAATTGAGATGGTCACAAATATGGGGCATCATATTATCAGTAGAAGGACATAAAAATGGATTTATGTTTATTTGAGTAAACCATAAATTTCAATAAAAATATGAATCAATAGTGAACATAGTAGGTTATTAAATTATTAAATCCAAACAAATACTGTTGAATTGAAGAGAAATTTTAAATGTGTAATGATTTTATCTATGAAAAATATTATTTATTTCAACAAAATAGTTCCTATAAAAACATATTTATTAAATTTACATCAATAAATTTTAATATTTAATTTTATCAAAATTACATAAATCTAGGGGTATAAGATCTATATTATAATTATTTAAAACACTCATTATAATATAAATAATAGAAAAACTTTCTTATTAAATATATACTTTTCAAAAAAATATCAAAATTTAGAGATATTTTGATAATTACTAAAGGAATGATGGCCATAAATTCTTTCAATAATTTATGCTTCCTATAAACCATAGAATGAAAAAATAATTTTTTTTCTTAAGACTCTATTATGATGAGGTTTTTCTTATAAAATAATTCCTTCTAATTGTTTATTTTCTGATTATATTTTAACAACCAAAGTCAAAATATCAATAAAATTTTATCTCAAAATCTATTTTCCATGTATAATATAGTAAAAGTATTATAAGAACATATAACTATTTGAATGTTATTTTTACATAATTTATGTCATATTATTTAATTTAAAATTAAAATATTTCAATAAATTGAAAACATTATATTTTTTAAAGATGTAGTTAAATAAATAATTCAAAAAAATAAAACATATATAAGGTCTTTTCTGATATTATTTTACAAATTAATCATAATCATTTCATTGTTACATTTCATATGTGACCCCTAACTCTATATCATGACTCATGAAATAGTTCACATTCATCACAAATAAATTTATTAATTTTACACAGTATTTTAGTGCATATTATCATAAGAAAATTTTCATGAAAAAATCATTACATAGTTGTTCCCAAGTGTAAGATATTTCATTATCCATTTTTTTTAAAAAAAATATAGAATTACCTTTAAAATAGAATGGGATAACCTTATATTTCAGTTCCTCCTCACTGAACTCTATCAGTTCCAATTTTTGCATGACATAATATAAAACCCCAATGATGTTAGATATTTTATCATCTATGTGATTTACAATGTAATATTTCAAACCAATGACAACACCAACCACTATATGGATAAATTTTCTAATATTTTACATTTTAAAAGAGTTATATTTCATGTAATATAGGAATTGGGATCCTAATATACCTGACAACAACATGAACCAAAACTGGGTTTGATATATTTCAAGTCTCATAGTACCAATGGTGTCCTAAGGAGACCCAAATGATATTTGGGAAGAAAATATAGATATATATCTTAAAAATACTGGATTTTGGGTTATTTTATTATAATATTGTGAAATAAGACTTGTTGCGATACACATACGTGGGATGAGAAGGATTAGTGGATAATAGAAGGAAATTATAGATATTGAAAAATGTGGATTTCATTCGAGTCGTGGATGCGTTCTACCCTGGATTCACTCGAGACTTGGATTTGAGCTTTGGAATAGATGGAGCTTTGATTATAACATATATTTGATCTTGGATTTGACAATAAGGAGTAGTAGTAGTAGGTCACTTTCGTGGAGAGATTTGGACATCACATGCTGGTTCGTGATGGTTAGGGTTCTTAAAATAGATAGTGACCCTTTTATCAGTACTTCAAAAAAAGAGCTGATATTGATATGTTTTATCAGAGCTAAGAAAATATACATTGATGAAATGAATTTTTATTTTCCCATTTTACTTCCCATAAATATCTTTCTTTATCAGATCTAAGAAAGTGAAGATAAATACTTATAATACTTTTATTCAACTAATACTTTTTAAAAAAAAACTGTAAATATTATAAATAATTATAATACACATAATAGTAATTTTTACAGAATAATAAGTTCATAATTCATTGAATATATAATTATTTATTCATAGTTATATAAACTTTTTTTAAAAAAATAATACTTATATTATTATATATATTTATATATTTTTATATATATATATATAATTATAAAATAAATTCATTATTTAAATAAATTTATTATAAAGTTATAATTATTTATTTATAATTTTATAAACACTTTATAAACAAATATTATTTACTTAATTTCTATTATATCTCTATAAAAATTGTAAATATAAATTTATAATTATTTTTATTTATAATTATTTTTTTACAAATGTATTTTTATCGATAATCATCAAATTAATATAATGGTTAATAATATTCTGAATATACATATTTTTTTATTTTTTTTAATTATAATTTTTCATTTATATGTATATTTCATCAATACTATTTATTAATATTTATAATTTATATATAGTATAATCAATTTATTCATTCTTATTAATAATTATTTAATTAATATAATTTGTAATATTTTTTAATAACTGCATTTTTTAATTATTTCATTTCCATTTTCTGGACCTTTATCAGTTTTAAAAGAACACCAATAAAGGATTTCCTTATGGGCACTAAAAATATAGAGATGATAAAGGGTACCCTTTATCAGCGTTAAAAATAATGTACTAATAAATGGACCCTTTATCAGTACTAAACAATACTGATAAAGTGTTAAATTATTAAATGATTTTTTTAGATATATTAAATATTCCATTTATCAGAGAATTATACTAGCATTGGAAAATACCATTGCTATTAAAATCTGGATTTGTAGTAGTGTGGGAAAAATCATTCACTTCAAATCAATTCATCACCCACAGTTCAAATACCCAATTTTATGTTTAATCATGCCATTTCATTTTTCAAAAACTGAATCATATGATTTCGATCAAATTAATTATTTTCAAATCAATTTTCACTTAAATTTTTTTTCTTAGAATCAAGTCAAATTATTTTATAATAAAAATTTCCCTAGAAATCAATCTTTTATAAAAAAAATCATTCAATATCTCAAAACCAACAAAAATTGGGTTTTATTTAAAAAATATTTTACATTGAAATCAATGATCAAAATGATATTAAATTAAAACATAGAAAATTAGTTTCAAATTTCCGTTGAATCTAACTAGAAATTATGATTTCAATTGTATAAAAGATTTATTATAGAACCACATACCTCTAATCACAAGATAAAAAAACACCTGGAATATGAACTACCAAAAAAAAGGTGAAGAAGATTATGGAAGAAACAAAATAATCATATATAATCCAATAAAGATTCCATCCATCAAAATCATTAGGATTATACACTCTCAATATGTAGACAATAGGAGAAAAAGGAATTCTAGAATGAAAGAGGTTCCACTTACCAGAGAGGAATCAAAAGCATCCATCAGTGCTTTAATCTAAGAATAATTGAGGATAGGGAGCCAAAACACCTCTTGACAGAATCCGAAAATGTAAATGTTTGTGTTATAGTTTTATAGGAGGGTAGTATGAATTGAAAACTAGTTTGGGACTTTAAACCTAGAAAAATATTAACCACACCACAACCTTCTGCACAACAACACAGAATGGGGGGAAATATACCAAAAATTGGTGAAATACAAAACAACATGACATATTCATACCCATAAATATTTCCTTAGTAATTTATGGTGAAGTCTATTCCATAACTTATTTTCCTAAGGATAGATCATGAAATAACCAAAATACCATGTTGCAACTCCCCTTAAAACAGTGAAGCACCTCCACGTAGAATCTCTTCTCAATGTCTTTTCCCTTAAAAAGGAAGTGGAATAATAAAATGGTCATTCCAAAGATAAAAAATCCATACAACATTCATGTATGCCCTAAACCAACCACACCATAGCTTTACACTCCATGGTTCATTGTAAGAATCTGATTTTGCACCCATGTATGGATCCTATAATTTTTAGCCTAAACCTTTTCTTTGGACCAAATATTGATGCCTAGTGAGTTATGAAAGGTCCTGAGGGTGTTCAGGGTTTGTTTGGTGCCTGAAACCCATATGTTTGGATGAAACAGACTCTACACACGGTTTAGAGTAAACCACCCAAATGGTGTTTTTCCGAACAATCCATCTCACACGGTTGGCACAAAGTCGTGTGACCTAAATGTGCGAGCACCCCATTTCCCCATATAATCATTCAACATTTTCACATGGATTGAAAGACCGTGCCCAACCAACCGTTTGATTAGATCTACCTCGCGTGGTTTGTTCACGGGTTTACAAACCATGTTGACAAATCGTTAGTAGACTATTTTTTCTCGGAAAATTTGTAGTTTTTATTTTAATAATCTATTAACCCTCTTCCTTACTCCTAATCTGATAACCTATAGTATTTTCCTCTAGTTTCACACATTTGGACATTTTTTAAGGCCAAAGTAAGGGATCAAGATATCTCCTTCATCTAGCTTCATAATGAGCTTTATTTCATCACACTGGATGCACAATGATAAATAATTAGTTCATCATCATCATTTTTTCTGTTCTTTCACTATGAACATAGATATCATCATTAGATAATTTCTCACCATTTCATATATCTACTCTGATCCATGTCAGATCATTATCTAATACGGGAGTAGAAGGATCATAAAACATTAAGGTTGGTGGTCTATAACATATCCCTAAATTTTGTTGATGTTGAAATATTCGTGTAGGGATAACATGTTTTCAATGGAAACTGTATCTTAAATTTACAATCCATGGTTATAATTTCAAGAAACAAATGGTAATTACTTTTCCAAATATGTGATTAGTTGTTAATGGTTACACCCACAACTCAATCGCCCTCATGCCGAAAGTTATTCTATAATTAGTTTTTTAGTGTTTTGGCACGTTTGATCCACTATTTTGATGTGCCTTTTCATAACCTTTCAGAAAGTCAATCTTCTTATTATAAATGGATTTTCATTACTGCGAATTTCATAATGGCATATACCATGTATTCTCTCCACTTGATCCTCCTAAGTATGTACTTCTTAATTATTTTTAAATGAGGAATTTGAAATTGAATGTATACTATGTATATATCATGGCCATAAAAAATTAGATGAATTAAGGTTACATGTGCATAGAACCCCATTCAATGTTAATGGATGGTAACAAAATGAACATATCTAATTAAATATGTGTTAATGGATAATTAATACTGGATTAAATGGTTGCCATGCTACATGAACTATCCACAATATTGGAAGACAAGGCTTGGAATAATAAATTAATGGTTTCAAATATATATGACTTATCCACACTAATGTAATTCATGAATTAAACCAAATGAAATTTTTCATGATTAAAATATCAAATAAGAAAGTACTGACTCGAGCTCTACTTGAATTATGGGACGATAATACTTTGGGTCTCAGGAACCCCATTCAGATAAAGTATGTAGTTTTCTTAGGTTAATATCCACTTAGACATTGGTTCTTTTCTATTCCTCAGATGCCCTGAATAAAACCATAGTGTCCTTTTAATTATTACTTGAAACCTCAAACAAACTCATTGTATCTTGAATTTAGTATTAGGTTCCATGGTGAAAGAACTATATGGACATGTCTTTTCCTAGAAACATTTTACCTTGATCGAGCACCTTGGAATATGTAGGTGACTGATTGTGGAATGACTTGGATTACACACCTTGTACTACACTCTTACCAATTAACTAGACTCAAATACTACTGATTTATCATTCTGTGAGTTTTACTTTACCGTCATTATTACCCCATAACTCCCTCACTAGATGTCTTTTTCAAGTTTCCATGTTGCATCATGGTACCTTCACTACTGATACAATCATGAGGTGATGTCAGTGTTGTATATGTCTCATCTTACCAATTAATATTACATGGAGATAAGTTATTTAATGAACTTGTCATATTTTCATACACCAGTTATGATATGAAGTACGTAATTAGGTATTTAGTTATATGGCACTACTTTCATTACATTAAATATTCATTCTTACACACTTCTATATTCCATTTCATGGGCCAAATTTTATACACACTATTGGGGGTGGCAGAAAAATATTTTTCCCACACCCTCTGTGGGCGCCCTTTGGTACCTAAAGTAGACTAAATGGTTTCAGTTATTGATAAAAGTAAGTATAAAGCTTCAAACACTTTATTATGTGCTATTAGGATGGAGTTTGATAGCAGATGACCGAGTATGATCCTGCGATTCTTGGATTCACATTTGTTTTCTTTCAATTTGTGGAACAGGTTATTCTTGCTGCCTTCTATAACTATTTTCCAATTTTCTAGAAACATTAAATTACATCATCTTTTGGTAGTTGATATAGTTATTGTTATTCTCATTTTCCTATTTCATCAGTTTTCTTCTTTATTTTATAGAATATTGCTTTTAATATTTATTATTTATTTACATTACATATTTTTTGCTACACTATTATAATGAGGTAATATTATTCCCACTGATACACCCTAGACCCTCTCTTCTAGTCGGAAGCCTCTGGCATTCAGAAAGATGCGCTTGGGGCCTTGTGGCCCACCGGGCTCGGGCCACCCGATAAGTGGCATCCTGTATGGATGTCAAAAAGTGGTACCAAAAGCTAGTTTCTATTCCTACTTTACTATTTGGAGACAATATATTTGAGAATAAGAATGCTTGGGATTTGGTAATAAGTTGTTCTTGGGTGTCGCAAACCCATGTTCGGGTTAAAATACATGTTACCAAAAATGCAATTGTTGTTATATTTTTCCTATTATAGTTTATATTATTTCATTGTTGGGTGATGCACATGTTGTGTGGTGTTGTTGATTATTACTCTGTTTCAGAGTTTATTTACTCAATATCTATATGATATGAGTGCAAGGTTAATTTCTACATTCATCATTATAGGCACCGAAAATTCAAATGTCATGCATATTACCATACCATATTGGTTATTTTCACTGCTTTTCATTACTTAATATTCCTGTAAGTGCTAAGTGATGCTATGATATTAAATTTTAATGTCTTAATTTTTCCTTGATTGATTTATTGACTCTCCCAATTCATAAGATTTATGGGCCCTCATGGGTCTTGATGAGTAATTTACGAAGTTAGACATTTATGCATTAAGTAAATTGGTGTTGTTACCGATGATACGTGTATGGGAACCAATTCATCAAAAAATAACTATCCATTATAAAATGATTATGGAATTCAAAAATAAATTGGTTGCACATCCTTATCCTGCCATTTCATGTTTATGAAAGGTAAAGGAGTGGACTTGGAAAATTAACAACCAAATGACATGAAACTTATATGTAAGAACTTACTTATATATGGTTGTCTAAGAGGGCGGTGTGGGTAGTATGTCCTGGGTTGTGAATTTTCATACATTTAGATTCCATTAGTAATGATATCTTATTCTCCTAATATTTTTATAAGGGGTGTTCTTCTATTTTTAGACCAATTATGCCACAACATCCTCATGTTGTTCGCCATAAGGGTGGTGAAGACCATGATCCAGACATGGTGGGACCTGAGCCTCCAATCTTTCTACCAATAGTTCCAATTGATGAACTGCCTATTTTACCTCATCCAGGCACTTATGCCCATGTCCTTGATAGATTCCTATATCTGATTCAGTCCAAGATAACTGTTTCATGGGTTCCACCTATGATGGATGATTTGACCATTGAGTTCCAACAATAGCATCCTCATACTTTCTTTGGGGATGGTGATTCTCGGGCTGTTGAGTCTTGGATAGAGTCCATGCTATCTATAATTGTGAATCTACAAATTAATTTAGATAATAGAGTCAATATTTTTATATACATGATTCATTATTCGGCCATGTGTTGGGGGGATGTGGGTACCCTGGCTGGTCATCATCAGGGCATTTTATGGGCTGATTTCTAGACTACCTTATATGAACAGTCCTCCCCTCAAGCACTAAGAGATGACAAAGCCAGATAGTTCATACATCTTAAACATTTTTCAATTTCAATTATATAATATTCATCATGTTTCACTGATTTACTACACTTTGCACCGCTTCTAGAAGGTGATTAGATTTCACGTGCTAGAAATTTTGAGGACGGGCTCTAGTACGCCATCTGAACCCAAGTGAATATTTTTTACTTTTGACCTTTTTTGAAATACTTGACAAAGACATTATCATTGAGCATAACATTAGGGATGACATGAGTACCAAATTTAAAGTATTGGTGTCATGCTAGGCCAATACATTTTTTGGTGGAAGGAAATGTTCCTTTGAGGATTTTTGTTAGGGCAATGTTAGCCAGGGTATCCAATTTGATAGCTCTGTGGTGTGTCATAAATGTGTAAGACCGAGGAATAAGAATCATAAATGTTATAGCGACCCTATAGAGTACAAATATTGTAGCCATATGGTTCATCTTCATCTCTTTTATCGGAAATTTACACCATCTTCAAATGGAAAAGTATCAGCTTCAGGTCCACCATCAAGAGCGAGTTATTTTGCACCGTGTCAGGCGGGGAGTTGGAATGGCACTGGAAGGTCTGGAATAGGAGGTCATGGCCATGGTAGTCTAATCCCAAATCAAAAGTAGAACCATTAAAGGATTCATGATCGTGGTAGTTTATTTGTTGCATAAGGTTGTAGGTTAGATCAGTTTCTTGATTTATATATGATACTCACTACTAGAAATAGCGCTTTTAGCGACCGCCAAAAGCGGTCGCTAAAAGGCTTTAGCGACCGCCCAGCGACCGCTTTTGGCGGTCGCTGTTGCTTCGTCGGTAAAGCCCTTTAGCGACCGCCAATGGCGGTCGCTACTGTTTCACATC
Source organism: Viscum album (assembly GCA_963277665.1). NCBI lineage: Eukaryota > Viridiplantae > Streptophyta > Magnoliopsida > Santalales > Viscaceae > Viscum > Viscum album. The sequence goes on along the minus strand of OY728163.1, from coordinate 1,336,368,091 downwards.
AACGAAGCAGCCGCATGCGGGTCTCCTCTCGTCTCGCGGCATATGGCAGGGACAGAGACCTTCCCCACCGGCCATGGCGGACACACGACGACAGGTGGGTGGTGTGTGCGGCGGCGTGCGGCGTGCGGGAGCGTGCGACGGGTGCGTGCGGCGGCGGCGGCATGGGGCGGCGGTCACGAGTGAAGAATCGTCCGACATAATGAGGCGGCGTGCAGGAGCGTGCGACGGCGTGCGACGGCGTGTGGCGGCGTGTGGCGTCATGCGGCGGTGATTATTTGCAGCGGCTAACGTAGGAGGGAAAGAAGAAGAAGCGCACGCGGGAAAAAATCGCGCTGGAATTTTAGTTTCGTATTAGCGACCGCCATTGGCGGTCGCTAATACCTTCTTTAGCGACCGCCAATGGCGGTCGCCCGCTTCAGCAGGCGCAAAAGCCAGGATTTTTAGTAGTGACTCCAGGACAAGTTTGTAGGAACATCTACATTATGAGGAGCTTTTCTAGTAGCCTCTACCGTTTTCTCTACTTTGTTTGATATAGGTTCTTCAAACTATTTTATTTGGGTATCCATCATGGAAAGTCTTAGATTAGAGATACAATGACACTATGACGTAATGACACTCAATACACCATTGGGAATACAGATGGAGGGAATACGCAAGTGCAGGGACTGTCCTCTTGTGGTTGATAGTTAGCCTTTCTTGTAGAATCTCTTTGTTCTAAAGATGATGGAATTCGATGTCATTCTCAAGATGTAATTTTTAGTCCACCATCATTCAATTTTAGACTTTTATCACCACATTGTATATTTTGCATCACCATAAGGTAGATTTTATTTTTTCAAAGGTGAGTGGGATGTATAGGCTGGGAGAGCTACACCGAAGCATCATGGGATTTTTGAAGTGACCTCCTAGATTGCTCATATTTTCTTGGAGGATCAGGGTTTACATGAAACTGATTCCACTCCAGTAGTAGATCATTTCATGTCTATCTTTCTAGATTACTTCGTTTCCTTACCTTCTTAGGGATAGGTAGTGTTTACAATTGATCCTATTCAAATATTATCTCCAATGTCAATTCCTATGTACAATAAGGCACCTACTAGTATTCAGGAGCTCATGTTGAAGATAGAGGACCTAGAGGACAAAGGCATTTATGACCTAGTACATCCTCTTGCGGCTCACCCACGACATTCTCCAAGAAGGTGGATGGAACCTTACGTCGTTTCATGGATAAAATAATATTGAACTATCTTATGGTAAATAATTGGTATCCACTACCTCAAATAGATGATCTCTTTGACCATCTCTGAGGAGAAAAGGTTTTCCCTTAGATCATCCAGAGATCAGGTCATCATCAGGTGTGAGTCAGAAAATTATACATACCTCATAAATAATTCCATAATAGGTGTGATCTATAAGATTATATTATTATATCATTTAGTCTTACAAATGAAAATTACGTTTTCATGGATCTGATGAATAGTAGATTCCACCCCTATTTGGACCATTTTGTCCTGGTCATTGTGGATGTCATTTTTGGGAATTCTCACACCAGTAACAACCATGAAAAACATCTTGAGATCATTATTAGTACATGGAGAGAGTATCATATTTATTCTAGGCATTCTATGTGTTATTTCTGGATCGATAAGGTCCACATATTGGATCATATAATTTTAGAATCAATATTATCTATTGACCATGAGAAGTTTAGTGTTGTAGTTTCCTGGGAGAAGTCCAAAAATGTGTTTGATACCAGAAGTGTTTTAGGGCATGAAGGATGTTACATGTGTTCCATACATGACTTCTCATATCTTTTGTCCCCTTTTTAATGGACTTACAATGAAGGGTGTTATGTTCCTATGGTTAGAATCATGTAAGAAATCTTCTCTGGAGTTGAAAGGGAGGATTGTATCTACACCTCTTCTGAGTATTCCAGAACCTAGTAAAAGGTATATCATCGTCTGTGATTCATCACGCAATGGCCTTGGAGTAGTGATGACGTAGGAAGAAAAAGTCGATGTGTACGAATCTTAGCAGTAGGGGCCTCGCGAGAGAAATTATCCAACACACCAACTCTAGCTAGCAGTTATTGTCCATGCCTTACATTTCTGGAGACATTATATATTGGGTGAGCACTTTGTGGTTTATACAAATCAAAAACGGCTCAATTATATCTTTTATATTTGTAAATTGAACCACATATAGTTGAGATTGGTGTAATATCTACAATACTTTTGTTTTGAGCTTGCCTATACGCCATGAAACGGAAATGTGGTCACTGATGCAAAGAGTCAGAAGACCCAAATACAGGTTGTATAGGAAGACTATTATGAATGAATGTTAATGGACCTATTTTCTGAACTTCAACTAGATTTTCATGATAGTCTTGAGTAGCCTTACCTCTAAGCCTTCGCTATTTCCTCTTACCTCCTTGAGAAGATGAATAGTAGGCAGTTCTCAAATCCAGATGGTTTGGATCTCTGTGAGAGTATATTAATATATTACCAACCTCTAGATTGGTATATGGACATAGATGACATCATTCATTTATGTGGACTTGTATGGGTCCCTACTAATATGAGGGAGGTGTTGATGAAATAATCCCATGCTTCTCAGTGGGCAGTTCATCTTGGCATCTCAAATATATATTGTGATATGTGATGCCAGTATTGGTTCCTTTGAATGAAACATAAGATTGCAGGCTTCATTACTAGGTGGTAAACCTATTAGTAGGTGAAGGTGGAACACCAAAGTACAATAGGGTTGTTGCATCCCCTTCTTGTTCTGAAATGGAAATTGGAAGATGTTACTTTTGATTTTGTAGTCGGATTACCATGGTAACCAAGGGGTAGCGATGATATTTGGGTATTTCATAACCGACTAAAAAAATCATCCCACTTCATTCTTATTTAGGAGACTTTATCAGTTAATTATTTGGGAAGACTATATGTCAATGAGATCATAAATCTACATGGGGATCCACGTAATATCATTTTAGATTGGAATGATCATTTCAATTCATGTTTTCGGAATGATTTTACAAAAACTATAGGAACTCATATGCTTCTAGAAACATTTTTTCACCCTCAGACCGACGGACAATTGGAATAGAAAATATAAGTTCTAGAAGTTATGATATGAGCATGTTTTGTACATTTTGGAAGTTCTTGGGAGAAGTATATTCCTCTTGTTGAGTTATCTTATAGTAATAGTTTTCAAGCGACAATTCAGACGTATCCTTTTGAGGTCATGTATGGTAGGTAGTGTTTTTTCACACTTATGATCACTAGGGTTAGGTGAGGCAGCCCTACTTGGTCCATGTCCTATTCAGGAGACTTCGGAATAGGTCCAGCTACTCATGAATTGTATTTCTACTGCTCAGTCTAGACATAAATCTTATGCAAATCGCCATGAAAGACCTCATAAGTTCGAGGTTGGGGGTCATGTTTTTATTCAAATGTTTCTTAGGTTAGGGAATAGAAGGTAAAGGAAGAAGGGAAATATGTTGCCTCGTTAAATTGGTCTGTTCAAAATTATAGGGAGAGTCAAGACAGTAGCCTATCTGTTACTACTACCTTAGAGGTATCATGCCATGCACGATGTCATTCATGTATCACATATTCTCCAATACCATGATGAACCTTCTCATTCCTTTGATCCCTAGGAATTTAAGTTAGATTTCAATACTACCATTGAGGAGTGTCTAGTATGCATAGTCGGCCCAAGCATGATGGTTCTTCGTGGAAATTATGTCCCTCTCATACGGGTGTTATGGTAGTATGGCCGAGTAGAGGATGAGACTTGGGAGAAGGATTTCGATGTACATTCTCAATGTCGAGAGTCGTTCTCTAAAGGTATTTTCTTAGCTTGAGAAGGATAATATATGTGCTGATTTCATTTAAGGGGTATGACTATAAGACCCCGGTTTTCACTCATGTATGGATACTTAAATTTAAATTCTAAATCTTTAATTTGGACCAAATATAGATTCCTAATGAGTTACTAAAAATTACAAGGGTTGTTTGGGTCGTGTTTTGAGCTCAGAACCCCTATTTTCGGTGGAAATAGACTTTGCACATAGTTTAGAGTAAAACATGTTTCATTTCTGCACTACATTCCAAACCATGCGGATGGTGTTTTTCGGACAGAGCCACCTCACACGGTTGGTGTATGACCATGCATCCAAACCTTGTAAGTGGCGCTTTTTTCCCCAGTACGCGTGCATGTTTTGTGCAGGGTTTTATAAACATGTTATCCAAACCGTTCGTTCATAGCCCTCTCGCAAGATTTTCACATGGTATTAAAAAACCATACGGACAAACTGTGCGCGAGCTATTTTTCTATGTAAATTTCATGTTTTCCCTTAATGATCTATTAATCCTCATCCGTCATCCAAATATGAGAACCTACAGTATTTTTCTCGATTTTCACCAATTTGGATCTTTTTTATGGCCAAATATAGGGACTATGAGATCTTATTTTCCAGGCATTCGATCGAGCGTCCATTCATCACATTGGATGTGCAATGTTAATTACACGAGTCCTCTTCCACTATTCTTTTTCTCTTTCACTCTCAAACTATATATCGTCATGTGAGTTTTTTCCTTTTTCTAGATCTACTCTATTCTGAGGAAAATCAAGCGTTAAACCAGAGGACAAGGATCGTACAATCCTAAGGTGTGTGTTCTATAACTTATCCCTAAAGTATGTTGATTTTGGAATGTTTGTGTGGGGCCCACCAGTTTTGATAGAGACTGTTTCGTAAATTTACGTTCCATGGTAATACTTGTTAGAATCATATGGTTATGCCAAAATTGGATTTTTAGTGTTTTAGATCGTTTTACCCACTATTATGGTGTTCCTTTTCTTGATCTTTCATAAGGTAATTCTTCTTATCATAAATGGATTGTTATTTCTGGGAATTTCTTAATGGATTGTATGATGTATTCTCACGATGTGACCCACCTATAGTAAGTTCATCCAAATGTTTATTACATGTGAAATGTCAATTGGAATGTATAATAAGTACATATATAGTCCATAAAAATGAGTTCAATTAAGGTTACCTGTATATAGAACCCCTTTCCATGTTAATGGATGGTAATTGAATGAACTTATCACATTTAATATGATGTAATGGTTTATTGAGACTTTAGTAAATGGTTGAATTATTACATGACCTATCCTTCTGAATGGAAAAAAGGCTTGGACTAATAAATAAATGATTTCAACTCTACGTGACCTATTCACATTAATGGAAGGAAATACATAAACCAAAATAATTTTCACATGATTACAATATCAGATAAGAAGGTATTGACATGAAATCACCTTCGATTCTGAAAGGAATATACCTTGAGTCTCTGGAACCCCGTTTCAATTCAAGGATGTGGTTCACATAGGTTAATACACACCTAGACTCCGGTTCAAGTCTATTCCTCAGATGCCTGGTATACTATCATAGTGTTATTTTAATTATTTAAGGATACATCAGATACACACTTTTGATCCTGCATTGACTAGTAGGTTTCATGGTGAAATCCCATAGGGCCCTGTCTTTTCTTAGCACCATTTTACCTAAGTCGATCAGCTTGGAATCAGTACACACCTTATTATGGAATACCTTGGATTACACTCCTTATATTACACCCTAACCCCTTATCTAGACGTAAATACTACTTAGTTAGCATTATGAGAGTGTTATATTACATTGGATACTACTATGGAACTCCCTCACTGGATATCTTTGTCAATTTTCCGTATTACATCTATGAACCTTCACTAATTATACTATCACGAGGTGATGTTAGTGATGGATATTCCACACATGAAATATTAGCAATAAAAGGATATCAATAAATTAATGAACTAGTTACATGTTTTGACACCAGTCGAGGGATAAAGCATGTACTTTGGTATTTAGTCATATTGTAGTGCTTTCATTACTTTATATGTGCATTCTTGCACACTGCTATATTTCATTTCATGGTCTAGATGTTATAGAAACTGTTGTTGGTGGCCCACTGATATTTATCTCTCACAATTTTCAGGCACAATTTGGTACCTTTAGTATATTATATTGTCACGGGTATTTAAAAAGGGAATCATATAGCTTCCAACACATTATTTCATTCTTATAGGATGAATCATGATAAAAGATGAGTGAGAATGATCTTTGGATGCTTGGAGTAGCTTTTGTTTTCTATTAATTTATGAAACCTGTTATTCCTACTATCTTGTATAAATGTTTTCTAGTTTTCTAGTGACATGAAATAATATCATTGTTGTCCGTTTAATTTAATTATTGTTATTCTCATTTACCTTTTGCATCAATTTTCTACAACTGTTTATTGAATATTTCTTTCACTTTTTAATATTCATTTATATACCTTCTATTATGCTACACTATGATAATGGGGGAATAGTCATCCCAAGGACACAGCCTATACCCTCGCTGCTAGTCGTCAGCCTTTGGCATTCAGAAAGATGCTCTTGGGGCCATGTGGCCCACCAGTCTTGGGGCACCTCTTTAGTGGCATCTTAGTCCGGGATGTAACATTAATAACCCTATAGACAAGTCTAAATACTCCAAAATAGTTAAAAAACATATGAAAATACTTTGATCAAAACCTAACCTGAAAGGGATCAAAGGTACCTGAAATATGGTAATGGGGTGTAAAATGTACTAAAATCCATGTAGCTGATCAAACAAATCATCCTTTTATAGAAGTGGATATTTTTTCTTTATCATCGTCTTTTTGAGTTTATTATAATCGATTTAGAAGTATATTGACTCTTCTTTATTCGTGATGAAGAAGACCGGTGCTCCACGTGGTGAAACATTTGGGTGTATAAACCCTTTTATTATATTATACTATAGATTATTCTTCATATATTCAAGATAAATGGTGTCTATTCTATATGGAGTCATGTATATTTTCAAATATCTTGTAATAATCTGTATTGAGAACTCAATCTCACATCTTGGAGGAAGTCTGAGAAATTATTTTGGAATCACATAAACACATTCCCATAAAATTGTCATGTCATCATGGATGATCTGTTCCTTGGTGTCAATCAATTTTTCTAGAGAATCTTTCTCATAAGAAAATAATATACATTATTGATATGATGATAACAAAAAATATTCATCCTCTTCTTTGCAATTATATATAATCAAAGGGTAATTTGTGATATGGAGTGTGATTTCCTACTATCGAAAATTTATATTGACTCCATATAAGGTAATCAAATCTATATCCAAAATTGAATTGAATTCTTATAAAGACAGTATCACAATTATTGTTGGGATGTTCAAACCAAAAATATGGAAAATAGGGAAGTTATATAAATTGGACGAAATAATTTATCTACTTTTTATTTTACAGATATATCTATACATATATATTGTGAGGTTGTGTTTGAATATCAATACAAAACATTCATTATATTAAATAATTTGTAGAACTTTAATAAAAAATCATGTGTGTTATTCATGAATAAATAACTAGTGTATTTGTCACCACATTATTGGCAGGATCCACCTTAGTAGTTTTTATCATTTAATCATTCCCTTTATCACTTGGAATTAGTGGTTTTTAGAATTGATTATCCTTCAAAATCCTTGTCTTAATGCAATGAATCCCATAATTTATTTGTTCCTTTTAGTAGAAACATTGGAAAATAGGTTGACGATTTTCTAGATCATTCATTTTCCCCATCAAATTATAGAGATTCACCCATCAGAATTCTCTAGCTAGACTCCCTTTCTTACTAAACCAAAATCATTTCATTTTTCCCATCTATAAATTATTATTTTTCTTCCTCCCATGCTTTTGACAAGTTGGACGTTTCAATTTCCTTCCCTATGAGATTTATCTATTGCGACACTATAATTATATTCCATTATATGGTTCCTATTTCTAGACCCACAAGATTAACCAATCTCTATTTCAACATTCAGGTAATATCATTGAATTTCATCATAATTGTTTTTTGTTTTGTATTACAAATTATTTTATTATACTCATATTTATCCCACCAACGAAGAAACCAACAATACATTTAAGAGTAATGAAAAGTATAAAGGTGTATCATGAAATTTAGATGAATTTTTCTTCATTTTCTTAGACTAATTCATCATACTTTTTGTTGAGAATAAATAAATCCTTCTCCATTTTACGTCAGAGTGTTCTTGGAAAATATTTATCGAAAAATATTTTCCAAAATTATTTCCATTGCATTGCTTCGATTTTATTTCTAGGAATCATATTTTTTATGAAATTCCACCATTGATCATATTCCCCTTCCATATGATAATAGATATAAAAAATAAATTTTCTTATAGAATTGTCGGATGTAAAATATCTTTCAATGGTGTTCATTCATTATTCCATGATAAGGGATTAGAATATCCCCATAAATTTGAGGACCTTTATCACATAACGGTTACAATTTAATCTTTACCTTTCTTAGGGTATGTGAGTATACCCCGAAATTCAATTTTTTATTCATAAAATGAGTTCATTAAGAAATTATTTTTATGATGATATTAACTTATACTCCCATTGGGTTGGGCATCTCATTTTGGAATTTCCCATTACAATGGTTATTTACTTAGTTTCTTTTTTTTTCAATCCACTGACTAAAATAAATGGAAAATTATGGATAAAATTTTTAAAACCACTAATCACAAAAAAGTGAATCTATGATCATTGAAGGGACAAATTTTAACTAGCACAGATTACTTAACATATGAATTTATATATTTCAATCTATGTTATCCATGGAATTTTTCATAAAATAATTTTTTATGGTCATTTTTTCCATTAATAATGGGCTTATGTGAGCATGTGAATTTGAAAATGAATATCCCTTGAGTGAGTCAAACTATGTGTGCATAAATTCCTCTTTATCATTAACTATATTATTATCTTTTGAAAAAAGAATACAACCTATTGGGGTTATTACCCCAAAGTACAACTATGCTACATCCAAATCAACTTGGAGTATCCAGGCATAGATTTTGTATAATGGAAACAAATTACTCTGTAATTAAACATAATTTACGGATTTATTACTATTTATATTCATATCTCTAAGCCATTAATGTGTTTTTTAATCCCAATCCCCCAAAATAATTATACTTTACTCTGATACCAACTTTGTCAACGCATATCTTTAATGGACCTTAATTGATGATTTATTACATAAAAACAAATTTAATACTATCCTAAAAGATCAAGAGTCCAAGTATCTTTGGTAAATTAGTTACATTGAACAATTACATAAAACATGGATAGAAGGAAATTATTTAAAACTCCTTAACATGCTTTTAAAATTCCATCACTCTTCAAAAAATTTATGGTATAACTTGGGTACGTTCAAAAAAGGGGTGACCTATATAGCCATGTAAGGGAATAAGCAATGAATAAATTTATTAAATTAATACATGTTGGTAAATATACATATCAAGGTGGAATAAGAGGTTTTAAAATCATAAACATGATCTTAAAATATTGATATAAGATGATAAAATCAAGGTAACATATAATGGTGAAAACAACATAAAACATAATATTATAAGTATAAGTCAAGGAAAGACTCAAGGACATCATAACGTAGTGTTAATACAATAAATTTTCATGTACCATACATGGAATATAATGAGATAAAAATATTACCCAGTCCATTAGAGTGAAATATAATTCTAGGCCCACCCATCTCATTCATATCATGTACATGAATTGGTATTCCACACAACAATATACATTATAAGAACAAATTTCATCACTTTGATTCCCATGAATAATGAGTTAGGGTTAAATATATGGATATCCATATTAAATTAAGGATTGTTACAAATAGTTGAAAAACATTGTGTGGAAATGGGAATGATTATTCACTATAAAAATGTTTATCATGGAAAATCATAGGATAATTTGTACAACACAATAGATGTACATAAGGGTTTATGGAAACATTTAATGGGTGTTAAAGGTGGTATCTCATTACATTTTCTTCATAAGGATAATAAAGGGTTGTTTAAAATCACATTGTAACAAGGTAAATTGGAAATCAAGAGGGATTATTACATGGAATGTTCTTGAAATAAAATGAAGAGGAAAGAGTCCCTTACCTAGAGATGGTTCTTCTAAAATAATAAGAGGAGATTCTTAAGATATTGGGAACACTGTGGGAGGTATTTAGATAAGGATAGGAAGATTAAATTCATTCCCCATAGGTTTTTACTAAAAATAAGTGGGAGGATTTTTTGATATGTATAGAAAAATAGGGGGCTTCTTTATTAATTTCTAAAAATAGGTTTTGGACTCTATATGTTAAAATAACTAAAACCAAAGAGCTTCTAATGGTTTCTACCAAAGAGTATTGGTTTTAAAAATTTTCTATGGTCGAGAACTGAAATCCTTAAAATATTACCCTTAGTGATGTGGTAATGAGTCATGTTTATTAATAATTAATTTTAAAACCAAAAAATATAATATACGTTTTTGAAGATTCATTAATGGTTAATAGAATTAATGAAATAAAAAAAAATAGATTAAATTGGAAACAAATTTTTGAATGATTATGATATTTTTTTAATTTATTACTTCACTTTTGTATTATCATGATGTCATAATACTAATTTCATATTTATACCTTATTTATTTTTTGGCTAAAAATTCGGTAGCCTTAGAAAATTCTGAAAAATCAACCATTGTATAATTTTTACATACTGAGTATATCAAATTAATTTTCTAAATATGATAATATTCACTTTTAAATAATAATATATATTTATTGGAAAATAATTTATTTTATAATATTAACCACTTTCCGACCCTTAGAAAACATAAATTTTCCTATATATTACATTATACAAATGTTTATATTTAAAAATTTGTTATATAATAATAATATTTTTTTAAAATATTAATTATTTATAAATAATTGAATTTATAAAAATACTGTGTTAATTGAAACTATATATTTATCCAAAAAAATGTTTCGATTTCTTCATGTAAAAATCTATTTTCTATTAAACACATTATATAATCACTGATAAAGTAATAATAAAAATTGTTAAATGTGTCATTATTTTATAAAGAAGAAAATTATAAAAATTCATACTATTAGGGTCTAGATGAATATCCCCTTATTATACAAGCATATTCCCAAAGGGTACGTTGTTTGATGATGGAGCATTCTTAGGGTGGTTTGATGGACACGGTTTTCATCTTGATCTAGATATGCCAGAACGTCACACGTAAACTGTTTCATTCCTACATCAGTTTTTGAATTTCAGCTTGGGATTGTTCCAGGTAAAATCCCAATGATGCTCTCTCCCTTATAATAACTAATAAATGTGTTACATAGTATAAGATCATACAAGTTGGGGGAATCACTCATTTCATCTATGAAAATTAGACTTTATCATAACCCTTAATTTATACTAATCTTATTGGTGTTTGTACTATGCCAATATTATCAATGGATAATATATTAAATTTTTTTTCAAGTCCAGGAGGCAATATTTTATAATTGGTCTAAAAACCAAAGTAGTGCATGTATTATATATTAATATAAAAAATTTAGTCAATAAAAAGGGGATTTTATTTATAAAATTTTAGGTTGGTACACCAACCCTAGAAACAATATGCATCTTCTAAAACACATATTCTCATGTTTTGGGAGTAATCCCGATTTAATAATATAGTATTTATTTTAGTAGTTGGTATTGTTAAATGTTGTTTCTCTTGTATTCAGTATTTATGGGGTTTAATTAGTGAGTATGGATAGTCTTGTAGAATATGTTACCATTCTAATATTAGGCGTCTCCACTAGTTCTAGATGTGATGAGGGATCCTTACATGGATTTTCTCTGTGATATACTATTCATTATATCTCTCCTAATTTTTTATATGTATGCCCACTATATTTTTTCATAATATTATAAATTTGTGGTGTTATTATTTTCATGCATGTATAAACAATATGGTCTAAATCATGTAAAGGTTTTTCACTATTTACTTTCATGTATTTATTTTTGTTAGATTTTTTTTCATTGTCCTTACTTCTATTTATTTTTTATTTCATTTTTTTGAATGCATCTTCTAGACCAATCTTCTTATTCCCCTATTTGTTTCGGATTTTTGTGTCATCTTGACTGGACTCCACCAAAAAAACATAGGTATCATAGATATCATATTGATTTAGTAATGTATTCAAATATGTTTGAGGTATATAATTTCAATGATGAGAATGCTTTTAATATTTATATACATAATATGGGTGCTCTTATTTTCAAAAATGAAAATGAATATTCAATCTTAAGTACCAAAATACATGTAGTTATACTTTCTCTTAAATTTTTATTGACCACCATGTATATTGATATTTACCCAAGCATCATAGAAAAATCCCATTTTACACAACTTATAACCTTAGACAACTTGGTCCTACATGAATTCTCTTTTGAAAACATTGAAAAATCCATTTGGATAAAGCTATAAAATATATATATAAACAACTCTCTTCTTAGTCATTTGTAATATAAAATAAGTAATTGAATTTTTAAGATGGTCCCTGGTACAACTGTCCATGTCCATTATGGGGAATTTTAAAAAGATAGGATTGATTTTTTTAATATATATATATATATATAATAGATGAGGATTATATAATTATTTTATTGAATTCCGTTGATGAATATTTTAATTCTTGAAAGACTCCATGATCTATGGTTGGGAGTCTATCAAATTACATTATGTTATATATGTTTTCTTGTTTAAAAATATTCAAACACATGATATTATGAAAGCGGCCAGTCGGGTTAAGAACGAGTCCCTATTGTTGAATGTTAGGGGCCAACCTAGAAACTATAGCTAGGATAAGAATGATAAGAGTAATTTTAAGAATTTTCGGCATTATGAGTGTGCTAAAACAAGACTTCTAAAAAATACTTTCACGGCACGGAATCTAAAAATATTATTGGCTAGACCAATGAGGTATTCAATGGTTAACAAACTATAAATTTCCTATAGTTTTGTTATAATACCTTCATTAGATTTAGGTGTAAACTCTATGATTTATTTCATTTTAATTCCTCAAATTGGTCCTACATACACTTTGTAGGATCCCTCAGTTGGAAGAGAGGGTGAGGAAGGACTGGTCTAATCTGTGGGGGCTGAGGTGGAGATCTTTCTCATGATGGATTACTATAGTTTTTTTTTGTATTTTTTTCTCATTATATTTTTTGAGATTCATGATTACTATTTGTAATTGTTGAGTAATTTCAATATATATTTTTATGGTCTTTTGGTGTTTAGGAATCCTTGACAATTGCATTTACTTCTCGTTTGGTGGAGACTCATATTTTGTTAGGTATGCTTTGGTAAAATTTGATACTTATATTTTATTTTGCATTATAAGAATTTTTTATAGTAGTAGATAAAAGTAGATAATATATTATATAAAAAATATAACAGTGGCACATAATAAGTGATAATATTGTTGGAAAACTATGTTTTCAATATAGGTATTTCTATTTAGTGAAAACAGTCAGAAGAATCTGATAGGTTATGCTGAGGTTTCCTGTAAGAACATCACATATAAATGAGTGAATTTTATTCTTAGGGTGGATATTTCATTTATTTCTCATTTTATTATTGTTAAAAATAAAGTTTTTTATTTTTTGATGTTATTACATTTAATCACAACTACTTACATCCCCATTAACAGTGTGAAAAATGGTTTTCAACAAAACTAAAAAAGTGATGTTAATCAAAGTGCTGATAAAGGGTGGTGGTCCACTTTAGTTGTGCTGGAAAAACATTGATAAACGGGGTCCTTTATCTACACTAGAAAAACACTGTTAAAGACCCCCATTTTCATTGATCAAAATAGTGTTGATAATGGCCCAGCTAGATGTATTGGGGTTTTAATATAATAGCACAAACAACAATACACTATAATTTTAATCAATTATATATACATTTAATTAACATCATTAATATAAAAATGACTTCCCATGGTATGTATAAAAAAACATCTGTATATAGTTGAAATATGATTTTTTTAATTACATTTTTCATCATTGAAAAATCATTTAAATACATTTATGTTTTAGGTTTTGATGCTAATGATCCCTTATCAAAAATTTCCTCCCATGGTATCAATTTTTGAAAAAATAATCTAAACCTAATAAAAAGATTCTTCCTATATAATAAAATAAATATTATGTTCGTAATACTATAAAGAAAAAAGTCAACATTAATATTAAATATTACATTAACAAAATTTCAATTTTTAATAAAAAAGATACATTTTTAGTTATACCAATCACACCTAGTGTTGTATTAAGGTGGGTTTGATTTTTACACGTCAAAAATGAGTTATGGATCACCTTCATAAAATATCAAAATAATATGAATGTGTTTTCATGGTATTGAGAATGTCCATTGTTCTTTTTCTAAAATTAATTTTATTTTTTTTAATAGTGACACATCTAGAGTAATACCAACCACAACGTGTATCATATTGAGATTTGGTTGATTCATATTGGTCAAAAATGACATATATATCATTTTGATAGTATCAAAATAGTCTAAATCTGTATTCTCAATTTTTAGTATGTCATCTATGTGTTTTAACTAAAATGTACTTTCAAATTGAAAACATTCATTTTTGGTCATACCAGTGGCATCATGAAACCATTGGATGTGAGAATACTTCATACATATACCAAATTACATATAAATCACTTTCCTAAATTATCAAGACAATTACATCACGTTTTCCTCGTTTTCAATGAGTGGCCAGTTTTGAACTAAAATGTCAATTTTAAACTGATAATGAATTCTTTTAGTCACACCCATCACAGCCTACATCGGATTGCGATTTGGATTATTATTACCCATCAAAAATGAATCATTGATCGTTCTCCTAATGTATCAAAACAATATGAATGCATTTTCTTGGTTTTCAATAAGTTACATTATCCTTTTACTTAAATTAATGTCAATTTTAAATAAAAATAAACACATGGAGTAATAAAGGACTCACAATGAGTCATATTTTACTTATGATTACTCCTAAATGTCAAAAAAGCCTCATAAATCATTATACTAAATTATGAAATCATTTGGAATTAATTTTCATGGTTTTCAGTATGTCACTTGTTCTTTTTACTAATATTATTGTCAATTTTTAATAAAAAGATAGACATTGAGTTATACCATCCACAAAATGCAACGTATTTAGGTGTGGTTGATTCATACACATCATAAATGACCGGTATATCATTTTAATAAATTATAAAAACAATATGAATGTGTTTTCTCTATTTTCAGTACGATAGTTTTATTTTTTGTACTAAAAATTCATTTCAAACTAGAAACACAAATTTTGAGTAATACCGTTCATATCGTGTGTCAATTTCATATGATAATACTTCATACACATAAAAAATTTCTTATGAATCACATACTAAAATTATACAGACAATTAGAGCATGTTTTCTTATTTTATTGTGAGTGACACATTTTGAACTAAAATGTCAATTTTAAACAGATTACAAACTCTTTTAGTCATAATAATCACACAGTGCATCAGATTGAGGTGTGGTTTCTTCCTATATGTAAGAAATGACCCGTGTATAGTTTTTCTAAAGTATCAAAACAATCCAAATGCGTTTTTTTTGGATTTCAGTATGTTGAATTTTCTTTTTTTCTTAAATTAATATAAATTTTACATAAAAGGAGCCACTTGGAGTTATATTGGTCCCAACAGGCATCATATTGAGGTTTGGTTGATTCATAAATGTCAAAAATTAATCATATTTAATTTTAATAATTTCTCAAAATAATCTAATTTTTTTTCTTGGTTTCAAATATATTATGTGTTCTTTTTACTAAAATTAATGAAATTTTTAAATAAAAAGAGACACTTTGAGTTATACCGACCACACCATGCATAATATTGAGTTTCAGTTGATACACACACATCAAAAATAAAGTATAGATCATTGTGATAAGGTATACAAAAAATCCAAATGTTACTTATCAATTTTTAGTATGTCAGTTATGTTTTTTAAAAAAATGTCATTTATAAAATGGAAACATGCATTTGGAGTCATACCAGTTGGAACGTGCATTGGTTTGATGCGATACTCCTCCATACACATTAAAATTTACTTATAAATCACTATACTAAATTACCACTACAATCAGATAAAATTTACATGGTTTTCAATGAATGATATATTTTAATGTAAAATGTCAATTTTTAACTGTTAATGGATACTTCTAGTCAATACCGGTCACACTATGTTTCAGATTGAGGTGTGGTTGAGTACTACACATTTGAAATAACTCATGGAACATTTCAATAAAGTATTATACCCATAATATTTCATTTTCTCAATATTTTATCATGCCCTTTGTTGTTTTTAACTAAATTAATACGAACTGTAAATAAAAATACACACATGGAGTCATACTGGTCACACTGTGCATTATATTGGGGTGTCGTTGACTCCAACACATAAAAAATGACCCTTTTATATTTTTACAAAATTATCAAAACTATGAAAATGTGTTTTATATGTTCCCAGTATGTCACGTGTTCTTTTTAATAAAATTAATGTCAATTTTAAATAAAAAGGGACACTATGAGTTCTACTAAAATAATATGCATCATATTGAGGTGCGGTCGATTCCTACACATCACAAAGTCTCAAAAACATCCCAAATATCAATGTTACAATGAATTTATTATGAATTCATTATACAAAAAGAAACAATGTAGTGTCTGCAGTTATCACATTTCTTCAAGTTCCCTCTACTACCATTGATGGAATGTGAAATTTTTTGACACTTTAGTTGTGATGAGGTTTTAAGGGAGAATAAATCTATGGAAGACATTTTCTACATGAGTAGTCAAACGGTTAATTTATATTATGTAAATGTTGTAGATAAAGGATAACATTATTAAGAATATTATAGAACATTAATAACCATTTTCTTCTCATTGACTTATTAGTTTCATCATCGAAGTCCAATATATCACAATCATGGTAATCTTTGAACAAACCACCAACACATGAACAAAGGAATACACCTATATATGAAAGAAATTATTATGTTGGTAATAGTAAAAATAATTAAATTAATCATAAATATAAAACAATCCATTACTTCTATGAAAGTAAGAACTTTATTCTATTTATTTACATTCTGTGATCATGTATGATGCTGATACATTTCTAAAAAAATTTATATCAAATTCTGAATACAGTAATTTATTTTCTATCCTAGTATTGATGAAACAAATATAAGTACACAATGAATAATAAATATTTCAAATGAGATACTAATTAACATATAAAATACCACATAGGGGAGTTTTATTTTTTATGAACTATGATCTCTCTCATAAATTTACAAACATAATAACCATAACTTTTCCCATATGTTTATTTTGGACTAAAAAAATAAATTGAGAAAAATAAGTTATTTGTTTTCATAGGAGTTTGTATAGTAAAATATTATTATATATACAATGATACAAATCAATTTTGAGAACTCTCAGGCTCTTTATGTGCAATTCATTTTCTTGTTCCTTGATTTAGATGATATTCACACACTACCCAATAATTACGGAATCATCATTAAAACATAATATAAATTATATTACATGATATTTAGATCGAAAACATTTGATGTAGTGTATTAAAAATTTACAAACACTATAATATGTGGTCAGTTTGTCGGTAATCAATTAAGTGAATTAGGGAAATAAATATTTTGAGAACCCAAATTGACTGCATTGAACATGAAATGTATCCTAAAAACCCAAAATGGAATACGTTATGTGAGAAATGAAAATATATTTTATATGATTAAATTATAGTATTTAACCTTGAAACATTTCTATTACGAAGTGTATGTATTCCTCGAGTATACTTTTAAATGATTTGCCATGTTTTTCCACAATTTCATCAATTTTTTGGATTATATTTCTGTTTGTTCTAAAGATGTCATGTGATGACTAATGAGTCAGAATTTTTTATGTGGGAATCACTTCATTGGTTATTGATATATACACAATGAAAAATATGATATGTATTTAGTCGTAATTAACCTTTTATATCATCTTTCATAAAATTAAATCATGAAAACAGAAATCATCATACATTAAAAACTATGTCTCTAATCCATTCATAGTTGATGGTTTCATTTTCATTCTCCAAACCAATGTAGTTTAAACTATTCTTTATACACATTTTTTCTTCAAAATCATCTACGTGACTACTAAGATATTTTCAATTAGTTGGTTAATTTGTTTAATGGTTTTGAGTCTATCTATTATTTCACCCCTTTCTATTGTCCATTAATAATAACATTCATCGGTTTAGTCCTTTTTTCATTAATTTTTAATGGTTTAGCATGAAAAATAAATTAGAAATGAATACCTCCGTATTGACATGTGTTTTTAAAGGATTTTATGAAAATGAAATGAATATTCTAATGGATTTGTTGACCATATGAATATCATCAATATTATGTGGAATATGTAGCTATGCACTTAGTTCTTATGATATGCTAATTTCCCCTCTCAAATGACTTGTTGGATGTGGTATATTGTGCAGTATGTCATCTTGGATATTGAACACTCTATCCCACACTAAAAGGTGATGGTGGGTGTTGATAGATATAAATCATATTTATTTTCACCCGATTGAATACTAGTACAGGAATGGTATTAGTGTCTATCTAATTCACATTTCATATATACAATTATTAGAATATTGATTACCACAACTAAAAAAGTTCATTGAGGGGAATGGCTTGCCTCAAAGAAAGTGGGGATTGGGGGGATCTTCACAAAATGGTTGTTCTTGAGTTTTTTCTTATCATTGTTTCCCCCATAATATTTTAATCTAATTCATACTTCTAAAGAATTTTTTCTTCGATAGAAACTATGATTTCTTTCAACTCTACGCTTTCTATGTCTTTATGCTCATCGATTTTTTCTCAAAACATGTTTTGGGTGTCACCCCAAAACCCGCACAAATAATGTGTCCATACTATTCTAGCAACTTCAAGGCCACCAATAGTAGGTGTTCATCAGTTATAGGTGTTTATAAATCTAGTTAATATTTCCTATATAAAATATAGAAACATAAGTAATAATTTTTATCTCATAGTGATTTAATGAAATACAAATTATTATTATCTAATAATTACACATATTTCCCTTACTTTTTGTGTGTTTTAATCTATTAGTATTCCAATATTATTAACACATTCATCCTTACATAGTAATTGTTATATTGTTTAATGTCACATAAAAGAATTATTATTGATTTAAAATACGTACAAATCTTTTTTCATGTAAAGCGTGCTCTATCCATACTTTTTGGTTTGGGTATGTAGGTTTTTCTCTTAGTTCCCTATTTCAGCACTCAGTTTATGTTTCGTAAATAAAAAACTATCGATAAAAGTGACGAATAAATGTATCTTCAAACAATGTATTACTAGACACAATGTACCTAAAAAGAAAATTTAACATAGCAGACATTAAACTCATCCCACACTTCTAGGGTTATTAGGTGTGCATAGGTAAGTGGTTGGTGAGGGTTGATTATCTCTTCAGCATATTTAAGATGATTTATTTTTAAAATTTTTATAAATCCTATGTGAATCCTACTATAAAGAATTAATACATATTTCTTGTGGGAGAAAAATACTATAAATACACTCTTCAAGTGATGATGAAGAGTAAGTCCATATTTCATTATGTTTTTTTTTGTAAAATAATGAAATGATTTCAAAAATTTACTAAAATTTCGTTACACATTAGTGTCTTAACCATGTTCACAACATGGTTCTAGTAATCTACATCAATCGGCACGTGTTACCAAGTGTTAATTCCAATGTAAATTCTAAACATAGCCGTTTGGGGGTTTACATGGTGGCCCCATTCATTCCATCTAACCTCGAATTTAATGCAATTGATTTTTTCCTTAATAATTTTTTCTAACATCGTCAAACTACAACACACATAATTTTTTTGAATCATCGCTCCATTGTCACATACATTTCCTCGGATTTAACATCATAAATATTTTCCTCTAGAGCTGTATCATCAAAAATTGAAGATGGTCACTGTACGTTTGCACAAGGAGCAGCAAGTGGTTGAGAAACCTATTGCCTCAGGATTGGGGGCACCAAAACATGAAGAGGGCCTTTATTCCTCTATACTGTGTGTAGCAGCAGGTTGAGAGACCTATTTTTCATCGGTATTGGGAGCACCATCACATGCATAAGTTTTTATCTACATAATTGGTTTAATATTTAATTGATTTTATATAAATACATTATTTAATGAATTATAACATGAGGTAACCTGATGTATATTACCAAAAAATATAACCTGGTTGTTGAACTATCTTTTGTTTAAGGTTGAAGGGATTTTACCCCTCTATAAACTATCCAAACACCATTATTTTTCCCTCCTATGATATAAAAAATGTCATCAACATTAGGACAAATGCGAAATTATTTCGATGTACTAATAAAAGGGACATCCTCAGTTGAATTTTCATTTGACTGTTAGGCCGTTCTGGTGGATAACATCCCAATTGAACACTCTTGGTTTGTGAGATATGAAACATAAAATACATGTACATCCTATGATTCCATTATTAACAATTTTTCATTTTACCATTCCTTGCTGAGATTATCTTTCATTAATCACAATTCATCTATTTTAACAATACTCCTATTATCAACCCACATACATTAACAAATAAGAAATTAGAATATTGTATAATCCAACTCCCGTATTAGTATGATGATGCCAAAGTATGACATATTTGTGTAAATTGTATTTTTGTTCTTAGTACCAAAAATACGTACTTATTTATCCAAAATTATAACACCACTACTTTTTATGGTACTGTCTTAATTATAATTATTTGTATAGAATGTATAAAAATTAATTACATAACCATTGTAAGATAATACATTGACACTTGGTCATATGGGTTTCCATCAATGTCAATCTAAAATTAAACATGGATTTTAACTTACTCAATAAAAATATGGCCTTGAAACCATGCTATAAACTTTTGGTTATGTGTATTTGATATCCATATTTTATCCCTTGATAAATTACAATGCCTATGAATTTGTTTGTGGGTTTAAACATTTTAAAAAACCTCCAACCTATTAAGCTAATTGTAAGGGTGGGACTGCACCTGATCTATTATATTTACTCTGAAAACATGTCATTTATAAATTACTTCACCCAAAAGCCACATACTGTAATTATATTTTCGTAGACCAACGTTTTCCTCACTAGATAGGTATTCAGTACAAAATTCAACAAATTTTCAAAAATATGTCACTCTACAATACAACCCTCTGGCTGTATCAGACTATTGACATACCCATTAAAAATATTTTTATATCATTCAATTCAGTACAACCATATATTTTGTACATAATCACATACTTAGATCTCTCTCACATAGAAAAACATCAAATAAACAATCATATCAAATAATTTTGGCAGAAATAATATTCCAAATTCAGATAATATGACGACAATATCTCATTCCCTAATCCACAATTTCTCCCGGTCTATAACATTGTTGTATATATCATTGAAGAGTAAATAGATCTTGTTAAATGTATGAAGAACATGCTAGGGTAAAATTCAATGCAGAGATATAGTAATTATATCTCGCATCAATAAATGGTTTTTATGTGATTTCAGACCCTTTAAATTTAAGTATTTCATTGAAATAAGGTTCTTGATATTTAATGAATACCCTTTATAGAACATTTACATCATTCAAGAAAATTAATATTTTATATCTCTCCTTTTAGGAAATATTTTTAGTAGCCGGAGGATGAAAATTTCATTTTTCAACCTTCACTGGTTCTAACTCTTCTCGTATTCCCATGTCAACTATGTCCAACCTTGCCTTAATTATATCTCTTGTTTTACCGGGTGCATTTAGAAATGTGCTTATGAAACTATCAAAAACAGTTTCATAACATGAATAACATCAATAAAATTCATGACTTACATACACTTCCCTTTTGGTAATTCAAAAAAAACTGATCTCTTTTTCCAACCAGTTTTCTTCAATATTTTGATAAATGGTTTACCAAATGTAGTGCCCACATCTCTTACTTTCTCAAATAATTGATCACCTATTATTGAATATGATGTTGTACGTTCTTATGAACTTCCATATAATTATTTCTTCAATGATCTATACTTATTCCATCGAGGTAGAAATTTTTTATGTCCTAGAAACACAGTTTTCAATGAATTTATCAACCTAATTGACTGTGCACCTTGTTCCCAAATGGGACAACCTTGAGTTCCGTTAATACTATATACACAAAATTTTCTCTAAGTATGAAATTATTTTACTACCCCATAGAACATGGATCTAAACATGATATCTTAATTTATGTAATCATTATACAACGTTACAAATTAATCCCAAATTATTTTCAAATCCTCGATTACTAGAACCAAATAAATATCAATATCATTACCTAGTTGATTTGGTACTGATATATTCATTATTAATATGGTGTATTTTTATTTCTTGCATAAAAACAGTGAATAGTAACAATTTACCAACATAAATTTCCATATACCATGAGCGCTACTTTGAAAATCAAAAGGACTCACTCAATCTATAGAAAACGCCAGAAAAAGGTTTATTGGTTATAGTCCAAATTTAGGATACTCATGATCATGTCACATTAAAAAAGGAGAGACTTTTGAGGGATGTAGTTTCCCAAATTTATTTTATCTATATGCATGTCACTTGAACTTCCCTATATTCTCCCAAATTTTATATAAGCTCCTTATCCTTGGAATAATTGGAATGTACTATAAAATATTCATATGACCAAATTCATCTTTCTTATATTGAAAAGAACCATAATTTTGGAATATTGTAAGTGATTTTTTGATCTTGTAAAATAATATAAAGTCATTTTGGTATGATTTTATTCATTCATAGATCAAACCCATCGATAGTAGTAATTGTTTGGCATCATATGATCATATTTTGAGCACATTATCTTTTGGGAGCACAAAATTCAGGAGAGAAAGTAGTTATTTAAAACTAGTGCCCTCCATTTGTTGCCTTCATTCAAATTATACAGCTTTATTACGACTAAAAATGCCATATATTTAGTGAATCCATAATACAAAGGCTTATTTTTAGAACTCTATAACTTCTCAAACAATTATGGGAAATTAAGAAGTCCATCTTCAACTATCCTTGTCATTTCATAAATGTGACCTTCATCATCATTCACAAATATAATCAAATCCTCGATATGATCTTAACCATTTTCTACACTTATAATAATATTATTTGATCCATAAAACATAGTTATATCTCATCCACTAGACACATTCTCTTTTCTCTATGTTTATTCCAACATTTATAACTTTGATATATTTAGTGAAAAATCAAGTGTTCTTCAAACTCCTCTGGAATTATTAGTCTTCAAAAACAATAGCATAAACATTGACAAAGGGTTTGAGAATGGTCATATGTATGATCTTTTTCAAACATGATTAACACTATCACTCCATCTACATTCTATTTTATCACACAATTAGAATCCATCTATTATTTATTCATATCAACCCTATTTGATTCACTAATATTAATATTTAGCAAAATAAATACAGAAAATAAGTTTAATTAGTGTGACCATCCAACCATATATCCCTCAAAAACGATCCAATGGAAGAAAAACAATCCAAAACAATCATGAACCTATAAAATATATGTGTCATCTAAAAGTCTAGTTGGTCACCACAACCTTATAAATCTAAGAGATATATTTTGTGTTACATTCTAAAAAAATATACTGTAAAATACATAATAAAAATAAAAAAATTTCTATAAGATTTTGAAAATGAGTAATAACAAATCAAAGTGTGTTAAAACACTTTTATTTGATTTTAATTAAATGAAAACAACCACTTGGAAAACATTTATCCTCTTCCATTATATCTTGGTCAAATCATGTTTTTAAAATATGACTTTAAACTATTTCAAAAACACCAATTTTTTAAATACAAATTTCAAAACTCAAAGAGGTTTCCAACTATGATAAAATTTTATAAATCATGTTTAAAAACCAACCAATTCTATAAAACAACACATGAAGGCCTAAAACACCATTTTCAAAACTCCAAAAAAAATTAAAATAAAAACTAGTCTAACATTTTTCATATTATAAACCCTTCTATACTCATTATTAAAATAGTTGGAACACTTAAAAATCATTATTTCCTTTTCTTCCATCTTTAAAAAGATTTTAAGTCCATTTTAAAAAGAAAAATCAAACAATACAATGAAGGATGAAATTTTTTGGTCAAACACAACTAAGTAAAGTCTCACTAAAGAGGCTATCAATAACAAATGTCCCCACATTGGATCAAAAAGTATAACAGTCATACAATAATCAAAGGGTCTTAAGAGGTTATCAAACCATTTATGAAAAATCATTTATATCAAATTTTAAATGGGTCTTATCTTTTAAAAACCTTCTTTGAATTCCGAAACATTTTATCAATTTTAAAAGCTATCCCAATATTCTCTTCGAGATAATTTTATCCAAACACCTTGGAAACTCAAATGGGAATTTACACTACCCTTTAAAAGAATATTTAAAAAAAAATAATGAAATAATAAGTTTCAGAAACCCATCCATATGGTAAATCACACTCTTTTGAAATAATCCATCTCATTTGGAAATATTAAAATCTTTAACCACCCACAAACATTAATAAAAATATTATCTAAGGGTAGAAAAGTGGTTTAAAAAATAGATCACAAGGTTAAACTCTCAACTTTAAAAACTAAATTAACATTTTCCAACATTTTTAAGACTTTCAATTCACCCAAGCTCTTGGTTTTGAAATCTAAATAACCCAAAAAAACTTTAAAAACATTAAGTGGGTTATTACCATTGATTTTAAAAATGATATGATTTTTTTAAATAACCATTTAATCATTTACCAAACAATTATCATAAGATATCATTACATAAATAGAGATAAATCCATTTAAAAACCCCTATTTATCTCTCACAGACACTCATATAGGTATAAGTATAATAAGGAAACATTTAAAAAATAACAATAATTTAAAGATAAAGAAAATATGAAGGAGAAAGAAATAAATGGATCATGGAACATACGAAAGGTAATAAAAAAGATGATGTATCTAGGACTAATAAGAACACATAAAATATAACCAATGTATGTCCATAAATGACAAATAATCCCTTTCTAAAGAGGATTATCCATGGAATGTATTAATAGTAATATAAAAATTAATTTGCAAGTTCATATAATAGTACATTAAAATCCCAATCTCTATTGAAATATCACAAATGACGTCATTTGGAAATTTCCTTATGGAACATATTTCTGATAAAAATAAATTGCAAGGCATATGTTTGATTTTTATAAGAGAGGATTTCTCAGTTGCTATTCAATAAAATATTCCAATAAAACTTCAAGATACATGTTAATTTTCCATTCCATGCAATATTACTATTTGAACTTTATTGAATTATTTTTGTGATTAATAGGGTCTCTCCGGCCTATGACACTATATATTTTCAATAAAATAATCCAAATACAATATATGTTATTCTCAAACAATAGGTCCAGTCCATCAAGTACATCATTGGAATTTATGATAATTTCTCGATCAATGTTGGGAAATTAATCATTCCCTTTGATATTATCATTATATATATTTCGAATGATAGGTAAGTAATAATAATCATTGGATAAAAGTTCATATCCATGGGGAAGTGGTTTATTAATTTTAATCTAGGATAGTTGATTTTTTTTATTTTAGAGGATGAAATCCAGTTTTTCATGTTGAAATAGGTGAATCATGTAGATGAATATGATGATGATCATGTATTCCTCACCAATAATGAAGATTATGGATAATTAAAAATAAAATTGGTTGATGAAAAGGAAATTATGTACTTGATTGACAAAAATTACAATAGGAATAATATGGAAATCCATGAGAATATGGAACAAGAAGAAAGATTCACTACAATAGAATGACTTTTAGGGGCTTCTTTTACTAAATTAATTCTCTAGATTTTGGTTCCACCAACGTTAGAGATAATGAATTTTGTGAAATACATCAGGTACACATTCTTAGGATAATTAAAAAAAATAGTTAGGGAGGTCATGGACTATAAATAATTATAAAAAATGTCATGCTGGGAGTTATAGATGAGCCACAAGTTAAAGAGCATGATGAGCAAATTGTTGGAATTAAGAGAAGATTTGATTTTGATATTGAACTCAAAGTATCCTAGGAGGAAATTAATAATTGGAGGGGGAAAACAAGGAAGTCAAATGGGGTTTCTAAATAATCCAAGCTCTTTATCAACTAACAAATATAGCAAAAACCCAACAATATAAATCGATATTGAAAAGGGTAAAAAAAATTACGTAAATTTTGTAAATGTGGTTGAGGTATGGCTCATGAATGAAGAATGGCCCAAGATAATTGATGGCCTAAGAAATTTATTAAATGATCCAGTAATGAAAATAAAGTAACTCAAATTTTATTTTAGGATGTTTTGATCAATATGTGATAATTAAGACATGCTTCTAACTCTTTGAATGGAATTAGAAAGATCATGTACATGGGATATGAAATATGAAAATGAGGTACATTAAGAATCTATAAAGAGTGTAGATACTGATAGAACAATATTGTTGTTCCAATGTAAATAACCTTTAGACCCACATAATGATTATAAAAACAAATCAAAAATAGTTGAATAAAAAACACTATGAACCAATTTGAGGGAAATGATTCATTTAGAAACATACAATGTAATCAAAAACCAAAATATCGTGATAAAAAGACATAATCAATGCACAATATATTTGGTGTTATTTTTGTTTAAATATGGAACATAAAAACGGTTTTTTATAGAAAAGAGGATCTTTGTGGCCACGGAGAAACAATAATTTATGAGAGTAATTTTCTAGTAATGATATGTTTATAATGATTATTGCTATTTATTTTTAGGATACAGCAACAAAAACATATATTTTTAATTAAGTGTAGCAATGGATGTACCAGAACAAAAAAAGGGAAAGATCACAGCTGTTGAAGTATCATAATGTACGATGAAAATTATGAAAATATAGAGGTAAAAAATTTTCATAAAAGAAAATATGGTAGGCTAGAAACTATAGAGAACAACCCCATATGCGACCAAGAGAGAGACGGAGAGATGGTGGCAAGACATAGAGAAATAGTGACGGCAATGATGGAGGAGGGTATAGGGGTAGGGAGAGATGGTGACATGGATTCAATGTGGTGGAGCAGCGATATGAAGGTAGTGTGTTTTGGGGGTAGAGGTGCATGGTGGCAGTGTGGTTCAACAATTGTGGTGATGTGGTGGGGATGTAGTAGTGCGGTTGGGCGATAGTATAGGAGATGCAGCACTGGGGTTCAATAAGAGCAAAGACGTGACACAGTCAGCTTCTACGGGATCTTGAAGTGTGCGAGAGAACAAGATAAATGTTTGTGTTGATTTATAAAATTTAGAAATACTTATATTGGTGTTACTCAAATAGCCTGATAAAGGTACATTTTATCACTACTAAAATAGAAAACACAGATAATGTTATTTTGATAATAATTTATTTATATTATTATATATATTTATAAAATTATATTTATAATAAAGTCATATTTATTTATTTAAAACTATAACTATAAATAAATAAATATTTATTTATATTTATATATATATATAATATATTTATATATTTCCAAATGTATGTTTTTGATCCTTTGTCATCATGTTCTTCCGTAGTGAGACAAATGTGGGAAACTTGAGGAGTTGATTTATTGTCTCCTTCACATTTAGGTATTTATTGAATAGAGTAATGACTCGATTGGGAAGGGATTCTTCAATCTCATCTTCCCCTCTTAGACCAATTTTGG
The DNA here is from genome assembly GCA_963277665.1 of Viscum album. NCBI lineage: Eukaryota > Viridiplantae > Streptophyta > Magnoliopsida > Santalales > Viscaceae > Viscum > Viscum album. Next base: position 1,336,340,025 of record OY728163.1, on the reverse strand, counting down.
GGTCATCGGAATCTTCCGCTTCAGCCTTGTTTTTTGAAGATTCATGATTGGGGCTCTCTTTTTAATCCTCAGATGATAAATAATTTAGTGTCTCAAACATTGATTCGAATTTATGGTTTGAGTTGATTTTTTTGGGAACCTGATATTTTATAGGATGTTGCATCAGACACCAGTGTAAATATTACGAATAACACCAAAACTGAGCGTCCTGATACGAATGATTTTCTAGGGTGATTGTTGAGGTGAATTTCTCCCTCATTCTTATTCAAACAATAGTGTTTGTTGATGAAGGATATAGAATATAGCTATCTATTAATTATGAGAGGTGACAGTGGTTTTTGCGACTTGTAAATAAATTGGACACTCGACTGGTAAATACAAAAGAAATTTGCACTGATCTTTTTGTAGAAGGTTTATACATATTAATGTTGAGTGCAGGCTTAAGAGAACACCACCTTCTTATGGTCATGTTGCTACAACTAACTGTTTCCACTAATAGGTCAGTGGAGAATTGTGCTGCTACGGTTTCTCATGAAGATACCATTGTTGATGCCTTGGGTGCTAGCCATGGGAAATGATTGGGATCTGATGATGGTGTCTCATAGAGTGAGGTATTGAGAATTATCATCTGAGATATCTCAGGTGGATCAGACTATTACTGGTGGAACTTATATTCCTAGTGAGAAAATGACCTCTAGGGCTGATGCAACTGATGACAATGAGGGATCAGTGGGGAATGAGTCCTCTATCGGGAAATCTGACATTGAAGAGGATTTACAATGGGTTATTGATGATCATCTGATTCATTATTAATTTTTTAGAATGTAGCATAAAATTAAGATCATTGATGGGGAAGGGATCCAATTGGTTATGCCTAGAAAAACCTCAAGATCCTCATTTTCTCTGTAACAGCCTGAAGAGGGTGTAATAGTGCAATTACAGAAAAAAGAGATTAATTTGCCTATTTTGGAGGATGTCTTTTCCTCGATGGTCTCTGAAAATCGCATTTCTCTAGATGCTATATTAATAAGATCTCAATGTTAGGAGGTGTTTCGTGAAACATTTGTCAATGTTCCTTCTTGTGCTAATGTGTGTATGGATAATGATAACACTAGAAGGCAAGACAATGCCCACATGTCTTGAAGGCCTTCTTTTTATTGATTTTTCATAACGGTATTTTCAAGGGATTTGGGGGAACCCTTACAAGGCCTATAGGATTATTGATTACAAGACCCGTAGGTCTTAAAAAATATATAGATTATACATGGTAATTCTCTTCCCTTGAATTTTTTCATCAGGATATCAACTCTCTACAATCACGTGGCTTATTCAGCTAGGCTTCTAGTGAAAGCATAGGCTGGTCTCGATGGAATTGAAACACCCTATATTTTGTACAAATCCATTTAGCTATATGATCTGGTGAATGCACCTCCTATGAATCTTAATCATGAGTTTTCTCCTTGTACAGTCTTTCTGATCATTTAAGAAAAATTTCAGGTGGCATGAAGGCCTTGAGGTTGCATAAAGGCCTGAGGTGGCCCGAAATCCCTGTTGTTCTGAAGGCCTTTGGTGGCCCGAATACCGTAATGAACCCAAGGCCCAAACCTGTGGACCGAAATTCCAAAAAGATGAATAGTTATAGGTGTTACAGTACTGAACAATTTTTACATCAGTGTCTACTGCATTACTACTACAATGTCTCCTATAGTACTACTATAGAACCGGGAAATATGCCTCCCCTTGATTTTGAACTTGGGTCTCTTGGAGGCACTTTCTAAGTCCTCACCAACTGGATTAAGGATCTTGTGGAGAGGGAAAGACACTGTATATTTGGAGATTGATGAAGAATTATCAATCGATGAGGCAAGGGTTTGGTAGGCCTCTAATCAATGGAAATGGAACAATATTTGAGGGTTAGAGGTGAATACCGATGAAGGAGTGGCTGTGTCATGCGATGATGACATTTTCTTTGGTGATGTTTGTTGTGTCACTTTTTATTACTTATCTTTGCTTGTACATTCCTTTTTAATAAATTTCTGAAATCATGGTTTCTACCATGGTTCTCACTTCATGGTACAATTATAAATATATATTTATTTTTTTATAATTAAAAATATAATAAATAATTATTTATTTATATTTATAATTATATATATACATTACTAATTATAAAATTATATGAAAAATATGTATTATAATTATAATTTAATATATATATATATAATTAATATATTTATATTATTTTTATAAATATATAAATATATCTATATTTATTTATAATTATAATTATAAATATTTACATTTATTTATAAATATTTTTATTTTCAAATATATATATATATATATAACATTATGAGTATAATAAATAATTTTTTATAATTTGATAATTATTTAAATAAATAAATAAGTATTTATAATTATAACTATAAATAAATATATATATATATTTACAACCAAAAATTATAATAAATATATATTTATTTATAGTTATAATTATAAAAAATGTATATATATTATTATAAAATTATAAAAACCAGACTTATTATATTTATAATTTTATAAATATATATAATTAATGTTTTTATTATAATTTTCTAATTAATTAAATATATCTTTATTTATTTTGAATCATAATTACAATTATTTGTATTTATTTATAAAAAATTGAATATATTTATAAATATATTTTTTAAATTATAAATATTTGAATATATTTTTAATTTTTTTAATTATATTTATTTATAACATTATACGAATAATAAATATATTTATTATAATTTTATAATTATTTATATATATATATATATTTGGTAATGATTATAATTATAAATAAATATTTTTATAAAATGAATTTATCTAATAATAAATATATTTATTTATAAATATATTTATAATATTATAATATATGTATCTATCACTGATGATTTAGGAAGAAACCCCTCTACTTTGGAATTCTTGTTCCAAGATCTAGCTTCAGATATTCAAGTGTGGTTGTGATGTGGGATGATGAGGTTTTCTATGATCTAGTGCGGGAGGGCGCCATTTCATCACGAGATAGATCTATTCTATGTGATGGTTTCAATAAGATGAGGGGAATATCTTCTCTACAGGAGGGCACTAATGTGTTGTGGGATGGATATAATCATTAGGAGGGAGTGGTTGCACAACGGGATGACAGATGTACTTATGATCTGGTGTGGGAGTGCTTGGATGCGGTGGATGCACGACCGACCTCGTCAATTGTCATTGATGCCGTTGAATACAAACCCTCCAATCCCTCTTATGCTTAGGTTGATGGGCAGTCGACCATATGCATTGAAAGTAGGGTGAGGATCTCAATTGAAAGTGGATTTCATTTTGATGAGTTCCATCCCTCCATCCCTAAGATCAATAAGAAAGGGGAAACCAACTTCATCAAATCTAATTGTGGTCTGTTCTCCATAATATTTCAAGAGTAATATCACTCTATTATTGCTGATATTTCAAAGAACAGGGAGAATCATCTTGGAATACTGTATATCAAGAAGCTCCAGTAGGATTTTTGGGGCTTTTTTTATTGGAGTATAACCTATATTGGGAATTTTTTTAACACATTGTCTTCCCATCATCGGATATTAAATCCAAAGCTTCGGGTCGAGCCTTTGTCAATCATATCCTTGGGGTATTGCATATCTGTGATTGGGATCCAAGTTTTAATGCTCTAGAAATTAGAAACTAGATCACCCATGTTTGTATACGGATCAAAGGATTAAGATTGTTTTTCTGGATGTTGAAAATCCTCTTCGAAATCACTTATGTAGTCGGTGTCTCGAATAAGATGGTCAAGGAAACTGAATGAATAATGTTCAGTCACTTTTCTTAGGTTCTCGTTGATGTTGATTTTAATTATCCTCTTATTAAGTTGATTATATTATCTTCATATGAACACATATTTGATTTGCCTACAGAATATGAGAATGTTATTGATTATTACTCCAAAAATTTCAACATTTTTCATAAGTCTGATAACTATAAAAGAATAATGATTTTCCCAAACAGTGTTCTTACTGGGTATACTCATGATGCTTGTAGAATAAATGGTAAAATGACTCTGGATTAGAAGATGACTATCCAGAAGGACTGTTCCCTGGGCATGTCATTAGAAAGGAGGTTAGGTTGAAGCCTCATGTGTTGGGTTCCCATGTTTCTCAATAAGAGGATGTAGTTGAGATGAATATATCTTTATGTCAGATGAAAGGTGGCCCTCCATCTAAAATTATTGTTTCTAGTCTTTTTATTGATTATAGGGGAACACCTCCTGGTAAGACCACTTAGGAGTGTCCCATTGGTAGTAATTAAAATGATGGTGATGTGGTTCATCCAAGAAAAATCTCGGCATGAAATGACAATAAGGACACCTTGTGTGATGACTTTATGGTTATGGATGGTTAGTATGGGAATAAAATTGTGAATCCAACTCTGATACACCTAAAATCGAATTTCAGGAGGTGATCCAAAAGTTGTATATCTCTTTAGCAATCTCGGAGAAGTATAAGGATGTCTCTGATGGTGAAACAGAAATGGATAGAATAACTCTGATGGATGACCAGAATATACATGAACATAATTATGTTGTTAATTATTAATTAGTGAAATAATCTCATCAAGAGTTAAATGCTTCTTCTTCTTCAGCATTATCTCTTCTAGATAATGAAACACATGTTGTGTAATCATCGATAGACACTTGGATTGTGATGGTATTAGAGGACATGGCATGTGCGAAGTGAAAGGAAAATTTGTGTGGATGTTTCTGAGAATGATGACCCATACGAGGCTTGGCAGAATGAAAATTCAGTGAGATGAAGACATCATACAAAAACCTATGAAAGAGGTCATGGTCATGCTAAATGTAATGAATAGAATAAAAAATCCTATAGAAGAGGCCATGGAGGTCGTGGGAGAGGACATGGTTGAGAGCACACTATGGAATAGTAAAATATTCAGGTGATATAGTTGATGCTCTTCAGGAATAAGAATTTATAGTCGGAATGTGATACCACTGATGTTGTTGAAGACTTGAATCAATTTTTATTGATATTGTTCTATCAACCCTTTCATCTTTTCCTATTCTGTCAGTTTTCTTTTTCTAATAAAATATTTTAGGAGTAGGTGTGCCTGCCTCATGAAACTTTTACCTATAATAGATGTATCTATTTTAATTTTATAATTATTTAAATATATATAGTTATAATTATAATTATAACTAGCAATTTTTAAATAATATAAATATAATGTAATTTTTTTAATTATAAATATAATAAATATATTTATTGTATTTTTATAATTATTTATTACATCATAATATATTTATTGGTATAACATGAATGAATCATATACCTGATAAAGTAAAAATCATAAAAAAATTCATCACATATATAGACTATATGAAAAATAATAAGGGTTCATTGTATATAATGACCATCCATAATGAATACATAACATATGAACATCAATTATAATCACATATCAATATATTTATTGACCAAATTAACTGGAAGCATATATTTAATTAAATATATACATAGATAATTATAATTATATATATATATATATATTATTTATATTTATAACCATAAATATATAATTATAAATATATATTTTAAAATATAAAAAATATATTTCATATTAATTTAATAATTATAATCACATAATTATATATATATATATATTTAATAATAATTTTATACATCTATTTTATAAACTATTATATATATATTAGAATTATGGAAAAATATTTATTAATTATAAAAATATGTTTTTTATTTTATGTATATAAATACACATTATTTTTGAATATATGTAAAATAATATTATATAAATTAATAATATTTTTTATTAAAAATTCTTATCAGTGCTTTTAGCTAGTGTTGATAAAAGCCCTCATTTTATCATTGCATTTTTCCTATCATTGATAAACGTCAGTGTTGCACTTCTGCCGATATGTGGTATTTAATGTTTTTGTTGTTTCACCATGAAAAAATGTTTGAAAATTCTTTTGTGTTTTATTATTAACTTATTTTTATATATATTGACATATTTGTTTCACCTTTACAAGGTTATGATTCTGTCCCTTACACAGTGGGATATTCAACCATACATTCTGTATTTTTAACCATTCCATGGCCTTCTTATATATACATTTATGTGAGTTGTTTGGTTGGGAGGCTTACCTTTCAGCCCCACATGTATGAGATGCCTTTTCATTGGGATCCCTTCACCAATGACATGTCCCCTAGTTTTTTCATGGATAAAGGTTTCACTACCCCATCTTCTCTATAGTTATGTCCCCAATGGTTCATTCCCCGTGGACATGGCTTGTTCGAAGAGAGACAACAATTGTTTGGTGTTACATTCAGTTCAGAGAAACAAAATAAAGAGAGAGGGTGAATTCCAATGATTTCCATATTGATGATTTCTACTCCGCCTTTCTAGTGAGCCCTTCTGGTGGATACCTCATATCTTGTGAGTTTTTTGGTGGGATGCATCTATCGTTGAGGAGTTACATCTCAAACAACACTTTTTTATCTTCTATGATATATACTCTTAGATTCTTAGTGTGGCCCTATGTTTCTAAGGAAATATTTATTTTGTTCATTGGTGTTGCGTCAAGTTATTTCTCTTTTATTTGGTCTATTTTAGATTATATGATTATTTCCATCTAGTTTGAGAGTATGCATTACCTTTCACTAGTTAGACTTCACCACAGGTTTCTAAAATTACTCTTCGTGCTCGAATAGCTTTTGAACTACCGTGTGCATGTTTTCTCTCTTTTTTTCATTGTAGTAAGTTTTATATTTCAATTTTCATAATTAAATGAAATTTTAGTCCCTGCATCATGAATATTGGAATAGTAGGATTTGAAAATCATAAATTATAAGGACTTGGCATAAAACATTACATAATCTTGAATTATGTCATGAATTCAAATTGAGGAGATTTTCTGGTTTAGAGTTTTAGAAAATTATGTCATAACTATTACATAACATATTGAATATTACATGTAGACACTACTACCTAGTATCCATTTTTCATAAAATAAAAATAGTTGAAAAAAAGAGACATGTCTAGTTCCATGTTTTAGACATAATGACTTTTCCTTGATCTCATCCTTGACCTTATAAATGTTTATGTCATGTGAAAACCATTTCAAAACATTGGGTGAGCATAAAAAGATTAGTAAGGGTTAAAAAATAATGAAAAGAAACATTATCCCATCAATAAATATAGATTAATGAAACCATACCTTTTAATCATAACATAACTCATGAAATCATAAGAATTTTGAATAACATAAAAAAATCATAAATAATAAAGGTAAATTATAGCATTCATAACATACTTACATTGTAGCTATCATAGCTACATAGGGAGCCAAATTTGGAATACCCATCACAGTATATTCCCTAAATCTCTTAGGAGAAACATTAACGTTAACCTCTATCACGCTACCCAATTCATTGGAGAGCTATCTTAGGCTCACCCGCCCTAGGTTTATCACATAACCACACGTATACGTAAAGAATTCCAAATAACCATAACATAGTCATAAAACATAACACAAGTATAATGTAATGATAATATTTCTACATTCCAATATATCAAATCAAGATATTTAAATAAACAAATCTATATCAAACAATTTTCAAAACCATTGAAAAAATTTAATAATATGATTTTCGTATCAAAGTGTCTCATACCATATTGAAACTTTTAATGAATTATCATTTTAATAAATTAATGTCAACATAAATAAATCGTAAAAACAATTTTGAAAACATGGACATTAATGAGAAATATTTACATCTATAAATCATTAAAACATTTAAGATGAGATTTTTGTTATAGAGTTTTTAACAAAATGAGAGACACTTGAATACAAATAATTGAGGAATAACATTAAATCGGAACATTATAACTTCATGATAACAAATTAATTCATGATATAATATTCCAAAGGTCAATATATACACCACATAAGAGTGAATTGGTGCATAAAAATAGTGAAGTCTCAATGGAATGTAAATAGAGATGAAATCCCTTATAGAAACTGTATCATTAAATTATAGATAAATTAATCACATATTTTTGTGTGAAAAATAATAATACACAAAAATATATGTGGATATTAAGTGTGAAAAAAATCAAAAGTTATTCACACATATTCATAGCACGACATAATCCAGAATTTGTGGTTTAACCAAATGAATTGAGATTGGGTGAAGATGTTCCCTTACAAAAATCAGACAGCCTAACGACGTCACTTTAAAATTTAGAAAATGAATTGATGAGAGAAAAAAATGGTATCTTATAACATGGATATAAAATTTACAACAATATTTGTATATAAGAACATACCCCAAAAAATAAGATTCAAATTAAAAGACGTAACTAGAAAAGTCGTTTAAAAAGAGGAGTGTGAAAGGTTCCCTTACCGATTTGGTAACTTACGAAAAATACACCCCATGGAAGAAGGATCAAACAATGAAGATGTAAATACTCATAAATTAAAATATATTACCCCATTAATACAATCATCGGCAGTACATACATCACAGAAATGGAAATAGTGGCTAATATAAAATGAATCTCACAGGAATAGATAGTGAGATTAAAAACCCTTACAACGTTATAATCGATCGAGTCATATGAAAAAAAGTTAATAACCACCAAATTCATTACATAATAAAATGAATATAAATATAATCATGATAATATATATAAAATGGAATTACAGAATACACCACATTCAATAAATTAGTTGTGAACAATGGAAATCCCACAGAATTAAAAATGGGATAAGAAACCACTTACCTCGTGTCTGACCTGACTTGTTTGTTCCTTGTTCTTCCAAAATAATAAACAGGAGTTAATTTATAATTGATTAAAAACACTTTTTAAAGATTATTATTTTTTTATAACACTTATTACCATGTTATAAACATTTTTTAATCATTTTTCTTAATAGTGGTCATTTTGTCGATATTAGGTCTTGAGTAAAAAAATCAACATCTTTTAGTTACATGTAGTCCATGTGGTCAAGATTCCATTAACTCCAGAATGATATTCAGGATTTATATATCATATATATCCAGTATATATATGTATTTATAATTGTAAATAACATTTGGATACTAGAAATGAAATGCAGTGTTCATTGAGACGGTAAGTCATACATAAGCATGAACGCTACTTTCATTTCTATATCATATTTTAATTAAATGAAAAAATAATGATTCATTGTTATATTATAATTATGGTATAATATCATATACAATTTCAATAAATCTATGATTTAAATTTCATGTGTATGGTATGAACGAGTCATATCACTTTGAGGGGGCGGTAGTCCGCACATCCTCAAATGAAATTATCGTGTTTACTCATAATGAAAACCATAAAGGTATGATATATATTAAAAAAAAGATCTATAAATAAAACATAAAAATAATTTATATCATATATAAACACAGTTCCATAATAGTTTCCCCCATAATAGGTGGTTGCATATAATTGAATAATCATCATTTCGGGAGGTGTTAGTTTTCCACCCACATAAACTGTTTGTTTTTGAACCATTAGATGAATGTGTGTGTAAGTGTAGTTCAAATAATTTTCATAAAAACATTATAGTATATTACAGATACTAGTTTACTTATAAAATAAATTAATGAAAATATTTTAGTGGTTGGATAAGTAAAATAAAATAAAAGAATTTAAGGGAAACTGTTACCTTTAATTCAGGTAACTCCCTTTGGTTTGAACCAAAAGGACTTTTAGATGTGCCTTATATCTAAAGTAAGTATTGTAAGAGGAATATATGGATATTTAGAGATTATTTGGGTTGGTTTTAAAAGTTCAATGGGCTTTAGGGGTTTGAAGAATGGGATTGAAGTGACGGTTTTTTATAACGGCGTAGGGTTTCTTAAGGAAATTGTGAGAATATTAATTTATTATATAATGATTTTCGGTTTCTAAATGTCCAAAACTAATTAAGGAATAGGATAATATGACTCATGGTATAAATAAATTCATAAAATTATTATTTTAGAGGTTTTTATTTTATATTAATATTTATATTCTAATTTATTTAAATCATTTATTTATAAGTAAATAAAACATCATTTTTGTGTCATTAAACATTTTATTTATAGGATGTCTAAAAATTATAATATAAATACCACAATGTAAAAATTGATTTTACCTTTCCAATGAATATTTATAGTCAAAAATATAACATACATAACCCCATATAGAAATTAATTGACTAAAAGATATTTTTTTTTCTTATTTCTATCTTTACTTTAAATTAATTCATCTTAAGTTCCATTATCACTCCCCAGTGGCTCCATTAGGTCCCAAAAACATCCCAAGTATGCCCATGGTCGTACATGACTCATAAAATAATGTTAGAACAAGTTTTATGGTAATTTTGTATTATTATAACATTTTTTTACCTAGAATTACCCTCTTTACCTTTAACCGTGGTAAATAAAAGGTAAAAGTTACTATTCACCAGAAAATATATTAATAGCTTATTGGACCAAATTTTACTAACTAATAACAAACAATTATGTTTTATTTTCACAATTCAATTCATAGAAGTTTTAATATATCATTTCAATGAAAATTTTAGTTTTTTAATTACTACTTAGTGGTTTCACTATTCATCAAAAAATTGATGTTTTTCGGAAAAATACCAAAAATTCAGCCTAAGATATATTTGATATTATGAATTCAAAAATGATGTCTATTTTAAAAAATTCAAAAAATATAATTTTTATTAATTAATTTAAAATTAAATTCCATTGTCAAAACAAATATCATGTTTTTAAGATGTAATATCTATCAAAAGATTGACACTTATTTATGCCCAATATCAAAGTGATTTTTTTCTAATGACATGAATTTGATTAAATGGTAAAAATATAATCAAATTACGAATTAAAATCATTTAAAAATATTATCTATCCCTATAAATACGTAAGATTAAAAGGCAGTTCTGAATTAAAATACAAAATTTTTCACTATTCATTAGAAAAATGATTTTTATCAGAAAAATAAAAAAAAATTACCCAAAGGAAATTTTGATGTCTTGTTTCTAAAAACAAAATTTATTTTGTCAAATATAACATATATATTTGACTAAAATTATATTTAACGATGGTTCACCATCAAAAGGTAGTAAATCAACCATTTAAAGAATATTATAGTATTTATACTTAAAATCAGAATATTTTTTATTTTAAGCCTCTAAAATTTATTGGATAAATTTTAAAACATTTAACAAACATGTATAATAGTTTTTTAGTTAGTTCTCTTCATTCCTGTGATTACAATGGCTTGGTGTTAATAACCATTTAAAATAATATTATATTATTATTTTTCATTATGACCCAACATTGTGTGCAATGTAAGATTTCAAAGAAACCCATTGTTGTGTATCAAGAACGCCATCGAACATAATGTCTGCTTTAATGTAAAATTAATATTTAATTTACAACTATTAATAAATATTAAAGCTTCATATTCTTTATTTACCTGGGATGTTACATCCATCCCCCCTTTTTGAAATTGTGTCCTCTAAATTTTAAAATTGGGATTGGAAAAATCTTTGAAAATACCACATCGGAAAAAGATTCAATAATCCTATCACTTTAAAATAATGAAAGAGAAGTTAAATGGTCACCCGAGATAACCCATACTAGGATTCCTTGTAGAAAAAAATGGTTACGGTAGAGAAAAAAACTGTCATGTTCTAATGGAGAGTGACAGAAAACATGATTAGGAGAATGTTAACCACCAGAAAATAAAAAACATCTGTTATGTTAAATGGTCTTTGATTACCTAGTTGGAATCATAATCCAAAAATGTTATTTTACGTTCCTTTTCATTATATTGTGGAATTAATTTAATACATTGAATAAGAACATAAGGAAATATACTTACCTTCATGTAAAGTTTATCCTTTAATAAGTTTATACCACAAACTTGTCTTTTCTCCAAACAATGTGCACTCAAAAAATACATGGTCACATTAAAATCATTATGATCATCTTCTAGAGAATCTCATAATCCAAAAAAATAGGAACTATATATTTTTCATGGGTTTATAAATTAAATTAAACCAAAATGGTCAGTCCAAGGTCCTATAATCTCCAAAAAGGATAATCCATTATAAAAAGAAATACTACTATTAATCTCTAAATTCAACAAAAAGTACCCAATGTTCAAGAAAGAGCATTCAATACACAATTTTCCTTAAAATTAATCAAAATAATACAAACTAAGATTTAAACCCAAAACACAGGTGGATTTAGTCACATAGTCTTCAATAGTAAATCTTAACATATAACTCCAAATACATAGAATATTCTTAAAGTCTTATACTGAAGCATAATTAACCAAATCACATATTCTATATGATAGGTTAATCATTTCCATAAATAACCCAAGTCGCTATATGTCCACTATGAAAATAGATATTCATCCAAAATCAAATTCTAACCATTAGTCCAAAAATTTAACCCCATAGTATTCTATTTTTCTTAAGCATACAATGTTCCCAAAAAAGAGAATATATTGTAAAATCTGTTTTATCACTTAATCTCCAAATCCTTTGTCTATACTAAGGATATCCATTTGATAAAACATACAATCCAAAATGAAGTTATTATTGATCAATAAAATCATTTAACTAAAAAGAATAAGTCATACTAACTAGTGACTTCATGTATTCTAGTGGTAGGCGATAAATCTCAATCGCACTTTGGTTGTGGGTTCGATTCCCATAGCATTTTCTGACATGACGGGTTGTCACACGGTCTGCATGTTGTCCTTTTTATAAAACACAAAAATAACCCTAACATGTTTTAACTGCAATGGTTTCTTTATACCTCTCATTTTTCTCACAATTCATTTTAATCTCGACATCTTAATTATTTATATCTTATATATATTGTCATATTTTTTATTTCACCACTATATAATATAATAAAACGATGCCCAGAATACAAAACATCATACCATGATCATGGGGTCCACTTGGTTTCATCGCCATATTGTTCTCATGGGTAGATGATCCATGCATTACAACAATGATTTAGAGATACTTCAAAATCATGTGTTTCCTTCACCCAAATACACCTTTTATTAAATGGGTCACATGAGTGTTCACAGAATAATAGTTTCAGGAAAATAATCATGTATGATATAAAATTTCAAAACATGTGACAAAACCTGATTTCTATAAAACACTCTGACCAAATTTGAGTATAAACTTTTAATTAATGTTCATTTAAAAATACCATAGTTATTTTTTGAGAGACGATATAGTAAAAAAATATAGGTTGCTCATGGGTCTCCTTCTTCATCAACTTTTTCAAAATAAAAAATTCTTCAAAAAATTCTGATAATGTAAAATATTTGAAAATTCCTTCATAACATTTAACATTCATTAAAATATGAGAATATTGTAAAAATATGATTTGTTGATATACAACACATGATCCATAATGATAACGAGGTATAATTGAGGTGCATGAAATCTCAAACAACTGCTTCCATGTGAGTTGAATTCTATAAAAGGTTTCACAATCATCTGAACCTGACTTTTCAAAAATTATTTAATGAAATTCATTACGAAGAGATAGGAATGTAATTTGAGATCCTCCTCCTTCAATTTTTATCTGAAATTCATTAATCTAAAAAATTTATAAAACAAGGATTTATCTTAAATAATAATCATAGGGACAAACCATGTGTCTAATGAAAACTCTTAATCCTGAATTTTGTCAAACCGATGTTTGATACCATCTATAAGGACATGGACTTAAACCTTACATAATCTTGAATTATGTCAAGAATTCACATTGAGGATCTTTTTAGGTTTAATGTCTTGGAATATTATGCCATAACTATAACATAACAACTAGAATATTACATGTAGACACTAAAACCCAGTATCCATTTCTCATAAAATATAAACTCTTGAAAAAAATATACATGTCTCGTTCCTTGTTTTGGACAACATGACCTTCCTTTGATCTCATATTTGACCCTACTCACCTTATTGCAATGTGAAAAACATTTCAATACATGGGATGAGAATTAAAATCTTAGTAAGGGTTATAAAATAATTAAAAAAATTAGCCAATAAATAAATACAAATAAATGAAACCATACTTCTCAATCATAACATACCTCATTAAATCATAATATTTTGAATAACATACAGAAATCATAAATCATAAAGGTAACTTGTGAAGTTCATAACATTCTTACAGTGTAGCAATCACAGGTACATAGTGATTCTCATTTGGAATACCCATCACATTATATTCCCAAAATTTCTCAGGAGAAACATTAATGTTTACCTCTGTCACATTTCCCAATTCATTGGAGAGATATCTCAGGCTCACCTAACCTAGGTTTATCACCGAACCACCCAAATACGTAAACCAATCCCAATAACCATAACATAATCATAACACATATCCCAAGTATAAATTATAGATAAAATTTCCACATACCAATATATCTAATCAAGATATTTAAATAAACATTTCGATATCAAACCATTTTCAAAACCATTTAAAACATTTAATAAAGTGATTTCTGAATCAAAGTGTCCCATACCACATTGAAACGTTTAATGAATTATCATTTGAAAAAATTAATGTTCATATAAATATATCTCTAAAACCCTTTAGAAAACATTTACATTAATAAGAAATATTTAGAAGAATAAATCTTTAATACATTTTAAACAATGTTTTAGTCAAAGAGTTTTTATCAAAATGAGAGATGCTTGAATAAAATAATTGAGGAATAACATTTAATCAGAACATTATAATATCATTAGAATAAAGGGATTCATGATATAATATTCCAAAGGACAGTATATACACCACAAAAGAGTGAATTGGTGTATAACAACAATTAATTCTGAATAGAATGTAAATTTAGACGAAATCCCTTATAAAAACTATATCCTTAGATTAAGGATTAATAAATTAAAAAATAATATGTAACAAATAATAATACACTAAATATATGTCTATATTAAGTGTGAAACAACAATAGGTTATTCACATGTATTCATAGCATGCCATAATCAAGAAGTAGAAGTTTCTCCAAAAGAATAGAAATTTGTTGAAGAAGTTCCCTTTCAGAAATTTGACAGTCTAACGATGTCAGTTTAAAATTCAGAAAATGAATTGATGATTAGAAAAAATGGTATCTCATCACCTAGAAATAAAATATACATTAATAAGGATATAAAATAACATATACCAAAATAATAATATGTAAATTAAAAGACATAACAAAAAGAAGTCTTTTAAAAAGAGGAGGGTGAAAGGTTCCCTTACCGATTTGGTAACTTACGAAACATACACCCCATGAAAGAAGGATAATAAAATTAATATTTAAATAACCGTAAATTAAATTATATTACACCAATAATACAGTCATCAGTAGTACATACATCACAAAAAAGGAAATAGTAGCAAATATAGCATGAATATCACAGGAATAAAAAGTGAGATTAAAAACCTTTACCACATTGTATTCAATCAAATCGAATGAAAAAAAGTTAATATTCATAAAATGAATCGCACAATACCATGAAAATTTAGATAATTATTATAATATATATCTAATGGAAGTAAACAATACATCACATGTAGTAAATAAGTGGTAAACAATGTAAATCTCACAGAATTAAAAGTGAGATAAGAAACCCCTTACCTC
Source organism: Viscum album (assembly GCA_963277665.1). Taxonomy (NCBI): domain Eukaryota; kingdom Viridiplantae; phylum Streptophyta; class Magnoliopsida; order Santalales; family Viscaceae; genus Viscum; species Viscum album. The sequence continues at coordinate 1,336,324,236 of OY728163.1, read as the reverse complement.
GTGTCCAACTTGACTTGTTTGATCATTTTTCTTCCTGAATAATAAACATAAGTTAATTTTTACTTGATTAAGAACCATTTTTGTAGATTTTTATTTCTTTTATATCACTTATTACCATGTTATAAATATTATGTAATTATTTACGTTAATAATGGTCGTTTTGTCGCTATTTGGTAGATGGGTAAACAAATGAACACCATATAATTACATGTTGTCTATGTGGTCAAGATTCCATTATCTCCAGAATTCTATTAGTTATTTATATATCAAATATATCAAATATATCTTGTATATATATATATATATAATAGTACATAAAATTTTGAGGTACGAAATGAAATTCATCATTTTTGGAGACGGTAAGTCGTATAAACGCATGAACGCTACATTCATTTCTGTTTTGTATTTTAATTGAATGAAAACATAATGATAAATTTTAATATTATTATTCCAGTATAATATCATATATAATTTTAATAACTATATCCTTTATACATCCCACTTATGGTATGAACGAGTCATATCACTTTGAGGGGGCGGTAGTTCGCACTTCCTCAAATGAAATTATCGCGTTTACTCATAATGGAAATTATAACTGTATAATTTTAATTAAAGACACCGAAGAATAAAGTTAAAATAAACATAATATATATCTTATATAAACACATTTCCATCATAATGACCCCCATAAGCGGTGGTAAGAGATAATTGAACAATCATCATTTCATGAGGTGTTAGTTTTCCACCCACAGAAACTTTATGTTCTTTACCCATTAAATAGAGGTGTGTGTAAGTGTAGTTCGAATACCTCTCATAAAAACATCATTGTATTTTGGGGATACTGATGTTGATTTAAAACAACGTAATGAATAGATTTTAGGGTTTGGAAAAGAAAAATAAAAGGGAAAAAAGTATGTGAAATTGTAACCTTTAATTCGGGTAAGTCCCTTAGGTGTGAATAAAATGGGATTCTTGAAGTGACTTCTGCCTAAGGTAACGATTATAGGATGAAGAGAGTGATATTGAGAGATTATTTGTGAAAGGGATGGATGATCCAAGAGGCTTCAGAGGTGTGAGTAATGTGTTAGAAGTGAGGTCTTTTTATTAGGGGGAGGGGTTCTTTAGGAATCTGTGAAAATATTATTTTATTATTCAATGTTTTTTCGGTTTATAAGGGTCCAAAACTCATTAAGGTCTAAGATAATATGACTCTTGGTATAAATAAATTAATCCAATAATAATTGGACAGGTTTTTGAGGTTATAGGTATATTTATAATCTTATTTATGTATATTATTTAATAATTAGTTAAATATTGAATCATTTTTGTGTCGTAAAAAAATTATTTATATGATGTCTAAAAAATATACAAAAAATACCATGATGTAGGAAAAATCATTATCTTTCCAGTGATTTTTTATATTCAAAAATATAACTTATATAATCCCATGTAAAAATTAATTTAATAAAAGATATTTTTTGTGTCATTTGTTTCTTTACTTTAAATTAATTAATCAATAGTTTCATTATCACTCCTAAGTGGCTCCTTGGGGTCCCCAAATTGACCCCAAGATTCCCATGGACGGCCTCGACTCATAAAATAATGTTAGGACAACTGTTAAGGTAATTTTGTGTTATTATAATATTCTTTTTACCTTTAAATTCCCTATTTACCTTTAAATTCCCTCTTTACCTATAACCGTGATAAATAAAACTTACCAGTTACTATTCACCAAAAAAAATAATTTTCATCTTATTGAACCACATTTTACATAATAATAACAACCATGTCTATATGATTTTCAATATTCAATAGAAGTGTTAAAATATCATTTTAATGAAAAAATAATTTTTTTAACAACTACATAGTGGTTTCACTATTCATCAAAAAAATGAAAATTTCTGAAAAATTCCAGAACATTTTCCTAATCAATATTTTATATTCTGAATTCAAAAATTAATAATATATTAAAAAATTCAAAATATAGAAGTTTCATTAATTAATTTCAAATTAATTCTCATTGTCAAAAGAAAGAGTGTGTTTTTAAGAAAGAATATCTATCAAAAGATTTTCACTTGTTTATGCCCAATTTCAATGTAAAATTTCATCCAATGGCCATCATTGGAATAAATTGTAACAATATAATCTAATTACACTGTAAAACCATTTAAAAATATAATCTAACAATATAAATAAGTTATATTCAAAGGCAGTTTTGAATTTAAATAATGTATTTTACACTATTCATAGAAAAATAAATTTTATCAGAGAAATACAAAAAATTAACCTAAATTAAATTTGATGTCCCGATTCAAAAGAAGAATTTTATTTGGTCAAATAGAACATATAAAATTGGCCAAAACTATATTTAGAGATGGTTTTCAATCAAAAGGTGGTAAATCGACCTTATAAAGCATATTACATTATTTATGTTTAAAATGAGATTCTTTCTTATTTTAAGACAATAAAATTTATTGGATAAATGTAAAAACATTTAACAAACATGTATAGTAATTTTTATAGTCAGTTCAATTCAATCCCTGAATTACAACGTCTAGAAGTTAAAAACCCTTTTAAATAATATTATATTGTTATTTTTCAGTATGACCCAATGTTGTGTACTACGTAAAATTTCAAAGATACCCATTGTTGTGTTTCAGGTATGCCATCGAACATATCATTCACTTTAAAGTAAAATTAATATTTAATTCACAAATATTAATAAATATGAATACTTTATATTCTCTATTTACCTTGGATGTTACAAAAATACTTGTCTTTATATAATTTCTTGCATATTTCTTTTCAATTCGTTCTTTTTTTGTTCTGACCTCACTTCTTTTAATTTTTCATTATTTTTTCAGAATGTATCTACTTTCTCAACACTGCCATAGAATCCACTTTTCACATATCCAACAATGCTAAAAAATGCTAATATAGGGGGTATCATTATCAGTCCAAAAATTTGATGATAAAATTATCTTTTTATTACTGATTTTTTAGCACTGACAAAGGTATCCTTTTATTAATGATTTTATTAGGATAGATAAAACATAAATTTCATGAAAAAATTATTTATTATTAAAAATATTACATTAATATATAGATATCTTAATATTGATATAAATATAATTTATTTTATAAAATATGATTTATATAATGCTAAATATGCATTAACACAAAAAATATTTGATATTTAGTGAAAATGTATTTTAAAATAATTTAAAAAATAATTTAAATTAAAATTTTTCTAATTATTATCAATCAATAGTCATTTAATAACTATTTAAAGATAGAAAAAAAATGATCTAAAATAAGGTGAAATTGTGACTCAAACATCAAAAAACCATAAAACTTTATCGGGGTATCTCTTTGATCTTTACCATATATAAAATCAAAAGGCGCCATTATTTATACACAATAATAACTAGGATGCCCATTCACTATTTTTTCAAGGCCAAAAAGGCCCATAAAAACCTCCAAAAAGATGTTTTTAGTCGAGGAATCCCAATTTTTGAAAATTTGATATCATTTAAGGGGGTATTATTGTATTTATTTTTTATGGGGATAGAATTTAATAACAGCCCTTACAAACATATATGTATTATGTCTTTGAAATTATTTTTTTTCATAGTGTAGTTTCAATTACAATTATATATTTATATATAAATATTTGGAATATGTTCCAAAATAAAAGAACAATTTCAAAAATATATATGTAAACATATTTATATGGAATGTTATTTTCTAAATATATAAACCTAATATGAATAAAAAATAATATGCATTTCATTTAAAATAAAAATTTATGAATATTTATATACATATAAAATTAATGTATGTATAATTTATATAAATATATAAATATATTGGTGTTTGTAATGACGAATTGATTTATATTTATCTGTATTTTCTAGTATGTGTATATAAATATTTACATATAATATATTTATTTAAACATTAATATATAATATATGTAAATAAATATAAATATATGTTATTATATTTATATATGCACACATATATGTTAATATATGTTTGTATGTATGTATTTTGATACACACATACACTCACAAAAAACATCTTATATATATGTATTTAAATTAACACAAAAAAACACAAACACAGACACAAATATATATATATATATATATTAAAAAATGAAAAACAAATCAATATAGGTGAGTGGAAGAGGAATATATGTATGAGAGGGAGGTCTCAGATTCGAAACCCTCCAATGGCAGGGGTGTGTGCGTGACTCAGCAGGTGCGCAGCACTATTAAAGGGGTATGTAGAGGCTCGCGTTGTTAGAGAGGGCTGGTTGGGAGGGGGAGGCTGAAAAAACACTATTATAATGGGGGTTGATAACTAATAGGGGTTGACCCTCCCATTTTAGAAAGAAAAATACTCTTTGTAAATTATTTTTTGGACCATGATGAGTGATTTTTAAGCACAGAAAAAGCTCCCTTTTAACAGCACATGTTTTTGTGCTAATAAAAGACTCCTTTTATCAATGGTTGTTTTGATGACTGATAAAAGGATCCTTTATCAGCTATTTTTTTTACCACTAATAAAATGGAACCCTGTTAATATAATCTCAATTATCAATGCTTTTTTAGTGTTGATAAATGATTTTGAGCACTTTTAAAACCATATTCTGCAGTAGAAAAGCCACATTCTTCCCATGTTTGATGAGGTTTTTGTGTCATCTGAACAATACACCACACTAAATATATATATATAGGCATTTTTACATGATTTACGTAATCACATACTTATGTTTAATATATAGGAGATCCACCCACTTACATCTTGGGATGGAATCATAATTTTTATAAGTATTCTTATGCTTATATTTGAACATATTGGTCATCAGTTATTTGTGTGTGTTCATCTTATTATGATCAATTAGTTGATTTTTTTTCCAAGAACATTTCTTATCCTAGCGGTTTTTTGCACTTTCATTCCCCCAATTTGGATTCCCTTCAACCCTTGAAATGTATTTTCTATGTTATAGACCCAGTATCTTCTGTAATATTATATAATTTGTTCAGGGTAGACTAAACTCTTTGAATATGGGGTACCATATCATGATGGTTAGGGTGATGTTCCTTTTATTGAAGGAAAAATCATTGAATCTTGTAGAGAAATATATTTCAATACTTGTAAGGTATTATATTGGATATGGAATGATACATCAACCACATTTGGGTATGAAATTGTTGAAATATCCTTCACTAGGTTATGGAAATGGAATTAATTCTAACCTCCCCCATTGCAGATTTCAATGTCATATCTCTCTTCATCAGGGTGGATGACATGTATTTCATTTTTATAAATCTTGTTTTTAATTGGTTTTCTTGACTCTTTTGTGTTTTGTTCTTCATTATGTTACCGTGGATGATTCTATTGTTTAAATCTAGGATAATTCTTTCTGAGAAATATACCAACATAAAATGTTTTGGAAATAGTATAATTATATTGCGGCACTGTATGTATTAGGTCATGATTCTAAATTGATAGGTCATTAGGTAGATGGTGTTAAAGGGTTGCTGATTCAGTCATCAGTGATGATGGTGATCTTCTTGGTTTTGTTATTATTGGTTCATTAGTGTTTTTTTGTTTCATTGTGTCCACGTCCAGTGCAGTGCCGACAATGTTTTGATTCAATGATCATGAAAAGAGACGAGTAGAGGGATAATAGTTATTTATTTAATAATAAACAATATTAAAATAATTCTCACTCCCATGCCTCATATTATTTATCCCAAATGGATCTCTATAGGTTCTCTACCATAAATTAAGCTCCCTTGGCTAGTATCTAATCATGGTTGAATGCTCCCCAGGCCCTCCTTTTATAGACAAGGTTGTAGGAGTCCATATTTGAAACCAATATCACTTATCCCACTTACACAAACAAAACATTTGAATCAACCATGTTAACCTTCACATTAAGAATCTGAAATTGTCTATGATGAATCTATCTAGTGTCTTGTGGGGTTGGAACACCGACCATAAACCAAATAATTTGGTCGCCTTTACTTGTCCCCCGAGAACTATAATCTAATGCTGAATCTCTAATGATCTAACTTCCATAGACATACATCTATTGTCAATTCATCTATTTGGTTATTTGTTGTGTGGATGTTTATAAGTATCAAAAATTGTCCATCCATAACATTTAATATCCAAGGATAGAAAATATTGATGTGTTCATCTTGGAATTGTTTATAGTTTTCATGTTCAATTCCAAACCACTTTTAGTATCTCAATGAACCCTATACATTTTTGGGCTAAATCAATGATCCATGAAAAAATTCTTATTCAATAACATCTCTTTTCAATATTTCAAAACTCCAATGTACTCTATTTTTGTCATGGATAAAGATACACAATTTTTCAACCTTTAATGTCATGATACAACCCCTCATATAAAAATTGTAGATATATCATGATGTGGACTTACTACAATAATAATCTCCGTATATGTTTCCATTTGTATAAACCTCCATGAAAGGGTCATCCCCCTCATAGAAAAAACATATCCTTGAAGTACCTTTAAGATGCATTTGAATATACTTAACTACATCATAGTGTGGCTTCCTGGGATTTTATAGAAATTGTATCATGATTTATACTTCATGGGAAATGTCTAACCTCATACTCACTATAGTGTATATGAAGATACCAATTTCTGAGGATTATGATATCATATCCATCTCTTATATTTCTTATTTTTATAATGGACATGGAATTTTTACAAACTATAGTTGATCTAGAAGAAAAATTATCACTAGTTTAGATCATTACATGTTAAAATGTTTTAGACGCATTAAATATACTTATCCTTGGATAGCCATAACAACCTCCTATTTTTTCCATAAATGATCTGTATCCCCTAAATCTGTTTAGCCACAACCAAGTCCTTCTATAAAATGGCTTGGACAACTCCTTCAACTGGATGATCTACACTGAATCCATTCTAATGATCAATATATTTTCAATTTATAATATAAACAAAGTTACCATTTGTAAATATATATAAGTAAAAAACTAATCTTTCAATGTCAGTTTACATCCATCAATCCCCAAGAATGATTCAAACATCATACACCACTGACTAGGATCTTGTAATAATCCAAACCATCTCTTATTAAATTTATAAGCGAGGTTTTATTCCTACAAATCTTTAATACATTATGATGATTTATGTAAATATTCATTGAGAGGTCACCATGATGAAAAGATTTATTCACATCCACCAGTTCAATCCCAATGTCCATGTTATCCACCAATTTGAAAAAAACTCAAATTAAATCCAACATCATCACAGGTGAAAAGATATCATCAAATTTAAATCATTTATTCTAAAAGAATCCATTGATTAATAACCAATATTTATTCCTAACCACCTTTATAATATCATCCTTATTCAACCTAGTCACCCATTTGTTTGTTAGTTCCTTCTTACCATTAGTTAGTTCCACAAAATAGTATGTCTGGTTCTCTACTAATGAATCTATATCATCCTCTATTACATGTATCCACTTGAGTTTTCAATGATGAGACAATAATTTTTGGAATAATTTTCTCTCCTTCTCATCAATAAACAATATGTAATCCATCTCAAAATATTAGTTTGAGAGAATCATTCCTCATGAAGACCACCAAACTTATACAATTTTAATTTTGTGAGGTACAATATCACGTAACTCGTGTGATAGTTATGTAACTTCTTTTGGAGATTATTTATCCTCCCCTACATAATATCCTCTTTAAATTCCTTGGGGTCCACTCTTGATGAGTCATCTTACACTTCAACTTATACTGTGACAGGTTATACAGGAATATGTGTCTGATAATGAAATGTATCCTCAGCACTTTCCCTTCATGAAATTATAGGATTTTGAATTTCCTCGATCATCTAATTCTCATGGAACATGATATATCTTCTTCTAATCATATTCCTCTCTCTTAGGTCCCAATTTTTTTTCTAAACTCATAATCTCCATATCTAATGAATATTGATGTTGTTGTTCTCTCATTTATCTTCATACTATGCTCTTTGGAAACATGTGAAAATTCCAAACATCCAAATTATCATAAATGAAAGTATGAGGGTCGTTTTCCATGCCATATCTTCTATGTAATCTCAAACTATAGTGGAAAAAATGATGAAATATTGATTACGTATCATAAAAACTAATGAAACAATCCCTGAAATGTCTTATGTATCCTAACTATACTCATAATGCTTCTAACCTTCTCCATGATTATTCTATTAATCTTTTATGAAACTCTTTTGTGATGTGGGATGTGTGGGACCATCCTCTCTTGTTGGATGACCTGAATCCTAAAATAGGAATCAAAATCACTATATGAGTAATTTCATAAAATGGTTAAATGAATACACTTCATATTAATTCATGTTTGATGATCCACTATGGTGTGAAGCATCTGGATGTAGTACAATAAGTTTCCCTTCATCTTAATAAAAAACACCCACACCTTGTGAGAAACATCATAAATAAGGATAATAAATATTTTTTACTTCTAATTTAATCATACTGTATGGGACCAGATATATTAGGGTGCATTAGATCAAGAAACATTGATCCCCTTGATGAAGCAGTATTGAATGAGGCTCTAAATTTATTCCTATAAAAGTATTAATTTTAGAATAGCACAACATATCTAGTAATTCTCAAGTGAAAATCACCATTTATTATTTTTCGGTTTTTACATTGACCCTTTTCATATAGAAAATATTGATAATTCTTCTTCACATGTCCCTCCATGCCACAATTGTAGCATTAATATGTCGGCCTCTTTCAATCTGCGACTCTTCCTCAACTCTTTTTTTGACCTCAACTTGCTACTTCAATACAACCACCTTGATCTCCCCTTTTATTCTCTAGAACAAATTCATTTTACTGGTTGTATCTTGTATTCTTTATTCAGTCCAATTCATTGATTAGTGAATCCTTTACGATTTCTATGGAAAATTTTTGTTTGGGAATAAAATTTATATGGGATACTACCAATTTTCCCTAACTATAAGGGATTTTTCTAGGTAGGAAGTTCACCTGATCATTAATATTCAAAGTATTAACTATATTCATCAATTAATTCCCTATGGTTTGGAACTCACTGGGGTATTCAGATATAAATCATCCACTCTATAGTCAATATATTCATCAAACACTTTAATAAGTGATTCTTGTTTTAATTGGTCTTTGGATTGTACATATTATCTTACTTCATCTAGTGTTTTTACACACTATTATCCAATTAAATGGGGGTGGTAGACACTTTGATTGATCCATTGGTGAATTTGAATGATAATTTTCATATTAATTTTATTCTACTATGCTTCCTTGGGGGCATCAGGGTTGACACCATTATTCATAATGGGGTTAAATGGGTCCTTTGAATTAAGGAGATCTTCTATTTGAGAATAAAATATAGAGTATTTTATGTTATTTAACATGTTCTTCCCTCCTATAGATGCTCCCTCTATTTAGATTTAGTTCTATAAAAAATAAAAAATAATTTGAAAAAATTGATTTTACTGTTGTATTTGGAATGCTTAAACATGATGGGATTGACACCAAGATCATTGAAATAAAAAATTTTATTGATCAAGATGTGAAAAAATCAGTGTAAATGTTTGATATTGACTGATGATATAGTAGTTAAATGGAGATGATGTGGAGATAATGTGAAGCACTAGAGTAGTTATACAAATCTCACTAGAAATGTCTTAAGTGTAGGAATAATGGTGTCTTATCTAGAAGGGGGAGGGGGCACTATATCATTCTAAAAAATGAATAATCTTTGACTGAGCCTAGGGAGACCATTTTACCTCTCTTTTTAATGTAATTTTTATTTTTGGAACCATATCAACATGAAATTTTAGAATCTGGATCCAGAGCATAAATTTGAGTAACATAAATTTTTCATATCAGTAGAAAATTTCCACTACTCAATGTCTATTATCATCTAATCCCTCAGATATTTTTTTTTAATTAATAAAGTTAAATGAATGTATAAAATGAATTTATTTTTAAATGAAAAGGGTTGACAAGAATCTACCTCTCATCCTCCCATTATATATCACATATGTAAATATCAAGGTTCTCTCCCCAAAACAATATCTCTCTTAGATTGGATCTGATCATTGTGGAAGGCTCCCTAGGCCCATCATTTTTATACAAGGTTGGTAGAATCAATATTTTCACAACACCCACATATCCCACATATACAGATAAAATTTTTGAATTAAACAATGGTAGACATGAAATTAAATATGTGTAGTCGGGTATAGCGTATCAGCCTAGGTTTTTGTGGTGTTGGTGCACTAGGAAGGAACTGATTCATGATGTTCATGATGGTTTTTGGATAATAAAAAAGTTGTGGTTGTCGACTGGTGGTGCTCATATAGTGGTTCATGTCATATTTTAATGAGGATTTTCTAAAAGGAAGTCTATATTTTTGTTCTCAAGGTTGTTCAATCATCAAGGAAATTTCCAATGATCAAATGGATTGAAGTGGTTGTGCTTTTTGGGTGACATATTACTGAAGTTTCAATTTTCATTGGTATTTTATTGTCATTTCAGGCTTGGACATGCCTGATTTTTTTTGATCTTTTCTTGGTGGATGGTTGTTGTAATGATGGGGACTTGAGTATGGTTGTTTGATTTTTCAAACCAATTTGAGGGAGTCTATCAAAATTTTAATTCTAGATACTTATTCCTTGTATTTTTTTCATTTCACTAGTCATTAAATTTTATTATATCTTGTAATAAATCTTTTTAATTTTTACACACACACTCCCCCATCCATATATATATTATAAACAATTCACTTACTTATTTGAAAAATAAAATTGTAACTAACATTGAAATAATTATTCTTCCTATTATATCCATCAACTTTTAATTTGTAATCCAAATAAATTTATGATGTATATTCACTGAATAAAAAATAAGTGAAAATAAAAATTTATACCCCATTTGAATAATTAAGTATATAGAGTAATGTTATTACTAAAAATAACATTTTTGAAATAAACATTAATTTGAATGTTCAAGCCATAAGACACATCATATTAAACATTCATTTTTTTCTACATGTCAAAAATTAATTTCTAATAAATTTATTTTGGATTTATGGATAATATGAGGTATTTTCTTACTGTTGACCATGAAAAATTATTTTAATATCATTTTAATAGAAGACTTCACTGTTGGTCTTATTTATCACACTAAATTTGAAATTCATGTGCCCTTATAACAAATCACAAATTCATTATTGCTCATTAACCAATGATTTCCTAAAAAATTTAGATAATTTTCCTAGTTTTGAACACATAAATGGAATTTATATAAATTTTAGTATATAATTTTATTTCATTTAATCTAAATTATATATTAAAATGAAATTTTATTTATTCTTAGATTTAATAAATTAATTAATGAAAATTTTTCTTGAATTTGCTAACAATAAAATGATTTATTCTTGTTTTTTGTGGTTTGAAAATCTATTTGAGCACAATTAAATCTATAAAAACAAAATTTGGGTCAATTAAACCCCACCACACATCATATTAAAATTATTTGTCTTCTTATGTTTCATAAATTAAAGATATATTTTTTCCAATGATTTCATGAAAATACAAGTCTATTTTCTTTGTTTTATCATTATCCATTATTTTAATCATTTTTTATATAATATAGTTCTTCCAATTCTAATTATGAAACACATTAAATTGATGATTCAGTTTTTCCTACATGTATAAAATTAATCAATGAGTATTTTCCTATTATTTCTAGAAAATTAAAAGTTGTTTACTCAATTCTCACCATATCACTTGTTTTTATCACATTTAATCTAAAACTAATTTTTTAATAATTATGACCATACCACATGTTAGATTACTATTTTATAGGTTCATGATTGTTAAAAATTAATCAGTGATTATTTTCCAATGATTTCAAGTTAATTTTATTTTTTTGTTAATATTTAACCACATCACATGTTTTTTTATCTTTTAAATCTAAAAATAGGGTTTTCATCATTATGACCACACCAAACATCATATTAATATCATTTTCATTAATGTTTTTAATAAATTAATATTTGATAATTTTCATTGATTTAACAACAAGAGTTTATTTTCTTTCTTTTAATTGTTTTATGCATACTATTGAACACCGATAAATCTGTAAAAATGCACATTTAGTAATTTTGACCACATTGTTCTTCTAATGGATGTTTTGTTTGTTCCTGAAGGTTAAACATCAATAAAACCTCATTATTATAGTATTTAATTAAAATCTATTATATATTTTTTTATTTTAACCATATTACAAATTTTTAATCGTTTTAAATATAATACTACTTTTTTAGTTATTCCAACAACACTACCTGTCAAATTATTGTGTCATTGATTTCTACATAACAAAAATTCATTAGTTATTTTTCCTAATATTTTATAACAATATAAATATGTAACTCAAATTTTAATTGTATCACTTATTTTAGTGAGTTTTTTAAATAAAACTAAATTTTCTTTTTAGCTACACCACACATTAGATTAACATTTAGTTTGATCCTACATGTCAAAAAATAATCTATGGTTTTTACTATATAATTTTTGAAAATCCTAGGTCTTTTATTGATTTTGACAACTTTATGCATGTTTCTAAATATTTTTAAATTTATTTAAATGTACTATTTGTTATCTTTGAATTTAAAAACTTCTGATTAATGTGTTCTATGTGTATACATGTCACAAAATTATTAATGATCACTTTCTTATCATTTATTAACAATATATATTTATTTTATAGGTTTTCATTATATCACATTATTTTAATCACTTTTTAATCTCTAGTTATTTTTCATGATTCTAACCCTGAAAATTTTAGGATTCATGTCTCATTTATTCCTACACATTAAAAACTATTTTTTCACCATTGCTTAATGATTTACCAATAATATAATATCTTTTTCATAGTTTCTGACCACTTGATGCTTGTTTTTAAACACTTTTAAATTTATAAAATTCATATTCGGTCGTTCTGACCAAATCACGTATCTTAATAATTTTTTCTTTTTTCGTACATTTATGAAATAAATAAAAAATATTTTTTCTAAATATTCATGAAAATAAAATATCATTTATTCTGTTTTGACCACATCACTATATTTTAATTAATTTTTAATATAAAATTGTTTTTCAGTCATTTTTACCAAACCACACACCGTATTGATATTTTTTTCATTCATATTTATAAAAAAATTAATCAATGACTTTCACATTATGATTTTATGAAAATACAAGACCTTCGGATAGACTTTAACCATTTCATATACATTTAAAATAGTTTAAAACTAATTTTTACAATGCGATAAATTTTTTGAAATTAATATCATTTCCTAAAGTATAGAAACAATTATTTATATTTAAAAAATTATTCATTAAATTCAAAAATAGTAATGAAACATACCCCATAAATTTAGTTCATCATTATTCAAATTACCTATGAATTAACAATGCTTACCATTTACAATATGTGAAGTATACACTAAATAAAAACTATAAATTTTAATGATAATATTTAAAATTAGTGTGATTATAATTTATTTTGTTACTTTTCTGTGATGTTGGAACATTTTCATTATAATTGGGTGACTCTATCTATAACTACATGACTCCACCTCTACAATATGTGTAACCAAATGTGCATATCTCTCCTCATAATTTTTATGTCACAATATACATTGAGTATCAATATCATGTAGTACATCTAGAATTATGAAATTTAATTTATCCTATATATGCATCCATATATCTCTTTATTCACCCACCACCTCCAATTATTAATGAAAAATGTATATAAATGTTCTATACATTAATTAAAAACCATGACTATCGTTCCCCAGAACACTATGGAATATATCGGCTTTGTGTTTGATAATATATTGTTTCCCCTTTATAATTAATTCATGCTTATCATAAAACTATTCTTGTCAAATATATGCTATAAATGAATCAATCAATATAAATGTTATTTAAAATAGAAAAATATAATTTTTAATGAATAAATTATTATAAATACTACAATATCCAAATCAAGGGATTGATGAGTCATTGTTTACATTCACATCTGATCAGGGGCATCACCTTGCTATAATAACTATATATTTAGAACACTAATTAAATATCTATATGCATGTAATAGATTATTTTTTAAATTATTTAACTAAAATTTTAATTCCAATAACACATCATGTCAAATATGTGACACATGTTGACTATAATGTTTGGAAGGCATCCCCTACAATAGATGATTATTTGAATTACAACCTGAAAAAATCTACTTTAAATGAATTCATTTATTATACATATAAAATATCAATCTCTAAAATATTCCAAAAATGAATCTCACAATAATTTTCTCACTTGTGGGGTAACCAAATCATGCCACTGGGTGGGATGAGTGCCTCACAGAACATATTATAAGATGCTTGTAAGACCCTTAAATGGATCTTAGTGACCTCTCTACTCTTTTAACTTTTTTTATTTACATAATTTTCTAAATTTCATGATATAAACCAATTAAAACTCATTGAGGTAGGATATAAAATTATCATATTTTAAAATTTGTGTAGCTATAATAATTCTACACAATATCAAAAGAATTTAAATTTTTATCTTACCTAAATATCCCTATAAAATCTATTGATTATCTCCTGAGGGAATGAAGTCAACTCATGAGTTTTCAAAGGAAATGTTTAAGGGTCTTTTATCATATTCACCCACTAATTAATGAATGAACTATTCCAATTTCCAATTAGTTGAAATGGGATATCAAATAAAACCCCCCATTGTGTACTAGAGTTCCAAAAAATAATTCTTATACCATGAATACTATATTTTTTTAAAGATATTCTTTATCAATTTATACAAAAAATCATAATATTTTAAATAATTTTATATTTTTTAATTTAAAATATGTATACTAATTAGTGATCATTTGTGAACTAAAATATAGTAAATTAAGCTAAAATTGAAATTTTTTTACCGTAACCATTTGATGGTGTTCCCTATAATATATATATATATAATTAAAATAAATTTAATTACATAAAATTTTTAATAAATAGTTTTCAAATATTTAAAAAATTTTAAAATTATTTTTAATATAACTTTTAAAAAAGTACATGAAATATCATTTATCCATAATTTTGATTGTATCTCCTATAACTGCCTCTTTGGACTAATAAATATCTTCTTTCTTATAAATATAGTAGTCTGGATGAGTTTTTTCTAAGGAATGGAAGTAATACCTCGCCCTTCTTGTTTAATTATAAAATGTTTCATTTTGATTATTTTCCCCACACCATTATATTTGAATTATAATTAATAAAGTAAATATATTATTCTAGTGATGATAATATAAAGGGCTCATTTCTTACCCAGTTATCTTTATAAATCATATTATTAATGTTTATCAAAAAAACATTTAAACAAAATTATTTCTTATTCCATTAATTGGAAAAAATCATGCACATTTTAATAATAAAAATTTCAAGATATTACCATAGATAACATCAATGATTCTATTAAACGTACTGTATTAATATCCAAATTCAATAGTGAGATGACTAAAACCACAATTTATCATTGATGAATTCCCATAAACATCATTGATATAAAATCAAAATCCATTAACATAAAATTTCACGAAACACCAATTCACAATAAATAATGACATTTTCTACTCATTGTATTAGTATTTAATTCATAAAATTTGAAGACCATTATATTATATACGAGTAAGTGGAAAAAAGTGGTCGGAAATTTTTCCTTTAAAAAATTTTGATTAAAATTATTCCATTATATATATAATTATTTAATCATTCATGATAAGAGTATAAATTATTTTTTTTGGGTTTTATAATTAGATACACATTCCCTTTTTATTTTAAATTAGTGATATTTGTAATAAAATAAAGAACAATGGCGAAGGAATAAATTTAATATACAAATGAAACACAAAATAGTTTAACTATGTATTTCTATATCAATATAATAACTGTGGGAATTTTGAATCACATTTATTTATGATCTTGAATCCACCTTACATTGTCCATATAAAATGTTATCTCCTCTCTAATTGGAACTTCATTAATCCAAGTGGGTTTATCTAATTTCTTTTTAAAATAATAAATATATTAATGTGAATTCATAAACTGAATAATCATTAATGAATTCACGAGTTTAATGCATGGTCAATTGAACCATGATAACAAAAAAATGAAGGAAATAGTTACTTTAAAAGATATCTTTAGGGTAATTCTTTCTAATATATTTTTCAAATAAATTTTATGATTATTTTTCAGATAGAGTTTCTTGAAAAATTATAAACATGAATATATACCTCAAAAAATAAGTGTAGAAATAAATAATGCATTTGAATTGGAAATAATAATTGAACAAAAATATCATTTTAATGAATTTTAGACCCTATAATATCCCACTTGATATATTAACATGATTTTAAATATTATAATTATAAACATCAGGAACATTGTTGATCTTAAATATTAAAACACATTTATTTTCCTATTATTTACTCATCATAGATTATTCTGTAAGAATATACGTCATATTACCCTCACATATATATAAATAAAAAGGTTTTTTCATTACCATTTTATATTAGTTCAATGGTTTATTAAATTTTTTGACATGATTCCCAAAATTGTCTATAATATATTATCACAAGTATTTTTCTTAATGAATAACACTTCAAAATTATTATTTTATATATTATATTTTAAACAAATATATTTAAATATTGTTATATTTTTTCAATTATTACCACAATATCTATTTAAAAATGAGTAGATGGAAGTATAAAAGCTAACATATCTCGAATTTATCAATATTTAAAATGTTTTCTTGGTCAATTTATGGTAAAAATTTAACCATATTTATGATTTGTGTCATTGGGTTGTATTCCATACACCCATCAAATGAAACTCTATATTGTCTAAACATTTAAAGTAGAGGAAAAAACATTTCATTTCATAGAATGCCTACTTATTATTGTTATTAGACCATAATTATTTTTTTTGAAGATAAGGATAAGAAAATTATTCTTTTATAGTCTGACCTAATATATTTATATGTGTATGTAAATAATTAACTGTAAATAAAAAAGGTACTATTGACTAAACATTTTATTACCTATAGTTTAAAAATTCCCCACACCTTCCACCAAAAATTCATATATCACTTCAAACAATATTGACATATAAACATCCATTTTATCATTGGGTCCTCCTAGTCCACCAGTAATAGTAAGAATTGTAAAAAATGGTCTATTCATACGTATCCACGAGGAATGATTTTAGGAAAAAAACACAATGGGATCTTATAATTATGCTGGAAAAATTCTACTACCCATGTATAAAAACCTTTATAAAAAAAATTAAAACATTGATTTAACTCATATTTCTTCCACCTGGCTGAGTTACATATACTAAAAGAAGTAGACTTTATATTGCCTTTATTAACAATATCATAGTTTTATGACATGAATCAATGGTAATATATATTAAAAATAATATAGCAGTTAACATTTCAGCATGGTATGAAGTATCTATGATATTCACTCTAATCAAGAGTACATTTTTGTAGTAAAAATAATAACATATTAAATGAGGTGTGTATCTATTGATTCAAATTATTATAGTTTATAAACACCATTAAAAATGATTCTTTACTAAATCTAGTGCCTCTAAGATATAATTCAATATATTCATCCACAAAAATTTTAATGAAATTTAATAGGAAAACAAAAAACATAAAACATGAATTATTTTTATATGCTAGAGTGTGGTTGAATTATTTAATAAAAAATGTTTAAAAACGGATAAAAAATTCATAATGAAAATGTAATACATTTATTAATAATGATATCCTATTAACATATTTATTTTTTATAAGGGTGAATTTTTTTATAATTTTATAAAAATGGTATATATTAATTAATTATTTCAAAACACTTATAACTATATATGATATAAAATTATCTTTGATGTATAGTGTTAATAGATTTCATAATATTGTCTAAGATATTCAATGTACATTATACTTAATGAAAACGATTACATAATAGTTTTTTATTATAATATTAAAACAAAGATGTCTAAAATTTTAAAAACTCCAATTAAGAATCATGTAGAGAGAGGTTTAATGAGGTAATAAGGGACATTAAGGGCATATGGGTTAGCAGTGGGAGATGACGACATTAGAAAATATGAAGAGGAAGGGATTTCGAGATTCATGATATTTGGGAAGAGGGGCTCAATGGGTTTAGAAGGTAGGACACATGTTATAGCTTGTGATAGTTGGAGAGGAGAGGAGATTGTGGAGGGGGGGAGTTTGTGGAATCATTGGGGGAATGTGATAGAATATTTTGAAGTTTGGAGGTAATTTAGGGTTCTATTAAAATCGAGAGAGTCCGATTTGGCATCCAATATTGGTACTGTTTGAGAATTAAAAATGGGTCTCAGCTGATTCCATGAATGAGATCTAGTTTGGTATAGTTTTTTAAGAATCCTATTATAAACACTTTTTTAGTGAAAAATAGCAATTTCCTCTAATGAACCTTATAACCAACTCATTTTGATCTCATCCAATGTTTCAAAACATTACTTTTATAGAATCAGTTTATATCCATTTTTACATCAACTGACTTTATTCCCATATATGCATTTTATGTGTGAAACCAACTGTTATATTTCCAAAAAATAGATCCTTCCAAGGAAATACATAATTTTAATATGGAAACTATCATGATCGTTGTACTTTGGAAATTTTAAATCAAGGTTTATTATCCGTAAGCAGTGGTTTCTTCTGATTATTATCACAGTTTATTTGGGTGGACCTTCTCAATCACTTAAATAAGAATTCATAGTTAATATTCATTAATAATGAAAATAATAATGGTAAAATTAGTGAATGTAAATAGTTGATTTCCCACTAAAAAATAAGGCATGATTGATCATTGAGATACCATAATCACATTTACTAAAGGATCATATTTAACACTACTATAGATCAGAATATATTAAATGTTTTCATTTATAAGCACAAAAAAGCACTACTAAAGTGTTTTCCTTAGTCAATGCTTGCTAAAACAAGTGATAAAAGTGGACCTTTGTATGTGTCCGTTTTAGTATAGATAAAGGGTGGCCTTTATCTGTGCTATTTTAGCAAAGATAGATGATATATTTCATAATATAAATTATATGTAATAAAAAATTATATATTAATATAGAAATATAAATATATTGATATATATATGATAGATTTTATTAAATATTTTTTATATAAGACTAAATATCCATTTACACAACATATATAAGATATTTAGTGTAAATGGATTAGAAAATAATTAATTATTTTTATTTAATAACTGACTAATTATTATTTATTAATAGACATTTAATAATAATTGGATGAAATAAAAAATCAATAAATTAATGAATAATCTAAGATAAGTTGAAAAGATGACTTGAACTTCAAAATTCCATAAATTTTGATTCGAGTTTCCATTTGGGTTATACCGCATGAAAAATCAAAGAATTCAAAAATATAGACAACATTATAATTGAGTAAATCCTTGGTTAGGGTTTTTTCAATCTTGAAAAAGTTTCTGAAGGCCCTATAATTATATTTTTTTGTCAGGTACATTAATTTTTGATCATTTAATGGAATTTTATACTTTTTAAAGTGGTATTATTGTCTTTTTTTAGTGGAGACTAAATTTATTCTCAGGTATTACAATCATATGGAAATTATAGAGTCTAAATTTTTCAATTTTTCATATTGTAGTGTTATTTGTAATTAAATATGTATGCATTCCTACATATTTAAATAAAATGAATCAATTGTAAAACTAAATATTTAAATATATTTACAAAAAATATATATTTTAACATATAGTCCTTATGGAAATAAATAATAATTATTCATTATATTTAAAAATTAATAATTAGCTACTTAATTTACCATAAATTAATATATATATTCATCTACAAGAAAATTCTTTATATAAATAAATTGTATGAACCTGGACCTTCTTTTCATATATGTTTTTCCTTTTTCTGTAGTTTTTTAGAAAAGAATAGTTTCTGGATATTTTTGTAGTGCACACTATGAACTTTATGAGTACACGCCATGTACTTCGTTGTCGTAGGAGGTTGTCTGTTGACCATGTCATGGAAGCACACATGGTCATGTGGGGTGATGTGGAAGCCACCTGAAGCGGGGTACAGAAAAGGCGAGTATACGCCGTGTACTCCAAAATCACATGTTGTGTATTTTGTTTTTTTCATTACATGGATCGGGGTCATGTCTAATGGACAGAGGCGTCTTCATCTTCGAATGAAACCTCCTAGAAAACCTATACGGCTCCAAGATGTCCATGATCCCCTGATCACACATCCATTCTCCAAATCGACCATTATCGATTGCATTAGAATCATAGTAGTAAACTTTACCTTCTTCTAGAGAATTTTTTTCCAATTCATCCCCATTTCCATGTTATCATGGATTGAATTTTTTTATGATTTTTCAGTGATTTACAATGTTATAAGTATATTAATTCTTCGAGGGTTAGTTATATTGATCTCTTAACCCTGAGGTAGGTGGTTTGTTCCTATTTGTAGAATGTTTTTGAGTATATTGTGAAAATTCCACCAATACCCTTGAACGGGTTATTGCGTGTTTTCTGTTTTTCCAAGATGTTTGCATGATTTTCATGTATGCTTGAGTAGATGTTTTTTTTGTGAATAGGGTAAGTTTTTATGCCTTGGACGTATTTTCCATGCATGTTTGTCCTGTTTTGACCTTTGGTTCTTATTTTCCTATAGGTTGTAGTTTACTTTTCCATGCCTTGTATTGTAGGATGGAGTGACTTATGTTATGACATGATGTTATAGTGTAGACTTCTAGAAAAGTAGTCTATGTGGTTTACATTTTGTCATTACACAATGTTATGATTTTTTACTTACACAGGGCCATGAGAACCTAGTGTTTAGACCATATCTATAATTAACATTGAGGGATTCTATAGAGTGTCTTTATAATTACAATACAAGACCACATGGGGAATTGACGTTGAGTGCTTACCCAGAGTGTCTGTAGTTCCTCGATGTGGGATATAGGGGGGAATGTTGTTGAGTGCTTCCCCAGACCACCTTTAGTACTACAAGATAATATAGGTTGAATTGATGGTGAGTGATTCCCAATAGAGTCTATACATTAGATGAACTAGAGGGGTGAGACTATAACTTCTACCCAGTGGGTTGCTTGTTCTTGATAGGTAGAACTAGAGGGGATAGGCTGTGGGTACATCCCAGAGGGTTACCTGTTGTGTTATCTATTTTTCTGTAGCATTCTATGTTGTGTTTTGAATTCTTAAACTGTGGATTGTTTACTTCTTAGTGCTTCCATGTTTACTGCCTTATGTACTTTTACCTTCCATATACTCACTGACTGTTAGGAACATATCTTCAGGTGGTTGCTTCTTGGGAATTAGTCTCACACCCTATTTGTTCCATGATTTTTGGCCCAAATAGATTATATTACTATAAGTATAGACAAGGGAAAGCACCCATCGACATCAGGTACTTTATTACATTGGATCTAGAGAGCATGTGACCAAGATGAGGCATGTGATGCTGGGGAGTTGCTCAACTATTTCTCTTTTTTAAATTAGTTTAGTACTCAATTTAGTATTGTGACATGTTTGGCTGCTTTCTTAGACATATATGTATCATGGATAATTAATATATATATTTTCTCTTGTTGTTTTTCTATCAATATTCTATTGTTTACTGTTGTTGGATAGTTACTGCTTCAGCTATTGTGTGTTGTTTACTTCTGTTGTGTACTCTGCCAATGAGGGCATAATTTTTTCACCATCACACCCAGGGCCCTCACTGCTAGTAGGCAGCCTCTAGAATTCAGGGAAATGTGCTTGAGGCCATGTGACCAGTAGGGTATGGGGAACCTCTAGGTGGCTTCCGAAACAGGGGCGTTACAAAGTGGTATTAGAGGAATTATTTTCTCATGACTTATTTTTTAAACCCTATAGCTAGGGATAGGATGAAATAGGTACATGGTTTTAAACTGTTCCCGGTAGTAGCTAACTCATGTATGGGGAAAAGCCATTCTACCTCGTTGTTGTAATTTTTCTGGTTTTTCAATTTTACGGTTGATTTGATTTTCATCGTTGGTTGATTCCCATGTTTTGTGTTGTTAAAGTTGATGTTTTTGAGGTTCTATTTCTATTGCAACCCGATGAGATGAGGGTGTTCCATCTCATGCATCATATAGGCATTTGTTAGAAATCACATGCCATTCATTCTATCCATGTCATCTATGATGCATTAGTGATTTCATGTTATTGTGAAAGATGTTGTGTAGAATATGGATGCTCATTTGATAGATTCCTTGATTGAGATACCTGATGTTTGATGGGGAATTGTGTGTAAGGTTTTCATTGAATGAACACAAAACATTCATTATTGAGGTTTTATGGGCCTCATGGACCAGAATTTGGTGGATCCTTGCAATGCATTCTTATCTATTACATGTATACGATTCCAAATGTTAATTCGCGGGGAGTATCGACCCTCACAGATCAGAATTTGGAACTTTCAATTCTTGTTTCAGTGTTTTCTGGGTTTGGAAGTAGTTTCTGAGGCTTACTTTCTAGAAAAACCCCAAATATGCACCGTGTAATGTTAGGTACATGCCATGTGTTCTTCTGTTTGAGAAGAAACGGTTTTTTCTTAAGTACATGTCGTGTACTTTTTATACAAGCCTTGTAGTCTCTTACCATGTCATAGGTCGTGTGGGTAGAGACACGGAAAGGGAATCCTCTTGATGAATCATGTCATGTCCACATTTAACACACTGTGTAGTATAATCCTAGGAACCTGAAAATGTAGCAAACAACACCAGTCGGTGGACTCTATTTTTATACACACCATGTCCCCTTTGAACACATTGTTTCCCCTTTGAACAGGCCATGTATTCTGACCCAGGTACATGACCTTGTAACAAACAGAAATGGGTTTTTATTATCCATTCACGTACATGTTGTGTCTGTCAAGAACATGTCATGTATTTCAGCCGTTTGTCTTACTGTGTCACTAAAAACACGGGCCAGGTGAATCTTTTCTAGTAAATGTCATGTCTACCTTAAACATGTCATGTAGTCTTGTCTTAGGAGAGCCATGTGGCTTAACCGTGTAGAAGGACCTGGGTAGGGGAAGAGAATTCAAGTACACACAGTGTGTTTTGAGAACATGATGTGTGTTTTGGGTGTTACACAACCAGTTTAAGAAAAATTACATGGCCATGTGAATGAGTTTAGGGAACACGTCGTGTAGTCATGTTTTGTAAAACATGAGTGCTTTCTTCCTCTTGTTCTCTTATTACAATCTTTATTTTCAGCCCTTGATATTTCTAATCTAAGGTGTGTTCTTCGCCTTTCAAAGTCATGGAAACGATATGTCCTCTAGTTGTACGCTAGTTTCAAGGAAGTGATTAGACACCGGACATGGATGATTAGGGACCACATACAGTTCCTTTTGTTGTACCAGTACTCGCACCACCAGTTATACCCGTTACACATGCTGATGCATTGTTTATAGAAGGCTTCATGAGTATGATACAGACCTTTCAGGGAGAGCTGCCTCCTGCCCCGTAGATGGCTGATTTGACACAGGTCTTCCAGCAGCAGCATCCTCCCACTTTCTTAGGGTAAGGAGGACCTTAGGCTTCAGAGTCAGGGCTCGAAGACATGATGAGGATCTTTGAGCATCTGGAGATGGCTCCATAGAGGACAGTAAATCTCATGACATATATGCTATGGTATTCCACCAAGAGATGGTTGGATGTGATCTCATAGGCAGGTCATCTGTGGTTCATGGCTTGGGAGCAGTTCCAGTGCATCTTCTATGACTACATTTATTTAGAGGCCCTGAGAGCCAACCGAGCCCAGGTGTTTATGAGCCTTGATTAGGGTACCCTATCGGTAATGGTATACTCCTCTTATTTCACTGATCTTCATAATTTCACACCATTCATGGGAAGAGATGGGTTATTCCTAGAAAGAAATTTCAAGGATGGACTTATACAAGACATCTTCTCTTAGTTGAATATCTTTAGGTTGACTTTTATTGCTTTCATCATCAACTAGGCACCGATCACAGAGTGGAATCTGAGGGAATCCATAGTTTTGAACCAGTGCATCTCGACATCCAATATTAGTTCACCACCATCTGATAGCCTGAAGCACCGAAGGTAGACTATATCGGGAGATCCGAGTAGTCAGGATGCATCTTCTTGTAGCCAGGTGGTGTGCCACCAGTGTGGAAGAAATGCGCATTCGAGGCCGCAGTTCCAGAGAGACCCAGTGGAATGCCGATCTTGTGGCAAGTTTGGGAACCTTCGGTGATTCTATCATATTTCTTCACCATCATCTGGTGACAGGGATTCATCTATTACTCCTCATACATGACAAACTCCACCAGTTTCTCACAAGTCTGGGAACTGGTGTGCTTTTGGCCATTCAGGCCGTTGTGGTGGTCGCATCCATGGTGGTTAGTCACCAGGACACCAGCGACAGGTTGGTGGATCATCTTAGAGTAGTCAAGCAGGGTCATAGGTCTGTGGAGCTGGCCAGAATTTTACAGTGGAGCAGAACCATCATGATCAGGATCCAAACCCCTCTACCATTCGAGGTATGATATTAGTTTCCTCAGATATATCTTCCACTATTTTTCATACTGGTGTTATGCATAGCGTTATATCATTATTTGTTTTGGATATCCTTAGGATATGTTTCTTTGCGTCTACAGATGTTTTGAAAATATACACTATATTTGGAATGAGAACATCAAGTGTACATCGGTGAAAAGGGTTCACTCTTGATGTTGGTGGGTGCCACTTCCTTTGGGATCTTTATGTTTAAGAGATAACAGGCTGTGATTTAATTATCCAAATGGACTGTCATGTTCCCGTCTAGGTAGTCATCGACTGTTATCATCACAGGGTGAGTATCATATCACCAGAGGGTGGATAATTTCTTCATAAAGTTGAGTGGTATGTCTAGGCGAGTTGAGAGGGTCGAGAGCATCAGGTGTTGGGGGCAGTTACAGCCCAGATTACTAGTCTTTATCTGGGATGACCAGGGGAAATAAAAGTTAGACTTTCCTCCGGTGGTGGATCATTTTAGAGATGTCTTTACATAGGAATTTTTAGGTTTTCCTCCGAATCCTAAGATTAAATTTTCTATTGAGATCTTTCCAGGGGAAGCACCAGTGACTATTCCTCCTTATAGTATGGATACACCAGAGTTTTAGGAGCATAAGAAACAGTTGGAGGAGTTATTAGCCATGGGTTTCATCGGACCCAGTGGTTGTTCTTGGGGTTCTCCTATCTTGTTTGAGAAGAAGGAAGATAGTACCCTCAGTCATTGTGAGGAATATCAGAATATTAACTAGTTGATGGTCAAGAATGGATATCCCTTTCCTAGGATTGATGATCTCATTGATCAGCTTTGAGGAGCCCGGGTGTTCTCGAAGATTGACATGAGGTTTGGTTATCATCATTTGCGTGTTAGACCATCTGATATATCTCTCACTGACTTCTGGTGCAGGTATGGTATCTATGAGTATATAGTTATGTCGTTCGGTCTAACAAACACCCCAGTAGTTTTAATAGCACTGATGAACTGAGTGTTCCATCCATACTTGGATTCCGTCGTTGTTGTTTTCGTGGATGATATATTGGTGCACTCTCACAATTTATATGAAAATGCTACCCATCTTGAGATCATTTTGAGTACACTGAGGGAGTATAATTTATATGTTATTCTCAAAGAATTCCCCTTTTGGATGGACCATATTCCGTTCTTTGGTAATGTTATCTTAGATACACTAGTGTTAGTAGACCTAGGGAATGTGAGAGTAGTAGTTTCCTAGGAGCATCCAAGGAATGTCTTTGAGGTGCAAAGTTTTCTAAGGCTGGATAGATGCTACAAACATTTCATATATGACTTTTCACGCTTAGTAGAACCACTGATAGGTCTGACTAAGAAGGGGTAAAGTTCTTATGGTCATATTCTTTTGACTGATCCTTTCTGGAGATGAAAGATATGTTGACCTCAGCACCGATACTAGTCTTTCCAGAGCCGGGGAAGAGCTATACCATTTACAACGATGCATCAGGTATTAGGTGGGGATTTGTGCTTATGTATGGAGATGGAGTCATTACATACGGGTCTTGGAAGTTGAGGCCACATGAGAGAAATTACAAGATGGATGATGTAGGGTTGGAAGCTGTTGTTCATGCCCTACATTGTTTGAGACATTATCTTCTAGGAGAGAACTTTTTAGTGTTCACTGACCAAAAGAGTCTCACGTATATCTTCACTCAGCATGAGCTGAATTTGTGATAGCGAAGGTGGGTTGAGTAACTTCAGACTTTTGAAATTGATCTTGCCTACAGGCTGGGGAAAGGCAACACAGTAGATGACCTGTTGAGCAATAGGACTCAGATATAGGCATTTTGGGAGGCTAGTAGTGAGTGGGACCTTATGTATTAATTCTCTAAGATGCATTTGGAGGTGCACGACAGATAGGGGATGACATTTAAACCATTTTTAGTTGTTACCTCTACACTTCTTGATCAGGTACGGAGGATGAAACAATCAGATTCTGAATGCCTCTTCCTATGAGAATGTATGGCTCGAGAGGACCCTATTCCTGGATGGATCATAAACGAGGATGACATCTTTTGTTTCTAGGGGCGTGTATGGGTTCCAACAGGTATACGATGGGAGCGGATGCAGGTTTTTTATTACTCAGTTTGGGAAGTTTTTCCTTCAGTCACCAAGCTGTCTCGTGATCTACACCATCAGTATTGGTGGCCAGGTATGAAGAGGGTCATTGTTGGTTTCATCATGTGGTGTTCCACTTATCAACGGGTGAAGGCGGAACATCAGTGACCAGTAGGGATTTTACAACAGTTAACCATTCCCAAGTGGAAGTGAAATGATGTCATGATTGACTTCGTGACCGGTTTGGTGAGGTCACCTCGAGGGAATGATGTAGTATGGGTCGTCATTGACAGGATCATGACAGTTGCTCACTTTTTTCTGATCATGGAGACCATCAGTGTTGATGAGTTGGGATAGTTGTACATCCAAGAGATTGTACAACTGCATAGAGTTTCAAAATACATTATTTCAAACTGGGATTCTCATTTTACTTCTTGGGACTGGTAGGGGCTTCAGAAGGCTTTGGGCAGAGAGGTACTTTTGAGTATAGCAGATCTTTCCAAGACAGATGGCCAGTCTGAGCGTACGATTCGAGTGCTTGAGGATATGATCCGAGCATGCATTCTGGATTTTAAAGGTTCTTGGGAGAAACATATACCACTAGAGGATTTCACCTAAAATAATATTTTTCAAGAAACTATTCAGCTATAACCTTATGAGGCTTTGTACGGTAGGCCATGTCGATCACCCTTATGTTGGCTGGAGGAAGGATGGGCAACTTTCTGGGACCTCATCTTGTTCAATAGTACTCAGAATAGATAGAGTTGATTCAGAAGAGGATGGCTATTTCATAGTCTTGAAAGAAGTCTTATGTAGATCATTGGAGATGACCATTAGAGTTCGAGGTCAGGGATCAGGTTTTTATGCGTATCACACCGTGGTTGGGAGAGAAGTGGAACAAGAGACAGGGTAAGATTTTTCTGAGGTACATCGGTCCGTTTGAGGTGTTGGAGAGAGTTGGTTCGGTTACCTATCAGTTGCAGCAACCTTAGTGGTATCGATCTATGAATGAAGTGTTCTATGTTTCCCAGCTCTGGCGTTAATTTTACCACTCGTCTCATGCTTTCCAACTCATGGAAGTCGAGTTGGAGGTTGATGTATCTTTCGAGGAGAATCCTATCTAGATTGTTGATCACATTATGAAGGTTATCTGTGGCCGGTATGTTCCTTTTCTATGAGTGTTATGGCAGCACAGGTGAGTATAGGATGAAACTTCAGAAAGGGAGTCCAATGTATGCTTGCAGTGGCCAGAGTTGTTCGGGGTTTCTTCTTCTACGCCGCTCTAGGGAAATTCGGGATCAAATTTATTTAACGGGGGATGTTTATAAGAACCCTAACTTCTTTTTAGGTATCATCTTCCATTTTCATGTGTTTTTGAGAAAAGAGGAGTTTCTGGAAATTTTTTATGTACATGTTGGGTACTTTTTGAGTACACGTCTTGTAATTTGTTACCGCAGGAGGTCGTGTCCTGGCCGTGTCATGGCCACACACATAGTCGTGTGGGGTGATGTGGAATTCACCTAATGTGGAGTACAGAAAAAATGAGTACACACCATTTACTCCATATGCACACGTCATGTATTTTTTTCATTAAACGGACTTGGGGTGCATCTAGTGGATAGATCTTCCTTCTTCTTCGGTTTAAAAGTCCTGGAGCACCCATACAATGCCGAGACTTCCCTGATCCCATGATTGTGCATTCGTTCTCCGAATCGACTGTCGTCTATTGTGTTGGAATCACAGTAGTAACCTCTTCCTTATTCATGATCAATTAATCCAAATTACTCTTCTTTTCAATGTTTTCATGGGTTGAGTGTTTTATGAGTTTTTAAATATCTATGACATTCTTTGGAGATTCAATCTTCGATGTTCATGTATATTGATCTCCTAACTCTGAGGTTGGTGGTTTGTTCCCTTCTGCAGAATGTTTTTGAGTATATTGTGAAAATTCGAACAATACCCTTGAATGAGGTATTTCATGTTTACTGGTTTTCCCCTATAGTTTTCTTTCATTGCTTGTATTCCTGAGTAGAGGTTCTTGTCTGTGAATAGTGTAAATTGTTGTGATTTGGATGTATTTCCCATGCATGTTTTTCTTATTTTGACCTTTGTGTCGTGTTTTCCTATAGGCTGTTGTTTACCTTCACATGACTAGTATTGTAGTATGGAGTGACTTATGTTCTGACATGTTGTTATGTTGTAGACTTCTTTCCATGTAGTTCTTGAGGTTTACTTTGTCTGTTACATGATGCTATGCTTGTTGAATTACACAGGGTCGTGAGAACCTGGTGTTTGGACCATAGGGAGAATTGAAGTTGTGTGCTTCTCCAGAGTGTTTTTATATTTACGATGTGATACCACATGGGGGAATTGATGTTGAGTGGTTCCCAAGAGTGTCTGTCGTTCCTTGATGTGGGCCATATGAGTAATTGATGTTGAGTTCTTCCCCAGAGTGCCATTAGAACGAAACAAGA
The DNA here is from genome assembly GCA_963277665.1 of Viscum album. Classification (NCBI taxonomy): domain Eukaryota; kingdom Viridiplantae; phylum Streptophyta; class Magnoliopsida; order Santalales; family Viscaceae; genus Viscum; species Viscum album. The sequence continues at coordinate 1,336,294,820 of OY728163.1, read as the reverse complement.
CTATAGGTGGAATTTTCAGTGAGTGCTTCCTCAGAGAGTCTATACTTTAGCTGAACCAGAGGGGTGAGACTGTGTGTTCTTACCAGAGGTTTTCTTGTTCTTGATAGTTAGAACCATAGGGGATAGGTTGTGGGTACTTCCCAGAAGGTTACCTGTTGTGTTATCTATTTTTATGTTTCATTCTATGTTGTGTTTTGAATGCTTAAACTATGGATTGTTTACTACTTAGTGCGTCCTTTTTACTGCCTTCTTTACTTTTACCTTCCATATACTCACTGACTGTTAGGCACAGATCTTCAGGTGGTTTCCTACTGTGATTTAGTCTCACACCCTATTTGGGCAATGCTTTTGGGCCCAAACAGATTATATTGTTGCAGGTATAGACAAGGGATATCACCCTTAAACATCAGGTACATTATTGCATTAGAGCTCGAGAGCATGGGACCAAGCCGAGGCTTGCGATGCTGGGGAGGTACTCATCTGTTTCCCTTTTCAACTTTGGTTTACTACTGTATTTCGCATTGTGAATTGTTTCGATGCATTCCTAGACATATATGTAACATCCATCGTTTATATATATTGTTGCTCCATTTGTTTCTCTATAATTCTTCTGCTATTCACTATTGTTGGATATTTCCTATATACGCTATTGTGTGTTGTTTAATTCAACTGTGTACTCTTCTAATGAGGGTATAGTATCTCCACCATCACACCCAAGGCACTCACTACTAGTCAGCAGCCTCTGCCATTCTGGGAAATGCGCATGAGGCTATGTGACCAACCAGGTACGAGAAACCTCTGGGTGGCTTCGGGAACCGGGGCATTACATATATGTGTGTTAATAAAAATATATATATTCATGCATATATTCTGATATATTTAGTTAAATATATATATAATTCAATATTTTTTCATGTATGGGTAATATATAAATGTGCGTGTGTGTGTGAAAATATTTTCATGCATGTGTGTGTGCGTGTGTGATGATATTGTGAAAATACACCATATATAAATGTGTTTTTATAAATACACCATTGTAATTAAAAATAGTATCTATTCTTATTTACAATAGATATTTATAAATTTATTATTGAAAATTTATATATAAATATAAAATTATATGTAAATATTTATAATATATATATATACATGTTAATATATAGACATATAAAAATACAGTATATTGGAATTTTTTAAAAATATATTATAAAATAATTATATAAATTTATATAAATTTATAAAGAAATTTATTAAACCAAAATCTAACGATATATATATATAAAGAGATGTATTGTAAAATATTAAAATAAATTACTGGTGTAGTGGTAATGGTGTTAGGCTTGAAGGAAGACATAAGTGGTTCGAATCCAGGTGCATGCAAGGCTAAAATTGGAGTAAAAAATGATTATAAAGGGTGTGAACAGAACTTATAAAAGGGTGGTGAGATTGATCATATCTATAGTGTGGGCGTACAGGGAATATAACACTGATAAATGGGGATGGGAGCACTATAAAAAGGGGTCATATAAATGAAAAAAATCTAAAAATATATTTCAAATTTTATCAGTACTTTTTTAGAACTGATAAACCGGCTTTTTAGTAGCACTAAAAAGTGATCATAATGTCCATGGGATTTTTTAGGGAGCATAGCTTGTTAGTAATTTTTAGTGCATACAATTTCAATTTTTAGCTTTGACTATGGTTAAATCTATTGTAATGTAACTCATTCCATTTTTATTTTGAATGATATCCTTAAGAGAGATTATTTTTCACACTGATCATGTGTTTTATTGACCATAAAATATTCACCATATTATTAAATATTTACCAATAGAGGCAAATTTTTTTCCTTAATTATAGTTGAAATATATTTTATGGTCAACAATGAACATGCATTCTATTGGTCCCTTATAAAAAATTCATGTCAAGTCAAATTTTCTAATAATTTTAACTCCAATAAATCAACTATTTTCAAACATTATACGGCATTGTATTTTTTTAGAAAACACAAACATTGAATATCTATATTAATTTTATTCTAATCACCCCAATACCATCACATTTATGAAATATTACTTCCCATTGTATCTCTAAAACCGTAATCCTCATGTAACATATAGTATCATAGAAAATTAAATCACCCCTCAAATTTGTTAGAATTGAAAGGGCTAAAAAATTACATGATTGAATCATTCACCCAATTTATATCCTATGTATGCAATTTTTTATATGAAATAATAAAATTTGAATAGTTATTCAAAGAAATAATATAAATTCATATAATTAACTATAAATCATCCATCCATAAAATATATATATCCATAAAATATATTAAAGAATAATCCAAAATGAAACAATGGTAAGGGGAGAGTACATAAACATATCTAAGAAAAAAGGATTAAACACTTTTTTTCTATCAGGATTGGTGTAACCACATTGAGAGGATATGGATTGAATCAATGTGTTGGTGTAATTTTTTTTAAATATCAATGTTTTTGTTTTTACCTATACACCTATCAGGTGTATATATCTAACACACTCTCTCGCCTTCAGTTTCCATTCAAGTAATTTAAGTAAAAAATAAAAAATAATCGCACATAAGAGATTATAAACATGGTTTACCTCTAATTTGGATGAATATATCCCTGATGTATGGTGGATGTTATCTCAATAACAAAAACCCTAACCTTAATTACATGATTAAGAACAAGTAATGCTATATCCCATAACCTATTATCACTGTATTAAAATTTTAAAATTTATGACACCAACCATCAATGAATGTGAAAACATACTATCATCATACATTGGAACCAACATAGGCTCCCTAAATACCCGGTTTAGCAAGATACTCCTTTAATTATGATCAATAAGGTAGAATAAATTTCAAATGTACTGAATAAATATGATATCATTCATCAATCTTGTAATAATCTTCAAGTATAACTCCTACATAACCATCTCGAAATGCTATCCCGGTTATAAAATATGCAGTAAGGTCTACCAATCTTCCTATTTTTACACCAATATTAATCATGAATATTAAAAAATTATATAGACCATACAATATAAAGATTATAGGGAAAATTTTATCATTATATTATAATTCAGCCTGTATGAAAATCAATTGATAAAATGCAATCCTATATCACTCTTATCATCTTCATTTTCTGCAATTTGCAAGGATAAACCTTGAATTTTTTTTATGTTGGATCTTTCTTTTCTTCTATATGAAGGATATATTTGGTGATAACAACATTTGGTATCTCACATACCTCTTTATTCACCTTATTATTCTATTTATAATCACATAATAATCACGTGGTATATCCTCCATATTTGAATGTAAAAGATTCATAAAATCATAGCATGATATTATCATTTTAAATATAGTTAGAATATATCCCTGATAAAACATACAGTTTTGTATTCAAAATTCGATTAAAAATAATCTTTTTTAAATACTATAATTATCATGAAAATAACTACTCAATAGTCTTGTCATTTATTTCCTTCTATCTCATTCGGAATAATATCTCTACATCATGACATTTAAACCCAAAAAAGTCATTAATAAAACTAGAAACATTATGTAATAAATAATACATATTATATATCTATTTTGAGAGATCAATATTATATTTTGTATCATTTGTAACTTCATAGTAAATTGACATGCACCAATTTTCCTTTAACATGTAATCTACACAACATTATGCATCAACTACGATGTCTTACATTCAATCTATAATATATTATATATTCTTTGAAAACATTTTTTACGACTCATATATCTTATGCATAGTAAAGGGGTCTTATATTTTCTATATTATTATATGATCTTCCACATATATCATTTATATGAACTGGAATATGTTACATATCAACAAGAATATCCCTCATACCAGATCAAATAGGTTGTGTATCACAGTTTAATATTTTAATAACATTCCCAATTCATCAAAATGTATTCCATATCAACCTGAGAATATTATATAACTTATTGAACATCAAAACATTTACAATTTTATTTATTCTATTAAATATAATATGTATACATTCTTACACCACTCTTAATTTATAAACATATTCAACTCCAACTTATTAAAAACTTCTAAGTCAATCTCAGTTCAATTCATCTCATTCCGAAAACATCTTCTCAATATCTTATTGACATTTAACTTTCCTTCAACTGATGATATTACTTTGGATGAATCTTTATCAATATGACAACTATATTTTATTCCTATAAAAACTTTTTCAATTTCTCATCTTATTCGGAGTAGTATATTATTTATAAATATAAATAATCATTGGAACTCTTCTTAGAACATAATATTCCTAAAATTCATCAAATCTAAAAAACTAATTTTTCAAATAAACTCGTAATCCATTTGACTATCATTCTAATATACAGTAAACAATTTTCTTTCATGAAATACGGGTATAAAATAAAAATTCTTCATTTATATTTTCTATCATTATAGAAACACACCTCAAATCTACAATTTGTTTCTTCAATCATCATTAGTTATTCAAAAATCTAGTTGTAATAAAATATTATTTTGAATAGTCCTCAAAATTGGAATTTATACTTGATTCTATTATGGATAAATAAAAAAACAACAAGAAAATAGTGATACATGTTTATGTTTGAGACTAATAACATCCTTACAAAATCAACTTTGAATGATGAGGGAAATTAATTCTATGAATGAGTGTAAATTTAACATTGGGTGGATCATTTGAATAGAATCATTTCTAATAAATTAAGAAAAGTAATTTAGAATAAATGAAGCATGGTGAATAAACTCTCAAGTTATAAATGATAAATACCACTAGTATATTGTAGGTTAAAAATGGGATTAACATATATTATTATCTAGTTGTTTATAATTAGGTGTGAAGAAGTGATAACATGTGTTTTTGTTTGAAATTAAACATAATTTCCTTATAAATTATTATTTAAATCATGTTAAAAACCAATAAAAGTATCATTTTTTGGTTTTTATAGGTGAATAAGTTGTTTTTATCACTATGTCAGATCAAATTTTGAGGTTATGGATCACATAATAATAATCGACTGTGGATGATAATTCCCTTGGAAATAACCTATGTGAGATTAATAATCTGTCTGGGAACCATCATGTAACATTAATTAGTGCAAGATATGGTTCTCATATGATTAACTCCTATTGGATCTACCATGATATAAAATTAATTCGGGTGCACAAACCTCAATATAAGAATAAACTAGGTGGAATCCTCACAAAAGAATGTATTAGTATGGACAACACTCAAGTGAGATTAAAGGGAATGTATGATCTATACATGATGTATTATAACTCCCTACATACATGTTTAATTTAAATTCCTTGATATGTATGCCATTATATTTGAATATTAATTTATAGAACATGTTTTATTTTTATTTTTTCATTGATATGTATGAAACATGAGTTCATGAGAACTGTTTATATATATGGATTATTTATAATTACGAAGTATTTAATTTACTTGGTATATTTTTTTTTCTTAGGTTAAGTGGTTTATACTGGACTGTGGATTCCACTGATGAAACAACACTGGATTACCTTGGGTGTGTTTTTGGGTGAGTTTTAAATCCACATCTCCCCCATTCCATCTAATTAGATCCATCTACATGTCCTGATTTATTGATCATCTATGATTATTTTAATTTTCTATTTGATCGGATCCATCATGCATCTTTTATCCCAATATTTTTTCTTTTTTAACCTAACATGTGTTTGAAATTTTATAAGGGAACATCATGTCTTCTTTGCTTTCATTCAGTATCTTAGTTTACTCACAGATTATTTTTTGTGGTTTCAGAAGTACTTTTAGAGGTTGTTTAGGAAATTATAATGAATGAACTCAGTAGGAAACTATTTTTTTCAACAGTTTTTTCTCCCCTTTATCCTTAATTTTCAAATATATACCAATGGTGATATTTTCTAGTGGTTAAAAAGTGGAATAAGGTTGGATATTAGAAACACAAGTACCTTTAACTATATTGGATCTTCAACCATTGAAGTTATTTTTAATTTTCATGTTTTTTCGAAGGAACATATAATTGTGATTTTTTTCTTTCCATTCATGATTGAAATTTATCCCTTTTTGGTGTGTGCATATCTATATGTTGGAGTGGAAAACATAAACTCCTAGTTATTGGATTCATCACCTCTAACTTGTTAAATATTTTCATCTTCCTCTGGTTGTTTTTTAGGTTTACATTCTTGTATTAGAGTATGTAAATATTGTATTGCTTTTCATAGAGTAATAATACACAATCCTCAGTTGGGTTTCTTCCAATGCATGTAGGATAACTATGATCCAAATAATGTTACATCATGGAATTAATTACTACTTTCTATTTATTTATTAATATTTTTATAATCCTAAAGTTTGATCTTAAACATTTTGAAAATTAATTCCCAATTTTGGTAAACAAATAGATTTATCCTAACAATTTATAACTAAAAAATATGAGTTAGTGTACCCTCATGTATTCATAGTGAAAACCACAACAATGTTACATAAAAAAACATACATTAGAGCATATTTAATCATTGGAAATGGAGTCTACATATTTTTATATTGATAAATTTGATTGTGAAAATTATTTCTACCTCAATGAAATTAAAATTACCACTCTTCTTGATCATAATGAATTGATTGATTCTCTTGATGAACTAAAAAAATAGTAAATAATCATTCATCTTATGGAAAAAAAAATTTCACCTATGTTTATGATTCAAAATAGGTCCTTAGAATATCCCATAGCTCGATGCATTAATATATAGGGGTTTAGGTGCATAGATATATTGAATATTAGTCATATACTTATGGCGTTTATTAAAAATCAGTTTCCCTTTACATGACTATGTCTCTTATTAGAATATTTCATAATAAAATAAGATTAAACACATTAAAAATATACCATGTAATAACTTCCATGTCTAACATTGATGAATTTATCATAATATTATTATACCTTACCAACATAGATATTAAATTAGATGATGAGGACCAATATATAAAGATATTAACATCACTTGACTATTTATTTAATTGAGTTATAGATTCTATGATGTATGGAAATAATAATATTACTCATAAAGAAATTTAATATACATTTGTGTCTAAATACATTCAAAATAATGGTATTGTTATGGCTAAGGATATGGTTAAGAATTTCAAAGGTATAAGTGAGTCTAGGGGTAAGAGGAGTGATATAAGTCAATTTACAAAACATATATCTAAACCCAAGAATAAGATGATAAAATGTTTTCAATGTAAATATTCTAGTCACATAAAAAATTATCATAATAGGAAGGGTGACTATAATGGGAATTATAATGATAATTTTTTTACTAATTGAATGTGGATTCGATACCATCTATGTTCTAAATTACTCTGATGTATTCATCTCGGAAAAATAAATATGTGACTATAGATGCTTATTCTACATGTGTCCTAGGAGGACTTATTTCACTGAATTGAGGGAATTTAAATCAGGTGAGGGTTACTAAGGGAATAATAAGATTTTTTATATTATGGGGATAGAATCGGTTTCTTTAGATCATCATGATAATATAGTTAAAACGTTTCAATATATTAGGTTGGTTCCCAAATTGAAATGAAACCTCATTTCCATAGGATTCTAATATCAAAGACATTACATCTTTTTGTAAGACATTTGTAATATCATAATTTAATAGGGATAAATCAATATTATTGTAGGAAACACTTATAATTATTTCATTTTTATAAGAGGTAATGTTTATAATAATCATCTGAATTCTTCTAGTGATTTCATTTTATATAATACCACCCTATATTATAGAAGGCTTAGTCATGTAAGTGACAATGTCATTAAGGAACCTATAAAGTAAGGGCTCTTGAGTAATGTCAATTCTAGTATTCTTTTATTCTATAAATATTATTTATATGGGATGTTTATATGGGTTATCTTTATAAGTTCAATGTATTAGGCTAGAGAGACCCTTGATTGTGTCCACTTGGTCCTTTGGGTCTTTCTAGGGTATCCTCCCAGGGTGGGTTTTGCTACATTATGTCCTTTATTTTGTGAATAATCTATAAATTTCTATATTTTTTATAATAACCCCAACCCAAATAGTGAGATGTTGTTATCTTATTTATTACATTTATATAATATACAAGGAATTTCATCCCTAAATACTATATAGATTAGTAGTCTTGGTAAAATAAATATATACTAGATTTTAAATGATATTTTAAAACATATAATACGTAAATTATTTTCTTTAAGAACACCATTATTACCATTATAATATTATTTCATATCAATCATAAAAAACTTCCTAGTATCTGAGGAAAACAAAATCCTAAGAAAGTGGTGAGAGTAAATACCTAGTAAGGGTAACCGTACAGTAGAAGTCAACATGAAAAATTAGAATAATCAATATGGGATGCTAAATAATTAGAAACAAATCCATTTAATTAATCACATGAGAATAATATGGATGAAATAAATGATTATCAAATAATTCCACATAAATAAACACCTGAGCTTGAAAACATACCATGCTTATTCTAAAAAATTGAATAATCACATGTAATTTCAATAAATTAATATGATGGAATGCATAATGTTGAACATCTTAAAAATATCATTATGGAATCATGACAATAAATCTTAACATAAATTACTTAGGCCAATACATATTATTTAAATGGGTAAGGCTTGATCCAATTACCAAAGAAACTTTTTCTCATTATACCTAGCAATGCATTGAGGGCTATGCAATGTCGGGTCCCACCTATCACTTAATTAGTACAAAATATTATTTATATAAAATGGTTGAAACATAATAAATGTAAAAATTATAATTGAAAAACTAACATGTGAAATACTAATACATGCCCCAATCAATAAACATAATCATAAACAATCTAAAGTATTATGGTGAATAGTAATACATTTGTATATCCTTAGTAAAAATGGTCATAAATCATCCATATAAATAATAAGGATGATTTCAATACAACTTATCCCTAGTGTATTATAATTAAAATATAATTTTGAATGTTATTGATGAATAGAAATACTATAAAAATGTCGTTAATACTTTTTTGAGGAAAATAAAAAATTCTCTTTGAAAATAAACTATTTAAAAAATAATCCTCTAGGTTTTTGAAAATAATTTTCAATAGAAATAATTTTATTTTAAAATAAAATTTTAAAATTTCTAAAATATTATTTAAAACAATTATTGGTCATGAAGTTGGAGAATTCATTTCATTTCATACACATTAAAACAAATAATCCTTTAACATTTTAGGTAAAATCCAAACATTTGTTGTTTTAAAAATGAAATGAAGATTCCTTTATTTTTTTCATAAAAGCTAAAAAAATTTAATAATGTTTATAATAAATCATTTTTAAAAGGTTAAAAAAATTAATTTTTTTTAAAATATAGGTTTTGATGAAAAATGTTTTTGACTGAAGAGAGAAATGAAGTCATGTTTTCTTAAAAACATATTCTCTATAATTTTAAGTAATGAGAGTGAAAAATTGTAATATTTGTTTATGAATTTCATGGATAAATATATATGAATAAAATATTTTTATTTTAATATATAAATATTACATAATTTTCCCCACATGACTTGTAATCATATGTAATCCTGAATATTAATGTGATTGTGAAAAAATCTTTACCACTTTGGTAACGTCTGAATCATAAGCCCCATAAAAGTCATAAAATCAAGATGAAATTTTAATACAATTATGATAAATAGATTCATGATATAGAATATCAATGGTTTATTATCTATACCACACAAATGAAATAAGTGGTAAATATGACTTATATCTCACAGATGTAAAAGTGAGACGAGAAACCCTTACCTTATGTACAATTACCTTTCTTCATATTTTTCACTAATGTATAATGATTTTAATAAAGTTATTAATTTATAAAATAACCATAATCATATTTATAATATCATATATGATCCACTTATAAAATTTCATTGCCCTTTTGTTAATAATATTTCATTGTTTTCATTGTTTTGGGGGTAATTTTCCCAGTTTTCTCATGCGTGTTTTTCCAGAAAAGTTCCATTTATTATTTTTAAGATATAGTTCTATCATAAAAAGAAATATACTAAAATTTTATATATAATATTTACACATGTGATATTCTTTTCTAATCATTTATAAAAATTTGATATTGAAAATGAATCACATCACATTGTGGAGAGGGTAGGTCATATATACACACAAGCGATGATATAGTTCCCTTAACGAGTGAATGGCTATGTATTTGGGAGATATATTAATTTTAATTAATCAATATAATATCAGATATATAACATATATTCATTAATTTTATTCATATTACATTCTTTGTAAATAGTACGTGAAAAACAAATCACAACGCTTCATTAAGAGGTAGTTCGTCTTACACACGAGCGACGTCATCCTCTTGGAAACCAAAAGTGAATTAAAATGTATTTGTGATTATAAAAATTTATAAGTATAAATAAAATCATAAATATCATATAAATTTTTTAAATATATCATTATATCCATCATTTAATAGTGTTGATGGAAATTGAACAACACTGGTTCGTGAGGTAGTAGTCCTCCACAAATAAGATGGATGATTTTGTTTCCCCATTGATGGGATTATAGCTGGAATAATATTATAAAATGAACCTAATAAAATATAATTATATTTTAGATAATGCTATTATTATATTTTATGTTTTAAGACATAATTTAATGTGGGAAAATAATAAATAAAATGATATAGCTTTCTTAATATCTCTTAGATAAACCAACTTTAGATCTCCTCTTAAGAACACTATGGATGGTTTTTTTGGAGGAAAAAGCTATATTATATGTCTATGGATTTTTGGGAGAGATTTTTATTGGGTTTTTTTATATGATTTTGTGTCATTTTAACCATTATCTTTTTCTTTTAACCCCATGGTAAACCCATATTTACCTTAAACATAATAATTATTTTTTACTACTTAAACTATTCATTTTGGTCAAAAAGAAAGTTAACATATTATATAACATAAATTATGATTATTAAAAACATTGACCTCATTTTATAAATTTTATTTAAAATAATTTTTACAATTTAATTTAAAATTATACACATAGACATGATGAAAATGGAGGTTTTTAAATAAAAAACTCGTATAGGTATAGATGGTGTTAGTATAAACATTCAATATGAAATAGATTTAAATTGTCGAAATTTGTTTATTTTTAACATGGTTGAAATAACTCTACTTTAAAATCAATTTTAATTATAATACAACTTTTTAATGAATTTAAATGAAAAGGGTATCTATTAGTAAAAAACTATATTTTTCACTATTCGTTGAAAAATAAAACAATTCAAAAAATAAAAAAAATCACCCTAACATAATTTTTATATACTGATTTTAAAATAGAATCTAATTTTATTGAATATTTTTTTTAAAATTTGTTAAAAAATTAATTTTAAATCATGTTCACAAATCACAACTACACCACCTCCTATAAAAATACAGTTTGTCAAGAAACATTTCTTTTTTTCGTTCAAATGATTATGATTTATTTATAATAAATAGATAACCATTTAATTATTTTTATACATCATTAAACCCTAAAGCATTCATAATTTATATAGTACTATTCATGCAAGACAACATAATGTCAAGGTTATAATAGTCATGTTTAAATTATAATATTTTAATTTAGTATAATATTTTGTTCAAACCTGGTTCATCGTGTTTTGGAAGCTATCAAAGAATATGAATAAATTTAAAAAATTAATATATTGTAATGTATCGAAGTGTAACATTCTCTTCTGGTATTGTTGTTATGTGTGATATATTTTATCAAACATGATGATTATATTTTATAATATTTGGGTGTTACATTCCCCTTTTTAAAAAATTCCATCCTCAAAATATAATCTTGATCTCGGTAATTAAGGGATTAACAATTTAAAATATCATTACTTAAATCTTACATAATTATAATGGTTAAGAAAAATTCCTATTGATGCACATAACCCAGTTTTGAAGTCGGAGAATATTATTGGGAAGTGAAGATATACACAAGAAATAAAGTGTAAATAATTATAGAGATTGATAGTGTCCATTGAACACAAGAAATTAAATTACCAATTGAAAGTGAAGGATATCAAAATCATAAATCTGTGATGACATAAAAGACCATCCTTTAAAAATATTGAAGGTGTTAAGATATCATTTTGTTTCAATACCCTTAGCCTAGAGCTGATGATTTACTTAACCAACTAGGATGAGAATATATAAAAATATACTTACTTGATTAATTTATCTTTCATAGGATCAATTTCATACTTCTGTTGTTCTTAAATCATTTTCCACTTCATTTATTACTATATAATATGAATATTCAAGATGAATTTTTTATGCCAGAAGCAATTAAATTAATTTTTAATATATTTAAATATTCATAAAAGGGTGACAAGTATTTCCATCTATTTATAAATATTTCCCAAATCCAATATGGTTATCATAAGTTATCCAATAACACCCAAAGTTCAACTAAATCTATTCCATAAATAGTAATCCTTAAAGATCATCCACAATATATCTGACCAAATTTAGAAGGAAGGTTATTAAATAAACATTATATTCCCCCGATAATATAAAGTGTATATTAATATCAAATTCCAAATATTATAATACCTTGTTCACTATAAAACCTTAATGAAAACATTAATTATTCCCAAAATACAATATCAGTTTATTGAATATATTATATATATCCCAACATTCCGTAAACTCTAGTTTAAAAAACATAAACCATTAAATCATTGTTCAAATTTGTGGTAACCAATACTATATCATAAACATATCATTGTCAATATTATCTCAACATAGATTATATATTAATGATTATCATCCCTCAATCAAGTGTTCTCAATTATACTCAACTTCCCACTAAATCAAATTTCTAGGTCTATTATCATCCAACATATGATCTCATATCCTTAATGGAATAATACTATAGTACAATCCTTATACATTTCATGATTTTTATAACCAGAATATTTTTTATTATAATTCCCCAAGAACATAATTATGGAATCCATACACAAGAAAATAATTCCTTCCACTTCATTTTTTATAGTATCATAAGCTTTACCCTGATCCTTCCAATGGACCAAAGGCCAATTTTATTTATTATTTTGAAAATGCCCGCTTTTACGGGAAGAATGGTGGAAACCGAAATATACTCTATATACATAAGACAAATCACACATGAAGGACAAAAAGAGTAACACCAAACAAAAAGTAATGAAATACCCCTCCCTAGAAAATGATCATAATGATGATCTCCACTATTGCAAGGTTGTTCTGTAAGAAAGTTTCCTCTATCCATTAGATTATTTTGAGAAATATTCCCTTGATTCTTTGGGAATTTAGTTGAGTGGTTTCCCATCTATTTATAGTGGTATAATTTCACATTAGAATATTATTTATTACCCTTGATTCTTTGGGAATATTATTTATTTCATTGGTTTCAAATCTATTTTTTCATCTATTTATTTGATTGGTAGCCGTATTGAATACACTCAAAGTAAACTTATTTTCCTTTTAAGCACTATCCAAGGTGTTTCCTTCCATAAGTATCACATGCTAGAAAAATCATTCTTTCCCTCTTCCATTTATCAGTATTAGTTACGCCAACCTATTTATATATTTCTTCCCTTCAGTGTTGTAATACTTAGTGTAAGAACTCGGACCTTCTTTTCAGTTATGTTTTTCCATTTCTGGTTGTTTTTGAGAAAAAGGGGAAAATCATGAAATTTTCAGACTACATGTCTTGTAATTCGACGCCACGCGAGGCCATGTGCATGCATGTCCTAGCCACACACATGGCCGTGTGCGGTGATGTGGAGTCCTCTTGAAGAAATGTATAGAAATCCAAGGTACACGCCGTGTACTCTAAATGTACACACAGTGTACTTTTCTTTTTCTTTCATTAATCAGACCGGGGTCATGACTTATCCCGATTTTTTTCTTCCTCTCGGCCGAATTCCTCCCAGATTGTCTGTGGATGCCGAATCTTCTTCGAGCCACTGATCAGTCACTGGATATCTGAATCGAACACCGTCTGTTGTAATAGAATCACAACAGTGATTTTTAGGTTCTTCTTTGGCCTCGTTTCCGAATTCTTCATATCACGTGAGTTATCGGTGGTTGAACATTTTAGACGTTTTTTCATATATACTTTTTTCTAGGCTGATTCACAGGCCTAGGTTCAAGTATATCAATATACAAGGATCTAGGTAGGTGGTTTAAGGCCCTACATTGAATGTTCTTGAGTTTTTGTGCAAAAGTACCAGAAATCCATGTATCAGGTATCTCGGGTTAGGGTTCTGATACAGTTTTGTTATCTGCCTTAGATTTCATATATGCTTGATGTTATTAGATGATTACTAATTACTTGTTAGCATGTTTAACGATCACCCATGGGTGTTTCCCTTGTTTTGACTATTTATCACCATTTGGATTAGGTTGCCTGTGCGGTAGACCTAGTTTCTTTTTTCTTACTTGCCTTTATATAGTTGATTGCTTGTATTTCCTACTGTTTATATGATTTTGATGCATTGTAGCTATTATCCATGTAGTTTTTTGAACACACCTAGGGCTGTTGCGAATCGTTTACATACGATTTCTTTTACTCAGGGTTGCGGGAACCTAGTGTAGTTAGACCATAGGGGAAATTGACGTTGAGTTCTTCCTCATAGGGCATGTTTAATTATTACAGTTACAAAACTATAACGGGGATTGAATTTGTGCTATCTCAGAGGGACTGATAATTATTGAATCAATATTAAAAGGGGTAATTAGACATAAGTGCTTCCTCAGAGAGTCTATAGTATCACTACAAGACCATAGGGGGAATTCACATTGATTTATTTCTCATAGTGTCGTTGCCTTCGTTTAAATGCTTGACCATAAGGGCCTGCCCACGTCAGCCACCCAGAGGGTCATTGTAATAAATATTGTTGGTTGTTTGTGACGATTCCACCAAGCCAAAGAACATGCTTGGGTTTGTTCTGTTTGTAGTTTAGGTAGTCTGTTGAGATACCTATTGTGTTACTTGATATATCTTGGACTATAGAGATTTTGATACATTATGGGGTTGATGATTAAATGGTTGAATTACATTAATAAATAAATGTTAATGGAGAATTGTAGGATTGTTTACTTTAGTGTACCCCTTTACTCTGATGCATTTATTTCCATTACTTTTGTTATATTTCTCACTGACAGTAGGGCACAGATATTTTGGTGGTTTCCTACAAGGATTACTCACACACCCTGTTTGGGTCCCAGTTTTTGGCCCAAATAGATTATATGGATGCAGGTGTGGATACGGATTGTGGTCCTTCTACCTCAGGTGCATGATTGCAGTTTAGAGTTGGAGAGCATTGGACCGAGCTTAGGCTTGCGATGTTGCTGGAGTTTACTGTTTACTTTTGATACATGGGTTTTAGTTATATTTCAGCATATTGTTTTGATTACTTCTTTCCATAGAAAAAAATTCCATGCTGCATAATTATTATATTATACATTGCTTCGGCTGTTTAGTTTCAGTTTTCATGTGATGTTTACTGCTTCCGCTATTGATTATTATTTCCTTCTGCTGCATACTTTACCAAATGAGTTCATTGTTTCTCCACTAACTCAACAAGGCCCTCGCTGCTAGTGGATAGCCTCTGGTGCTTGTGGAAACGCTCTTGAGGTCATGTGGTGAACCGTGTATGGGGAGACAGTTGATTGGATTCGGATTTGGGTTGTTACAAAGTGGTATCGAATGAGTTTTCATTCATTTATATTTCCTTACTATTTGGCGACAATAGATAGGGATAGGAAGATATGGTTAGTTGGTACTTAACATTGACCGGGAGTAATTAACCCTGGTATAGGGAAATGTTATATTACATTGTAGTTTCACTTTTTAGTTTTTTCAAGTGTAACATTTGATTATATTTCACCGTTGGGTGATGCACTTGTTTTGTGCTATTACAGTTTATATGATCGTGGTTCAATTTTATTGAAACCTGATGAGATAAAGGTATTCCATCTCATGCATCATATAGGAACTGGTTAGAAAATCACATGTCATGAATTTTACAATTCCATCTAGGGTGCATTAGAAATTCTGTGCTGTTGTGATAGATGTCATGATAGATTATGCATGAATTTTGTGATAGTTGTTGTGATATAGTTACCTGCTATGCTGATAGGGTATTCATTATTTTACAGATTATTTAGCATAGACACCAAGATTTGGTATTAGAGGTTTTATGGGCCCTTGAGGATCAGAATTTGGCGGATCATGGGATTCTCATACTGTTTACTTATTATACGCATTGTTATGATGTCAATATCTAATTCGCGGGGAGTATCTGCCCCCACAGATCAGAATTTGACACATAGGTGGTGGTTTTCAGTGTTTTTCAGTGATTTTGGTGAGTTTTGTACACCTACTTCCCAGAAACCCAGACAACACGGCATGTGGCCTTGTGACCACACGCCCTGTGTTCTTCTGTTCGGGAAGAACTACTTTTCACGGTTAGACGTCGTGTACTTTGAAGTACATGTTGTGTACTATTATATCGTGTGATCTAGTTGAGCAGTTTAATAAAAGGGTTGGAATATATCAGGAACAACACAACATGTACCATGTTTAAATGCTATGTAGTAATGGCCCGTATGACCCAACTGTGTAGTTGAATACATGGGTGGGGAAATATTAGGGACAACCCGCCGTGTACATTATCAACACGCCACGTAGTTTTGGTCCATGTACCAGTCCGTGTGACTAATGATACAGATAGGGGAAGAACCTTAAAGACACGTCATGTAGTGGATTGACACATCGTGTGGTCCTCGGCTGGGACAGTCCATGTGACTTAGTCATGTAGGAGTAAACAGGTAGGTGGAAAAATGGCGGTACACACCATTTATATTAAAATAACATGTCGTGTAGTTTGGGGTTACACAGCCAGCTTGGCCAGTGTACATGCCCAAGTAAAATCTATATTGAATACGCTTTGTATAGGGACTATACACTGTGTAAGCATTTTTTTTCAGTTTTAAGAGTTTTTCCTTTTTTTTCCTTTTTCACTCTCTTAAGGTGAAATTGTGCTCCTTGTTAATAAGGGTGTTCTTTTGACCTTGAAGAGTCATGTTGCCAAGAAGTACTTCCTTTTCATGTCAGGGATTTGACGATGATTGTATTCCGAATATGGAACATGAATTTATCCCAGATACTGGTGTAGACGCACAGTTCTGTGAGGAATTCATGAGGATCATACAGACCATTCAAAGAGCTAAAAACCCTGCCCAGACTATGGCAGAGCTTACATGAGTCTTCCAGTAGTAGCATCCTCCCTCATTCTCAGGGGATGGAGGACCTCGAGCTGCGGAATCCTAGTTCCAATCTATGTTTTCTATCTTTTATCATCTCAAGACACCCCCAGATAGAAGTTTGAAGCTCGTGACTTTCATGCTGTGAGATTCCACCAAGAGATGGTGGGAGGTAGATTCTCAGGCAGGGCGTTAGCAGATTGTTTGTTGGGATGAGTTTTAGCGTACGTTCTACAACTACTTCTACCTGGTGACACTAAGGGCCGATATAGCCAGAGATTTTATGAACCATCAGCATGGTAATCTATCAGTTATGGAGTATTCCTCCCTTTTCACTGTGTTACAACGTTTCACTCCAGTTCAGGGGATGACGAGCTATTTTTAGCGAGGAAGTTTGAGGAGGCCCTCAGAACAAGGATCACATCATAGGTAAATGTCATCCTATTGACATATATTTATTTGATAGTCAACCAGGTATTGATCTCGGAGAAGAATCTGAGGGATACTGTATTAGTGATCCAGGGCGGTTCAGCATCCAGAGTCAGTCCTCTTTCTACTGACAGCAGGAAGCGCCACTGAGAGTCTACACGAGGTGACTCGAGGAAGCGATATGTTCATTCAAGTAGCAATGTTGTGTGCTTCTAGTGTGTAAAGGATGTGAATAAGAATCCATAGTGCCTAGGGGGCCCAGTGGAGTGTCGATCTTGCTGAAATATGGGTCACCTGCAGCGGTTTTGCAAGGTTCTTCTTCCAGCGGCTAGCGAAGGATGATCAGTTTCGACTCCGCGTACAACAGTAGATTTACCGGTTATATAGAAGAATGGGGCTTGAAGTTACATAGGCCGTTCAGGTCAGGGTAGAGGCCGTGAATGGAGTGTCCAGGCTCAAGGATGATCAACTTAGGGATCATAGGATGCTACACAAGGTCATGGTATTGGTTACACATTTACGGTAGAGCATATTCATCAGGAGCAGGATCCTGGACATTCCATAGTGCGAGGTATGATCTTAGTGGCATCAGTTTTATTTTCTTCAATTTTTGATATAGGATCTTCTCATAGATTTATTTCTATGCACACTGTGGAGAGCTTTAGACTTACTATCCTTAATTCTGTGGATATGATGACAATAGACACTCTATTGGGACTAAGAACTGCTAGTGTGTGTCAGTGCAAGGACTTCCCCCTTGAGGTTGGTGGGTGTCACTTCATGTAGTATATTTATGTCCTATATATGATAGGTTATGATGTATTCTCGGAATGGACTGGCAAGTTACTTTTTAGGGCCTTGTCGATTGCTATCGCCACAGGGTGAGTTTCATGCCACTAGAGGGCCGATCTTTTCTTCTCAAGGGCGAATGGGATGTCCAGGAAAGCAGATCTAGAACAGAGCACCAATGGGTTGGGTGGTGTTATCGCACATATTTCTAGTTTATATCTAGACGATCATGGGACCTCTCGGATAGATTATCCTCCAGTGTTTGATCGTTTTTCGGATATCTTTCCAGAAAAATTTTCTGGGTTGCCTTCGTAGCGTGAGGTAGACTTCTCTATTGAGCTTGTGCCAAGAGCATCACCGGTATCCAAACCACCTTATAAGATTTCTATGCCTGAGTTGTTAGATCTCAAGAAGCGGTTGGAGGAATTGCAGTAAAAGGGGTTTATCCGACCCAGTACTTCCGCTTGGGGTTCTCCTGTTTTGTTTACGAAGAAGGCAGATGGGACTTTACGGCTTTATGTGGATTATCGGAAGATGAAAAAGTTAATGGTCAAGAACCTATACCTCTTACTGAGGATTGATGATCATTTTTATTAGCTTCGAGGAGAAACAGTGTTATTGAATATCGACTTGAGATCCAGCTACCGTCTCTTGTGGGTGAGACCGTCAGATATACCTCTTACAACTTTCCGGAGTAGGTATGGTCTGTATGAGTATTTGGTTATGTCGTTCAGTCTCACTAACATGCTAGTAGTCTTCATGGAACTGATGAACAGATTTTTCCTTACATACTTGGATTTTTTCATGGTGGTTTTTGTGGATGATATCATGGTGCACTCTCACAATCGAAACGACCATGCTACCCATCTTGAGATCATATTTCGTACATTGAGAGAGCATTAGTTATATGTGAAGCTCTCAATGTTCCACTTCTGGATGGACTAGATTCACTTCCTAGGTCATGTCATCTCAGAGAAAAGAGTATCAGTATACCCAGATAAGCTGAGAGTGGTAGTTACCTAGGAAAAACCGAAGAATGTCTTCGAGGTACGGAGTTTCTTAGGACTGGTTGGTCACTACATGTGGTTTATTCAGGACTTATCACTCTTATCAGGGCTGTTGATGGTCCTGACTATGAATGATGTGAAGTATGTTTGGTCATAAGCCTGTGATTCAGCCTTTCAGGAGCTGAAGGGGAGATTAACTTCAGCACTGATTCTAGTTTTACCAGAGTCGGGAAAGCGTTATACAGTTTTCTGTGATGCATCTGGCATCGGTCTTAGAGCAGTCCTTATTCAAGAGGATCTTGTTGTTGGATATGGATCTTGGCAGTTGAGGCCACATTATAAGAACTATACTATGCACGACTTAGAGTTGGCTGTTGTTGTTCATGCGTTGCGTTGTTGGAGACACTATCTTTTGGATGATCATTTGGTGGTATATACTGACCACAAGTGTCTCTATTATATCTTCACATAGCGTGACATAAATCTGAGATAGCAGAGGTTGGTTGAGTACCTACAGTCTTTTGACTTCGAGCATGCTTATACGCTTGGGAAGGGAAATGTTGTGGTAGAAACACTGAGCATGAGAACTCTGTTACATGTAGTTTAAGAGGCCAACAACGAGTGGATGCTTATGGATCTGTTCTCTGAGATGCATTTGGAGGTTCATAACAGATAAGGATAGACGGTTCTTTCATATATAGATGTTACCTCCACTCTTCTAGATCGATTTCGAATGAGACAGCTATCAGACCCAGAAGGCATAGTTTTACATGAGGGTGTGTCAGATGGAGACCCTACTCTGGGGTAGACAGTGGGAAATGATGAGGTTTTACATTTTCATGGACGTGTATGGGTTTCAATAGTCATACATGAGGAGATGATATGAGATTTTCATGCTTAATCTTAGGTAGTTAATCCTGGTATCACAATGATGTATCGAGACTTACGTTGTCAGTATTGATGCCCAGGTGTGAAGAAGGATGTGGCTAGTTTTGTTATGTGGTGCTCTATCTGTTAGTAGGTGAAGGTAGAGAATCAGCGACCAGCAGGGCATCTACAACAGTTACCCATTCCTGAGTGGCAATGGAATGATGTCGTGATGGACTCCGTGATAGGGTTATCGATATCACCTTGAGGGAATGATGTGGTTTGGGTTTTATTGGACTAGCTCAAGAAATATTCACATTTCTTACCGATCAAGGAGACCTTCGATGTGGATGAGATTGGGAGGTTGTACATCTGGGATATTGTACGGTTGCATGGTTTTCCATGTTCTATCATTTCTGATAGGGATGCCCGCTTTACTTCACATTTCTGGTAGGGGATATAGAGGGCCTTGGGTACACAGGTATTTCTGAGTACAGCTTACCATCCAAAGACAGATGACCAGTCGGAGCACACGATTTAGGTGCTGGAGGACATGCTATGATCATGACTCCTTGACTTTTGAGGTTCTTGGGAGAAATATATACCTCTAGTGGATTTTTCTTATAATAATATATTTCAAGAAACTATTCAGATTGCCCCTTATATGGCTTTGTACGGTAGGCCATGTTGACCACCCTTGTGTTGGATAGAGATGGGAGAGGCAGCTATTCCTGGACCTCGTCTTATTCAAGAGACCACAGTGCTGGTGGAGTTGATTCGGAAGAGGATATATACTTCACAGTCTCTGTAGAAATGTTATACTGATTAGGAGAGATAGTCTTTAGAGTTCATGGTCAGAGATCAGGTTTCTTGCGTGTTACCCCAAGGGTGAGAAATAAGTGGATTATGAGATAGGGAATGATTTCACCGAGATACGTCGAGCTATTCGAGGTCTTGGAGAGAGTCAGGTTGGTTGCATAAAGGTTGGAGTTACCTCAGAGGTATCAGGCTATACACGATGTATTCCATGTTTCTCAGCTTCTGCGGTATTTCTCAGACCCATCTCATGTTCATCAACCCGAGGAAATTGATTTGGAGTAGGATTCATCATTTTTGGAGCATCCTATTAGGATTGTTGATCATAGTGAAAAGGTACTCTGGGGCCGGTTTGTCTCTCTGGTATGGGTACTATGGAAGCACGGCTGTATACAGGATGAGACTTGGAATAGGGAGGCTGACATGCGATCACAGTGGCCAGATTTGTTCAACGGTTCTTCTTCTGCACCTCATTAGGAAATTTGGCGATGAATTTATTTAAGGGGGTAAGTTAGGACCTTCCTTTCAGGTATGTTTTTTCTTTTCTGGGGTTTTTTTTGGAGAAAAAGGTCAAAATCTGGAAATTTTCAGAGTACACGTCGTGTACTTTATAAGTACATGACCTGTACTTTGACATCGCATGAGGTCGTGTGCTAGCCATGCCTGGGCCACACACATGGTCGTGCGGGGTGACATGGAGGCCACTTAAAGAGAAGTATGGAAAACCAAAGTACACGACGTGTACTCTAAAATTACACACCGTGTACTTTTCTTTTTATTTCATTAATTAGACCGGGGTCGCGCCTTAACCTTGTTTTCGTCTTCTTCCCCACCTAATTCTGCCCAGAGTATCCGAGGAAGCCGATTCTTCTCCGATCCACCAATCCAACACTGTCTATCCACATCTAATACAGTCAGTTCCAATAGAATCGCAATAGTGAGTTCTGGGTTCTTCTTTTCCTTGTTTCCTGATTCATCCTCTAGCGTGAGTTATTGGAGGCTGAACATTTTATACGTTTTTGCAGTTCTACTCCGTTCTAGGCCAATTCACAGGACGAGGATCATGTATATCAATATACAAGGATGGAGGTTGGTTTTTTGATGCCCTATGTTGAATGTCTTTGAGTTTTTGTGAAAAACTATCGTATATCCATTTATCGGGTATCTCAGGTAAGGGTTCTGATCCCGTTTTTTTATCTGCCATAGATTTCATGTCTGTTTGAGGTTATTAGATGATTAATAATACCTTTTTAGCATGTTTGAGTATCACCCCATGGGTGTTTCCCTTGTTTTGACTATTTATCACCATTTGGCTTATGTTTCCTGTGAGGCAGACCTTGTTACATTGCTTTCTTTCCTTGATATAGTTGATTGCATCGATTTACTACTGTTTATATACTTTTGATGCATTGTATCTATTGGCCAGGTTGTTTTCTGAACCTACATAGGGCTACTAGAAATCATTTACGTACGATTTCTTTTACTCGGGGTTACGGGAACCTGGTGTAGGTAGACCATAGGAGGAATTTCCATTGAGTGCTTCCTCAGAGGGCCTATTTAATTATTACCGTTACGAGACCATAAGGGGGATTGACTTTGTTCTCTCTCAATGGCTCTGATAGTTTTCAAATCAATACTAAAGGGGAATTAGACGTAAGTGAATCCTCAGAGAGACTGTAGTATCATGAAAGACCATAGGGGGGATTGATGTTGAGTGCTTCCTTAGAGTGTCTTTTCCTTGGTTTGAATGATTGACCATAAGGGCTTTGCCACATGATCCACCCAGCGGGCCAGTGTAATAAATATTGTTAGTTGGTTGTGATGAGTCCACCAAGCCAAAAAACAAGATTTGGTTTGTACTGCCTGTAGTTTAGGTAGTATGTTGAGATACCTGTTGCGTTACATAATATGCCTTGGACTATAGAGATTTTTCTATATTCTTGTGTTGTGATTAAATGGTTGAATTAAATTAATAAATAAATGTGAATGGATAATTGTAGGACTGTTTACTTTAGTATACCCCGTTTATCTGATGAGTTTATTTCCATTACTTTTTCTATATTTCTCACTGATAGTAGGGAAAAGATCTTATGGTGGTTGACTACTAGGATTAGTCTCACACCGTATTTGGGTCCAACTTTTCGTCCAAAAAATTTTATTTGGTTTCTAGTGTGGATAGGGATTTTAGTCATTCTGCCTTATGTTCTTGACTGTTGGTTAGAGCCGGAGTGCTTGGGACCAAGCTTAGGCTTTCGATTCTACTGGAGTTTACTGTTTACGTTGGCTACTTGGGTTTTAGTGGTATTTCAACACATTGTATTGTTTACAACATTCCATAGAAACATATGACATGCTGCTTCATTATTATATTATAAACCGCTTCCTCTATTTAGTTTCAATTGTCTTTTGTTGTTTACTTCTTCCTTTATTTTTTATTATTTCCTTCCACTGCATACTATTCCAAATGAGGGTATAGTTTCACCACTGACTCATCAAGGCCCTTGCAGCTAGTCAGCAGCCTCTGGCATTTGGGGAACGTGCTTGAGGTCATGTGGCGAACCGGATATGGGGTTCCAGTTGAGTGGCTCTGGATTCGGGTCATTACACTTAGTGAATTATTTCTCTATCATGATAGCATGTGATACTATGTCCATATATTATTAAAATGTTTTGGAGGCTATTTGCCTTCTATGTATTGGATAAAACCCCTAGTCATTAGATTTCATGCATTGATAAAGCTCTCATTCCATTCATCAAGAACCATTTATAAATAATGTAATACAATAGACTAGATAATAATATTACGAAATATAATGTATAATCTCAAAAAAAAACTAAACAGTTAAAATAAATTAAAATTTTAATTCATAGATAACCTCATAATCATAAAAATGTTTTTAGGGGGGATATATTTTATCCAAGTACTTCATAATGGTTGGTGAAGAAAATGTGAATTATCCTAAGTATATCCCCCTTGGAGTGTCAAAGCATGTGTGTAATAGGGAAAATTCTTAGGAACTAGGTGACTATCATGTCAATCCAAATTTTCCCCTTTCAAATTTATTACCCCTAAGAGCATATGGGTCGAAATCAATTATACATGTAATAACCAAACAAGGATGTATTTCTAGTAAAAAACAATATATTCTATTCCTTACCAAAACATTTGGTTGTTCTTCAATATTTATCCTCTAATTCTTTTGTAGGGATATGTTCGCTAATATATGTTTTTAAAATTCTAGTTCCTAAGGTCTCCAACAAAACTCCTACAATACCATCAATAGCAACCCTGATCCTAGTATCCATGATCTATTATTTTATTTATTAATTGATAAAAATATATAATGAATTACATTCTGAAAGACTCAATAGTTTAGTTGTCTCATTAAACTAGAAATTTAATTGAATTCAGATTACATTTTAAAACATATAATACCCAAAGTATGTTCTCTATGGACCACATTATTCCCCTTACCATATTCTTTCATATCAATCATAAAACACTTCTAGTATCATGGGGAAAATAAAACATAAGAATGGTTTGATATTAAATGCCCAATAAGGTAAAATGTAAAAAAATGTTTCCATGAATAAATAAGAATAATAAATATAGAAAGATAAACAAATAAAGAACATTCCATTTAATCAATCACTTGAGAATAAAATGGTAGGAAGAAATTATGTCTTATAATTCCATATAAATAATCACATAAGTAAGAAAACTTAAACATGGATAATCTAACTATATTAATAATCACATATAATATCAATAACTAAATTCATAATGGTGGAATTAATTATTCTAGACATCTTAGTCATACCATCAATGTCTTATTCCATCATCTCTTACCATCAAGGCCTTAGGACAATACATCTTATATATATGTATAAGGACTCATCCAAATACCCTTGTAAACATATCATATGAGACGTACCAATTCTTCAAGGAGCTATGTAATTCTTGGACCCAACCATCACATAATAATTCCAATTCATTCCTAAAATAAAAGGTGTGAAACATAATCAACATAATCATTCCTACTGAAAAACTAATATGCGAAATGTTAATACTTACACCAATGAATAAACATAATAATAAATCATCCATAGTAATATGGTAAATGCTAATAAAAATATAAATCCTTAGTAAAACTAATCATAAAACATCCATATAATGAATAAGGATTGTTTTAATACAACATATTCCCATTGGTTCACAATTATAATAAAAGGGTAGATGTCATTGATGAATAAAAATTCCATAAAAATGTCATTAAAAACATTTTCTCATAAAAAACATGTTCACTTTGAAAACAACCTTTAAAACAAAAGGTTACAAAAAAAATTACAAATAATTATCCCAAAATATCAACATTTAATATATGTAAAACAATATTTCAATATATTCGTTCTTAGGGGTGGAAAATTCAATCCATTGCATTAATGAGAAAATAATGATTCCTAGCATGTTTTTCTTATAATCCTAACATGCTTGAAAATTACATGAAGATTCCATTAAAAAATACTTAAAACAATAAAAATAGGTAAAATTGACTTTAACATGTAGTTTTTAAGGGGTTAAAAACATTTTTTAAACCATTTTTATAAAACATGGGTTTTAATGAAAAAAGATTTATGACCATAGAGGGAAATAAAGTTGGATTTTATTAAAGGCATTATCTCAATAATTTTAGGTAACAAATAGTACTAAAATGGTACTATTACTTGAAATTATTCATGAAAAAACATATTTTAATAAAATATATTTATTTGTTGATATCAATATCAAAAATTCTTCAAAGGGAGATGTAAACATAAAAAAACCGAATAATAATGATATTATGAAAAATAACATTACTACATTGGTAACATATAAATCATAACCCCGAAAAAATAAATAACAAAAAATTGAACTATGATTAGCATGTATATAAATAGATTCATCATATAAAATATGAAAGTGGTAGTATTTAATTCACGCAAAGAAAATAAACAACGAATGTGGTGTATGTCTCATCGTCGTAAAAGTGGGAGGATATACGCTTACCTCAGGTCTGATTTCCATCATACATTTACATACGTCCAATATATTTGTTTGAATAATTTTATTAATGTATAACAGAACCATATCCATATTTTTTATATAATATTAGATCATATAATAACATTTTACCACATGATTGTTAATAATCATTCATTATTTTTATTATTTTGGGTGTTAAATGCCTTGTTTTTTCATGCGTGCTTCATAATGAAATTCTGGTTATTTTATATAGGATAAATTTAAATCATATAATGAATTATATTAATTTTATAAATATCACATTTAATAATTATATTCATATTTATAACCATTTCTAAAAATTTTAAAAATAAAATGAATCACAATGCTTCGTGGATATGGTAGGTTGTACATACGCACGAGCAACGATATAATTCTCTTTAATGACTAATAAGGTAAAAAATTGGGTGATATATTAAGTTTCCAAAATTAATATAATCTAATATATATCATATATATTTACTAATTTTATCCTTATTAAATTCGATGTAAATTTTAATCAAAAAATGAATCACATCGCTTAGCGAGGGAGTAGTTCATCGTACACACGAGTGAAGTTATTGTATTTGAAACAGAATTTAAAGGAAAAAATTAAAATATGAAATTATAATTAAATAAGTATAATTATATAATAAATAACATATAAATGTGGAAAATAAATCATTATATCCATCCATTAATGGTGGTGATGGAAAACAGACTACATCGGTTCATCAGGTTGTAGTCAGCTGTACACATGATAAATGATTTCATTTCCCATTTGATGGGAGTAGAGATGGATAAATATTATTCCATGAAATAATAACATCATAGTTTATGGAAGATAATTGTTTTATTGTATTTAATGTGTTAATAAATTATTTATAGTGAAAAAATAATATTGAAAATGAAAGAGTTTATTAGGGTAATTACCTTATAATAGAGAATCCTTCCTCATATCTCCTCTTACAGACCCTAGGGATGGTATTTTGGGTGGACCAGCAACTCTAGAAAATGTATAATGATTATTATCATATATTTTGGTATGGTTTGGCTGATCCAAAGGGATTGAGAATTTTGAATAAGGGAGAGGATGCATTTCCCTTTTATAAGTGGTAAAGGCAAACCCTCATGAAATTTAAATTGAAATTTCCTAAAAGAATCAATAATAATGAAGTAATTAAAAATAAAAATTCATCCAAATGTCCATAGATTCTATTATAGGATTTATAATTTCGAAATATGTCTATAAAATAATATTTTTAGAAGTTGAAAGTACATTTTTTACACTTTTCTTCTTAGTTTAGCGCCATTGTAAACAAATTTTTACCTTAACCACAATAATTATTATTTACTATTTTCAATGTTTATTTTTGTCAAAAATTAAGTTGAACTTATTAGATAATATAAATTATTATTATTCTCAATATATAGTCAATTTTTCAAATTACAATTCAAAAAATTTTCAAAATTCAATTTGTAATTAAACCCGCATACTTGATGAAAAATCATATTTTCATTACCCAAATCGCGACTGAACCTCCTCTTAGAAGAAATTTTTTTCATAATACATTTATTATTCTTTAAAGTGATTAATATTTTATTTATAATAAATAAAATACTATTGAATTTATTTTTGACATGTTTAATCAATATAATTTTTATAATTTAGTCAGTACTATTCATACCCGCCAAATTAATGGCTAAGTTATTAAGGTCATTTTTAAATAATAATAATTTAATATAGTATCATTACTCATTAAAAAGTGGTGTTTCATTCCTTGAAAGGAATCAGATAAATTTAATTTATTTAAATAAAAATTATATTACAAATTATTTGGATAGTAAATTCACTTTTAGGATTTTTTGTGTGTGTCACATACACTATCGAACATGATGTTTCTATTTGTGAATATTGCAGTGTATATTATGTATACTAAAACACAAGTATTATAAATTTATGAATTTTATAAAATGGATGTCTAGTGTAAAGAGTGAACCTACCAAGAAACTCAAATCTATTAGAGTTGATTATAGTTTTGATAACCTATCCACCAAATTCATTGAAGTTTATGACACTTAAGGTATTAAAAGGAACAAGACTATTGTGAAACCCCATAACTAAATGGGTTTACATAGTGAATTAATAATACTGTCATAAAAAAATTTTGATGCATTTTGTCCCATGTTAATCTCCCAAGGTCCTTCTAGTGTGAGGAAAACCGTATAAATTTATAGTGGATCTATTGTTTTTTATCTTCTTAAAATGATTTGAAAACACTTTAGGATCTATAGAAAAGGTTATCCACGTATTATTTAACAATATAGGTTTTTTGTACTCAGATCAATCTCAAAACATGATTGATAAGATAGATCCTCGTGTTTTGAAGTGTATTTTTTTGGGTATATTAAGAATTTTCTATGTGTAACCATTTGAGGATAGATAAACTATTTTTTCAAAAGTTCATCATTAGTAATGATATAGTGTTTAATTAGTCTGGTCTCTCTAAATAGAAAATTGTGGAGTTTGTTGAATCTTCAAATAAGGACAATGATTCTTTTAATTTAACTCTTGCGCATATGTGTGTTGAAATTCTTTTAGAATATAATGAAAATCTATAATCTAAGATGAAATGTACACCTCCTATTCCTTGTAAAGAAGGTGAATTTGATATTGATTCAGATTTTGAACGTGATGTTGTAGTACAAGATAATCTTATAGATTATCAAAATACCCAATATAAAGATATAATAATAATAATCCCTTCGACCTAGTTTAGCGAAGATTATATGGCTACCTTTCCCTTTAATGTTGCTCAATATATATTTAGTGATAAAAAACAAACTTATAAGTATGTTTCCAATTCCAAAGAGAACAGGTAGTGGATAGCTTTCATATAAGATGATATGAATTAGCTCATTAAAAATAAAACATCAATTTTTTTAGCCTAACCTATTAATGTGAAATTTATAGGTTGTAAGTAGATATTCAAGAATAAGGAGAAAATTTATAGAGAAGAAAAAATAAATTGTAAATCATGATTTATTACTAAATGTTTTGTTCAACATGAAGTCATTGATTATATTGAAATATTTTCCTCTATTTTCAAAAATTCATCTATAAGGATTTTTTTTCTTTTGATGTAATAATTGATTTTTAAATTGAACAATTGGATGTAATAACAAATTTTTTACTTGGTACTCTTGATTAAACATATTATATGGCTCATTTGGAGGGATTATGAAATCTGTTTAAATGTAATATTGTATTATTTTTGAATAATTTATTTTATGGGATTAAAAAATCTTCTAGAAAATATTGTAAAAGGATTAATTCTTTATCAATTGAGAATAATTTTCCCAAAAGTAAATTTGATGCATGTGTCTACAATAAATATATTAAATATGAGTTTTTTTACCTCCTATTATATATTAATGGAATTATATAATTCTATAAAAATATGAAGATCATAAATTCTATCAAGACCCTATTGAAGACTATCTTAAAGATGAAGGAATTATGAAATGTTAATAAAGTAATGGTTATAAACATAATTAAAGATAAAAAAGATCAATAATTGTATCTCTCTTAGTATTCTTATGCTAATAATGTTTTTCAAAGGTTCCAATTTGAGTGTATTAAACCAGTTAGTATTCTTTTAGGTGAACATTTACATTTTTCCTCATATCGGTGCCCTAAAAACAAATAAGATGCCTCCTTTATGAATAATATAACATATTATATGGTTGTATGAATTCCTAGGTATTCAATGATCTATTAAAGACCAAATATTTATTTGACTGTGTACTTTGATTATGTTTAGGGGAAACCTGGAAATCTTATGTGGGACACTCTAAAGTGGCACCTAAGTTACTTTTCTATATCTATGAAATTATACATTTGATATGAAAAATGATAGGTTTAGTGATTATATTGATGGTATTGTTTTCTATGGTAATGACACAAACCTTCATACTTGTAATCTACTCATAGGTTTTTTATTTATAGAATATGGAGGAATGGTCTCTTAGAAATGAAACATATAATTTTTTGTTGAACTCTTCACTATAGAGGATTAGTTTATAGCCTTAACTAAAGCTGTCGAGGATGATATATGATAAAGAGGCTTTATTACTATGCTATCATTGTCTTATGATAGAATTAATGTCCACTATGATATCTAATATACTCATTATTTATCTAAAAACTATGTTTTTCTTGGTATATTGAAGCACATCGGCATTAAACATCATTTTTTGAGGGATGTTATAGAATATAGGATAGTGTGTGTCGCAAAGATACACACTAGATACAATTAGGATGATATTTTACCTAAGTAAATTTCTATTTACTATATTCAAACATTGTTTAAAGTTGATGAATTTGATCCCAATTCCATAATTTTGGTAATGATAACACCATTCCAAATTCATTTAACTACAAGGTGGAGATTTTTTATACTATGCCTTATATATATGTTGTACTTAAATTTATTGATTTTTATATTGTGATATTTTATTATTCATTAATTAAGACTATTTAATTCTTTAAATATTTTATCATCATGAAAATGACTTATATGGGCACTATTTCTATAGCTTGATTCATTCAAATCACCTTGTATTTAATTCACCTAGTTAATTTTCCCTTATGTTAAGTGGTTTAACCTATACCACAGATCATACTTATCCAAAAACACTAGATTTACATTACAGTGATTATTGTGGATTTATTGATCCACATCACCCTCATTATGGACTATTTAATACCTCTACATGTCGTAATTCACTGGTCCACCCAAAGTTATTTGAACCAACTCTTTGATATGGGCTATCTTCATGACTTACTTTTCATTGTTTTCACCGGTGTCACATAACCCTTCCCTAATATTCCAAAATGTATCTTTGAAACCTCATCCATTACATTCAATATTTCAATTAATTAATTGAGTTTTCTTCCATTGTGATTTGAGAGGACTTTGAGAGTTTTTTCATGTGAATTTAGGGAATATACTCTTAAAATGGGTAAACCATGGTTTCCAGTCCATCCACACTTCCCTTGATATTTTCTATTTTGATCCGTGTAACTAGATATTTTTTTATGAAGAATAAATTTAATATAAATATATCTTGGGTATAATAGGACCACACACAAGAAGAGATCTTCAACTCTTGAATTTTTTCCCTTTTTCCACGTTTTGGTGAAGGAATATGGTACTGTGAGTCATTATTATTTTTATTACTGGTTATTTTTGATCTTGTAACCTCTTTCGGTGTATGAATATGTTCATACCAGAGTTGATAGCATTAAATACCCCATAATGGATTCACCACCACCACATGGTTCAATAGGGTTATCCTCCTTAGATATTTTCTGCAATCTACCTTCTTGGAATTATAGTTTTTAAATTCCTGTTAGTTTGTTTCATAGTAATTTAATAAAAAACTAGAATGGTGTTTCCATTGTGCATGTAGTATCACTATGATACCATAAACATTATATCTTGGTGTTAATTAATTTTTTATATTTTCTTCTTTCTTTTCATGAAATTCAGATGTTGGATCTTTTATTATTTGAAATTAATTTACATTTTTAATAAACAAAATGATTTATCTGATCAATTTAAAACCCAAAATTATTATTAATTAAATCCTTGTCTATTCTGGAGGATAACCACAATAATGTTTCTACTATATTTTGATAATTAAAACTCCCTTTCATTTTATTAATTCCAGCATGCATATGATTTACGTGCCTCACACCATGTAAATGAACCAGACTAGTAATATTAATATACATTATTGATGGATTTAATGATGAACATGAGTGAAGGAAGTGATACTACAGTGTCAATTTAATAAGTAGAATAGACAAATGGAGTTTAATTTTGAATGGGGGATAAATACTGATTCGTAATTTGAATTCATTCCAAGAATTATCGACAAAAATAAAGAGAGGTGGGAATTTAAATATAAAGGGGTATTTATCCTTACTGGTCCAAGAATGATGAAATTATTGGAATTTCGATCAATGTGAATTATAGTTAACCAAGGAAATCTAGTTGAGGGTAAAATTTCTAGTTTAATAGTTATTGCTTTTTATATATTGGAGTTATTATTTTTAGGCTGTCTCCCACTAGTCAATATCAAATCCAATTTTATGCACATGTCAAGAACTCAATGAAACTATTATATAGAGTTTTTTTTAAGGAACTCAGATTATACATTTTCACCACTAGTATGAATTTAGTGTACAAGTCTGAGTATTATCAAAAACAATTGTGGAAATATATTTTTTTTATGGATATCAAAGAGTTTCTCATTTATATTGTTCATAATGCATATATTTTTCTTGAGTGAATGCCTTATTAAAATCCTAGTATACCACTACTCACTCCTCACTCAAGATACCCAATAAATAAGAGACAAATTATTTCAATTTGGGAATATAATAGTCTTAGAAGAGTTTTTTGAAGTCATTGAGGAAGGATATAATCATTCAATACCACTTGGAAAAATAGAGGACAAATTTTTTTTACCTCTCTTTCAATAAATAGTTCCAATCAACTCTTAAAAAAAAGGATTTCTTTCTACTGGGGGAGTCTCTAAGGAATAAAATTATTCTATATTCTCTAATTTCATGAAATAAAATTTATTTTGGTTTTTTTTCTATCTTTATATTTTATCGTTCTTGTCTCATCTTCAAGATTTATGGAATTTAGTTTTTAAATAGATTTTTAGGTTTTCATTTTTTAAATACTAAATCATTATAATTTTACTATTAAGAGAATATATTTATTTTTGGTCTCATAGTTTGGTTTACTTGTGGTTTGTTCTATCTGGGCGTTATTGTGTATGGAATTTGGGATTAAGGGGAAATATCAAGGTAGGGTGATCAAATATCGCTTTATCCTAATAATGTTGCGATATTTGTTCCTTGAAATTGATTTAGGCAAATTGGATGGATATGTCAATATAGATTTTTTCTAATTTGTGTGATTTCTCAAATATTTTATTTGTTATTTATTTGCAACTAATATTCCCCAAAATTTCTACTTTTACCTTGTTCTATTAATGTCCATTAAATTTTATACACTAGTCATGATTTTCAAGACTTCCACATAACTTAGGATGTCCACATATCCCACCATGTATTCCACCCCTCATGTTGTATACCATAAAATCATTACCACGATGATTCCACTTATACTTTAATGTATTTAAACCCATAAGTTGTGGAGTTATTTTAGGTTTTTCTTTGAGTATCATATAATAGAGATAATAAGAGATAAGACCTCCACACTACAAGTCAATGATTTATTTTTAAACATATTCTAGTCATCCTCTTGGGTGGAGAGTTCATGACATGAAGGATTTTTATGTACTACCATATTTTCATGAATCGTTATCACTACAATCTAGATTGTCCCTTCTAATGATAAATTCTCAGGTTAATGGTGTAGGCCTGAGCATATAAGGTTCCCTTTGTCTTTTTTTATCAATTTTCATCATAATATTTCTTATTATTTTTTTTTTCTCATTCTATGGGGTGTTAGCATGATTGAGTTTTTCTTTCTTGAGGTGTGTGTTCCTATCCTTAGTATTTGTTTCCTCATGAGTCTATGTAGTGAAAATAGCCTCATGCACAAATAGATGTTGTGGTATGTATGAATTAATATTAGTTACTTAATATATATTTGTGTGATTATTATTATTCTTATTTTCCATATTAATATATTATGGAGGTGGTGTTCTTATCATGCACATGGGACCAATACGGATCAAATAACATAAATACTCATGTTTTTTAATTTTATACAATTTCCTTTCATACATCTTCGTTTTCCTGTTTCATTATACTTTTGTACTAATTTTTATTATCAATTTTTTATGAACACAACCAAATATAGTTCCCTTACTACATCTATTAGGCAGGGGCTTCCTATCATCAGACCCACCCTTCCCTGAAAATTCGTATCAGGGATTGTAATCATAACATCTTATTTTGTCAGTTAAGTTAAAATTTGATAATTTTGATGGCTATAATTATTTTAACATGTAGAGAGTTAAAATGAATGTTATGATTGTCCACAATAGACTTATGGATTCATTACATGGTCTTAATAAAATGGTCATGACTATTTTTATTTATATATTTCTGGATACAACATACATTGGCATTAAACCTATAATTTTATAAAAATCCAATTATTCATTACTCTTAACAATAAGAGACAAGGTATTGCACGAGGTTCCTTGTGAAACTACTCCTAAATCAATTTTACTAAAGATCAGAAAAATATATATGAATTAAGGTTTTTTTATTTCTCTATATAATATTACGATACTTTATAATTTTTAGAAAATCCCTAGTACTTATATTCATGTTCGTCTTCACATGTTTAATATGGGCTTTCATAACATAGCTAATATAGACAATCAAATAAAGGATAGAGATCAGACTATATTTCATTTATCCTACCATGATAAGTTTTTTAATTATATAAAATATTCCATGATTAATGATAGAGATTCAATAACATTATAATAGTTTAATATTTTCATGTTGTCTCATGATATTTATAAAAATGGATTGAAGGGTGATGGTAGTGGAGTCAAAATTGAACCCCCTTTGATAAACATTGGAGTTCATTTAAAAAATTATTGGAATGAAAAAAGGATAAAAACAAATTTATAATCTTTTAGTGATTTGAGTGTGGTAAACATAATCATGTTAAGAGATACTTCCTTGATTTAAAAACAAAGGATAGTATGGAATTGTTTAATATTACATGCTTTAGTTTTGGAAATGTAGATTTTCTATGAATTTTATTTAGTATCCCATAGTTTGATTTAGGCATATACAACATGTAGTATTTCTCCTACATTCATGTTGATGCTCATTTTTCGTCACAGATTCTAAATGAAATGAAAATTGAAATACCTCAAACAAAGAAGATTCATCCTTTGAATAAACTTCAAAAAAATAGAAAGGGATAAACAAGGAGAACATTTCCCAGAGGTTGCACAAGATCCATCATGGTCACGCAAGTATAATTGCACACTGCCCAAATGGTCACGTAGGTGACTTGCGCGCCCTTTTTGAAAATTGCCCAGGGTCTTTTTCCAGCCTATAAATACCCCTGGTGGGCCCCCCATTTGAGGAGTATTTTTTTCAGAATTCAGATACAGAGCTCTGAACGCCCAAGTCACTTCTTCATGTCTTCCAAACACTTCTAAGGTAATTATTTATCTAGAATGGAAGGTCTAAACAAGAGGAATAAGATCTATGTGTTAGAATTCACTAACACTTGTGTGCCTAAATGTTTTACCCTTAAGGGAAATGAAAACACTTTAGTGCCTCCTTAACTATTCATTGAATCTTGCGCACCAATCTTTTGGAAATACCTTGGGATAATTCTAAAGTCTTTGGTCAAGTATCTCCCAAGTATATATGTGTAACTCAAGTATACTACCGCTGCCAAGACTTGTGCGCCCATGCAGTACTTGTACGACCCCCAGGAATTGTGTGCCCTTCTATTTTTTGGGTTCCTTTCCTTC
The DNA here is from genome assembly GCA_963277665.1 of Viscum album. Classification (NCBI taxonomy): domain Eukaryota; kingdom Viridiplantae; phylum Streptophyta; class Magnoliopsida; order Santalales; family Viscaceae; genus Viscum; species Viscum album. The sequence continues at coordinate 1,336,258,859 of OY728163.1, read as the reverse complement.
CCATTTCACCTCTCTTATACCTATCCATCTCTCCTCTTCAGTATTAAGCCTTTAAAATTTTCTCCAAAGCCATTTATGGCAAGATTTCCTAGTTGGATTCCTTATCTTAATGTAATTTTGTGGAACATATCTCAAAACCTAGTGATTTACAAATCATTATATCACTAAAGTTAGAGAGTTCATTCATTAAACCTCATCCTCTATGTTGAGAGAATCATTAATTTGGGCCTCCTTTTTTGGAGTAATCCCCAGTCCAAATTCTCATTAATTTGGGAATCCTCCTTAGGAGTAAGCCCCAAGTCCTCATTAATTTTGGCCTCCTTTTCAGGAGTAAGCCCCAAGTCCCCTAATTTGGGAATCATCCTTAGGAGTAATCCACAGTCATAATTTTCTTAACCTGGGCTTCCTTCTCAGGTGTAATCCCACATCTTAAAGTTCCCAAATACGGGCATCCTCCACAGAAGTAAGCCCCATCCCTGGATCTCTTAACTTGGGTTTCCTCTTCAGGAATAATCCCCAGTCTAAAAGTCTACATATATGGGATTCCTTCTTAGGAGTATGCTCCAAGTCGGTTAACTTGGGCTTCCTTCTTAGGAGTGAGCCCGAGTCTCAAAGTCTAAAAATATGGGATTCTTTCTTAGGAGTAATCCCCAAGTCCCTTAACCTGGGATTCCTTCTCAGGAGTAAGCCCCGGTGTTAATTTTCTTTAACTAGTCTTAATTTAATTTTGATCTGGGATTCCTTCTTAGGAGTAAAACCCAATCATGAGTCCCCTCCTATTTGGGCATCTTCCTTAAGAGTAAGACCCAAGATAGAGTACCCAAATCTCGATGAAGTACATATACCTTTATGGACCTTGTTCCTGGATTTCATCCCTGAAGTAAATCATAATCCTCATCTATTTTAGGCAGTTATACACACATAAGTCCTAAATCATTGCATCATTTGCGGAACAATTTTATGGTTTCATCAATACCTCTTGTTTCTCACACTGAACATGACTCATGTGATCTTAGAGTGTAAAAGTAATCATGACATATTTCTTTTGAGCCATCATTCATGAATAAACAAAATACTCCCTTTCTCAAACTAATTCGGTTCAGATTGATTTTCCAAAACAAAGCATACATAGGTAGCCCATCAGCGTGTACGATCTTAACTCTGAAATAATCCATGTCCTTCTGAATGACAATAAACCTCAAGTGCCCCACTAAGTGGCTTTAAAACCAGTATGGTTATCATAATGACCAAGATAATTTTACGTATTGAAGGATTCCATTGACTAAGAATCTCTAACAAATACAACTGATTCTCTATCTATGAAGAACCGTAAATACATATAAAATATTCTCTAAGTTTCCTACATATTTAATCATTGATTGTCAGATCTAAAGGAAATATCATTTTATACCTGGTAATTTAATAAGGATTCATGAACATAAAAATAAATCTATAAAGAGAGTCCCGGATTAGAAAATAATTCCCCTCAAAATGGTGTGATGAGTCGACCTTCGATCCTCTCGACCAATGCAAATTCCTAAGCCTCATTAGTTCACAACTAATGAACACCTACCTTTGGAAAGTAGGTTAAAATGGATATGGAATCATTGGATGTTTTCGGTTCTATGAACAAACCCATTAGAAACCATTTGGAATGTTTTAATCTTAAATCAATGAGATCATCCCCAATTCTAGAGGAAACAAAAAATGGTGAAACCGACGTGATTCCTTAACCAAGTTAAAATGATGCCTTGATTATTTGTTAGGCCCCTATTTAAACTCAATGAGAGGGCCAAAAAAGAAATCAATAACATATTTTCTCATCCAAAAGATGTAGTGGCCGAACTTATCTTGATTATTTCTGTTATATCAAACTTGCAATCTCATCCAACATCTTCTACATTATGAGAATGGATTTTCTTAAATCCACATCTGTGAAAGCCTCTGTTGTGAAAACCTCTACTGTGAATGCCACTGCTGCTACTCCTACTGGATCGTCGTCCACTCTGAGGACGACATCACCTACTCAGCGTCTTCAACGTTGGGTATCAAATGCACTGGTTAAACAGTACTGTCAAAATGGTGATATTCCGACTCTGGAGGCTTCTCGAAAAGCCCTCTAAGTCAATAATTCATCCTGGTCATCCAGATAGTGATGACCAGTGATCAAGAAGAATGCGGTGCTAACCACATTATCCAACCATTTCAGGCCATTATTGCCGGAACAAAGTCATCATTCACTCCCATATTTTGAGTATGTGAATGAGCAGGTACCTCAGGGACATAATTCAAGGAGACAAGAGTCCTTTCCAAGGGCTCCCATCAACAATCACCGCCAGACTCGTGCGGCAGTGTGCCCTCAACATGATGAGGGTATCAACTCCAAGCGTTCGGCTCAGGTTCCTTGAACGCAAGAAGGAAAGATGAATTGCCAGAGGTGAAATCTGATCAACAGTGAGAAGGATCTCATCTATGCCATCTCCAGAGAAGTCCATCAACCTAACTTGGTGCCAAGCAACGAGCGGGCACACATACCCGTCCGTTTTAATTCCGCTGTCCAGCAAACTCATCTGGCAGCATTACACCAATCCCGCCAGGCAATTCCGACAGACTACTATAGATATGAACATAAATCTATTTATAAATCATCAGCTAGTTAGTAGGCTCATCTGACTACATAAGATAGATCTTGTCAACCATGTTTGGCGGAGTGCAATCAGAAGGCACATACACCTACTAATATAGATCAATCCTACCAATAGTCTCGTTTTGTATCATTCGGAGAAGTCAGTCAGAAAGCTCCGGCGAAAAACAGAAGGAAAACTCAACTCTCTACCCCTACACATGAGTACTTTTAGGATTCACTGGTAGGAAAAGGAGGACATGAGCAGGCACATACACATACTCCAAGAACAAAATGGACATATATCCCCGTTCTAGAAGCTAAAGTCACCAATAATATTCTATCAATGTTGAAAGAGCAGAACAAAATCCATTCTCATATTCGGGATGCCTTCCAGGATATTATAACATCTTCAGTAGCATCTCAGGGAAAGAGTCATAAATCTATCCCTACCAGTGGAGTTAAACATCAATAGTTCACTCAAGAAAAGACACACACATATGTTCTAGTCCTATAGGGTTGTGAGGATTACTCCCCCATATCATATGGACAACCAAGTCAGGCACATACACCTGGTTTAAGGGGAGATAATCAGCCTAGCCTGATCATTTCTCCGGAATAGGCACACACACCTACCAAATTGAGTAGGAAGGCGTCTAAGAAGAAGACCCGCCTAGCATAATCAAGAAATCAAGGTCCAATATGTAACAAGGACTTAATCAATGCTAGGGTTCTTCATACACTCAGACAACTATCTGTTGAAACTCAAGATTCTACTCTCTCAGTTCCGAATAGTGGGAACAATAATTCTGAAGGTCTGCACCCAACACTTCCTCATGAAGGCTTTCTTCATGACAATTCAGTGGATATCAAAGATTCATCTTCAGATGAGAGCCACGAGAACCCTCTATGTGGTCAGAATATCAAGGACCAAAATGTTTCATCTTTTGCTGTAACCCAGCCTGGTGGTCCTCCCCATGATGATGAATTTAGCTGCGAAAGCCCCCTCCACAGTAGTACTTTGCATTGTCCCGAAATTCTTTAGACGACAATTAAGTGATGATAAAGCCCTCTTATCTTAACACACATGAAAAAGTAAATCCATTCATGTTTGATGCTTTACCATCAGAAAGTGAAATACTTTCTCTTTCAGAAGATAGCCCAGGGTGTATGTCATTCTCCGAACCACCCCTGGGTCATTCATCTTACAGTTTGATTAATGGATTCTCTACCAGTCATGTTGAATCTGATGAAGAAATAAGAAAGCACCAGCTCTGGTCTAAATAGGTAGAAGAATCTTCATTAATTGATGAAGAGTAAATGCTGAACCTGAGAAAACAATAGGAGAAAGGTGATGTGCTAGTCATGTTTTGGCCTCTAGCTAACTCTCAATATGACATTCTAGAGATGTTGATGGAAGATGGAATTCATGATATTCATCTCAACATATGGAAAAATCATTGTCAATTTAAAAATAAAGTATTATATTATGATGAATTTGAAAATCATGTTATGATAATAGAAGGGTTAAAACATCAGATTGATTTGGAATCTCTATCAGTCTCTCGATATCCGAAGGCTGAAGAACAGCAGAGAGACCTTAAATGTTCATGCCTTGGCGCACTATTAATATTGTGCCAGTTAATTTCCAATGCCCCATCTGGTATTCATATCAGGGGATGGGGTGTTCATTCAACAGTATATTTCACTGTATTATCCAGTAAGCAAAGCCTGCTGAAAATGGTCTCATGCATTGTTATTTCCCTTGGTCGTCCATAGTCAATGGGATTTGTTTGTAATAAAAATATTGCCCAAGAACATGCCTCAACTAGTTCTTCATAAAATCAAGAATATAGAGAACAAGTTTTTGAATTACACCTGCATCAGGCAAACAAGAATATAGAACATGCCTATCATTTGGAGGAAGAACATAACCATGTGACAGAAGTGTCAGAAATCATCTGATGGTCTTTTGAGCCGGGAGAAAAAAGTGGATGCAGGTTGATGCATCCATCTAATTTCTAGACTAAGGTTCGCAAGATCAGGAGAGATTTCATGGTAGTCTCAAATATAACATGTCAAGATCCGCCCCATATTTCCAGACCGAGGACTCTTTTAACTCAACCCTCAGAATCACCAAATAGGATTCTAGGATTTTAGAAAAGACAGTAGGAACAGCCCTAGTCCACCAGACTGGGGACTTTTTCAAATCCTCAATCCCTCCCTCAAGGAAAGTCAATCTTCTCTCGATTTGGGAATAAGACACAATAGGAACAAAGAGCCAAATTATCAGGAGATTCTCTCCAAATTAGGGTTCATCAAGATGTTCCTGAGGGATCGAATCAAATGAAGGCAATGTCTCATCAAAGTCATAGAAGAAGAAAATATCACAGAAATGCTGATAGAAGGGATGTGATGCGTTATACATCAATTAATGTCATCAATGCTGTTGTTTCTAATCTACCAGATGAGGCTCAATCTGAGGGATCAGATGAAGAGGTTCATTCTCAAGAAGTTGTATGCATAGACACAAATGAAGAAGGTTTTCATACATGAAATCGAAGGCTTACTCAAAACCTAGGTAATCCTTCAAGTAACCCACTTCCCCCTCTCCTAAAAGATTCCAATATGGGGAAAAGAAATAACCAAGTTACAAACCCTTCCTATAGAGAAGGCCAATTGCTCTCAGTAGAGAAAATATTTTCACAACAAGAGGAAGAAATGAAGGAATTGAAGAGGTTGAACGCATAACTACTTCAACGTAGTCTTCCTCCTAAGCGTGATGGAGTCAGTCAGCCAAGGAAATTTGTTTCAGCTACTAATATAGATCAAGAATATCCCCCTCTATCAGTACACCCTTACATGTCTAATCCTATGGGTCAAGTGCAACAACAATTGAGGGTGCTACCATCAGTTGCAGTACCAGCCACTATACCTGTCCAAACGCCAATTATTGCACCTACCCATGTCCAAGGTCAACCAGATGTTTCTCAAAAGATTATAACTACCATTGAGCCACTAACAGCTCGGTTAGAGGCTATGGATGGGAAGCGTCCACAGGTTCAACCAGAAAAGAGAGCTTACCCTGAATGGGTAGATTCAATCCCTCACCCATCAAGTTTTGGGAACCCGGTATTCCCTATTTTCAATGGATCAGGAAATCCTGGAATGAATTTGACACATTACATGTCTCTTTGCAATCCTATGATGGGAACTCTAGAACAACAAGAAGCAGTGAAATAGAGATGCTTCGTGCAAACCATGCAAGGACCAAATTCTGTCTAGTATACAAGCTTTCAATCTCAGTCAATTACCGGGTGGGAGGATATTTGTCAACAATTTCTTCATCAATTCAGTTCAACATTGCCAAAGTCAATAGTTTTTTATCTTACAAACTGTAAGAAAAGGGACAATGAAAGGGTTTCAGATTTCATTTCTCACTAAAAGGGATTAACATATTCTCTAAGCATAGGACACCCTCAAGAAGAGTTGTTTCAAATATATGTGGCGAATTTATGTGATGAGTTGTGTACACCGCTGATCCCTGTGAAATACATAGGAGGTTTTCGAGACCTTACTTCAATCGCTCAACAGATAGAAGATTATCTTATAATGACTAAGGATAAAGATCGTATAATTCCATCAGCTCCAGGAAGGAGAATGGGTAATGTAGAAACTGATATAGTTATGCTTAAACAAGCACCTGTACCTACTTCTACATCAAACACATCATCTTCTCGAAGGGATCCACCTCCTGAGCACCAAAAATAGAGGTTGTTTCGTCAGGATGATCAAATATATCAAAGACGAAAACAATTTGAGGATTTTAAAAGAAAAGTTTACTCTTTCTGAAATAAACATGTTCCTGGTTATTTCATTTTGGCTTTGGAAAATAATTTGGTCCAATTGCCAAGGCCCAAGAGGAAAAACAAGGAAGGAGATGAAGATCGTCCCAACTATTTCCTATTTCATCAAATTTTTGGGCATCCCATTTAGGAGTATTTTTTTTCAAGGACCTCCTGAAAAAAATGATCTATTTGGGGAAATTCAAACTGAAAGGTTCTTCAGCTCAGGTAGGATGTGTTACTACTACAGTTCCAGAGGAGGAAGGTGAGTGGAAAGAAGTTATGAACAAAAATTCAAAAAATATGATGATTGGATGGTCAGAAATACAATCAACCAAACTCATGCTATTTTGAAAACACAATTGAAGAAACGAAATGTGCCTTCTGCCATGAATGCCGCTGAAAAACCCTCTTCATCAGAGGAAAAATCCTCAAACAAACTCATTAATTCTATGAAAAAGGAACAATCTGATGAAGATTAGTATGTGTCAAAGCCTATGTTGTCTTTGACTTTGGCAGATTTTATTCCATCTACTTCAAAGAAACGTGAACCACCCCACCAAACGGCACAACCTAAATAGGTTAATCAGGTAGAGTCTTCATCAGAAGAAGAGTTGATCGTCAGTTCTGTTAATATGAATCAATTAACAGATCCATATTCTAGTCACAGTTATTATTTTGATGAGCCCAAATTCCCTATATCAAATTGAGGAATCAGAGGCAGTTCCAGAGGTTCAGGATACAGAGGAACACGTGGATCTTTTAGTGACCACTATTATAATTCTACCCCTGCTAGAAATTTTTATGCAGAAGAAAATTGTGGTAGATCCCTTCAACAAGCTCAAAAAGAACAAGCAAGTTCTTCTACCCAAGGTAGACTCAGTCCTGGCACAATTATTCTGGAAGATCAGTTGAAGGTTCCATGTTCTTCCTCCCAACAAGTTAATAGACCTAATCGGTCTAATCAGCCAAATCCAGGAGTATTACCAACTCTTATCCCGGTACATGATGCATCAAATTACAAAGCATCATCCTTCAAGTCACCTACTAAACCACATGATCCAGTTGGGAAATGCAGACCTTTGGATCAAAAGTATGATATATTGAAACACCTGGCCCATCTACCAGCCAAGTTATCAATTCTGGATGCCTTGAATTTATCAAAGAATCTTCGGGAGGCACTCATCGAGGATTTTTCAAGTACTCAGGAGTTTGAGACTGAAATTGATGCAGTTGAAGTCTACCATGTAGAGAATAGTCCTGTAGAATTCCATGCAGTAATATCCTTTACTGATAATGATGAAGATGATGTCATGCATGGACATATTAGACATTTGTACTTATCTGGAAAGGTCAATGGCGCATATATCCACAGAGCATTAATAGATAATGGTTTAGGAGTCAACCTCATTCCCATTCATACACTTTTTCGATTGAGCCTCACAGAATCAGATTTATCTCCTTTATATATGATGTTACAAGGATATGATAAAAATGAACAAGAACCACTAGGCGAGATTACACTCAGAACATTGTTTAGAGATCTTGTGTCCAATTCAGATTTCGTGGTTTTCGATCAGAACTCAGCTTTCAACATCATGCTTGGTAGACCCTGGCTACATCAACATGCTGCTATCCCATAATCATACCATCAATGTTTCCAATATTGTTTTGATGGAGAGGTTGGGACATTCTATGGTGGTAAGTCCCCGATTAAGACATGTCAATAACAATACATTGAGGCATAATTCTACAACATGAAGGGAAAGGAGGAATCCACAACAAAAGAGATTACCAAAGTCAATGCTATGTATGGTTTGGAAAAGATCCCAGTAAACCCATTAGCACATGTGAGTACATATTATGTGTTTCCTATCAGTCAAATTGATAGGATATATCCAAATCAAAATACTCTTATTGAAACCTCCATAATGTCAACCACGACACTCATGACCGATAGCATGGTAGAAAGTGGTGATCCACCCAGTAATGATGAAAGCTCAAATGGAGATGTCATTATTTAATCTACTGAAATCCAGCAAGTCTACACATTGCCAATGAGGCCAGAAGAAGTTATAGAAATGATAGAGGTTAACGATGATGTCAATTCTCAATCCATCATCTCCTATTTATTACCCAAAGAAGACCCTTCATCATCAATTGGGTTGGAAATGGAAGCTTCTTCTTCAGGATGTGAAAATTTTAACGTCCCTTCTGATCATGAAAATTCTTCTTCATCATCTACTATCCAAGTAGAAACAGAGGAAATAAAACATGTTGAAAAAGAAGAGGAAGATCTCAGGGATGCTCCTCCACCATTTGAAGAGGGTATCTCTTCTACTGTGGTTGAAATCCGAGAAATAAATATGGGTACAAAAGAAGATCCACACCCCACTTTAATTTGTGCGGCTATGATTCATGAAGAGCAAGAGATGAATATTTCCTTTTTAGAGAAAAATCATGACATATTTTCTTCGAAATATATAGAGATGCAAGGACCTGATCCTGATGTTTCCATTCATTGTTTGGGATTTCCAGAAGAACATCAAGGATTCAAAAAAGCTGCTAGAAGAACACACCCAACCTATGCTTCCAAAATTGAGGTTGAAGTGGATAATCTCATGAAAGATAACTTCATTATATATGTTCAATGTCCCATGTGGTTGGATAATATTTTCCCAGTGAAAAAGAAGAATGGGAAAATTAGAGTTTTCATTGATTTCAGAGATCTTAATCGGCATTATCCTAAGGATGATTTTCCAGATACTATTATAGAACTATTAATTGATGCAACAACTATCTATGAAGCACTTTCCTTCATGGATGGATATTCTGGATTTAATCAAACGTAAATGGCTCCAGAAGATGAGAAATCTACAGCCTTGAGAGCCCCTTAGGATGTGTTTTGCTATCGGGAAATTCCCTTTGTCTTAAAGAATGCAGGCGCAACATATCAGCGTGATATGCATTGTATCTTCAAACCCTTTTAGGGAAGTTTGTTGAATGTTATGTGGACGATTTTGTGGTCAAATCCAAACAACGTTCTAATAACTTGGCTGATTTGGAAGTCATATTCAGAAAGCTTCAACAACATAATTTGAAGATGAACCCCTTAAAATGTGATTTTGGGGTAACCTTAGAAATATTTCTCGGCTTTTTTGTACGCCATCATGGTATTGAAGTCTATCCTGAGAAGACCCAGACAATCCTTGGTATGTCACCTCCTCTAAATTTGAAATAATTAAGAAGAATTCATGGAAATTTAGCCAATATTCGGCGTTTCATCACCAATTTGGCAGGAAAAAGTTTACCCTTCACCAAATTGATGAAGAAAGGAGTCACTTACTAGTGGACTTAATAATGTCAAGAGGCATTCGGTATTCTCAAGAAATACTACTTGATTCCACTGGTACTTATGCCACCTATTGATGGAAGACCACTTATCCTCTATGTGATAGATTTAGAGTGATCATTGGGTTCCTTTATTTCCACGAAGAATCATGTTGGGAATGAAAACAACCTCTACTATCTCAGTTGGACTATGCTTGAAGCAGAAACCCGATATTCAAGTATTGAAAAGTGCTGCATAGCATTAATCTTTTCAGTTCATAAATTGAGACACTACCTGAAACATCACGAGGTCCAGTGTCTCGCAATAACCCGCTCAAATTTATCCTTAGTCGTCCAATTCTTACAGGACGTCTGGCAAGGTGGGCAGTCATTTTGCAGTAGTTTGACATTCAGTATGTGTCTCAAAAGGCAATAAATGGCCAAGATCTGGCTAATTTCAACGATAAACACCCTTCAGTGGAAGACACATCTTCAGATATTGAAATTCTAGATTATGAAGTCTTCTCAATTCAAGATAGTCTTCAGGTATGGGAAATGTATATTGATGGTGCTTCCAGAAGGCCAACATGGAAGAAAATGGAAAATCCTAAATTCAACAAAGTTGGCTTAGGAATTGTACTCATTTCTCCAGAAAAGACAGTGTTAACTTATTACTTCTCATTTTTGGGAGGTGGTATAAATAATGAATCATAATACCAAGCTATTATTGTAGGATTGGAGTTGGCGCTTCAAGGAAAAGGGAATCACTTTATGGTCAAAGGTGATTCAGACCTGGTAATCAAACAAGTCAATGGGGATTATAAAATCACAAAAGAAGAATTAATCCCTTTGTATGATTACGTCAGAGAGTTAATTATGGAATTCCCTTCAGAACCGACATTTTATTATGTCCCAAGATCACAAAATGCTCAAGATGAGGCATTGGATAATATAGCCACAGGTCTGGCAGATCCAAATCGGGACAAAACAACCATCAGTATTTCCCACCATCATACAATTTCACATTATGTTCCAACCAGAATATAAGAGATCAATGAAATTATTCCCATTCCTGGACCATATGGTTATACTACAGGATGGATGACACCTATCAGGGAATACCTTCATAATGCAACACGTCCACATGATAGAGCCTAGAAAGAACAAATTTGGTGGGCTGTGGTCAATTTTACTCTTTTTGATAGCCCAGACCACGTAGTGAAAATTCTCTACAAGCGTGGTTTTTATGGAGTTCTCTTTAGATGCATTGATGGGGAAGAGACAATGGCTGTCATGAATGAAGTGCATATAGAAGTCTGTGGTGCCCACCAGTCTGGACATAGACTGTTTGATCAGATTTGAAGGCTTTGATACTTTTGGCCTTAAATGATACAAAATTGTGTTGATTTCACAAAGAATTTTCATTCATTCCAAGTACATGCCAACTTCATTCATCAACCACCAGGGTTTCTTCATGAAACTAAATAATCCTGGACATTTTCCACATGGGGAATGGATGTGGTGGGACCTTACCCTTCTGCTATGGTGAAGCAGTTTAAGTATATTCTTACTACTACTGACTTCTTTTCCAAATGGTTAGAGGAAAATCATCTTAAATAAGTTAGTTCTAAAATAATTATTAGCTTCATTAAGTATAACATCATTACCAGATTTGGTGTCCCTAATACCATATTGACAGACAATGGCACCAACTTCTATTCATCTGAGATGAAGAAGTTGTATCAAGAATACAACATCAAATCCAATCATTCATCTCGGTATAATGAAGCAGCCAATGGATAGATAAAATCCTTAAACAATACTCTATTAAATATACTACAAAAGATGGTGGATAAAGATAAGAGGTCATGGCCTGATAAACACTTTCATGCTTTATGGGATTATCGGACCACCACCCGCACTACAACACAGTCTACTCCATATTCACTGGTATATGGAACATAAGCAGTCTTGCCCATTGAAGTTAAATTACCTTCGCTCAGAGTAGCCATTTGTGATCAATCATCTACATAATAGAAATCTCAAAAGTTATTGGAAGAATTTGAACGGTTACATTAGAAAATATTGTGCACTCTGCACCACTTGGAATTCTTTAAGAATCGAATAGCATGAGCATTCAACAAAAAAGTTCATCTTCGTTCATTCGTTCAGGGAGAATTGGTATTAGTTCTCAGAACTCCAATTATCCCAGGAAAGAAACCTCCTAAGCTTGAACCAATGTTGGAAGGACCATATTCAACACAGAAAGTATATTCCAATTGATCTTATTCTTTAATCTCAATGGATGGAGAACTCATCACTACTCCAACCAATGCCATATTTCTGAAGAAATAATTTGTACAAACACGAAATACACCATCAACGGTCCATGCATATGACCTTAAACTATTTTCATGTCCCTGACGTCCAGCACGACATTAAACTGCACCACCCAGGGTCCATGCATATTATTTTAATATACTGGCACTTACGTCCAAAATGACGTTAAACTGTGACATCGAGACTAAATGACGGTAAATTGTACAGAAGCCCCTTACGTCCAGCAAGATGTTCAACTGCATAACCAACGGTACATGCATATGACCTTAAACTATTATCACATTCATCCAACAAGACGCTAAACTGTATCGTCCTTTTTTCATCCAACATGACGTTCAACTGTGAAAAATTCCTTAATACATCCAACATGACGTTAAAATTTGTCCTATTATTTCCATACTACATGACATTAAACTGCATAGTCCTCTTTTTTCCAACATGACATTAAATTTTATTATCCCCATCGTCCTAACTACATGATGCTAAACTATATGGAAATCCCTTAATACGTCGTACATGAAGTTAAACTGTATTTTTGTCCCTACTACATGACACTAAACTGTGTAGCACCAATAGTCCTAATTGCATGACTTTAAACTGCATAGTCCCTTCATATGTCCTAATGACGTTAAACTGTGCATCGTTAAGGTTGTTGTTACCTCTTGTTTCTCACACTGAGTATGACTCACATGAGTTTAGAGAAAATTTCAACCATAACACCCTCTTTGGGACGCTAACCACACGTAGGCCCCAACATTATTTTTTAGGTCATTGTCCCAAAAAACAATTTGATCACTAATTCATTATTTAATTGAACTACGCGGACTTTCATCCTTCCCTTCCAGGATGGGTATGTATGCAACCTCCCAAGGTTTAAGCCCAAAAACAATCTCTTCACATCGGTTCACCTTCATCTCATATGATGTTGATAGGTGAAACCGCTCCCAGAATCAATATCTTTACACTGGTTCACCTTCTTCCTTACAATACAACGTTAAATTTTACAACACTTTTTCCTGTATGACAATAAACTACAATATTCTTTGATATCCTCACATGAGAGGGAATCATTGTTTACATTGATTTTCAATCATGTTATATTAAAAAAACAATGTGCATACATGGAAATACCTGAACCTTTTATCTTTGGTTAAATCATGATTGCACTAAAGTCCCCTTTCACCCTTCACATGTACAGACCAAATTTGAGTAGAGGGTATTTCTAGAACTACGTGGGCTTGATTAACATCCTTATGGGATACGTAGGAATTTTAGAGTGTCCCTCGAATCCAGTCCCAAGTCTTTTGGGCCTAACCTCAAATTCCACTTTCAGTCCCCTCGCTGAAATGTCCCCATGAAAACACACACTATGTATTTCTTATAATGATCCAAGATCTATGACCTAAAAAAGATCTCTCATACTTTCATCCCACACAACGTTAAGCTGTATTTCAAGAACTATGTATGACATGATTCTCATCCTTATGGGATACGTAGTGAAGTCTAGTATTTCAATTCAAGACCCAGCCACAATGTGATTGTGGTTAGCATTGATCAATGTATCTTAACATACATTGAACAATATCCATTTTTATGTGTCATAAATCTTAACCTTAAAAATTTTCTTATCTTCAAAACCCTTTTCTTAACTTCTAATCACAAAAGGCTTGATACCCAAGAGTTCTTTTTCCTGACCATTTAGAATGTTCCCTTATGCGGCCTTGCATAATTAGTCTACATAACGGACCTATCATCCAAAAGATGCTATTATTTTACAATGAAGCCAATACCCATAGGTGGCCCTGCATAATTCAACCCCCTAATGAGTTTGTTAAATAGTGGTAACTTCATTCTTGGGAGGAAAACCTCTTTTTTTCTTTATTTGTCTTAATGATAATATGTAGTGATTTGAAAAAAATAGCCATCCTTATCATATTTTTCCCATATTCCATTTCATGATCTAAAAGTATTCAAGTCTATGGTTTATATATTCCTTCCCTATTTTTGGGTAAGACCTTTGTAGGAGTAACATTAATCCAATTCTCAAACAATCTTGATTGAAAATATCTTCTCCATATTCAAGTACCTCTTTCCATACAGCAGACTCTATACATTGGAAATGTTGAATCCCCATAAACATTCACTGGCTTCTTATCAATAGAAAAGTAAATTTCCGATAGTTCTTTTTCCTGACTATGCAGCACATGCCCTTAAGAGGCCTTGCATAAGTAGTCTACATAATGGACCAATCATCCAAAAGAAGCTATTTATTTTACTATGCTGCCAATGCCATCAGTTGGCCCGAAAAAATTCAACCCCCTAATAGGTTTGTTAAATAATGGCATATTCATTCTTGGGAACTAATTATTCTAATACCTTTTAGCCATTTTCATATCATTCCTCATATTCAAATTTTCTTAAGTCGTAGTTTACATATTTTCCCTCATACATGAGCATGGTAATATGTTTTCAGATAAATTATCAAGGAAATGAGTCAATTTTAATCCATTTCATTCAAAGCTATTTCGACCTTAATCATTTGTCTCCTTGTGTCTGATGTGCATGACATTAAACTGCCCACAAAAGACAAGGTAACTCTGAATAAAAGTCAAGTTCCAGCTCACTAAACATACATTTTGTATGATTTAGGTAATATTGACCAATTAAAAGATTAAATGTTTGTAGGGTTATTTATAATAATCCTAGTAAAAATAAAACTATACTTACTATGCCCATTGTCTTAGGTAAAAATCTAAAGCAAGTAGAAAAGGAAAATTCGTGCAAAAATGATTGTAGATGAAATTTTTTTTTCATTTGGTGTATAAGAGATTAGAAGGACATCCACAAATTGGAGTCTCTTCTCTTTTCCAGGAAATTACAAGAGGCTATCAATATAATTCTTCACTTGCTGAACAGCATCCCGAGCTTCATCAGCAGCTACCTGAAGCTCATGCACCCGACCAACTTCACTCTTTTCAGCCAGATGGAGTGATTTATTGGCATCTGTGATGGCTTTCATACCACTCGTTTGAGCTCCCTCCAGTGAATTATTATGTTGGTCAACTTATCTATTAACACCATATAACTGTTGCTGAAGGTGCTTCTGCTGGACGACTTTATCTTTGACCTTATGCTTCAACTCCTTCATTTTGGTAGCATAATCAATTCAACTCGGGATACCGCAGCCTCAATTTCGCTGATATTGACTGACAGATTCATCATCGTCAGATATTCACGGAACTTTTGCTCCTGCTCCCTTTTTAAGATGACATGTTTCACCGTGGTATGGATCTCTTGATATCCAAAACCGCCAAGTCCTATCCTGACAAATAGGGACGAAAATCCAGAAATCATTGATAACATATCTTCAAGAGGAACTTTAGATATGATTTTCGATATGTTGTTCCATGCCTTGAGTCATGTAAAAGAGTAGTGCCTTAAGCACCTCTATGTCTGATTTGACATCATCATCACAGGGGGGCATGTAATCTGGGATTAGTGCACTTAAGAAAGTTCCAAGTTCTACTCCTTCCCCCCTGGCCCTGGTTTCTTTGCCTTCTACTACTGTTTGGGAGGAAGTTGAGACATTACCTCCAGATGTAGCCATTGATGTTGATGGCCCTGTTTGATCAATTAAATGTATGGTTAGTTTCATTGAACAATTAAAGTTGGTTGTCTATCTTTAAAACTCTATACAATCATTACCGAACAGTAGATCAACAGCTTTAGAAGACTCCTCCCCATATTTCCCAGTTTCAACATGATATTCAAGACGGGTCTCTGGAGGGTTTCTTGGGTTTAGCTCCACTTGAGCTAATGTTTCAGAAATGGTATGGTTGACATCAATGTCCACACCCTCTTCAGGCATTGGCAGTTCAGTAGCTTCTTTGGATGGAACTGAATAATATTTTTAGTCATGATTAGAAGTGTAAATTATAAGAAACTTTATTGGACGAAGGATAACACTCATGCCCAATATCTTATAAATCACATGATAAGTTAGCATGATCAAAATATTTTTCGAAAAAAATTCCAAGATTCATCATTTCATCTAATGATATTACAGAATCCTACTTAGTCTCACCAGTGGGGGCATTTGATATGTCTTCTTGGAAACCCTCATTCTGCGGCCCCTGACCCTGGACAGCTTCTTCAAGAAGGATGGCAGACTTAGTTTCCACGACCCCCAATTATTCTGGTGCAGGTGTTATACCTAAAATATCACATAATGGAAGTTAGTTTATGTTTTCATTCAACATTTAATGAAACATTATATGAAGCATTGTTAAATTACCAGATGCAAGCTCTTCTCTACTTGTAGAAGCAGCAGAAGCAGTATTGGGAATATATGTTGGCGCTTTTTCAGAAGCTGCCAAGTCATCCTGAATTTCAGTTTGTTCCACATCACCCTCTGTGGTCCTCAAAGGAGAATCAATCATCTCCCTCATAGGGGAAATTGAATAATCCCTTACATTCCCGAGGAAAATGCGAAATCTTTTCATGGTTTAAGACTCATGATTATCCGAAGGACTTGACACTACTGATGAAGCATTTAGTTTTTGACTTCTTCCTCCGACGCATTTGTCCCTCTGGATTTTTTGGAGTGTCAGAAGTCTCCATTATATGTACCTGAATCAGAGAATGGAAATCCATGTCCAACTCTTCATCCATGGCATGTTGTCCTGGAGATATCTCGCCCGACTCACGAGGAGATTCAGCAGCATCCTCGATGGCAGTACCACCATGGCTATATTGTGGTGAAGAAACTATAGTAGTTACTTTCCTTGAAATCTCTAGGATAAAGGAATTATTTTCCTTGAGTAACAAAGAATTGACTGAAATCAAGTGTCAAAGTAAATAAGGAAATAAAACATACATTTTCAGGAGCCACATACCCATGCCACTCCTCATCAGTGGTGCCATGATCCATCATTTCCATCACCCTCTTGGTGATATGGATATAATCTTTGGTGGTATGTATATAGGTCCTAAACTCTTTGACATAAGATATTACTTCATCAGGGTTATCCTTGAAATGAATATTTGCAGGAGCATGAAGAGTCTCTATTCCAGGAAGATGTATCCCTTCACATAGCTCCAGCCAGATAGTTTCAGTATCGTAGTATGCATCCCGCCATATCTGGATGGCCTCTGGTCATAGATATAATGGTGTACTAGAAGGCTGTGAAGAGGGTCCTACAACCTTGGATTTTAATATTTTTCTAGCTCCTGCAACTACAAAAGGAGAATGAAAACTTGTTACTCTATAAAGTTACTATCCATTAAATTGCCTCAATAAAGTAACTCACCATGATTTGATGGAGTGACTCTCTAGATTCTGACAGGAGGATTATATATGGCACGTGGCCGCTTTGACACATGTTGTCTCTCCTGAGAATCTCATGAATCAGCCTCGGTTGAAGAACTCGGTGAACTTGCATCAGGAGTGGATGAATCACCTGCCACCTGAATTGTTTCATTCTCAATGGCTCTCTTCTTCTTCGCCACCCGATAAACATGCTTATTCAATATTGCCTTATGATATGATGCTACCCCATTTTCAGCATACCATATTGCCAAATTGCTTACCTCTTCAGCATCTGGTAAGTCAAAAAACTTCCCCAATCCTTTCTATAGCCATTAGCAACCATAGTTTTCAGGAAACCATTGGATGATGCTCTGACCTGACATGAACTGGAGGAGATACAACTGTTGTCAGCAGACACATGAATTGGTGTTCAAATATATATGGAGCATGGGCCTCACATATAATTTCCCCACCAATTTTGGTGGCCAGTACACAATCTCTACAGGACAGCATGTAAGACCTTTGTTCCAAGTTGGCTGATCCATCGTCAAAAAATATCCCTATCGGTGGATTTCCATAGAGAAAGAAGTGGAATTCCTTATGCATACCCAGTCTTGGCCTAATATGATAGGCATTGAGGGATAAAGGAAAAACTCTATAGAGGTCTTGAACAGACGGCCAGAAAGAACTTCCATGAATCTGTATTCTGTTCTGAACAACTTATGTTCAGATGTGAGTGGCAATCTATCCCCATAAAACATGGAATGGTCCCACTAATCTCAAAGGATACATACCCATATAGAAATAGAGTAAGCTCTTGTGAATCTTTTCCAAAACTGGGGTATCAAACCCCACCATCTTCCTCTCAGCCAACTTGTCTTCAATAACGAAGGTCCCTAGCGTAACGCCTCCCTTTGAATCTCTGACTGGAAAAAGATAGACACTGACCCATAAGGCTAAAAATCCTTCCATATGGGTCTTCTCTAGGATTTTATGATTCACTTCATACCCCCATTTCTAAAACTCTCCTACTTCCAAAGTCGGTCAGAATGTTCCAGGAGAACCTCTCTTATCCGCTCTAGGGCAGCTGGTAGGACGAGTACATGTGGGCCCCTTTTCCCTCTTCTTCTTGAAGAAACACACCCATCCATTCCCTTGGCTGAATATCCCTTCTAGAATGAGTCTTTGAAGTCTTTGAGATTTTGAGCTTATGATAAATCTTCAATAATTCTCGAACCAAATCCGGAGTCTTCTCCAGATCATTCATGGTTTCCTTTGGAGGGATGAATTCGTCATACTTATCACCCAAAATTGGAACCCCTGAGATCTTGTATACATCCCACAAAATAATGCCTACTTCATGCATGGGTTAGATGGAAGGAATTAGTTTTTGGACTTCAGTGGCTATGCAACTCCGGTGAAAAATTATCATTCCTATAAACATATGTCTATACAGCCCAAACGGCTTCATAAATTGCATCTCCATTCAAATCCTCGACAGACTCTTCACAAGTTTGTCACACCCAGTTAGCCCATATCCATGTTGGCTTCACGCCTACTCCAGAACGGGATTACCATTTCTCCTTCCAGACATTGGATTGATCCATCTGAGAATTTCAAAAGATTGAGGGATAACAATGTGGTTGCAGCTCAGGTTTGTGAGGTTTTAGATATGGTGCACATGAGCTATGATGCATTATATAGGCTTTCATTACGGTTTCAGCATTAGAAAATGTTCCTACAATTGAGACATTTTATGAAGAAAAGTTAGTATATGACTTAAACCAGGAATGAGGGAGATAGTTCTTTGCCTCTGGAATATTGACATCTTGCAAATGACCATGGCCATACAGTGGCAGATAGATGTTGTGCGGGGAATTAATATGATGATTCTTCAAGTACTTGGCTAATTTTGGGATAGTACTTTCACAGGTGGAATAGTAACAATGGGAAACGATGTCCATCATATCATCAATTCATTTTCTTGCTATTTTATCAGGCGTTCCGATTATCTTGGGAACCATTAGATCTGCACAAAAGTTGAATCATTAACTCTTAAATTAAGTTTATTTTTCATAAAATTTTTTAAGGAATTTGAAAAATTGGCTAAGGAATTTAGGCGTGCGAGTCCCATAGTTGGCACACAAGTCTCCTTCTGTCACTCAAGTAGTGGGCACACATGTATCACCGCGCAAGTCCAAATACCTTAACAGAAGCACAACGCAAGAAACAAGAAGAGAAGACGAGCGAAATCCGAGAGTCCACTTGCACACTGAGAACAAAACAAAACAAGCGAGAGACAGTTTCTTTGTGCAAAGTGAGGCCATCTATTTATAGATGAGGCCATACCCCTACGTGCCGGACCCTGCGCACCCTAATCCCATTAGCACGCCATACCATGCGCGCCCTATTTTCTTTTTGTTTCTCATCTTCCTCAAAGTCAAATCCTCATTCCTTTCTGGATCCAACTCTGAGGGGGGAATTTTTTGACTCTCCTTTTTCAACACAAAGTCTAAAAGAAATGAAAAGGGAAATACCTCAAACAAAGAAGATTCATCCTTTGAATAAGCATCAAAAAAAGGGAAAGGGATGAACAAGGATAACATTGCCCATAGGTTGCACATGTTCCAGCATGGTCACACAAGTATACTTGCGCATGACCCAAATGGTCATGCAGGTAACTTGCGTGCCTTCTTTGAAAATCACCCTGGGTCTTCTCTAGTCTATAAATACCCACGGTGGCTACCCCATTTGATGAGGATTTTTTTTCCAGAATTCAGATATAAAGCTCTGAACACCCAAGTCTCTTCTTCAAGTCTTCCGAACACTTCCAAGGTAATTATCTACCTATAATGGATGTTCTAAAGAATATGAATAAGGTCTAAGTGTTATAATTAACTAACACTTGCGTGCCTATGTATTTTACCCTTAAGGGAAATGGACACACTTACACGCCTCTTTACCTACCCATTGAAACTTGTGCACCACTCTTCTGGAAATACCTCGGGATAATTCTAAAGTCTTTGGTCAAGGATCTCCCATGTATATATGTGTCGCGCAAGTATACTTTCTCAACCAAGACTTGCACACCCTTGTAGTACTTACGTGACCCTAGAAGACTTGTGCACCCTTCTATTTTTTGGGTGCCCTTCCTACCCATTTCACCTCTCTTATACCTATCCTTCTCTCCTCTTCAGGATTAAGCCTTCAGAATTATCTCCAAAGCCATTTAGGGAATTATTTCCTTGTTGTCTTACTTATCTGAAAAGAATTATACGGAACATCTCTCAAAACCTAGTTATTTACACATATTTATATAACTAAAGTTAGATATTTCATTCATTCATCCTCATCCTCTATGATGAGAGAATCATTAATTTGGACCTCCTTTTAAAGAGTAAGCCCTAGTCCAAATTCTCATTAATTTGTGCATCCTCCTTAGGAATAAGCCCCTATTCCTCACTAATTTGGGCCTCCTTTTCAAGTGTATGCCCTAAGTCCTCATTAATTTGGGCCTCCTATTCAGGATTAATCCCCATTTCCACTAATTTGGGAATCCTCCCTAAGAGTAAGCCCCATAAATAATTCCCTTACCCTGGTCTTCCTTATCAAGAGTAATCCCTAGTCTTAATGTTCCCAAATATGGGCATCCTCCTCAGGAGTAAGCCCCAACCATGGTTATCTTAACCCGGGATTCCTCTTTAGGAATAAGTCCACGTCTAAAAGTCTACAAATATGGGCTTCCTTATTTGGAGTAATCCCCATGTCCCTTAACCTGGTCTTCCTTTTCAAGAGTAAGACCGAGTCTTAATGTCTACAAATATGGGCTTCCTTCTTAGGAGTAAGCCCCAAGTCCCTTAACCTGGGCTTCCTTCTCAGGAGTTAGCCACAGTCTTAATTTCTCTTAACCAGTCTTAATTTACTTTTGATCTAGGCTTCCTTTTTGGGAGTAAAACCCAATCATGAGTCTCCTCCTAATTTGGACATCTTCCTCAGGAGTAAGACCCAAGTTAGAGTACCCAAATCTCCATGAATTACATATACTTTTATGGAGCTTATTCCTAAATTTATTCCCTGAATTAAATCTTAATCCTCATCTATTTTGGGCAGTCATACATATATATTCTCGACATCATTGCATCTTATGTGGAACAATTGTCTTGTTTCACCAATACCTCTTGTTCCTCACATCGAGCATGACTCCTGTGAGATTAGACTATAAATGTAATCATGACATCTTTCTTTCGAGCCATCAATCATTCATAAACATCATACTCCATTACTCGAACTACATGGGTTGTGATTCCTTTTCCAAAACAAATTATACGTAGTTATCCAATCAGTGGGTACAATCCCAACTCTGAAATAATCCATGTCCTTCTGAATGAAAAAAAACAACAAGTGCCCCACTGAGTGGCTTTAAAACCAGTATGGTTATCATAATGACCAAGAGACATTTATGTATTGAAGGATACCATTGACTAAGAATATCTAGAAAATATAGATGATTCTCTATCGATGAAGAACCTTGGATACATATAAATGATTCTCTAAATTTCCTACATATGTAATCATTGATTGTCAGATCTGAAGGAAACCTCATTTTATAAATGGTAATACTATAAGGATTCATGAAAAAAAACTTAAATCTATAAAGTGAGTCTCGGAGTAGACAATAATTCCCCTCAAAAAGGTGTGATGAGTCTGATCTCCCATCCTCTCGACCAATGCAAATTCCTGTGCCTCATCAGTTCACAACTAATGAGTGCCAACCTTTGTAAAGTAGGTTCAAATGGATATGGAATCATTGGATGTTTCTGGTTCTACGAACAAACCTGTTAGAAACCATATTAAATGTTTGAATCTTAAATCAATGAGATCATCCCCAATTCCAGAGGAAACTATTCATATGGGTATCCTTGGATGGAATTTTTAGGGGATCCTTGTTAGAAGAGAGGTTGAGGTGGGGATGGGAAAAGACGTTGTGGATCTTGTAGATAATTATCCTCCTTCTGGAATCCATGTTTTTGTTGTTGTGTGTATCTACTGCCATTTTTTATTATATTAATTGAGCATTGTTGGGTTTTCATTATGACTTCCTTTTGATTCCATCATGAAAGGTTCTTCATTATTCTTAGATATATGTGTGTCCTTTGCATTTAATTTGTTTTTATTTTCGTGTAAATATAGGTAGTGCAGTTAATATCTACTGTAATGATGCTTATTGGTTTTATTTTTTATTTCTGTCAATGTTTTATTAGTATTTTTAGGATTACATGGGTTGTTTGGATTGAATATGATTCTATAAATCACAGAAAAATGGATATTAATATTGGGAAAATATTTTTTTGACAAAGGATTTTTATATATAAAAATATACTCAATCCAATCATCAAAACTGATAGAAGAAAATCACATTTATTTGTGTTTTTTTTATTTTTATTTCCAATGGTATATATTTTTTGAATCTAGTTTTCAAATTGTTTTTTTTTTATTTTTTCCAAGATAAATCATTTTATTTTTATTACAAGAAAAATAATTTTGGGGGGGCTCTTGGTTCTGTTTCCTTATGATTTTTCCTTGCGATTAGTGTTTGTTAGGAAATGTTGTATTGGTAATTTCTTCGGTTGGGTGGTCACACCTTGCATGATCTTGGTGATGCTTTGATGTTCTTACCGTGAAGTTTCTTTTGGGAAATTTAATGAATATATTGATATATCTATATGATTATTCAAGTGATTTCTCACACTTTTTATTTACACATGATCTACATTGAATATCACTCGACCTCTCTACTACTAAAATGTGATAACCATGACTATTAGATGTTGTCAAGACTACACTGTTTCTCAAGCCTTCAACTTTTCATGATCTATTCACCTTTCTAACCTTAGATACCACCCTTGACATAATCTTCTATGTAATTGTTACCTTTCTACTTCCACTTTTGAGGCATCGCCTTCATATCCTATGTCTCATGGCTCATTGCTATTTTCTGTGAGTTATAGAGAGTATAGGGAATGTGAGAGAGGACCTTTGCACTTCCTTTCAAAGGTGTATCTTGAACTATGTACCATTAATCCTCTCTAGTGTAGAGTTATTTAAATGAATGTTCAATATGGACCCAAGTATTTTCAAGAAGAACTTTCCCTAAAATCTTGATTATCCATTTTGATAAACACTTCTCAGGCTCTTTGTGTAGGTCTGGTCTTGAAATGTATTCTTTGTTTTGTTTCATCATTTATACAATGCATTTTTTTCTTCTTCCCATTTCTTATGTTATAAATCTATGATGGGTTAGTGTGTGTGATTCCATCATACATTGGGGTATATGATACCATTATCAGTGTTGGTTACAAGTTGAATCTCTAGAGTGACAAGGGTCTAATGCATGGATAACTTCTATGGACCACATGTGTTTCTCTATATTTCATATTAACTGATTATATTCATTATTTCTTTCTTTCATAATAATAAATCAGGGTGGTGGTTTTATTTTCGTGAAAATTGGACCAATGAGGTCTGAATCACATAAATACCATTGTTCTTTGCTTTCCTGTATTTTTATTTTTTATCTTCTTATTTTATTTCATTCTCCTTCCATATACCATTCCATATTTATTTTTGAAAAACATCACCAAATATATTTTCCAAATTTCCACTATTGGATCCGGGATTCCATTCATTAGACATGACCTACCGCAACGCGTGATTTTCTATTTTTTCTTCATGTTTTCTTCTCCCATAGTGTTTGTGAATTAATAACCTATGAAATAGACAGATGGTATTCTTTTCTACTCTAAAATAGTGTAAATTTTATATTTCATTGAGTTTTAAAATATTCTTAATGTCTACCGTTATTCCAATTACAAATTTCACAATGAATTACGATAAAGAGATCTTATAGGTTATTTTTTCCTAGATATTGTGTTCTTCAACCACATTTTCATCTTGGTTTTCACTTCAAAAAATATTTCTAGATCAATATTGGTGTTCACTATGTGGTGAGTGCTTTGTATTTCACCAAGTGATCACATTTTCGAGGGAGACATCCTGATGAGAGGTGGTTTATTTTTGAGATATTTATTATAGTTTGAAAGGAATTAACATACTAGAGATGAAATATAATATTATTTTTCCATAATTCAATGTGAGGATGGTGGTTTGTGTCATGAGATCAATCACTCTTTTTATTTCGTCCAATTATAGATATTTAAGACAATAGTATTATTATTATTAACCCCATGTAGGATGAACTCTTGAGGCATTGGATTAGTTCGAACTAACATCATTTTTACTAACTTTTTTTCCCTCATGTTATCTCTTTACTCCATTCATCACTATTCCTTTTGTTCTACCTTTCACAACTTTTGTAACTCTCCTCACCAAACATGATTTACATTCTTTTTAATTATATTAAAAACATTATAGCATCCCCATCCTGGGTTAAACCGAACTGGTTCCCCGAGCACGGATGTTACATGATGTCAAGAACACCTCCCCATACGCCATAGGTTGAAAACTAGTGGTGAGGTTCTAAAAAATAATGTGGGGAGACTATACCATATTTCTAAAAGTAATCCATAATAGATAAAGTATGAAATAACAGAAAAATAAATAAATAATAAATAATAAATATGCATGACCAAACATTTAACAAAACTAGGTATAAGCCCACAACCAATTCGTAAAAATGTTATTTCATTCCATATAGATCAAAGTGTATGGAAAACCAAAAACAAACCAAAATAAAATAATAAAAAATATGTCCCTACTAAATGTATGGATCCTTAATTCCTGCACATCCCATGCCCAATTCAACCCTCTAGCATTGGTCCCTTTCCCTTATTGTGACCTACAACCATGAAATTTGATCAAGTACTAAAAACTATTCTTAGAATGTTGTGTGTATAAATTAGTAGGTCACCACCAATGTTTTCTATAAAATAACCAGTCTAAATAGATATTTTATGTGAGTACCAAATTTAATAACATGTTAAACAAGAAATAAACTAGGTTCCATTAGTTAACAATATTCACTTAAACCATTTTCATAACACATTATGTAGAATATGCATTTCATCAATTACACTACGAACTATGCTGATCAACTACAATGAATAAATGGATAATTCAAGTTCCCTATCTCACTAGGGAAAATATTTTACAAACAATTCCATCACACTTGTGTTGGTGCCTCAGTCCAGGTAGTCTCATCCGATGAAACCATTAGCGGCATGGAACATTAGTCAAACTCCATAACTAATGCATTCTAGGGGTGTGGTATAAAGCCTTAGTTCAACCCAACCCATTGGCATAAAACTTAAATTGAATATCCCAAAAGCCAAATAAACATTATAACATGATCTTTTAACCACAATACATTTACCAAACAAAAACCTAAATAATTTAAGACATTCAACATTCCAAAAAAATTCATTCAACAAAAAATCCATCATTATGCCTTAGCCATTTTACACTTTCTGTTTTACATTCTTTAACCCATTCAACTCATGTACTATTTATATGCCTTATTAAATTAGTGTGGTTTATCATTTACAATCTAAAACTCTTTTGACCCATTTATCAGCATACCATAAATACATTATTCCATGTTAACAACAAAACAATTACCATTAGTTTCACTTCATTACCACATTTAAATGTCAACACATTCATTATGGCATCAATGTCATAGAAATTTAATTCTACACTTAAAATTTCAATTACCATATTGAATAAGCATCTCACCCCATGGGTGACCCTTAACATGGTCAACTCATCCTCAGCCCATCCCATGGGGATCATGAGGTGTTCAATTAAACATTTACCCAAAAAAATTATCAATTCTACCAAGTAAATCTGGATTGTCAACATAACCACACCAAACCACATTCTCCATAAACATAAATAACCAAAAAAACTATGGTATATAACTTATAGAACACCTAACTTTATATTTATGATTAATTTTCTCCCATACACAGGTTGGAAACTATTTGAATATTCTTGGCTATTTTAATAAAAACGTATTTAAAATTATACCAAATGGATGTCAAATCTATTTTCCTCAATGTTATCCTTAAGGAGGGAGTACCCATTCATAAATTGGATGGGTTTATTATTGTTCAAAATTATATAAAGGTGATACAATTAATGAATTATTTGTTTAAGTTATGTAAATCACCGTGGACCTCGTATTTAATGTTGAATAAATACCTAAGAAATCCTTTTTTAGATATATAGACTTGATCAGACCTCTACATAAAGAAAGAGAATGATCGAAGGATGTTTGGTCTCATATATGTCGAGGACATAATATTTGATGATTGGAAAAAGAACGATGCATTTTTTTCGATCATATGAGAAATGATATCGAGATATCTATGATTCATAATTCAAACATATTATTTTATTTATATGTTAATCAAGGAAATCATAACACATTAAATTCTCAATCAAAATATGAAAAGAAATTACACAAGTTATTTGTTATTGAATATTCCAAACCATTAACAACATTGATCGCTATATGGATGAATTTTTTAAAATTTAATGGTTGAAAAAAAGTAGATGTCGTGGAATTTAGGTATTGGGAGCCTATTATACCTCACAACAACATGACCCTACATTGGATTTGATATATTTCAAGTTTCATAGTACAAGTGATGTTCTAAAGAGTGCCCCATGATATCAGGGATGATGTTATTTCAATATATCTAAAAACTGTGAATTTTGGGTTGTTTTATTATAGGATAGTGCAATTGGGGTTATTGGGATACATGGATGTTGGATGGGACGGTTAAGTAAATAACCAAGGGAAATAAGTGATATCAAAAAACCTAAATTTCATTTGAGTCCATGTTTCATTTGACCCGTGTATCATTCAATCTGTGGATTCAAGCCCTAGAATTGTTGGAGTCTTTATTCTAGCCTTCATCCGAGCTCAGATTCATGAGTGAGGAGTGTCGGTAGCAGGTGGCATCCATAGAGAGCTTCAGATATTGTGAACTGGGTCAAGATGGAACACTTTTACCAACCTTTCAAAAAAGCAACAATATAGATAAATTTTATTACTGCTACATTAATAATATTTTATAAGAGGAATATTTATCAGTACTTTTTAGCACTAATAAATCTCTACATTTATAATTGTTAAAAACACGATCAAATATTTCTTTTATCATCACATATAACTTAAGTGCTCAAAAAATTTATAATCCTAAGTATAAATAAAAAATTGAAAATATATTTATATAATTATATATATTTAAAAAAAATTATACATATAAATATAGTAAATATATTCTTTATTTAAATATTTTTATCATATTTTTATAATTATTTAAATATATAATTATTTATTTATACTTATATAAATACTTTTCAAAAAAATAATATGTATACCATTATATATATTTATATATTTATATATTTATATATAATAAATCTATATAAATATATTTATTGTAAATATATTCTTTATTTAGATAAAAATATGACTATTTTATAATTAATTAAATATATACAATTAATTATTTATAATTATTTAAATATTTTTTTATAAAATAATATTTATTTATTTATAATTACAAATTTATAAATATATTAAATATAAATTTATAAATATATTTATTTATTAAAAAAATTTAAAAATATTTTTTTAACATTATTAGTGAATTTTTAATATTAAGTGCATGCATGTTAAGAATGAGTGAAATTGAATAATTAAAAATGAGTACACTATAACAACATTAAAAAAATGGACATGTTTTATTAATTAAATATAAATTATTAAACAAATATGGATATAGATTGAAATAATGATGACTACATATTGAAAATATTGAATCATAGTAAAAAATTCAATAAATAAATAATATAAATTGATTAAATTCCCAAAATAAATAAAAAATATAGCATATTAAAAAGTATAAATAATACATAACGTTAATAATATTAATAATAAATAAATAAAAATTACTGATTCAAAACATAATATATTAAATGTTTCATGTTATAAATAAATTCTAAAATTAATTCTAAAATTTGAATATATTGCCTAAATATTAGGTGTTTGTGCTTCAATATAAGAATTCATTAATTTCGTAAATATTTCCATATAATCATTGTATATAAAAATACATTAATTATATATATGTTTGTGTAATCAATATAACACTTCTTTAATCTATGTTAAATTGAAAAATAAAATAGCATTCAATTATGTCCATTACTCGAATCAATTAGTTAGTATTTTTAATTCATATTAATTTTTAATTATAAACCATTATTCACTGAAGACATTAATTATTAGGTGTAAATAATAAAAATTATGTATTATATAAATCATATTTATATACATTCATATATATATATATATTATAATATTTATTAACATTGTCATTAATTATTTAATTAATAAAATTTTACAAATTTTCTCAATTGACTTATTTGTAATTTTTATTTTTTTATTTTTCATTTAACATATATTTATATATTTAATATGTATTATTATAATTTATATATAGTTTAATCAGTATAATCGTTTTTATCAATTATTATTTAATTGATATATTTTTTAATATTTATTGGAAGAAACGATTATTTATTTATTTAATTTTTTCATTTTTTTATTTTGTCTACCCTTTTTCTATATTGAAAAAGAACTAACAAAGAATCAATTTACGGGAGCCAAAAATAAAGCGTTGATAAAGTTAACATTTACAATAGCTAAAAATTAAGAACTCATAAAGGATACATTTTATTATTGATAAAAAAAGTGCTGATAAAAGGTTTCCTTTATCAACACATGTTTTAGTGTAGATATATTCCACCTTTATCATCACATTTTGCTAGAATTGATAAAGGTCGGAGTTGGTAAAGGCCTTTTTTGTAGTAGTGAACTATGATATGGTAGTATCTCACTTTGATTAAAGGGTGTGGTAGCTAGAGAGCATTAGGTTGAGTGAGTATTGACCAGGTATGCGTTGACCCATCTCACTATAGTGACCCCTTTAAATAGGTTGTGAGGATGCTCCTTGAGTATCACACATTTACTCGTGTGTTAAAATACATCGATAAATGAAATGTTTTCAATTATGTATTCATATGGTGAATGGATTAATCTTTAAAATGTTTCATCTTATGAAATGTTTCAATCATGAATGGCTATTTTAAAATTCTTGAACATTAACTCAAAGATTTAGAATTCCGTACACAAATCTATTGTACCATGAGTTTCATACGATAAAATCATCAGTACTATGATATGCCATGACATATAAGACAACTGGTCATGGTAGTAGCATTGACATTCATATATCACAATTAATGATATGACTAAACAAAATCTTGTATGCTTGTAATACATTCCAAATGATATCCTATATTTACGCATATGATATAGATATCATACATTATATACGTTCAGATTTAGGAAATATCTCTATCAATCTACCTCTTTCACAAACGCCTCATTGATTTTGTCCCATTTCTACCTATATTTTATCATAAATAACAACTTTTGAAACCATATCCCAAAATCCATTGTACATAACATCCAAAAAAATGGAAATTTCTCGTAAATATCATCTTATATTTAATCAAATTAAATACCTTTGGAATACCCATTCCAAAATCCTTCTTGATTAACACGAAAATTCTTTTAGAGCATTTCTCATAGTTAAAATCAATCCCCATTCAAACATCAAACTGTGACCCCATGGATCTTTTTTGTTTTGAAAATAAATAAGAATTCTAAAATATATAAATGTAAAAAAATAGTGACCTCTAGAAAAGAAAATATTCTATACAATATATAAAGCGATCAGGTGTGATCTTCAACGAATGCTTGTATCTATATACATGTGTCTACCATCAACATCAAATACAAGAATTCATTTTCATATGACCCCTATATCCTATATGTTGATTAAATAAGGGGAATAAGTATTTCCAGTTCCACATAGCCACTTTCACATTCTCAGTTCTATGCAGATAGACAAACAATGTTGTTGAATAGATTGCATGTTATTCACCATTATGAACGAACACCTCACATACCCCTCAGCAGATAGATAATCACATCCAATGTGAAATCTATGTACAATAACAAACTTTCTCAGTCTATCTAAAATGATGGCCTAGATGTTATTCTGATCATATAAAGGAAAAGAATCTCATATTGGTTAATCTCTAACCAATGAAATGATCAGCAATATACCCAACCAACCCAAATTAGCTAAGTCTCAAGGATTGTATAAGAAAGGTATAATAGTATGAAGGTTTTCAAGATAGGTTCCTTTCCAACCTCATATGGTAGGTACTCAAAAATGGAAAATACACCACTAGTTTACAATTATATACTATATAACACTACGACTGTTATAGACTTAGTGTTCCATCTAGCATACAAAACCCTGTTTTTTCCACAAGCGATGTGGGAGGGGGTGAATTATCAAACATAAAATAATCAGATTCATTTAAAATATAATTAAAAATTCATTCAAAAAAATGATAAACAATACAATCATAATCAATAAGTGATGTATATTTTTGACGAGTGTATAAATAATAAGTAAAAGAGATAACAGAAGAGATTCTATAGTGATTTGGATCCAAATGATCATGCATTAACTATTTATACTCTCATCCCAAGAGTATGTATATCCACTATGATATATATAAATTTTAATGAGGTCAGAAACTATTTATGATATATCTTTTATGCCCCTAGAGAAACAAGCTCTATAGGGACTCTTATGGGTACAGACAGAATCCATCCTTTTTCTAGAGCAGATCCGTCCCAAACCATCCAAGTGTAGTCTTAACCTAAACCCTTTCATTTTTAAGTGGAGAAATAACAAACCATTCCATTTATGGGATTATTCAAAACCAATCACTTTACTTATTTTCAATAATTTTTTAACCCACACGTACATTTTAATTTAGGTATAACTAGTGTATAAGACAAACCATAAAACATTATACTATAGAAAATACTTCTACACGAAATATAAAATAGTTAAATGTGTGTATGTATTTTGATGGTGTTGCTGGTATTGAAACAATGATCATTTGACCATCACGTGTATCTCTAGGTAAACCTATATGGTTGTATGTAAATAATCGGATCACTTGAACTCCATAGAACTTTAGTTCCTTATATGGAACATCCCACAAAACTTCCCAAAGCATCAAATTTTATAAAATAAACCACAATGGATAAATGCCTTCAATTAAAACTCCTTGATCTTATTCATTAATAATAAAAATATACATCATGTGGGAGTTTCTTTAACAGTCTAAAAAACAGAACACATAAAATAATAATTCAAATAAATGAACAATATCATTACTATTAATCAGACATAGACACCCATAAATCATTTCATTAAATCCTATATAATAATAATCCTTAATTACTTTGGATAATCCCAATAATCTTGAGAAATAATTCATTTCAAATTATAAACATTTAAAATTTTAATATCATAACTGAGATTATATGTCATAACATGTGATTGATAGTCCAATTGAAAATGGTGATAAATAATTCACCATATAGTTATGATAATATGTAAGAGTATATCTTCCAAATTCGTATCTTTCAAGTACTTCTTCTAAACCCATCAAAGAACAAAACTTTCGTAATATTTATACAAAATTAACTTATAAAATATCAACTTCTAATCAATATGTAAGAGTGGTTTCCTTAGAAAAAAACATAAATGTAATATTTACTTTATATTTTATTTTTAAAAGACCAACAATTTACAAAATTTTGATACGTAAAAGTATTCTCCTCAATATATAAATATATAACAATGATTTGTAAAATTATATTCTATATTCCACTTTCTATGAAAGAGTAAGATAGTTGCCCATGTATACCAAACTCTCAATACATAGGACTAATATCTTGAAATGTAAGATTAATTTTTTCATAATTGAAAAGGTCATTCACTTTTCCACAACTTGAAACATCCAATACATAAAGGTAATAACATCAATATGTCAACGTAAAATCTCCATGAATAAAAGTTACTACTACAAAATAGAGCTTTAATAGCATTGATAAAAGTTACCCTTTATCAGCACTTTATTTATAGTGATGATAAAGGGTACCATTTATTGGTGCTTTTTTTAGCACACATGAAGGTCCAAAATAAAATTGAATAATTAAATAAATAAGAATTTATAAAAATAACAATTTTATTAATTAAATAATTATTTATAAAAATGAATAAATTGAATATACATATATATAAATTATAAACATTAATAAATAATTTATATAAAATATATAAATATGTACAATGAATAAAATATTATAAATAAACATATAAAAACAAAAAATGAGTAAATCACGATTAATATTGAACATTTTAATAATTAACTCATTATTTATTAAAATAAATATATTTAATATAAATATATATAGATTATAATTATTTATAAATACTATATATTTCATATAGTTATATAATAGGAATAAATAGTAAAAATATAAAAAAATTAAAAACAAATAAGTTATAATTATTAAACAAAAAAATACCAAATGAATAAAATACAAAATTATTAAAAAAAATATTAATGAAATAATTATTTTAAAAAATGAATAATTTTTAATATATATATATATTAATTATTAATAGTAATAAATAATTTATATTAAATATAAATATATACAAAATGAATAAAATGTAATAATTAAAAACATATTGATATCTAATTCATTTTTAATGTTGTTTAATATTTCAATTTAATATACATCAAATGTGTGTTAAATTTATTTCACATACATATTTGTAATTAATGAATTTTTATATACAATGCACCCACCCACAAATATTTACGCAATTAATGATATTTTATATAGAAACACATACACCTAATATTAATTTAATTTATTCTCATTTTCTGAATATTTTAGTTTTTCATTATAACATGATAAATTTAATAAATTATTTTTTTAATTTGTCAGTTTTATTAATTTTATTTTTAATATTATTACAGTTAGGTATTTTTAATTATTTTCAACAAATGTAGATTTATTTTAAATTTAATCATTTCTTGTTATTGATATTTACTATGATTTAGTATTTTCAATGTGTATTCATATATACTTCAGTATATATGAATATGTTTTTAATAAAATATATTTCATCAATTAAAATTATTCATTTTTCTAATATTTATAATGTGTAATGATTTTTATGTATTCAATTTAACTCATTTTTAAATTGGATGAATTTATGGTTATATGATCATTAATATTATTAAACATATATTTGAGAATAAATATTTATAAATTATAATCACATTAAATCAATGTTCACTATATTTATAAATTTATAATTATTATAAATAAATAAATATTATTTTTTTAAATGTATTTATATAATTATAAATAAATAATTATATATTTTTAAATAATTATAAATTTATAATAAATTTATTTAAATAGAAAAATTCTATATGTATATATACATATGTTAACGATGAAGCCTGAGTTTATTTGGGGAATGGGGCTACATTACAGAGAAAAGTAGGCAACATACAATGTAGAGATATACTCGATGAGACTCGAACTCAAGACCTCTCTCAGACCCACAGGGGCAGCTACTACTAAGTTGCACCTAGTGTAATATATATATATATATATATATATAATTATATAAATATATATCATAATATATATATATATTATTTTATAAAAAGTTTTCATATATTTATAAATAAATAATTATAGAATAATAATAAACATATTTTAATAATGAATATATTTACTATAGTTATATTTATATATATTTATTAAATAATTATATATATATAATGATATAAATATATTTATAATTTTAAAATTATAATAAATATATTTAAATAATGAATATATTAATGATATTTATATTTATATTTATTTATTAACTATATATAATTATATAAATATATATAATGATATACATATATTTATAATTATAAACAAATAATTATAAATGTATTAATAAATGTATTTTTACTAAATTTATAAAATTATATAGTTATAATTGTAAAAATATATATATATTAAAAATATCTATGTAATTAGAAATGAATAATTATATATTAAAATAAATATAAAATTCTAATTAATAAATATATTAATATATTTAAAATTTTTTATAATTATAATTATAAATCCATTATCAGTGCTAATGTTTTTAGCACTGATAATGGATCCTTTCATCAACACGAGAAAACATAATGGTTTTTCTGTGCTAAAAAGCACTGATAATGTACATCTTTATTAGTACTTAAAAACATTAATAAAGAGGCATTTCATCACATCTTATCAATTTATCACTGATAACAGGTATCATTATCAGCAGTTTTTTGCAAGTGTTGATAAAGGTTTCCCCAATCGATTTAAAAGAACCCTAATATGTGCTAATTTAGTCATGATTCTCAAGCTCTCATGAAAGACCCATGCTGTTGGTGCTTCTCCACAATGTTCGTTTAGACAAATCAACTCTAGAATCCAAGGAATGTTATTTTCTCATTTTCCTCTCTCATCGGTTTATTGTTTGGGTTCTGCAGTTTCAGTTTTTGCACTGTTCTCAAACATGAAGAAACATATTTAACTTCTCCCATTACTCTAGTAATGATTCTTCTCTCTCATTCTTCCTCATTATTTCCATTATTATCATCACCATAACTCATGTATCATTCAAATTTTGGGGGACACATTATTTCTATCATTATAGTCTTTGTATATTCCCAAAGAGTAACAATTTTTGTTATAAATTAATGGATATTTTGTTAAGAATATTATATTTCATCGATAAGGGAATCATCCCATCATTTACTGTAATTTAATCTTCATTTTTTCAATCATGTTACTTTCACATACTACAAAAAATTGTCCAAACACCAACTTAATATGTAGTTCAATGGTATTTATTATAATAATTTCAGTTTCCCCAAAAATATTATTTAAAAAAATATGGATTCGGACATGCTATCATTAGTTGGATAGAATAAGGTCTATATGTATATTTTCCATGTCTTTAGGTCTTCGCGTGATGTCCGTTAATGATAAAAGATTCCTAATTCCATCGAACAACTCTATTATAGGCCACCAAAATTTTTATTTCACATGTTCCTTAATTTCTTCAAAATATTGCTACATTTATATGTACATTTATTAAAAAGATTTATTAATATTAAATGCCTTTTAAAATAATGTAATGTTTTTATTGAAAGTTTGGTTCATACAATATTGATTGTCACCTTCTATTATTTGATTTTATGGTATTTTCTAAAATATTTATTTTATTAAATTTAAAAAAACACTTATATTTAGAGAATTTTATTTTTGAAATGAAATATGTTGGAATAAATAATTAAAATTTCATTTAGGTTATTTTTTTATATGAGTGCGTTTAGAGTATACTTCGGATAAACATATTTAAAAAAAAAATAAGTGATACGTTTTATTTTGTTCTAGATTTTTTTCCTTTTCTTGTTCCAATTAGATGTAAGAAATAGTATCTCATTAAATATATAAATTACATCATGATTTAATTTAAGGATAATATTATCTATTTTAATTTTAAAGTATTTATATCATGATGGATATGTAAGAGTTTATAATGTATGTCTTTTTGAGTATTTTTTAAAAATACAGAATTTATTGTTTATTAACTATAGAAATAACATAATCAAAATTTAAATAAGTCAATACTATGTAAATAACGTATATTTGTTTTGAAAATAATCAAGGAAAGTGATTGGTTTTAAATATGTTTTATTTGATTAAAAATGATTTATATAGAATTTAAATCAATTATTATGTATTACACATTCTATAATAGAAATATTTAAGTGATTATTTTGTATTATTAGTTGATTAAGGAATTGGAGGTCTATGATACCAGATTAGTTATAATTTTTATATATATCTTTAATATTTTATTTATAAAATTAAATAGTTTATAATAAATACACACACACATATATATATATATATATATGTTGATAGGATAAATATATCATTCAAATTATTTTAAATTAATCATACAAAAATATGGTTTTAATAAGATCTATGTTGTAAAAAGAACCAATAAACAGTTATAAGTGTTTTTTGACAAAGGGAACTATATGAATTATTATAAAATGTAACATCATTTTATTTCTAGACATTAAAATTTTAGGAAATGGATAAATTCAGTGACATTAATTTTGTAAGGCTTCATTTTTATCTTTGTATACATTTTTTAATGATTTTTAACTAATGTATTTTTTTACTTGTCTAATAATTTGTTATATAGGGTATTTTTTAATATTATTGTATTAAATGTAACATGTAACAATTTTTTTTTGTAAAATTTGGATAAATCTCAACTTATAATATTTTCTTTGAATAATCACTTTACATTATTTTATGTTTTTATTAATATACCACTCAATGTACGATTATAAAATATATTAATCATAAATACTTGTGTGGATATGAGAAAAATAATTTCAATAATGTATTAAAATATTATCGGTATTACGTGAGGGATTGGTATGGTATGTTATAATTTGATATAATATTGACTTTTTACATATTTATAGAGTGATAGGGTTAGGTGTATGTGAAATTGGTGTTGTGGGTTGTTCTTCTGTATGGTTTTTCTGAGTTTAAGTTTAAGAAATGTATTGTGGAACCCATTGTGTAGTTCTTTCCTAAGGGAACCAATTTATGTTAAGAAAAACCCATTTTTAAAATTTGTTTCCTAATAAAAATTACTATGTTATACCCATTTCATGATTTGGGTGAAATAAGTATATGTGATTTTTATCCTTGATGGATTTTTTTAGATGTTAGAGGTGTAAGTTCGAATCTCATGTACCTATGATGTGGGTACTTCCAGAAGAAGATAAATAATTTTTTCTCCTCAAATTATTAAAATATTTTCCTCTTATTAGTGAAATAATTTTAATGTAAAATAACAACCATGGTATAAACATCTTGTATGATTAGTATAATTCACTACTATGAAATTTTCACGACATGAACCAAGATGGGGCTCAAGCCACAA
Source organism: Viscum album (assembly GCA_963277665.1). Taxonomy (NCBI): domain Eukaryota; kingdom Viridiplantae; phylum Streptophyta; class Magnoliopsida; order Santalales; family Viscaceae; genus Viscum; species Viscum album. The sequence goes on along the minus strand of OY728163.1, from coordinate 1,336,221,344 downwards.
ATACCCAAAACCCCACCTCTATAGTCCAGGGGGTGGATACTACTTCTTAAGGAATATACAACATAGAGATTCCATTTATTCTGTAACTTTTCAAACACAAACATCCATCTCAATCCAAAAGTGTAGAGTGAAAGAGTAAAATATGCAATACATATATATTGTAAACCATGCATGCATAAACTCTTGGGTGTACAAGATTAAGAAAAGACAAATAAAAAAGTAAAGGGGGAAAATCCCCACCAAATGTATGTTCCAAATTTAAAAAGGAAAAGTAAACTATTGGGAGATCATATCTTCTTAATCCCATGTTGTGAAAACTGCACGTGGTCCTAATTATGAGGTCTCCCTAAGCTAATCTAAAGTCATCGCTGAATAGTCCTTCATCTGCATGAGACACAAAAAGTGTGGAAAACGTCTATACAGGGGTGAGTATTTCCATACCTAGAAGGAAGCCTTGAAAGCTGAAGGCAGACCAGTAATAGAAACAAAAGTAATAGAAAGATAGTAGATGCAGGATACAGTCAAAGAGAATAGCTCAACCAAAACCAAGAGTAAAAGTAAACTCATCCAAACACATGGGGATTGACATGGTTTGTATATGATCTAAAAATAAATTATTTAGAAAATATATAATTCTAGTATTCTAATACAAACATAAGAAGATAAACACAGAAGGCATATGATGTACCCTATACGTGTCCACCTCTCATGGAGAATGATTAAAAAAATCCAAGATGTGGATAAAGAAAAATATATATATACATTCTCATTCAAAATAATATAAAAAGATAGAGTTGTGGGATCTAAATCTCCTAGATCTTCCTATGAAGAAAATTTTCCATTATTTCTAAAATACAATCATCGATGTTGAGCATCTCATTTGTCTATCCAGAAGAAACTGTGTAAGTCAAGTAATTCCTTGGAACTGTAACACATAATAGAGAGGAAAAAAATCAATTTATCGGACCTATACCTTAGTAAATTGTAGGTGTTTCACTATTTAAGTATCTGTAGTGTACTCTCACCCATTTTGATTGGGGTTCCACTCTGATTTCATGAGGACCCACACCCAATGCTGATAGGATGGTTCCACTCGATAGGTACAGAACCCATGACCAAGATGATTAGGGGTCCACTATATAGTTTGAGTACCGAAAACCTGATGTGATAGTGGAGTTATAATATAGTCATTAAGGAACCATTCCCAATCTGATAGGGGGTTCAACTCAATATTCGAGGACCCACACCCCAGTACCATAGGGGGTTCAACTCTAGTAATCGACGACCCACTCCCTAGTATGTTATAGGGGTTCTACTCTGGTGTAATCTGTAGAGGACCTACACCCATTCTAATGGGGGGTTCCACTTTATATGTCAAGGAAATAATATTTGGTGTGATAAGAGGATTTAATCTTGACATCGAGGTCATACACCCTATCTGCTAGTGGTTCCACATGGAAGAAGCATAATGATCCTACATGATCACTACTGTCGTCAGGGGTCTCCTCAGTATGTTATATGCCCCTAAAAATTAAAATCATATATATAAATCCAATAATAAGTGTAATATCACATTAAATGTGGAAAATGAGTCATTATTGGCTACTCTTAGGCCAAAATATGATTCCAAATGAAGGAGATACAGAACCATAAATTTTCATAAAAACAAAAACATGGGTAAACTGTTTGTGAGATGACCCATATGGTTTTTGGTCTCGCTCCACTGCCTGGATATGTCTTTGAATGGAACATGGATCTTGGTCGGGTATGAGTACACATTTCTCAGTTAGACTCCCAAACATTTCCAAGCTTCTCAAGATCGAGTTGTGTCCTTCTAGCCATGTCCATGTACTGACATCGTGTTTGTGTATTCAGTACATAGTGTGTTTCCTCACTCAGGTTGCCACCCAAGTGAGTTTGTAGTGTCTGTGTAATCAGGTACATCACCATGTACTTGGATGTGTACATTCTCATGGGGTCCCTCTAGTTTGATCCACCACATGAGTTGACCATATAGTGGAGGTGTACAATGCTTGTAGCAGGGTTACACACCATGTGATCCTTAACTTTTCCAAACACCCCAGTCGCCGCTACTGACAGGCTACACGCAATGTGTTCATATTTTTACACATAGTGTATTAATGGTTTCCCCAAAATTCCATATCGGTGATTCATTCCTTGAATCAAGCCTCACCACTTTAGATCAAACACTATCTCTATCTGAAAAAAGCATATTTAGCATTGGATGGTGTTTTTTGGCTATTGTTATCTAGAAAAAAAGATTACAATGGTCCTTAGGTGTATTTTCATCAATATCATACAAAAATCCTTTTTCATTGATAATTTTTTTGTAGGTTATCAAAATGACCAATCAAATCTCATTAGCATCTTAGATCTATTCTAGGTTCATCGATTCACTCCTCATTTGCAATTTCATTATCATTTGAGGGTCTGAATGGGCCAGGTACCATATGACAATGTCGAAAAATGAATTTGGGGTCTAACCAGTGAGTAATATGATGAAAACACTTAATAAAATCACAAAATATTAGTTTTAAGTATCATTGTCAAAGATTTTTTTGGCCAAATATCAATAATGGTCATTCAGGGTTAGTAACAAATTGAGGATAATTACATTTTCGTACATAGGCACATACAATTGGACACAATTGGTACATATCAAAGAACATTGATTGTTATATTTAATCTATTTAATCAAAAGGGATTAAATGACCAATTTAAAAAATTTACCTTGATATTGGATCATTCTTCATTGAATAATGCATTCACCAACAATCTCATAAATTCGTCGCATTTAGTGCATCCTAAAATTTCCTGACCCAACATTTCATCGTCATCTGGTGTTATTCTACAATGAAGGAGGAAGGAGGTTAGCTATAATTCTAGTTGGTTTTATGTGGATAACCCTACAGAATTATCCTTGTAAGTATTCTTACGGAACATTTTTCTACGTTAAAATGAAACAATTATTTATTTATTTATTTCACTAAACATACGACCAATGAGTTAGAAGATCAACTTATCCATGCAGACACTTTTTTTGTTCCTAGGGTAAGAACCTCATTCTAAACTCAACAATGTTATTAGATTCCTAATTTGAGCTTTCATATAGGAGTTATCACATTTTTTATGAAGTTGTGTTCACGCAATATGAAATATCTGTAAAATTTTTATAAAATTAATTATGGGAACACTAGGAATTAAAATTTCATGTCGTCTTAGCGCCTAGTGCTGGAAATATAGTATATAAATATTTAAAATAATAACAAAGAATGATCCAGGTCTCTAAATCATTCAATAATTCAATATTTTCGTTCCTAAAAAGAAAAACTAAAAAACGTGGGATACTAAGCCTGAACCTAGATCTCCTACTCCCCGGAATTCTCCTTCATGTTTTTTTCATGACACAACACACTAAATCATGTTATGGTTCATCCCCATAATGTAATCTATAGTCATTCATCAATTGAAATTGGGTGCTCTGAAAAGGTGTTACCATTCTCAATATCCAGCTTGGTGCATTCGATGACATTCATTGGGTCAGGCATGTATATACTTAGTTGTGACACATGGATGATTTCATGCACCCACTCCAACTATGGGGTAGGAAAATATGGATGGAAGCATCTCTAACCATCTACATGATATCGAATGGCTCGATGAACCTTGGGGATAACATTCCTCTATAACCAGACCTATGTAATCTCTATCATGGAGAGACACTTAGGAAAACATGGGCTTCATTATTGAACTCCATGTTCCCACAATGATGATATGTATAATATTTTTTTCTTCTATGGGGCATCTATATTTTCTCATGAATGACATGAACATTCTCTATCATCATCTACACAATCTCTTGGCTCAAAAGAGATGTCTCTATAATCTATGACCAGAACAAGGGTGACCTACCTAGTCTCCCATATAAGTAATAAAAATGAATCATTACAATCTTAGAGTGGTAGTTATTTCTTTACAAAACCTATACCAAGGGAACATGATCCTCTTAGCTCCGGTCGATGTTTAAAATGAAAGCCATTATCAAATCCTCAAACACTTAGATAGCGGACTCAGTATGTCCATCGGTATGGGGGTGAAAGGTTGTAATCAACCTCATTAGGGTCCCAAATTTCTCCAACAATCCTCTCTTCAACCATGAAGTAATAGACACATTGTGATCAGAGACAATCATTGAGATAAACCCATGAAGGTGAATGATCTACCATATGTATAACTACCCAAAATCTTCACCGAACTTTTATCCCTGATATCAAGTATGTGTGATGAATTCATGAGTCTTGAAAATATACCTTATATTTATTCATGTCCCATCACTATGTGTATAATCTCTTTCATAAATTCTATGGATATGTTATCCCATTTCCACTCTGGAATCTCAAGGGGCTGTAACAAACCTTCCAGAATTGGGCGATCATCCTTTATCTCCTGATAAGGGAGGGAGAGGGATGTAAATTCATATATGATTATTTACATGATGAACCACCAAAACGACTGTTGAAATTATCTATGAATCTTACATACACCGGTGTGTACAATTAGGGTAGAATTGTAGAACTCTCACATCACCCCCTATTGCATCATGATTGGGACCACCGTACATCCCTAAAAAAATATGACATGATTCTCTCCTTTAGAATATCCAAATAGTGAGTTCCATATGTATATATTGTCATGTAAGACCTTAAAGTATATTTCTTCTAGCTAGGACACTGTAATATTCTTATGATGTGAAGGAGTCAACACCATCGACATTAGAAAAGTTGTACCCTCCCTCTCCACCATGGTCAACTACAAGGAATCCAACTACTTTGAAGCCTCATACACTAAGAGAGTCTAGATATTTTTGTAGAGTGAATATTATATAATTCTACCATTACCTATAGTATATACTATCTCAAATTCATAGTATTGTAGGAACTCCAACCAACATTATATTTTTAGTTTTAGGCCTGTATTTGTGAAGACGTACTCGAGACTTGAATGGTCTGAGTAATCCACAATGTGCTCCCACATGAGGAAGTGCCAACATATCCTTAGGGTGAAGACAACCACTGTTAGATCTAGATCATTATTAAAATAGTTCTAATGATGGGGTATCAACTTCCTTGTCCCATATTCAATAACTTCCTATCACTTCTTCAACATGAAACTGATCTGGGTTCCTGAGGCATCACAATACACTACGAACTCCATGCCTTCATCAGGCAGTCTCAACCCCGCAGAACTCATTAGGCTCAGCCTCAACTACTCAAAAGAACATTATAAATACTTAGACTAGATAAATGTCTTCCATTTCTATATAAAATTTGTCAAAGGGGATTAAATTCTACAAAAGACTTCCAAAATCCTCTTGTAGTACGCCACCAATCCAAAAAAGATTCTCACATCTGACACACTCTTTGGTGTCTCCCAAGAAAGAACCACATCATTGATTTCTAGGTCCATTGCTAAAACATTCTAAAAATGACATTCCCTATAAATTAAACTTCATGAATCTAGAAAAGGATCTTCGAGAAATTTACATAAACTTGGTGCTCTAAGTCTATGTCTTGAACCAAGTTCAAGTGCTATTCGTGTTCCTCTTTTGACACAGAGTAGATGAGTATGTTATCAATGAAAATAACTAAAAACTAATCCTTGTGTGGATATAAAAAATGGTTCATAAAATTCATAAATACCGTGGGGGAATTTACAACAACAAAGGGAAACATTAGGAAATCACAGTGACTATAGCAACAATGCAATGCTAAATTTAGAATATCAGTCTCACAAACCCTCAAATGGTGGTAACCGGAGCTAAGATAAATCTTTTTGAAACATATCACACCTCAAAATAGGTAATTGTGGTAATAAATTCCCATAAATTGGTACGTGTTATTTTAATTAGTCTGGACCACGGAAAGCCAAAAACACTCATCCACCCTTTTCAAGAACAACTCCAAAGCTACCTAAGGGGGCACACTGGGTTTGAGGAATCCCTTCTAATGAATTTCCTACAATGGAATTTGCATCTCCCGGTTCATGGTATGGTCTATAAAATATGTCTCATAAGATATCAATGTTATTTTACTATTCAAGTTGATGAAAACCTCTATCTTCTATCTTAGAGGTAGTCCCAAAGCATCATTCGGGAAGAGATCCATATAATCAGACTCAAGTAAAGGAACACATATGCTTGAAAAGAATACTGCACCAATGGATATACACTCTATCTAATGGGTCAGGGGAGGAATCCTCCTGCTCACAAAACCCAATAGAAATTCCTTGAGATCACCTTCACAAGAAAAACAGAATCACTTCCCATCAATGTGTAGGCATCTGACTTGTTTGTGGTGATAGTTGATCTGAGATCAGACCATGGAAAATAATCCATAAACAATATGATGTTATAGGGTTCTATATGAATCGCCAAAATGTCCCACATGAACCCATATCCACCAAATGATATCACACACTACTAGTAGATAAATGATATAGAAGTAGTGTTCCATGTAGGAACATTAAGATAAAGATTCTGGCCTAACATCTGAACTGGGAGATCCAAATCTCACACTAGGATTATAAATATAAGGTAATTACTAGAACCTATTTCTAATAATGCTAATGAAATAGTTAAATGAAAATACATCATCCATCTGATTAACTCGTTCACCATGGGTCATAAAACTAAATATCAAGAAAATGTCCATGACCTTGACTTCCATATCCCTGAGTCTGACAAGAAATGTCTAGTGGTGGTGGTAAAAGTATCTCATAGCTTAGTACACCACCCATAGATCCTCCTACTCCTCTATTAGTTTTCCCTCAATAGAGACCACCCTTTCCTTTCATTAGAGATCTTTGATCACATCATTTCCTCTATCATGACGGTCCATCAGCTATCTTCTTGTGCTCCATAGTACCTCTATATGGGATGTCTCATGCCATGTGAACTCTTCCATCACAAGCAACAGACCACCCATCTCTAAGATTACCTGGTCCTCTATGGTTCCCATAACCATGTTCCTGAGACTAATCATTTGAAGGTTTCCTGCATCAAGATCATGCTGCCCAGTATATACTAGCTACTATAGACGAATCATCCCTATGAAACCCATTAACATATCTAGCTATCCATAATACCCTCGTAAAAAATCCCTCTATCACTAGTGTCTTCTCCAACACCTCATCATAGTTGGGGATACAAAAGGTCACCATGCAAGCCCAACTATATATATGTGGATTCCCTGACCAAACTTACATTCTTAGAAGTATCCAAAATAGATCATGTAAAGGGAGTATTGGGTATGGTCTTTGTACCTTTCTGTGTATTCAGACACCTTAATCCCTCCCTGATTTATCTCCAAAATCTCTTGAATTCAATCTGAGTGAAATAAAAAGGGGTATTACTCTTCATGGATCAAATGATGGAAGTCAGGCCACAAGAGTGTCAACAAGTCATGCATCTATATAAAACGGATCTTCTCGAACCTATCTACTTTTTTAAAAACGCAGGATGCTAGTGAAACCACCGGATCTGTTAGGGTTTAAGAAATTTGAACTATGTGGACAATCAACTATAAAGCATCATCTACTTCCAATAGATCTGGTTCATCGTAAAAATTCAGCGGCCCCTTGCACTAGAACTCATGGATCGCTCTAATAATATGTGCATTCCCATCCTAAATTGTTGAAATTATAAACTACTTGATAGGTGGAGGTTCTAATACCTTCCCACCTAGAAGATGGGGGTCATGGGATAAACCGTGAAATGAGGACTCATCCCTCATCAAATCATCATTACTAACCAGAATTGGTATCCTAGATGGTTATTGTCACCATTAAATCATTAGATTTATCATGATGTTTCATGGTCATATGTGAATATTTTTGTGTGTGTGTGTGTGTATATATATAAATAAGGGGTATCTTAATCAAGTAGGAAAATCAAAGACTCATCCCTCTATAATGCACAAACCATTGATCATTGCAACCAATGTCGTGGTATATTGAGTCTCCAAGTAGCAATTCACGGTCTTGGTGAATAGCTATGTTGGCCTCCCACACCATAACAAGATTCCATGTCTTCAGATACACACTCTAGAAATTATGAAACTATTTCCCTAAATCCCAACCAAATAATCTTAAGGTGACTAGATAATAAAATGTCCCAAGCAATGAACATTATATGATACCAATCATTCATGACCCAACCCAAGATGGGGCTTGAGCCACAACTACCACAACCACACATCCATATTCAAGGGGCTGGCCACCAGCACTGAAATAACATCTAACATGGGAGGACTTTTCATAAGCCATTGTGCACACACAAAACCATATTCATGAAAAAGTGCAAGAGGGAGAGTAAAAGATGAAACAAAGTAATAAATTAAACCAAACATGTATATCCTATAGGTTGTGCAATAGAAATATAGTGAAAAATAAAAATTGATGTGAAAAAATACATGCCCAAGAAGAAGTCTGTCCTAACCTAAAAGCTGGAAAATTAAACATCTGATACAGCCTAGCTCCCAAATACCAATAGACGACCACCATACATGCTCCATAGTACCAGGTGTCCTTAAGCTCCTCTAAAGTCCTCACCAACCAATCAGTTGTCTATGTAAGATGTGAAACTTGTAGGAAAATCACATACATGGGTGTGAATATACATACCCTATAGAACTCCTCGAAATATGAAAGTAGAACATTAGGATATACAAATGGAATTGAATGAATGTAGACAAAAGTTACAATCAAATATAACAGCTCAGCCCAAAACAAGAGTGAAAGTAACCTATCCCAAACACAAGGGGCTCTACACGTTGAGTAGATGAACTACATGTTGAGCCTTCCCCACCTATAGTATGAGAGTATAATCATCCAATAATGAAAATATTAACAAGGAAATCACATGGAATACCCCAAGTGTCTTTTCCACTCATGGAAAGAGTGTAAAAAATCCAATGTGTGGATACATAAGAATATATATATATATTCCTAGTCAATAGAATCCCAAATGACGGAATTAAGATATCTCTACCTCACAACTCAATTCAAGAATAAAAGTCACCAACGGTTCCAAAAGTCCATCACCAATGCCCAAAATCTCACACGTATTCCCAGAAGTAACCATGTAAGTAAATCCATGACTCACTACTATTTCCCATACTCAAGGGGGAAATCGAAGTAGAGAACCGGTTCCCTAGTACGCTATGGGGTTCCACTCGATAAGTATCCATAGAGTACCCATCCCTATGTTGAAGGTGGGTTCCACTCTAGTGTCACAATGACCCACACCCTATATTGATAGAGGATTTCACTTGGTATGTGGAGGACATACACCCAAGATGATGGGTGGTTACACTCTATTGGTCCAGGACCTATTCTGTGGTGGGACAGGGGGTTCCACTCTAGTCTTCAAGTACTTGCACCCTATTACATCAGGGGGTTCCTCTCGAAAGGTAACCATAGAAGACCCATTCCCATCATGATAGGGGTTCACTCTATAGGAGGATGAACCGCACCTAGGTGTGACAAGGGGGTTCCACTCTAGTCCTTGAGATCCTAAATCCTATCTGAGATGGGGTTCCACTTAGAATAATCCAATTTTGATCCTTCTTGGTCACAACAATCATTGGGAATCAACATAGTGAGTTTTTTTCTTGGAACATTTTATGTCAAACCTCTAAATCCAAAACTGATGGAACCATCACATTATACAAAAAAAAAATAGGATACGAAACTCATGGGGCAAAATTAGAGACCAAATGAATAAGATATGGAACGTTGATGTATCCTAAAAGAGAAAAAATTGGGTACATGGTGTGTGAGGGGACCCGCAAATCATGTGGCCCAACTCGACCACCTTCCCATGTCCATGTCTGGAAGACAGGTCCCAATAGTGTAGGATTAAAGACCATGTTGGTTGAGTACATGAAATTTATATGCTACCCAGGACCCTTTCATGTCTTTATTGTCATATCTATGTACTGACACCATGTTTGTGTACTCGGTACATGACATGTTTCTTCACAAATGCAATAACTCATTTGACCTAGTCAGGTCTGTGTACTCTAGTACATGGACGTGTACCAACTTGTGTACTTCAACATGCCAACCAACCTATGTGACCCACCACATGTGTTAACCATCTGGGGATGGGTTTCAAGGTGTGTAGCGAGGCTACACACCATTTCATCGTTAAAATTTCCTAAAACTCAAGCCATTGCTAATGGTGGTATTCATGTTGTGTGTTCATCCTTATCATGGCGAATAGTTAGATTTTATCCATAATTTTAGATCTAAAATATGTGCCTTGAATCAAGAATATATGCTCCATATCTGACCCATTCTTCAACTGAAATTAGAAAATATAGATTTTGTTGATAATATCAAGCAAAACATATAAACATCATATAACCATGCTAGTTTCATCGATCAATGCCTTGTTTGCAATTTTTCATGATTCTGAGGGCCAATCGGGCTTAGTATCCCTCGGGAATGTATAATCGGGACTGCAATGTCCAACTGGTAAATAATGCAAAGATAAAAATGTATAAAAACACAAAACCATTTGTTTAATATTTTTGGGCCAAGAGTTCTTAAAAAATTGTCATGAGAGGGCATTCGGGGATAAAAAAATTGAAGATAATTATGTTTTTGTACACGGGTGCATGAAATTGACCACAATTGGTGCAGATCCAAGAACAAGAATTGATATTCTCATTCTATTTAAACAAACAGGTGTAAATAAACAATTTATGAGTCTTGTCTAGATATATTAACATTCGTTGTTGAATACAAAGCTCATGAATGATCGAAGGAAGTAGTTGCATCCTGTTCTGCTCTGATTTTTCATTTTTTTGTTATTCGATGTGTTTTACAAATAAAAGAGGAATGAGCTACTCTGAAATTCTCCTAGATTTAATGAAACTAACCCTATAAAATTCTTTGAAGTATTATTATTACTGAACATTTCACTGCATCAAAATGAAACAGTTAAATAAATAAATAACTATTTATTTCCCTGAACGTACTACCAAAGAGAGAGAAGTCTGATCACCCCATGATGACCCATTTCATGTTGCTCCTAGGGTAAAAACGCTATTCTACACTCAACCATGGTTTCAAATTTCTAAACCAACCATCTATTTAATAGGTATCCCATTTTCTTTAAGAATAATTTCCCGTACAATATATAATATATGTAATTTTTTTATAAAAATAATTTTGGGTAAACTGGGCCCTAAAATGTCATGTTATTTCTTTACCTTTCCCTAGAAATATAAATATCAAAATATTTAATTCTTGAAAGAAAAAAACTAGGTCTAAAACAAAATAAAATTAGTAAATTTGATTTAAAATGGTATCCTGGTTAGTACATAATTAGTTGACTTACATGGGTATTTTGAGTGTTACTACATTGAACATATAATAAAATATATGAATTTTTTATATTTTAGGGCCTTGTACTATTTACTCGTTTTTTGTACTCACGCCCTACACAAGAACAACAATGGATATAGAGCTCTTATATTTGAGATACAAATGACGAAAAAGGACTAGTAACATACATTAGAGTCAGTGCAGCTCAGTGGGGATGAGTTACTGTTCTCATGGTAGTGTCAAAAACATTTTAAAATTCTGAGATGAGATTTGAAATTTTAAATTAATATTTTATAATTTAAATTTTTCTTAGGGGAAAACTCTCATCCTTACCTTTTTTATCTCATGAACAATTATTATTACATTTTTTTCTTAAGACTCATCCCCCATCTCTTCTATGATACTTAAACTACTCTGAGTAGTAGTCATCTAGAATGATCCCTCGTACCCGGTATGGGATGACTATTGCTCAAAGTAGTTCATGAAACATTGGAACATTTCCATTAGAGATGAAGGATGGGTATAAAGAAAAAAAATGTAATAATAAATGTTCAACAGAAGAAGCTGATGAGACTGATATTTTTATATAACATTGACAATTGGATGAATTCAGAGTATAATACCTACTATAATTGAGTAATTATTTTTTTAACATCAATTACCAGTTTCCTTCATAATGGATGTCTGCTAATGATTTGGAAAAAATTTATTAATATGGAGTTAATGAGTTCATCATGTTTGCAATAGATGATGTTTACAACCCTTATCTAATCCTTTGTCTATGTTTATGTTGTTGTTATTTAATAAAAATTAAATGTTTTCATACTCATGTAGATTATGTCTTCCTCACATGATGATGTTACCAATACCAAGGATGAACAGATTATTGATGATGAAACTAAAAAATTATGAGGGTATCAACAACATGTTGATGAAAAGGAACAATAATGACACAACATCATAGTGTTGTATATAATTTTCCAGGAAATATTTTAGGGTATAAAATTTGAGGTTGGTTGGAATCAATGTGGCCAACTTATTGACTCCAATAATTCAATATTAATTAGATAGTCAGGGGTTATAATCAAGAAGAATTTTCTGATTGATATTGATTCATGGAACCCTGACTAACCAATAATAAAATAAACCCTCTAGAATGATATAATGATAATTTTACAATATAAATTATATATTTCACCCAAAAAAATATTGAAATGTTGACAAAATTTTCATTATTCCTTATAGATTTCATTTATTTTAAAATATTTCTATAATAAATTTGTCTTAATGGCCACTAGAATATCCCCTAGAGGCATCCAAATTCTTCCTACCAAGTTTCTTCTTAAGTATGTTGAGGGGAAATTAATGCCCCACCCTCTAGTTATTTTTGAACACATTATAAAATAAGAATCATCAACTTATATCATTAATCGTTGTGATGATAAATCATTTCAGGTTCATTTAATTTGATAATATATTATTCAAAATTGTTTATTATATCCAATTTGATTCAAAATTTTCAATTTATAAATAAACTAAAGTGTTATAAAAAAATAACTTGCATCAAAATGAAGGTACCCCTATCGAAAATTAATGAAAGGGTACTATTCGCGACAGCGGAAAATTGGTTTATATTTTAAATCAACAATTCAGAATTTATCTCATGTGAAATAATAAAGGATTATTTTTTATATGAATATTGATGAATTTAAATCAAAAGATACTTCCATCCCATTTCTAGTGCTCTGGACGGAGGCTCGTGTAAATAAGGAGGGTAAACCAATTTTTGAAACACTTAATAAGTTTGAGAAACATGTGTATGTTTGACATAATAGTAATTTGTTATTCTTTATAATAGTATTGAATCAAAAATATTTATGTTCATATTTTTTTATATTTTTTAGACACAAGAATCAGCAGTGATTATTCCAGAAGAAAAACTACTTTTAGTAGCTTTGAAGGGGATGAAACAATATGGTAACATTAGAGGATTAGGTTTGGGAGTGTCTACTCATACATAATTTGAGAATATAAAACCACTTGAGGATACATGTAATGTGGAGAAATGATTGTAGACAAAAATATAATTGCTGCAAGATATTATTTTCTAGTCTGGATTAACATATTAATATACAAGAAATGATTAATGTGAACTAGAAGCAGAACAAAGATCTACACATGAACCAAATGACCTCACTATTTTTGAGGATTTTGATCCCCCCAAATGCATACCATACCTGAGGTAATCAATTTTTTCATTACCCTTTCTCTAAAACTTGAATAAAAAAACAATTAACATTATATTAAAAAAATTATATAGGGTGCAATTGTTTGTTATTTGTAAATGTCAAAATCCATGAATCACCGTATTTTGAGATATATGATATATAATATCCCAGATGAAAGGGTACACTATAAAGACCTTGGAAAATATCACAAGAGAGTGGGTATTGAGGTACAAAATGAGCCAACTATTGAGTTTCTTATTCCATATGATGATTCAGATATTACAACTATCAATGATCTTATTATAACATTCATAGCAAGTCTATATAATATTTTAAAGATACACTAGGTATATATTTAATAATTTAATTCATATGAAAAAACGCATTATAGTCGATGAAAAATGGTCCAATGTGAGGTATGATATAACTAACTGATAATGTAGCGGGGAAAAGGAAGGTTATATCTAGAAAATCTAATGAATCAACATATAAATCAAAATGACCTTCTGAGAGTACCTTCTCCCCACATGTTCTATTGCAACAGTTATTATCATTAAAATTTTATATAGAGACCACATTTAAATATTAAAATATTTCTTATTTTCTATATGAAAAAGAAATATATAGATGTTTTCTGACAGACATAATTGGTCTTGAGACTATAAATTATATTCTCAAGCATGAATTATTTGGAATCTATGTTTTTAATGCATACATAAGGTACAATTTTATAATAGGTCTATCCAAATAGTGAGAAAATATATTTATTTATGTTAATAACTATTAATATTTTCTTATAGTGTTTATATTACTAATATATAATGGAGAAACCATGAAAAGAACAATTATGATTCATTAATACATGTATCATTTCTACAAGAAAAATGTAATTTTGATAAGGAAGAAATTGAGAAAAAAATATATGAACTACTCGAAGTGTTAAAGTAAAAAATATCTGGTGACAAACTATTTTTTCTTCATATAATGTACAAGTAAAACTCTAAAATGTAATAAAATCAAATATATTTGTAATTTTTTCATTACTTATTTGTTTTTGTTTTTTTAGAAATAATAGATGTTGATCGTAGTCAATATGCATACATCAAATATTTTTTATGAATCCAATGTGTTGATATCCAACAAACTTACCCCACATCATGTGTATTTCGATTTTTTAATACATTGCAATCAAAAATTTTTAGATAATATTCGAATTATAGGTTTCAATCTATGTTCTAACAAGATTATTTTTAGGATATCTAGATCACGAAATATATATTGAATCATTTCATGGAGTCGGCGTTGGAACAGAAAAAGCCTATAGATAAATAAAAATGGAAAAAAATTAAAGTATATATATATGTATATAACTATAAAATAATATTTAAAAATGATTAACATATTTCAGTCAATGTTTCTATACTTTCTAAAGAAATATAATGGCAATTACTGTGGATATTATGTTTGAAATTTTATTTGAGAGATCACAAAGCATGAAAATATGAGCATTCACCGACATGTATTTTCTAAAGGTAATTACAATTTCCATAAATATAGTTCTTAATAATTTGTCGGTACATATTTTCGTAGTTTTATAAATATTTATGATTTCCTTCATACTCAAAAGAAGAAGTAAATTTTTTTAGTGATGAGTGGGGAGCGTACAGGTTATTGGAGTGTTTTCCAAAAACAAATTTAGGTGGTTAACTTCTATGTTTGTGATCTTGTATGAGATCTGACCTTAAAAATATATTTTTGATATGAAAAATTATTTTCATAATGCTTATATATTATATTTTTTTGTTTCTCAAGGGTAATTATAGTGGAGGATATCATTTTTTTAGAAGTGTAGACCTGCAAACAATAAAATTTCTTGGAAATGGAAGAAGTAGAGGTGGTGGTGGAGGTGGAGGTGGAGGCATAGGAAAATGTGGAGTCAGAGTAAGAGAACAAGGTGGAAGAGGAGGTAGAGGTGGATACTGAGGTGGATAAGGAGAAGAAGCATTGACTTGAAAACAATAAAATTTATGGGCAATGTAGTTGAATGTGGTACATATCTAGGTTGTGTTTGAAAACAATTGTTGAAAATTATGAATAGTACTTTTACCCTATGTTAAAATCCATTATGCAAGTGTTTCATGTAGATTATTGATAAATATTTTTCACCACATGTTTAATTGATATTATACATGAATTTAAGTGTATTGTTTTAGGAAAAAATGACATTTATTTTTTCTTACTGTGTATCATTGTAAAAAAATTCTATTAGGACATCACAAGTATTATCCAATATTTTATAAGTATGAAAGAAAACCTTCACTAAAAAAATTTAATTACAACAAAAAATATTATGCATTTTCATTCCTATGACCTCAATACACTATAAATAAAGGGTCTTATTAGTATATATAATAGTCACTTGAGATTTATAAAACACCAATCCAATCATAAAATATGTAAATAATCAAAAAAAATGTTCAAATAAATACGTATGATATCAACCACCAAATGCAGAAGGTGTATGAGAAGAAATATTGGAGGAAAACCAGCATTGAGAAATCATGGTCATCAAGGGGGGTTGCTGTCAAAGGAAACCTGGCATCAATTGAAAATAAAATTCATTATGAATAAATCCCCAAAAATGAAAACCCCGCCTCAAATGAAATCATGAAGCACCAAAAATCAAAACAAATACCCCTTTAAAAAAGAATCTTATAGCTTGATCCAAAACCTCAAAAAAATTAAATACATAATTTCATCGACATAATCATGATTTTTTAGAAAATAACAATTTAGTGTCTTCACAATGGCTAGTGGAGGAATTATTCAGGTTATTAAATCATCAATTATATTCGTGATATAATATTTCAAATGGTTGGAAAATATATACAAGTAGAAGTCATTATGCATGTGCATATTCATTATGTAAAATGATACATGTTCACATGCTCATTAATAAAAAGACTCGGCATCTTTATCAATAAAAAATACATGAGAAGAGGGATGTTACCATATTGATGATAAATTAATTATGATTTTATGTTTGAGTATTTCTTCACCCAGAATATTGAAATTGAAATACTAATCTACAGAACAATAAAAGAATTATTAATGGATGCACTATATTTCGGGGTCATTTGGATGATATAATGGTTTATACTAATTTTTAATACTTTAAAAAATGTTTAAAAAATTTATAATGAAGTTTAAGGTCTTATGAAAAAACATAATGGGTCACACTAATGCATTTTCCATCAAATAATATAAATTTTTTATCATGGAGTTTGTACTCTCTATGATGGAAAAAGTGAAAGATAGACTTAATTATGTTCCATAAAACTCACATGTAAAAATTTATTTTAGTTCAAACAATTAGTGATAATATGTTCTCATTAATGGTTGTTGTTTTATAGGAATTAATGAATTTCTAACCTGGGATTATTTACTCTTATACTATGATCATGAACTCAACATGGAAGATTCACTAATGATTATGGGATTTTATTTTTATCCTCCAATGAATTTATCATTATGGGTTATAAAATTAAATATTATTAGATGAACTGGAGTGTTGAATGAAATATTGGATAAAAATACATGATGGAATCAACCATACCTCAAACCAATACATAGTATACCCAGAATGACTCAAATTGTGAGGATTCTGATTAAAATTGGAATTTTATTAATGTATTGTTTCATATTTTTGTTTAATTTACTTATTAATAATATTACTAAGATAATAAATTTTTTATTATATATTAGGAATGTTTCGCTCAATATGGGGTCATTTTTTAAAAATTGTCTAAGCTCATGATAGATTTGAATTTTTTGCTGCAACTAAGATAACAACAATAAGTAAATCGGTCAATAATGTATACTACCATCATAAAAAAGATAATTCATACTAATTATTTATTTTATTTTTTACCATTTTATGATCTAATAATAAGTTTATTTCCTTATCATTTTTATCTAATATATTTTTTCACATATATTTTGGGAAGTCATATTTTTTCCATTAATTTCTTGCAACAAGCTAGAAAAGACAGAACATGGTGCTTTTGGATGAGGTGTTTGAAAAAACATTTGGATTATTATTACATCCAAATGGAACATTTATTACATTTTATTTCTAGGTGTATATGGTTGAAATGAAAACACACATCATGTAATCAATCGTCTTTACATCAATTTGATTCACATTGTAACAACCTGAGCTTCCACAGTACGTTTCTATTTAAATAATACAATAGCGTGCGATGTACGCAACACCGAGTTCTAGCGCACCACGAACCATCAAACTAGCCGTTTAAAAAGTGTTTATGAAGAGTAAAAAAACAAATTTTAAATTTTCTATATATCCCATATAATTTTAACATTCATATTTTGTGTTTCATAGTCATAATATAAGGACAAATTAAATTTTTTTAGATAAAAGTAGTCTTTTTTTAATGCAGTTTTTTCTCATTTTAATGGAGAACCCTTTTTAAATCCAAGATTTGACACTTTTACATATTAAATTTAACAAAATAAACTTTTTATTTATATCAAAGGTGTTATAATTTAGTTTTGATCAATTTTTGGTGTTTTTCTGATAACATTTCTATTTAGGTGAATAGTGAAAAATACTAAATATTAATTGAAAACAACATTTTTAATCAAAATAATTTATAGTAAGAAAATTATACATTTGAATTGTTTATAAGTATTATTATATTATATTTTTACCATTTAATCCAATTTTGGTCCTTGGAATTAATTTCACTTTCAAATTATACATAAACAAATGTCAATCTTTTGATAGTTATTGTTTATTAAAAACATGCTATTTGTCTTGACAAAATGAATTAATTTTAAATTATTTAAAGGAACATTAATGTTTTGAATTTTCTAAAATAGACATCATTTTTATAATAGGAATATCAAATATATATCTGAGGATGAATTTTTATTATTATTCTGAGAATCATAAATTTTTGATGAATACTAATACCACTTAGTACTAGTTAAAAAAAATTCATTTTCAGTTAAATGAAATTTACCACTTTTTTGAATTTAATTTATAAAATATGACATAAATGGTTGTTATTAGTATGTAAAATGTTTTTCTATAAGATGAAAATAATTTTTGGTGAAGAGTAGCTTTTGACTATTATTTACCACGGTAAATGATAAATAGGGTAATTCAAGGTAAAAAGAATATTATAATAATAACAAATTATGATAACACTTGTCATAACCATATTAGATAAGTCATGGCCAACAATGGGAATCCTTGGGTATATTTTTGGACCTTATATAGCCACTTAAGAGTGATAATGACACTTTATTTTAATTAATATAATGTACAGACAAAAATGATATTAACAAATATCTTTGTGAATATCAATTTTTACATGGGGTTATATAAGTCATCATTTAGACTATAAATATTTATTGGAAATCAAAAATTATTTCCTACATTATGGTATTTGTTTATTATTTTTATACATAAAATGAATTAAATTATTTATGACATAATAATGATGCAGTATTCATCTCATTAATAAAAGATTTAAATAAATAAGATTATTAATATTAATAAAATATCCAAAACCTGTCGAATTCTTATTTGATTATTTTATTTCGAACATGAGTCATCTAATATTTAACATTAATGAGTTCTCGATATTTTGAAACATAATATTTGTATATAATAAAATAACATTTTCTAACATTCCTAAAGAGCCCATCCTCTATCTTAAAAAAGGGCACCACTAATAACACATTCCATACACCTCTCCAGCCCCTTTTCTTGTCAAAAACCTGTTCAAATAAGCTCTAAACATATCTATATTTTACATAGGAACCTTACCTCAGGCAAAAGTCACATCAAGAAGTCCTTTTTGGTTCAAACCAAAGGGAGTTACCCATATTAAAGTTAATAGTTTATCTTAACTTCTTTTCTTTTATTTTACTTCTCCAACCCCTAAGATATTTTTATTAATTTATTTTATAAAAACACCATTATCCTAAATATAATAGGATTTTGTTATGAGAAGGATTACAACTACACATACACACACCACTATCTAATATGTAAAGAACACACTGTTTTTGGGGATGGAAAACTAACGCCTCACGAAATGAAAATAGTTCAATTATCTCCAACCGCCTCTTATGGTGGCCATTAAGATGGATATGTGTTTATATGTGACATATATTATGTTTATTTTTTCTTTATTCTTCTATATTTTCCATTATTATCATACCTTTATTGTTTCCATTATGGGTAAACACGATAATTGTATTTCAGGAATTTCGGACTATCACCCCCTCAAAGTGACATGACTCATTAATTTCTTTTGTGGCACGTATAATGGATGGAGTTAATTATATTATATATGATATTATACTGGAATTAAAATAAAAAAATGTATCATTGTTTTTTAATTCCATTAAAATACAAAATAAAAATGAATGTAGCGTTCATGCGTACATACGACTTACCATCTCTATGAACTGTGCATTTCATTTCATATCTCCAAATGATATGAATTGTTATAAATACATATATATACTGGATATGTAAGATATTTATGATATCTAAATCATGAATATCATTATGGATATAAATTAATTTTTACCTCATGGACAACATGTAATTATAAGATGTTTACTTTTGAGTCAAGTACCAAATTTCAACAACACAACCGTTATTTACATAAATGATTTTGTAATGTTTATAATGGAAAAATAAGTGATATAAAAGGAATAATGAATTTAAAAAATGTTATGAATAAAGTATAAATTAAATTTATTTTATTATTTCGTAGATTAAATAAATAAAGGGTCAAGTCAGTCACGAGGTAAGGGTTAATTTAATAATCTCATTATTATCCGAGGTTGTTTTGACATAAGTATCTTATGGGACCTCTTTATCATCCACATCCATGTTTCATAAAAGTGTATTTCAAAAAAAATTAATATTTTATATACTATGGGTTAAAGTCATTGTACCCTTGTTTTACCTTTTAAAAAATGTTTTTAATGGAATCTTTCTGTCATTATCCAAATAAGGTACTTTATAACCTTTTTGAAAAAATTAAGGTAAGAATGTTTTTTTACCTTATATGGCATGTGTGTCTATTTTTTACCATCATAACATCTTCGAAGATTACCTTACATGCTTATAATAATATTTTCAAAATAATTTTTTTCTACTATAATAATGTTACTTTTAATTTATTTTAAAATAGAAAGAGATATTTCTCTCAAGAAGTTTTGATTCCATCTATGTCAGTATTCATTGACGGATTTTACACATGTTTTAAAGTTGATTTGTTATAATTCAATCTTCCATATTTTATTATTTCATTATTTACACAGCCAATATTTCCTCAATAACGTGTTCATGTTTATTATTTGTAAATGCACCTGTTTTCAATTATTCATCATGTCTAATGTTTATGTTATATCCCGCTGTATTTCTTACCCTTTATAAACATTTGAGACCACCCCTTTCTTGTGTTTTATTTTCCCAGGATATGGAAAAATTAGTTTTGAGTGACTTTTAGGCATAATCTTGGAGGCTTGGATATTTCTAATGGAATAAATTAGTGTTGTATTTCTTTTCCAGTGGTAATGTTGAAATCATGTATGTATCTTGTTTCCAAGGCTACTAAACTGATTGGTCTTTTGGGATTTGATCCCTTTTTATCATTCCAATATTATGTAATAATGCACAGACTCTTGGTAACTAGCGTTGGGGAATTATAGTTTTTATCAGAGGAAATTTAGTACAAAACTTAGAAACTAGATTTATATAAACTCTGATTAGAGCACATTACCTTAAGATAGACTTTGAGATTTTTTATTTTTTCTGTGAAATAAATCCCTGTTTGGATAAATGAAAGTAGAGGTGGCTCTGGCATAGATGTACCTAGTAGTGAAAACTCTGACAAAGAGTTTCGGACTTGACCCGAGGTATCCTAGTACACGACCATGGGCCCTACTGTAGTCTTGGTTACGACACTCCTGTAGGAAATGAATAAGATAATTCACATTTTCTTTAAAAACCATTACGAATGATTTATGAGTATATATCTCCTCAAAGAATTTTTTTATGATTATGGATTATATCCATACAACTGTTCAATTTATGTTAAGTGTTTTACATGTTTGGAATTGTGTATTTAGATTTGTAATCTAATCTAGTGTATGCCATTTCATAGAAATGGAGCATAGTGGAAGGAATGGAAACCCTATCAACACACGTAATCCATGTAGAGATTTCCCTTCTACTCAAGATAATTATAGTTGAGCTGTTGATGAAACTGGTTCTGATCATCTTGTCACCATTTTGGAACAACTCACTTAGGTTATGAATAATAACCTTACCTGTATGGAGCACTCTGATCCACAATGTGTAGGATCAATGATAGACCGATTCATGAGGCAAAAACCAAAAAAATTAAATGGGAATACAAATACACTTGTATCTAAGTAATGGATATGTTCCTTATGGAAAATATTGCATGCTTTGGGGAGTAGTGAAAGGGAATAAGTTGTCATGGTGGTTTATCGCATCATGAGAGATGTAGATAAATGGTGGTCATTAATTTAAAACACAAAGTAGGATGAAGAAGTATCATGTATATAATAGAGGGAGATTAAATAGATTTTCTTATAAAAATACTTTCCCCATGACCATCGTATGGATATGAAAAGGAAATTTCTGAGTTTGAGACCAAAATATGATGTGAATGTCTCAATGTGTGAAGCAAACTTTACAAGTTTAGCATGGTATGTTGCATATTATATATGTAACTCAACGAATAAAATTGATCGATTCTTTGATGTGTTAAAACCATTTCTCCATAGATCATTAGTCTCATAATACTTCTCAACATATGAAGATATTGTTTAATGTGCAATCAAAATAGAAAATGAATTCTCTATGTCTTATGACTTTAAAGAAAAGAAACAGAAGAAGAGATCTGCTAAAAACTCTAAGAGAGGAAATAATGAAATAGGGAATATAGGAAGGGTTGAGTATCCACCTTACGATAATTGGGGAAGGAAGCACCTTAGAGCCTGTCTAAAAAGAAAAAAGAGTATGCTATAAATGTGGACAGAAAGGCCATCTTGCGGGTGAATGTAAGGTAAACAATAATGGTTGTCAATTTTGAACGCTACAATTGTAAAGAAGTGGGTCATTATTCAAATGAATTTCTAGAGGTCCAAGAAAACATACCTCAGAAATGGCTAAGAGATCAAGACCAAGTTTATATTGTTACTACAGTTGAAGTGGAATAATTAATGTATTTGTGTTTTTAGATTCAAGAATATTTTTCTGGTTATAAGAAGAATGTGATATATATAAGTATTTTATTGAAATACATTTTGTTTGCATTAAGGTTTTAATATGATGAAGGTAATCCTGTTTTCTGTATGTGACAATAAGGGAAACTTTACATTGTTTGGGAATTCTGATGTTATTATTGATTTTGGAATTTAGGGACCTTTAAGAGAGAATTTGTAAAGAAGTATTTTGGATAACTATAATCGTTTGAATGGATTAAGTTGAACTTTGGATAGTATTTCTTAAGATTATTTTTTGAATAATATAATATTGTAGTTTTCGAAAAAGGACAACCTCCAGGTCGAGCGAAAACCCGTCGTGTCGGATAAATCTGAAGGAATCAAACCCACAAACAAAGTGTGATAAGGATTTATGATCTACCACTAGCCTACAAGAAGTCCCTAGTAATTATAAATTAGTTTTCTTAATGTTACATGTTTGGAACATTATAAGATCAGGATAAATATAATTTTTTGGAGTTCTATTATCTATTGGATTGAAAGATAATTTTGTTGAAGATATTAGTTAAAGGATGTAACACTACTTTTCATGTATATTTTTCTATCCCACTTATTAAATGATAAAATTAATTATTAAACATTAATAAAGGGATCATAAAACAAAAAAAGTGTTATCCTAATTCCATATGTTTGGGTAAACGAATAATATTTAAAATCATCATATATTGATGAATTTTATGTCCTCATTTTTACACTTGTTTGTGATTGATGACCTTAATCACTCCCTATAAATATTTACTTTTCCCCTCCAATTATGTGTCAGTAATTTCCGCCAATGTTCTCCTAATCACGATGAAAATTTTGTGGTGAATTTTTCATTTCCATTTCCCTCTTATTAAGACTAAATATTGTTAACTCCATTTCCAATGTGGTTTTTCTAGAAAGAATTTATTCTTTTTAACAATGTATTTTAGAAGAAAAAATTTAAATTTCAAGGGTAAAAGTTATTGAAGTAAGAAATAATGTAACACCCCAAGCTTTCACAGTACATTTCTCTTTAAATAATATAATAGCATGTGATGTACGCAACACCGAGTTCAAGCACACCATGAACTATCAAAATATCCATTTAAAAAGTGGTTATGAATAGTAATAACCACCCTTTAAATTTTATATATATCCTATATAATTTTAACACTCATTTTTTTTGTGTTTCTTAGAGAATATATACGGAAATTTAAATTTTTTCAGATAGAAGAAGTATTTTTCAAAAAATGAAGTTTTACCACCTCTTAATAAAGAACCAATTTTAAATCCAATATTTAACACTTTTAAATATTTAATTTGACAAAATAAACTTTTTATATAGAATAAAGAAATTAAAATTTAGTTTTAATAAATTTTAGGTGTTTTTTTGATAACATTCATATTTCAGTGAATAGTGAAATATACTAAATATTAACTGAAAACATATTTTTTAATCAAAATAATTTTTATTGTTTAATTATAAATTTTAATGGTTTAGAAATATATTTAGATTAAATTTTTTCCATTTAATCCAATGGTGTTCATTGTAATTAATTTCACATTGAAATTATACATAAACAAATGTCAATCTTTTGATAGTTATTGTTTCTTAAAAACAACTATTTTTTTGACAACAGGAATTAATTTTAAATTAATTAATTCATATTTTATGTTATAAATTTGGTAAAATAGACATAATTATTGAATTCAAAATATTATATATATCTTAGGCTGATTTTTTGGTATTTTTCTGAAAAATATCAATTTTTGTTGAATAGTAAAACCACTTAGAAGTAGTTAAAAACTAAATTTTCCATTTAAATGAAATTTTAAAACATCTGTGAATTGAATTTATAAAATATGACATGCATGGTTGTTATTAGTAAGTAAAATTTCATTCAATAAGATGAAAATAATTTTTGGTAAATAGTAAGTTTTGACTTTTATTTATCGCAATTAATGGTAAATATGGTAATTCAAGGTAAAAATACTATTATAATAATACAAAATTATCATAACACATATCATAACCTTATTAGATGAGTCATGGCTGACCATTATCATCCATTGGTATATTTTGGGACCCAATGGAGCCACTTAAGTGTGATAATGACATTTTATTTCAATTAACTTAAAGTAAAGATAAAAATGGCATTAATAAATATATTTTTGTATATCAGTATTTACATGGGGTTATATAAGTTATCATTTAGACTATAAAAAATAATTTTAAATCTAAATATATTTCCTATATTATGGTATTTGATTTATAATTTTTAGACCTCAAATAAATTAAATTATTTATAACACAATAATGATGCAATATTCACCTCATTAATAAATGATTTAAATAAATAAGATTATTAATATTAAAAAATATACAAAACCTCAACAATTATTATTGTATGCTTTTAGTTATAACATTAGTCATCTTTTATTTTACTTTAGTGTTTTTTGGACATTTTTAAACAGAAGATAAGTTTATAATAAAATATCATTTTCAAACTTTCTTAAAGAGCCTCTCCGCTCACTTATAAAAGGACAACACCTCTAACCCATTACTCACACCTCTCAAGCCCCTTTTCAAGTCCAAGACCTAACCAAATAATCTCTCAAGATCCCTCTCTTTCACATAGAAGCATTTAATTAGGATGAAGTCACTTAAAGAAGTGATTTTGGTTCAAACCAAAGGGAGTTACCCAAATTAATGGCAATGGTTTCTCTTAACTTCTTTTCTTTTATTTTACTTCTCTAATGCATAAAATATTTTTATTCATTTGTTTTATAGAAAAACCGGTATCCTCAATATACTAGGATGTTGTTATTATAAGGATTAAAACTAAACTTACAAACACTTCCATCTAATGGGTAAAGAACACATTGTTTCAATGGATGGAAAACTAACGCCTCACAAAACGATTATTGTTTAACTATATCTTACCGCCTCTCATGGTGGCCATTAAAATGGATCTGTATTTATATATGATATATATTATGTCTATTTTTTCTTTATTCTTCTTTATTTTCCATTTATATCATACCATTACGGTTTCCATTATTGGTAAATGCGATAATTTTCGTTGAGGAAGTGTGGACTACGACCCCCTCAAAGTTGTATGACTCGTTAATGCATTATTTGGGACATATAAAGGGTGTAGATAAATATATTTTATATGATATTATACTGGAATTATAATATAAATATGTATAATTATGTTTTAATTCCATTAAAACAAAAAATTGAAATGAAGGTAGCATTCATGTCTGCGTACGACTTACCGACTCCATGAACGGTGCATTTCATTTCTTATTTCAAAATGTCATATATTTTTATAAATACATATGTATAATTTATATATAAGATTTATATGATATAAAAATCATGAATATATTTCTAGAAATTAAATTAATTTGGACCACATGGACAACATGTAATTATAAAGAGTTTACTTTTGACTCAAGTACCAAATATCATCAAAACAACCATTATTAACTTAAATGATTTTGTAATGTTTATAACATACTTATAATATATATAAAAAGAATAATAAATTTTAAAAAGGTTCTAAAGCAGTTATAAATATAATTATTTTTTATTCAGGATATTAAAGAACGAATGTGTCAATTCAGACATGAGGTAGGGGTTTATTTCACAATCTCATTATTATCCGAGGATGTTTTTACATAAGTATCTACATGGACCTCTTTATCATCCACATCCATGTTTCCTCAATGTGTATTTCAAAAAAATTACTATTTACTAGTATATGGGTAAAAGTCATTAATACCCTTGTTTGACTTTTTATAAAATTGTTTGAAAGGAATATTTCCGTCATTTTCCAAACAAGGAACTTTATGACCTTTTCGACAAAATTATGGTAAGATTGTTTTTTTAACTTATACGGTGGGTGCAGCTATTTTCCACAGTTATAACATCATCGAAGCTTCACTTACAAACTTATAAGAATATTTTCCAAAAAAAATGTTTTCTTCTATAATTATGTGACTTTTAACTGATTTCAAAATAGAAAGAGATATATCTATAAAGTTTTTATTATTTCATCTATGTCAACATCCGTTGAGGGATTTTACAATTGTTTGAAATTGGATTTGTTATAATACTGTCATCCATATTGTATTGAATGAATTACAATATGTTTGACTGTGGATTATTTATTTTAATACCATTCATGGTTTATGATTGATGAATTGACATTTCATATGCTAGTTTTAATTCAATTTTTTATGTTATGTTTCAACCTTTTCAAATGAGGAATTTATCAGACTTAGTTATTGATGGGAGGAGCCCTCTATAGCTCCTTCATGCATCTGTAGGTATCATGATACAACTAGACATGGAATTGGATGAGGCCTTTCCCAATTAGATATTTGGTTTTGGCTGAGGCCTAAATCATTTTTAGACGTCTTGGTCGAGGCCATGACAAGATGTTTCAGAATGTCCAGCATTATAAATTCCCTCAATATGAAAATAATATTAATGGTTCATATGGTTATTTGACTAGTAGAATACCCATGACTATGTTTTATTATGGCATTATTTACTTAACCCATATTTCATCCATAAAGTGTTCAAGTTTATTATTTGTAAAGGCATGTGTTTTAAATTATTCAAAGTGCCTAATGTTTGTGTTATATTCTATTGTACTTCTTACCCTTAATGAGAATTTGAGCCTTCCCCTTTCTTATGTTTCATTTTCCCAAGATATGAAGAAGTTATTTATGAGTGACTTTTTGGCATAATCAATGAGTCATGGATTTTTCTACTGGACTAAATTATGGTTCTATTTCTTTTCAAGTTGTAATGTTGAAGTTTTTTATGTATATTATTTCCAAGGACTCTAAATGGATCGGTCTTCAAGATCTGATCCCTTGTGTTCATGCCTATATTATGTAATAATGCACAGACTCTGGGAAACTAGGGATGGGGCATTACTCATGGTAGGACCAATATGATTTGGATGAAATGTTTTTAGTTTATAATTTACATTTAAGTTAAAAATACACATCACATACTCAATTCCAAGTAAAAACATTAATATTGTTTTCTTAATTTAAGAAAAAAACACACATGTCATTTGTGATGGGTTTAAATCAAAAAACCCTCAATATGATACATGATATCCTCATTAAGACTCAAATTGTCAGTAATCAGTTAAAAATTGTCATTTAAATTCACAAAACATCACTCACTAAGAAAACACACTCATATTTTCTTAATAATTTTCAAAAAATATTCCTAAGTCATTTATGTTGTGTAGGAATCAATCACACATAAAAATGGTGCATTATGTGACCGGTATTACTCAAAGTCCATGTTTCTATTTTAAAATGAAAAAAAAATAAAAAACACAAGTGACATACAAAAAATTGAGAAAACAAATTATGATTATTTTAATACATTAGTAAAATTATCCTAGTCATTTTGGACATATAGATATTCTCCACACCTCAATCTGATGCATGGTGTGACTATTCTGGCTCTATGTGTATCTCATTATTTAAAATTGAAATTAATTTTTCTAAAAGAGACAACTAAAATAATTGAAACTCAGAAAACACTTTTGGATTGTTTTAATAATTTATGAAAATAATATATAAGTCATTTTTAAATGTAGGAATCATCATCACCTAAATATTATAAACAATGTGCCCGATGTGACTCAAAGTTTTCCATATCAGTTTAAAATTTAGATTTTATTAAAAAAAGTTTCACTTACTGAAAACCTAGAATACACACCTGGGTGGTGTTGATAATTTAAAAAAACAATTCATAAATCATTTCTTATTGGTATGAATTAGGTTCATGTCAAACTCGTACATGATGTTACTGGTATTACTCAAAGTGTGTGATTCTAGTTTAAAATTAATGTTTCATAATAAAAACATGTGGTATACTCAAAAAGGAGAAAAACATTCATATTATTTTGATAATTTAAGAAAATGACACATTATTCATTTGAGATATTTATAAATCATATTCACGTCAATCCAACACATGGTGTGACAATTATGACACAAAGTGCATCTTTTTTTAAATTCATATTAATTTTAGTAAAAATGAAAACATAAATACTCAAAACAAATCAAACACATTAATAATGTTCTGATAGTATTGTAAAATGATCTATATGTTATTTGTGACATGTAGGAATCATAAACACCTCAATATGATATATGATGTTCCTGGTATTACTCAATGTTTCCATTATCAATTTAAAATTAACAATTTTGTTCAACAAGTGGTACTCACTGATAACTATGAAAACATTCTAGGATTTTATTGATAATTTAAGTAAATAATTTATAATTATTTTATATATGCAGGAATAAGTATGAAATCAAAACCACACATAATGCGACATGTATGACGCAATGTGTGGGTTTTGAGTTTGAAATGTCATTTTAGTAAAAAACACAGGTAACATACTAAAAACTATGGAAATTAATTTGAATTGTTTTTATAATTTATTAATACAATCCATAAGTCATTTGGTATGTTTAGGAATTAGATCCATCTCAATTTAATGCACAGTTTGATTGGTGTGACCCGAAGTGTATCTTTTCAATATATAAGGGTTATTTTAGTTTAAAATGCTATTCAAATTGCGAAAAAACAGAAAACAATCCTAGGTTTCTTTCTCAAAATTCTAAATTTTATTACTTTATTAATTTAATTATCATTTTTATCATATAATTATTTTGTTAATTTTCATAGTGATAATTTACGAATATGAACTATAAATTGTGTGACGTGAAAAGATCAATTACTAGTCAATCCAATACTCAGTGTTCCTCGTATGACTGAAAGTATAGTTTAAAAATAATACATTATGTTTAATTTATTTCATTATATTATTACTAATATAGTAATTTTTTTCTAATTAGATGAGTTCCATTTCATGAGTATGGTGTTTATTTTTTACCGGTGTGTTATTTTTTCCCTATAATAGTGATTTTTCTTGTATTTTTGTTTTAAATTTTATTTCATTTTAATTATATATTTTTATTTGATTTTGATAATTATTGGGGCAATAGCGTGATATAGATTCACACTATAGTGTTCCCTATTTCTAGTGTTGTATTTATCTATAACATTGTATTATAGCATACCCCATTATAAGTTCTTTTAGAATCACTTATAAAGGGACACTTTATCAACGCAAAATAAAAGTGATAATAAATGGTTTAGTTTATTAGTTCTTCATAAAGCACTAATAAAGTGGTGATTTTTCATTTCTTTTCTTAGTGCGGATGAAGGAACCTTTTCGCAGCACTTTTCTTGCACTGATAAAATCATAGGACTTCTTACTACACTGCAGTAGTCAATGCTTTTTTAGCACTAATAAAGGCCTATTCTAGAACAGTTAAAGGCCCTTTTATCTAGTGAGTCCTATACATAATAAAATTTTTTATAATAAAAACATTATAACACCAAATAATAAATAAAATAAAAACATATATATATGATCGTTATATAATTATGAAAAAATGAACATAAAGTGGAATGGAGAGACTCATCAATGATAATGTGTATAATTTTAAATAAATTTTACCTAATATTCTCAAATTATTGAGAATATATGAATTTTTCAAATGATTTTCTGGTTCTGGATCCATATAGATACTACAGGTGGGTAAATGTTTTGACCAAAAGATGTAAAGATAAATGGATAGTCAAAAAAATATTCTTCTAGTAGCCAATAAATTTTCATGAAACCTAGTGTTATCAATAATGTAATGAGTCATGATTCAATGGGTTGAACTTTTTCGGATACCTAAAGGGGATTTTGAACCTCCATGGAATGTCCATGATAGGTGTTAGTGTTATAAAAATTAATTGTTACCTTTTTATGGGTATGTGATACCAAATGATATTTTACAGGTATTATAAACTTATAACAGATTAAAATCAAGGTTAGGATTGAAAAAATATTGTAGTTTACAAACATGTGATGAATTAATGTGTTTCTACATTGATGATATGAATGGTAAGGGAATATATCCATATCAAATACATATTATTAAATAATGTGTAGTAATATCATTTGTCTTATCTAAAAAGTTAATTTTTTTTCTAACATGGAGTATTTGTAAACTATGTGAGATGATAGACATGGTTTATGATTCTTATAATTATATAACGTGTTTTAAAAAGGATATGAGGATTAAATTTTTTTAACCAAGATAAACATTTTTATCCAAATGTTTGTTAAAATATGAAGAATAGATATCCCATCACTATTATTGTTGTGTTTTAAAGAATAATATTTTTTTCAAGAAATTGATTTAAACACATAAAATACCAAATATGATATAGAAAAATGATTTATTTATTATATATTCCTAATAATATGAAATAATATTTATTTATTAAACATAAAAATGTTTATATATCATAGTATGTTATTCTAGAGGGAATATAATTCATAAGAGACTCGTGGGATTGTGTTTGGAATTAGAGAAAAAAAGTATGCTAATAAATTAATATTCCATTCAAAAAATGTTGAATGTCACTTTATCTTAACAGTTTTTTTAATGTTTTTGTTAGGAAGTAATATAAATAGTTTCATTATCTACCAAAATATTTCAAGGTAAGAGTTTGATAAAACGGGTTCCAATAATTTTGATGTTAAACTTAGAAAATGTTATACGTAGACAACCTAATTTATTAACAGAATAAAATTGGATGTTTTGGAGTTAATAATATTGATAAGTTCAAGGAGTTTAAAATTAGTAACATGATTCCTTAATCTATCCATTATTCAAATTAGTTTTCTTCATATATGAAACTCACTAAAGAGTTTCGTGGTAGGGTTCTATCTGAGGGTCATATAAATATAGGGGAGGAATTAAGTAGAGATTTAACTCATTAAAAAACTAATAATAGTGTAGAAAACATAAGGTTAATTTAGTGTTCTATCATATCTAGTGTGTTAGATATTTTATTTTGTATGGTTTTGTTAATTATTATTAATATAATTTATCAATATAAAATGTAACATTTTCTACAAACTAAAATATTCCCTTTGTCATTTTTTCACACCAGGTGCCAATTTTTCAGGAAGTGAAATGAAAATTATCCCCTCAAAGTACGACATTGACTTGAATTTATTTAATGATCATAATAAAGTATTATGGCTTGTGATGATACGTTAATAATAACATAAGTTGAAACATTTAAATTATGCAAAGAGTTATATATGACATACAAAGAATAGAATCATGATTTAATAAGTCGATACTTTTTATCAGGACTTACCCACAAATGAATAAAACATGTAATGTTATGCAAACATTGATATATTATGGGTGGTATGCTTATTATTTTTGTCCAATATAATGAGAATGTAAGTAAGATTCAGGGGTGAATTGATCATTAAATCCTAACCTATAATTTTATCCCAATAAAAACATATGTTGATCAAAATTTATAAAGCTTAATCTCATTGTATAAAACAACATTAATACATAGCAGAAAATAAATATACCATAAGTTAAACAACGTAATTGATACACAAATAATACAATCAAAAATTAAAATAATAATTTAATAACAATTATTAGAGTATTGAATAAAAATACAAATAATCATAAAATTATATTTATTACAAAATATTTTGTATCTAAGGGACTTGTCACTTTTATTCCAATGTGATAGAGAGGTTTAATAACCTAAACTGTGGTATCCATGTTCCTCACTGAAAATTCACCGACAAAACATATTGGAAGGTAGAAGTAACACACTAAGAAATTCATCAATCTATCTTTTATTTAAAGATACATGTTTTTACTAGGACACCATTGAAAATATCTTAAACATGACGCTTTATCCTTGAGTTTTTATTTAATCAAAATGATTGATAGTTGTTCCAAATACCCAGAATTTCGTTGAAATAAGCATTTGGTGGCAACATATTCCACATGAAGAATCTCATCAATAAACATGACCAAAAAAGAAATTATTATAGTAATAATTATAAAAGATTTTATAATAAATTCTCACACGTATAATATCTTAGTAAATCACACAAAAATAGATTACAATTATAATCACTCAAATAATCGATATGATACACATATTTATGATTATTATTATTCCAACATATTCCATTCTTCAAAGATAATCCCGATTTATATACAATGTTTTATTAAACTTCCCATCATAATATCTAATAACTTTGAGTTAGGTTGTATTGAAACTAGAGGTAGAAATATCATCCAATGAATTCATTTTAGTGCAGCTTCTCAATGTTTAGTGTCTATTTAAAATGTTATGAAACTTAATAGGATTAATTTAGTTCAAAAAAACTTATAATAATTAAAAGTTTTAGTCTATGCATATAAAAATTAAACAATAAACTTCATGTTAAATAGAAATCGGTATAATTTGCAATGAAAATTTTAGAATAAATAAAAATGAATTAAATCATTTGGCTAAAAAATAATCCCATTTTTCAAAATCATAAGACCTTCTAGATAATTAGTTTTGAATGAAATTTAAAATAAAGAGTTCCCTATAATGTCCAATGATACTCCTCCAGAGCTTAAAATTTGGAAGACTTATATTATTCAATCACTTTAATCTATTCCTTTTATTCTACAAAACTCAACAAAATATTTTGTGTAATAGTGGAAGAATTAATAATCTAAAATATCTCACCATATGTGATTTTCAAAATGAGAAACACAATGACAGTGAAAAACTAAAGAAGATTATGTGTTATGAAACAAAATAATATTAAATTATTTATAATAATAAACCATATAAAATCTAAAATATTTACTTCCCCTTAATATGTTCAACAAATATGTGAGAATAACCTCTTATCCACAATTTTTTGATAAAGTTTTTCTTCTTAACTTTGATTTACTTCCCCTAGTATACACTTCCCTTTTTGATATCCCCATCAATTGATAGGATTTTCTTCTTCTACTTTATTTCCATAAGTCTCTGTATGGGATCAATGAAAAGACAAAAAAAATTCAACTGTCTAAATGAGTTTAAACAATAAATGATGAAACAATATCGAAAAATATCCAAATAAAAACCCCATCATTTCATAAGGTGTTAAATGGATAAATAATTTAATTAAATGTAATTTTTTTGAAAATTTAATAATGTCATTTCGAAGACAAAAATATCTAATAATATTATACAAACATATAAGTAAATTCCTTATATATAAAACTGTGAATATAATGTATGAAATTAATGAATTTAACCACAAAATAAAAATGTAACCAATTAGTATATATTTTTGTTTAGATATTAGTTAATCATAAATTAAGATCTCAGTACCCAGACCAACATAGGGATAGAAATGTTGGCACCCACATATTTCCAATTATCATATTCATGAATTCAATAAGTTCTGTTGAAATAAATTCTTGGCGATTTTTGAAATATTTCACTTTATTCATTAGAAACTAGTTTTTACATTTTCATCCCCTCTATAATTTCATGAAAAATGGTGCATTACATGGAAGAAATTATTATTCTTGAAAATTAATTCTTCAAGTGGATTTAATATATTGTATGAAATTTATCATTTTTAATTCAAATACCTTTAATGTTTATCAAAATATTTCATTGTAGTTGTAAAATTTAAAGGTAAAATTTTCAATATCTCAAATTCTGATTTTTTTAAGCACTTAAATATTATCTTATAATAGTGTAACATAATTATATTTCATATTAATTTCATAATTTATCACAAAAATATCATTTTTTAACTTAGCATACTGAATTTTAAATTTATATAACTCACTTATATAATTAGAAAAATCAATCGTCTTCTCAATAACCTCAACCTTAATTTCATAAAGCCCTTAAAGAGGCATTTAAAGGTATTTTAAAATTTCATAATGTACTCCATTAACTCATCCTATAATTAAATCACATCATATTTATCATTATCACACAAATATTCCCTAAAAATGAATGTTTGGATCCAACGATAAGATCATCAAGGAATCAAGATTCATATTTCCCATGAAACATAATTCAATAAATGTTTCCTTTTTGTAAGATAGGATAACGTTTTTACTATCATCATTATCATCAATTGAACTATCTGAAGTATATTGATCGTCAATTTAACATTAAGTGTCTATTATAGATCTAAAATATATAATTTCTTTTCACATTGAATTTATTTTAGATATTATTCCTTCTTTTTCATCTTCAAATAGTTTGGTCCAATGTGTTCAGGATTCTTACACTTATAGTAACTAACTTCCAATGATTCATCTCTTTTAGATATATCATGTCTATATTTTATTTATTTATAATAATCACTTCAAATTTTATTCATGTGAAAGATCCTTCTATCAAGTTGCACATATTTTCTATCTGTAAGTTCTGAATGACTATCATATGAAAATTTCATATAACTTATTTGAGAGTTACTTGGATTTGAAATGTGATCTCACGAATTAACATTTTGGTAGTCTTATAAAATGAAACTCTATTTTTATTTGTTTCTTTTATAGGTTCCTACTTTAATCATATCTCATACTTCATGAGAGTACAAATTAGATCATACAAACTATGAAATGAGATATTCTAATTTTTATCTATTATAGTTCTTTTATACTCACATTATTTAGGTAGAATAATTATAATATTCAATGCATCTGGATCATCCAATAATTCTCATTCACTAGGATACTATAATATTTTAATGATATTTATGAACTGTGGGTGAATATGGCTAGGTGATTCTCCTGGATGGAAGTTGAATAACAAATAATCAGCTCATAACATATCCATCATTTTTTAAATCACTTTTTATTTTTTGAAATAAGTTACTTCTTGTGTCCTCTATATTCCAAATGTAGTTATGTAGGAGGAAAATGACTATAAATGTTCCTTTCAATTTATCATAAAAAAGTATTCATAACTCTGATATTCCAGTGAAACTCTAATTTCACATCAATATTAGAAGAAAAAAAATTACTCTAAAATATTATAATTTTCGATTGACATAAAAAAATTGTCTAATCTAGTATTAATCATCTATTTTTTTATCTGATCATTCCAATATTGGTATTATACTCTACAAAATATTTATGGATTATTTTTTATTCAAATTTTAAATATTTTTTATTTGATATGATCATGTCATAGAAAAATAATATATATAATCTCTTGTATAAATTAGTATAAGGAAATAAAAAATTATCTAAAAAACTAAAATTATAAAATCTACGATCTAAAGGATTGATACCAAGTGTATGTGAAAAATAATATGAAGAGTAAATATATGATAAAAAGTGTTATCTCAGTTAATATAAACTTAACGAATCTTTATTATGGGGTGGATTGAATTAAAAAAATGAATTTTATTTTATCCCACTCAAAAATATTAGTTGATAAAAAGTTATTATTGGGGATCTGGAACCACTAACCATCAAAAGCGCACCACAAGACACTCAAAACTATAGAACATAGCTTTAGTCAATTCAATGATTAGAAGATCCACCATGACCTCAATATCTAGAGTTTAGAAGACTAAACACCCCACTCTCAATATCAACATTACCTCATCTAGTTCTATATTCCTATCTAGGTTTCATTCATTACCTTCCATCCAAACAATGGACAAGAAAACCAATATGTAAATAACCTAAGAACACAAAGATAAAAGATATTACATGGTCCATAAATTTATTTTCACATCCATTATTGAGGATCACATCCTTCATTCATTTGAATATACACTTGTCTGTGAAATAAGTATACACCCATACCCTACATAGATTCACAAATGAAAACCACCAATTCATTCCCAGAACATGTTCATATCACTATCATTAGCATCTTGAAGATCCATGATTGAGGGGATGTGATACCTATAACCAATCTACATTTCTCTACTTATCATTTTTATTTGTGTCTTATCATTAATATTATGACTGTAAAACATTGTCTATAAGGCCTCTAGCCCATGGATGCACTTATTCATCACACCCTCATTTTATGCCTGATGAGTGTCGTACATATATCACATGTGGTTAAATCCCACAAGATATATAGGGTACCAACTGATCATTAGGTCCTACCACTATCCAAATTTTATGACAGTAATTTATTTGAAGAGTGTAACATTTCTTTTCCTATAACATCCACTACATAGACTACCAACAACTAGTGAAAAATGGAAGTCACCAGTATGATCAACATTGATGAATTTTAGGAAGAATCTCATTCTATTCTAACCCTAGTTGAAGAGAATCCACATATCACCACTAGTGACTTCTCATAGGACACAATTTCTATACATCCCATCACTATCTCAAGAACACTATTTTTCATAAAGAAGATATTGCTTACATCTACATCACGTATTCTTTCGAAATATTACCATCCACTATGTGTATCAATTTGGATGACGCACCATATTCATTCATACACTCAGACTCCACTATTATTCTAGTATCGACGAGCTATCATCTACTCAGCAAAATCTTTTAAACATCATCTGTTTAATTGGTTCCACTATGTTTGATGATCAGGTATAGTTTAGTTATGTCCAATGAAGGCTTCTAATAACTTGTATTTGGATTTCCCATGTGGAAGGTGTACCATATCTATTTGGATTTTCCAAGAATGACTTCTTGAAACATAACATTCAAATTCTATAACACTTTAATAGAAAAAAGTTATAACACAAAACCTAATTATTATGACATCTGATAAAATCGGAGTAAAAAAATAAAACAAATAATGAAAAATAAATCCATCCGAACATAAAAACATTACCCATAATTCAAATAAAACAATTTAAAATTTAAAAAAATTTAGAATAATTAACGATGTATTCAATAATAATAAAATCAATCCTAAAAGGATATTTTTTTACAAATAGTTTTTATCAAATAAACTATTTTATTTTAGCCAAATGTGGTTAGATGTTTAATAAGCTAAACTAAGGTATCCTAGTTCCTCAGAGTAACTTATTCAAAAACACCTATTGGAAGGTGTAATACTCACACCATGAATTTTTTTAATATTTCATTGATTAGAAGACATAAGGAAACACAAAAAATTCCTTGATAAAAAATAATATTATAAATTTATATCCCTATTCTCTTATTTATTAAACAAGATCAAAAATAATTTCTTATACCTTGTAATTCATCAAACTAAATGTTCATAAGCTACATATTATACACCCATAATGTTTTTGATCAACATGATCAAATATAAGATAATTAAAATTAGAAAAATTTGAGCTTTTAAAATTAACCAATTCACACATATGTTCTAAAAAAATTACCAAATAAATATTACAATTGTTTGAACTCAAGGTAGCGAGATGATTCACTACTTAATGATTGTAATTATTCTGGTACATTCCATTCCAAATATAATTTCACGGTTTAAAAATAATATAGTAAAACATCCAAAGGTAATATCTGATATCATTTGGTCTGGTTACAATAGCATCAAAAGCAAGAACATTTTCTAAAGATTTCAGTTTAGCAGAGATTTTTAATGTTCAATGAGTCTTCGTAATATTATACAAGATAATAGAACCACTTTGGATAATTGAATCTTGTGAGAATAATATGTTATAATATGAATATATAAAACATACAAAACACACTTCAAGTTAAATATAACTCAATATACTGTGTATTGTGATTTTTGAATGTTCCTAGTCAGGATGATTATGTCATTGAGAGGGGAAGAGGGTGAATCATTAAAACATTTTGTTTTATGTTTCATTGAAACAACCTTCGACTCATATAAAAGATTTAATTACTCTTTAAAAACAATTCAACCACACATTAAATGAAACACAAGAATTTATAAGGTTTACTATTAAATAATAATAGTTATTTCCTAATTTCAATCCACTAGAAAATAATCCCTGGATTAAAATGAAAAGGATATACCCTTACACTCATATAGAACTATGAAAACAATTCCAATATTTAATGTGGACCCTCTTAGAATAAATAGGGTAATACCATGATTGTGTAACAACTCATGTTACCTATGATTATTTTCAATTCCATAAATTTCTTCAATTGAAAACACTTCTTCAATTACTTACCCCAAAGATGGTAAGAACTTCTAGGAATTTATTATGGAAAAACCAATTCAGATTTTCCAAGTATATTTTTTCAAGTCTAATTCCTCAGAGTACGATTCTCCCTAATACAACTCTTCTTTTCATGATAATTCCTCGTAAAATTCTACCCAGAATAAAAAATATAAATTTGACGGAATATAATTGAGATAAATCAGCACCACTACAATTCTGAGTATGAAAATACATTGTACAATTCGTTATTAGTATGGAAAACCCTATATAGAAATCCCGATCTGATTAATCCTTCCTATTATAATTATCATCTAAATATTATCAACTAGCTAAATATGGTAACCTTCTGAGTATGATAATATTAGAGTGTGATGATTAACTGAATACAACATTGCAATCTTGTCCCTTCTCTTACACTTCAAAACATAAAAATTTCTTCAACCCAATTGAATACAAAAACTTTTTCCTCTCTCAAAAAATGTATAACTTCTCTCTCATGAGTAATACACCAGTCATCAAAAAAGTACATTGTACTTTTAACAATTTATATGTGACCCATGTGTTTCATTGTTGGGAATCTCAATTTTTAATTAATCAAAATCAACTTGATCTCAATTTCCCCAAAAATTGTGCTTAAATTTTTCCTTTGTAAACATTTCTCAAAGCATCTCAATTATTCTATAATATTAATTTATTCCATAGAATATCATTTCAATATACAGTCTGATTTCAATTCATCGGTCTGATTTTTTGGATCATATTTCTTCCAAACAAAGCTCTATACCAATTTTTAGAATGTGTATGAATAAATTGATATCACTTTTGAATAATGAATATGATTATTCACATAAATTTCTGGCTCTATCTAGATAAAACATTCAGAAAACTCCTTTGTTTCTACTCTTTGATCCACTTTTAAAAATTCAGTTCTTCTATAGACCAACTTGAAATACACATCATATCCTTTATTTCTTTTCTTGACTCACTTGAGAATTCACTTGAAATGTAAAAAATGTCATTCAACTCGTAACCCACTTGATGAAGACATTTTAAAACAAATCAGCATTCATCTTCAGAAACTTCCTTCACTCACAAACTCATGCTTGTATCATGACTTCCTTTATGACGATAAATTCATTTGAGAGTAGCTTCATCATCGTTAGACTTAAATTGAAAGTATCATAACATAAAATTCATTACACCTTCTTCCTTTTCTTCTAAACTAGAGTATGATATTTTTCAAAATATGAT
The DNA here is from genome assembly GCA_963277665.1 of Viscum album. Taxonomy (NCBI): domain Eukaryota; kingdom Viridiplantae; phylum Streptophyta; class Magnoliopsida; order Santalales; family Viscaceae; genus Viscum; species Viscum album. Next base: position 1,336,181,044 of record OY728163.1, on the reverse strand, counting down.
TCGTCTTGATAAGATCATCATTGGTAAGATCATGCTAGAGATGAATGACCTGGATATGATCACTCTGAATACGATCATATTGGGTATGATCATTTTCTTCATAAGGCTGAGTACGATCATCTTGGGTATGAAGTTTTTCTTATGAATATGATGGATGATAGGAATATATAGTTCCTAATTATTATCATTTTGGGTATGATCATCAGTACCTTCTTTCTTCTCTTCCAAACTAATATGATTAACCTGGTTATGATTCATTTTTGATTGATAACATCTATTTCTTCTATTTCACGCAGATATAATTAATCTGGTTAAAATTTGGAAGAATTGCTTTTCCATTTCTTCAATAAATATTAAATTATATGTTCTCTAATAAACATATGATTTATTTGAAATTAAAATTAGCAAAGCGTTGTCACATTTAATTAATTGAACTAATAGACTCGGATTCCCTCTCCAAACAACCACTTATTTTAGTTAGAATTTAGATTGAATATAATGACTATTTACATACAGTTAGATAAATTCTCCTTAAGACCAATTTTATCATTCTAAATAAAGATGAATTCCTTATTATGATCTTTTCACATACCAAACCCAATTTGAGTCCAATCATAACCATTTCATCCCAATAGCATTTTCAAATTACGATGGATAGATTGAGTCTGATTTTTCTGAAAACAAGAGTCCAATTATTTTGAAAACATGGATCAATACGATTCTCACTAAAAAAATTGAGTTGATTTCACTTTCACCTTAAAACTTATTTAACAAAACAGAGCATTCCCATACAATAAAAGAAAACATTTGAAAACAACCACCTTCATCTTCAACATTGTCCTAAAAATCACCCCTTTGGTTTTTTTCATCAAAAAGGTTTCATAAATCACTAAACATTGTATGATGAAGAAGTGAATTTCTTATCAATAATTCTAAACCTATGTGATCTAACTCATTATAAGAAACATGAATTATTGAAAACTGATCCATGTTGTCCTGAAATAGTGATCTTGTCAATATTTTTGTTTTTACTTCATAAATTATTCTTCAAACTCAAATTTTATTCATCCTCTCTAGAATACAAAAACAATAAATTTTTCAAATACCATTAAAACAAAAAAGATAGAAATTTTCAATTAGAAAACAATTCTAAATTCACGGTTTACCCATAACTCATTCTTTGTATATGAAATACATTGATTTATGAAACAATTATCCTCCTATAAAATACAATCCAAAGGTATGTTGACGTAGGGTGCATAAACACATAACTCAACCATGAAGAGAAAGAGGTTGGACACCCATATTCAACCTTAGATTAGAGAATTATTCATTTGGAAAATGGTTTTTTGAATATTTCATCAACTTATTCCGATGATGGATCTTTCTCTAGCATCAATTGATTTTTTTCACATGTTATTTGAGGAAATGATATATTATATCAAATTTTTTTGAATGAGAATGTTTAACTATATTCTTAGTAATATTTATTGTACTATTATTATCACAATCCAAGTAAAAGGGTAACCTCAATTTAACAAGTTAATCTTCAATTGTATTATCATCAACGTAAGTTGAGTAGTGGTTTGAGTAGAAACCACATACTCATCTTTATCCATACTGAGAGTTACTAAATTATATTTCATTGAATGCCAAATAACAAAAAAAATTCCCAGAATTAATACTCTACCAGATGTGGATCATCCATCATTATAATTTTCTACCTAATAAACATCTGAATACCCAAAAAATTCCATACAAAATGAGCGTCCATACCAGATTCCAAATTATATTGTGAATTTTTTGTATTTGAGAATGATTTTTCCAATATTTAAATGTGAATATTTTGGGTCACACTGGAATATTTTAAATAATCTAATAACAAAAAAATTTCGAGTCTTGATGTATTCAAATATAACAAACATCCAATCAACTTTAAAATTTTTTTATGATCAATTTATTTTCCTTCTCCATCTATAGAATTTTTTTTCAAACTTATATTTCTGTGCAAAAAGGTTTTTTTTTTCATACGAACTGTCCTAAGAATTTCCTTAGAAAACATTTCGGGGCAAATAAAAATGTATTCTTTCCTTTGATGTATTTGTAACCCAAGAAAGTATTTCATTTACCCAGCATGGAAAATTCAAATACCTTCAACGTTTCTTTAGAAAATTTTTCCTAACATATTTTATCATTCTAGTAAAGTTAATGACATCAATATAAACAATCAGAATGAGAGAATACTATTGATTTTTTCTGATGTATAAGTTCATATCCACTCTTCCATTATTGAAATTCATCTTCCTTAAACACATATACAATTTGGAATACCATTCTCTTGAAGCATATTTTAGTCCATAAAAATTATTTTATAATCTCCACACATAATTCTCATCTCTACAGACAAAAAATCTATAAGGATGTTCAGTGAAAACTTTTTCAAAAATATATCCATTTAAAAATACCGATTTAATATCCATTTAAAAGATATTGTAACCTTATAGTGCAGCAATAACAAGAAATATTCTAATCATTTCAAGTATTTACACTAGAGAAAATGTTTCATAAAAATAAATACCTTCTATTTGTGAATACCCTTTTCACACGATTCATTATTTTTTTATTATCACTTAACATTCTTAGAAAAGATTTTTCTAGAAACCCCCACATTTTGACATTGATGATTTTTTTCTAGATTGGGATTTAGATCCCAAGTATCTTTCTTTCCAATTTGATACAACTCTTCATTCATGTCCTGATCCCATTCTAGATGCACAAAATCATCTTTTACGTAATTCGGTTACACTTTTGAATAAAAATAAGTATGTGTAATAGAATTTTCAGTTTTTTGTGTATGAACCTTATAATGTTAATCTCCAATTTTTTTGGGCATCCACTTACTTCCTCATCCAAGAATGATATTTTCAAATATCATCCTTTTCACTTGAAATATATGAATCTAATTATTCTTATTGACTAGGAATACAATTGTATTATTCCTTATCTTAATTGTTTTCTTCAAATTTCTCAACATAATTTTGTACCTGAATATGTTTTTTATCAATCATATTTCTATTAAATTCACATCAAAATAATAATAAAAAAATTTGTCTGTTTTTTTTTTGAAGAATTTATATCATCTTCCTTCTGGAGCATAGCTAAGAAGTATTCTATATTCACCTTTATTCTTGATCATTCATAGTTTCCATATTTCTTCTTTATAAAACTTGGACTCCAAAAAACTATTATGTGCTTCAAACATGGAGTTTTTTCATTAAAAAATCAAATGGAGTCGTACATTATTGAGACATATAGAAACAATAGTCCTAGACATAATAAACAATAATCATGGATTTCCTCTGAATGTATAGAGAATGACCATGTTTTTGTAACATTGTTCTTACCATTTCCTCCAAACTTTTATTCATTCATTCCAAAACCACATTTTTTAGGAGTGTATGGGGAAATATAATCATGATAGATTCCATGCTTCTCAAGATATCCATTGATTTATTCACTTTTTTATACAGAACCATTGATTGTTCTCAACTTATTCACTAAATACTAACATTATTTCCGAACCTTCCTTCTAAAACATTAAAACATTTTCCAAAAACATGATTTAGGTTTCATATACATAAAACAAGTAATGAAATTAAAATCATCAATGAAAGTGGTTAAGTAATTATCTCTATTTTTTGACTGTTTGGTCATTGGACCAAAAAATATTAATATGATTCAATTCCAAGGGTTGCCATGAAAAATTTTAATTTTCTTGTTAATTTAGTTTGTAATATTTCCTTTATGAAACATATTGAAACAAAAATCTATTCATGTTGGAAAATAAATAATATCTCGGACACTATCACATTTAGATAACTAGATCATGTTTTTTTGACACATGTGACCAATACATTTATACCACAATTTATTCTCCCCCACCATACTAATGTAACAATTGTTTTGAATTTCAAAAATCTTAAACAAATTTCATTTTGTATCTTGGCCTCTTGTAACAATTTTCCCATCCTATTAATCTTTCACAAAAACCCCTTATTTTTTGAAGATAACATTTTTACCCTTAATAAACAATTATCAAACACTTACAATTTTATTCAACCCATCAATATATAATGCATTATTGGATTTTATCTTTTCATTCCTAATCAAGGTTTCTATAATGCATTTAATTTTCATGAATTCATCTTTGCAAAATTTAACTATTACTTTTTGAAAATATTTCACATTCTTTAAAAATTTCAAATCTCATATCATATGATAAAGACACCCACTACCAATTATCCAAGTTGGTTATACTTTTGTAGATTACAATGAGTTTTCAAGAAATAGAGATATTACTTCTTCCTTTTCTTTCTTCATCTCCAAATTTAGAGTATTTTTAAGAATATTATTTTGTTTTGGTAACAAAACAAGAAAACTTTAGTCAGGGTGTACAGGTTGTTCACATCTTTTACAAATATTTTCCAAAGGTTGGAACCTATTTTTAATTTTTATTCCACCATTCTCAGGGTTATTATTTTGAGAGAATTGACTCTCCCTTAAATATTCCCTTTCATTAACTTTTGAACACTAATAATGTTGTTGGTCAAACCAAGACATATTTTCTATTTTTCCGAATCCACAACAATTCTAGGAATATCCACAAAATGAGTATTTTCCTCTGAAAATTCCATACTAGCTCTAATTGCGAATACATTTCTCAGCCACCTTTTTCTCATTGATTTATGAACCACTAATCATTCTATTATAAATTCATGTCTTTATTTTAATTTTTTATTTATCTAAAAAAAGTATTTAAAACTTTTCCATAATCATATTGTTTCAAAACATTTTCAGACATAGGGTTATTTGAGACTTTTGAATTTAGAAATATGTTGGTTTTTTCCAAATACACAACATTCCATGAATACTTCATTTTAGAAAAAATTATATATTTATCCTCACCCATTGATGGTAACTTTTTTAAAACCTTATCTCATTTCTCATTCTTAGAAATATCAACATCCTCTGTAATATAATTTTGAGAAATTGTATTTCTTAATTCATCTTTAGAGAGTTTTCATTGGAAAAGTTCCAACTCTTTTTTTCCTTCAGCTTCACCATCGGATGCTCATTACAATTCTTTTCTTCTTCAAGGGTTTTATTCAAGTCATCTATCTCTTTTATCAGCCTCACTTAATCATCAGCAAAAAAAAATCTTGATTTCCTGTTTAAGAGCATTCATCTTTCATCCTTCTGATTTTATTTTCAATACTTTTGTTATTTATTAGACATCAATTCATCACTTCTTTCAAATGATGTTCATGTTGAGATTGTTCTTCATCAAAACTACTACTTCTGAATTATTCAACATTAATGGTTTCCATAAAAGTATTTTTAATACTATAGTCAACTGATTTTTTAGATTTAGCATCAGTACCATCTACTTCTCAATATTTAGATAAGAAGATTCTTCTTTTTTAGCTGATTAATTTCCTATCATTGGCTATTGTATGCAATTTTCTTTATTCATGTTGTTTCTTCCATGTTATTCATGGCTTTCTCTCTTCAAATTCACTATTCACTTTTTTCTTTCTTTGAGGAAAATTGGTGATAAAGATTCCAACATCTCCACATGAAAAACATTTCAAGGGAATTTTACCTCTTTATTTACCTATAACTTTTTTATCATTTTTAGAAAACATGGATACAATATTGTTAATATTTTTACAAACATAATCATTAGAATTATATTCTCCAACTTCATCTTCAATTAGAATATTCTTTGACTTTTCTTTCTTCGCAACCATGGAAGACATTTCTCAATAAAGGGTTGTTTTAATATTCATAGATTTGTACCTTCTCATTTTATAATAAATTAGAGTGTTAATGGAATAATGAAGAGAAAATTTTCAGGATCTTTATGATTTAATAAAGAAACTTTTGCATCGAACTTATTAGGAAGGATTATCAAAATCTTTTTAACCACTATAATGTCGTATAAATTTCCACCATGATTTATGATATTACACACAATGTCATTCACCCTGGTACAAAAGTCCCCAATAGATTCATGCTCACTCGTCTTCAAATATTCATATTTCAATCTCCAGATTTTTAATTTTTATTTCATCAATTTTGCATTTCCTTTGTATATATTTTCTTATTTATCCCATAATCCATTGGATGTGACAAAACCTTTCACTCTTATTAAATTTCTAATAGTGATGATTAAATTTCATTCTTATCCCTTCCATCATTCTTTACATTCTTATTATCAATAGATATAAAAGGAGATTAAATATAAATAGGAGTAAACCCATCTATAGTAGATTCAAGAATATCATATCCAATAAACATTAGATAACGAAACATTCTATATTTCCATATATGATAATTCATTACATCGTATACCAGAATACCATTACTATTCCAATAATTAAAATTCTACATCAGTAAATAATAAGTGAAGGTAATCTATACTCTGATACCACTTAATGGTGCTCAGTCAGGATGATTGTTTTCACACAGATGGTGAGGGGGTGAATCAGGGATACTTTTTCTTTTAGTTTTCCTTGAAAACCCCATTTCCCCTACTAAATATTCCATTACCTACGGAAACTAATACATCCACACATCAAAAGGAACACAAGTATTTACAATTTTCACTATTCAATAAAAATATCTATGTACTTGGTATGTTTTGGAAATATGTCACGACCGGTCCTCGGGGCCCGTGCCATGACTACCCCAAGCCCGCCTTCCATATTTCAGGTCCTAGAGACTAATGCCAAAGGCGTGAATCCGGATAAATGGGAAGGCATTTCCATTATAAAACATAAACACATCCAAATAGAGTACAAGAGGAAGTAATACACTAATTACAAAATAAATTTTTTAAGGTTAAATGGGCCAAAATACAAACCTAACTGAAAAGTACAGCTACAACTGACCGAAAGTACAATGGAGAGACAAACATCTAGAAGATAGAAGCAGCTCCTGGGTCGTCCACCTCGGATCCTACCTGAAGGGTTGGTACAAATAGCCTCCTCAATGCTCTCTCCCGCAATCCTCCACTGAGTACCATCTCGTCGTGATGTCCACCTCCGGGTACTGTCTTGTCGTGAGGTCCACCTCTGGGTACTGTCTCGTCATGAGGTCCACCTCAGGGTACCGTCCAGTCCTCGTACAATCAGTTTCTGTCAGCGCTGTCTGTCGCCTACATCCAACACAATGAGGTGTGGGCATAGCCTATGCAGGTGTGAGTTTAACAATACTCAGTAGGGACCCTCAGAACCACAAGTCTCACTAAATCCAAAAAGGATAACCAAAAAGAAGGATCTCAACAGATAACCCTTACGTAGGTATAAACACATACTTATACTTTAGTTATCAAGTAACCCTTCTCAATACTGAGGCAACACAAAGGTTATGAAATCAACGGATAACCACTAATTTGGTATATTCTCATACATATACCTAAGTTATCAAGTGAACCATCTCAATCAAGAGGTAAACACAAAGGTCATTGACTCAACTCAAACCAGGATTTTATTCATGATGTCGAAACCACGGCTGTTGGAGAACTCCTCCTCTGAGGTGTACAGTGGGCCTGCCACTACAACCAAGTGCTTCTCACTAATCTTGGACTGCTTAAGTGCTCCACCAGTCGAGTACTGTGGGCCTGCTGCTACAACCAATTGCTTCCCACCATGGGTCTGCCGCTACAACCAAGCGCACCCCCTCATTGCCTAAAGAGGTACTCCTTCTGTCGAGTACCACGGGTCTGCCACTACAAAAAAGATCTCCTCCATCGTGGGTCTACTGCTACAACCAAGCGCACCATACTGTGCCATCCGAATCACTCCGAGTTGAATGATTAGTAGTCATCAAGTCTCATCCAGCTACTAGTTCTCAGCACTCCGTACGCTCGCCTCCGAGAGGGTCTGCTCCACGAGCTACTGCTCGTTACTTCCATGTGTCATGTAATATCACGTGGAAGTATCTTTGAGGACTGCCTAGTCATAGGGGTCTCAACACAATAGACGGCACGTCAATCGGATGCCCGGTCTGTGAGTTATTAGCATTTCCTTTTAAGGGTGCCGGTTGGATTTCGAGTACAATCCAACCCAGCTATGCTGAAACCACAACCAAATCTAGTTTAAAGTGTGCCAAAAGAATCGTATCATCAAGAGGATTCCAGCGTAGTCGACAGAACATCTATCAGACGTCATGTCCTCAAGTTATAAGTGTTTCCACTCCAAGGGCACGGTTGGTTTCGAGTTCAAACATACCCGGCCATACCCAAACTTCACCAAAACCTGGAGTGTAATATACTGAAACGACCGTCTCTATCCAAGGAATCCTACACAACTAACGTTTCATCGATTGGTGGTCCATAACTCACGCTACGTTCGTTTTACCGAAAACGGTCCGAAAACAGGGGGTTTGGGTCCGGTTCGACCTGGCCGAATAACCCCTGGGTCACCCCGAACTGGGTCGACTCGACTCAGGTCCGGGTCTATCCTAGTTGGGCGTGACGCGTCTCTGCTGGCATGACCCGGCCCGGCTGGCGTGGCCCGGCTGCGGGGCCGGCCGCGGAGAGGGGGGCGCTGCCCCGCGCAACTGATTGACACCGGTGGTGCTTTGCGCCGCCCCGCCTTCCCATATCTCACGGTTGCGCGGGAACATCCACCTCACCACCACGGCATAGCCATAGCTGGTCATCACCGGCGACACGCTGGGGCTCCGCCGCCTCCGGTCACTGGAGCCGCCACGCAGGCATGGCATGTTACAGCCACCTGCCACGGACCACCGGACGCGCTCCGGTGGTCCATTTTTCCCACCGTCTGCGCCAACGGCTCTCCCGGGACCTGTTCTTCACTACGACAACTTCCAAATTCCTTTACGGACCCATTTCATCATCTCTGATTATTCCTCACATCAAGAACAAAGTGGAGGTGGGTTCATACTTGTTCGTTAGTCCGCCCCCACCGTGTTAGTGGTTCTAAACATCACAAAACAATTTTCACGCCATGCCGAAGGTATAAAATCACATAATGAAATTTATACAAAAATCCCTACCTCGATAAACTTTTCAGGCGTTTTTCATCACGGGGAAAGATTTTACACTCCGTCAATGCTGAGAAAGAACTGTTGCCATTGCCGAGTTCCCCATGGCTGTATTTCCTCCCTTGATATGGGGGAAGAAAAAGAAGCGTGTCCTCGATCTTTGCAGAAGCGGTGTTCTTCATTAAAGAAGAATCGTTTTTCGTTGAAGGGAAGTTCATTCTTATTCACACTAAAGCTCTCCCAAAATCTCTGGAACTTCACTAATATTTCTCCACACACCCAAAACTCCAACACTAAATAACATCTCTTGATATAATTTTTATTCCCATCACAAAGAATTTTAAATTCATAAACAAGCCACTTAATTAATTAAATGAAGCTCATATCATTAATTAGGGAATGTTGGTAATAATTTAAGAGGGGAAGAAGAGGAGGTGAGGGGTCTCATAAATGGGAGTGTTGAAAAAATTAAACAAGGGAGCATTAAAGGGGGGTTAATGAGAGTTATGGGGAGTTCACAAATTAAGAAGGGGTGTTTGATGATTTTAAGGGAAGGTGAAGGGTTGGTTCTCATGTGGGCCCCAACTCACATTTATCCTCACACGGGTAGTTAGGTGCTTGTGGTTCCCACCCTAACTCCCCCCTGTATGATAAAACCACATTAGATATAAAAATAAATTTTTTTCCCAGTTTTATTCATTCCTCATTTAATCAACAATTTTTATCTTCTCCACCCGTGAAAATGCAACCCTGAAAAAGGTCCCCATAAGTAATTACCGGTGATGTGAGTTCATCGGTTCCCTCATATTTCAATTCCGAGCACTGATTCAAAAGATATGAAAACTTGCTCGTTTGTTTACTGAACATACCCGTGCTAAACTTCGGAAATTGATTCCGGGCACACCGATCCTCGGAATCAAGTGCCGTCAGAAGCCACAGACTTGTAAAACTCCAAAAAAATTAAGAAAAAAATTTCCTTGAAATTTCTGAGTCATTAAATTACTCCCACCTCTAGGAATTACGTCCATGTAAAGCTACAACACAAACTAGGGAACTAAAGGAGATACCGAGCACGCATCTTAGCCTCCTTCTCGCATGTTCTATCCTAGAGGTTCTCTTGCTTCCAATGAAAGTACACAAGAGGAATCGACCGTCCTCATACGACCTTCTCATGTTGATCATCAACTTCTATTGGAATCCCGTGAAAGTTGCCCCATCATCGATGTCCATCTCTCCATGGTCGATGATGATGGATAGGTCGTGCACACATCTCCTCAACTAAGATATGTGAATGACGTCGTGCACCTAGTTCAATTGAGGTGGAATGTCCAGATGAACCTCAAAGATAACTTGTCGCCTCGGTCACATCTCCATAGACTTCATCGAGGTGATTCCCATATAAAGACGTGGTCGTCAACCTCAATCTCCAGTGGTCTCGTCTCATATCATCATATTACGTCTGTCTACTCTGTGCAGTCTTCATCCGCTCCTAGATGATCTGCACCTTCTCCGTCATAGCATGACCATTTCAAGTTTTACACATGCTGACTCCATCACTATCCACAAAGGATATCTGAAATGTGGCCAGATTCTATCTCGCCACTCCTAACAGCTGAATGCTCGATCTCCTACTAAGAGCATCTGCTACAATGTCCCCTTCTCCAAGAGTATAAACTATCTCGAATTCATAGACCTGGAGGAATTTCATCCATCACCGATGTCCTAGGTGCATGTCCTTCTGAGGGAAAATACACATGAGATTATTGAGATGGAGAGAACCGTAAACCGTTCGATCAATGAATAATGGGTGAGAATAGCCAATTGTTAGAACTCATCTCCACCCTTCTTCTTCTATGTTCCACCAAAGAGATAATGGGATTTCTCCTCTGCTAAAAATAGAAATATGGTCTCATTCCCTAGATGAACCGCGTTATTTTCCTAATACAGTCAATATTAACATGAACAGTACTTTTTTAGGCCACAGACATCGTCGTATGGCCTCGACGCTACTACTAAGAGATCCAACTATTACTCTCGCCTCCAAGGATCGAGTCACACTATTGGCAGCAGTGTGTGGTCACTGGGTCTCCTTCAGTAGGTATCTCAGAAGTGAGGATCAAGTCAACAGCTTTAACCGTAACCTCTTAGTATCAACCATACAAAAAGAACAGGAAAGTAAACGTCACAAAGAGAAGTGTCTTTTATTACAGCATCTCGACGTATAAAGACACAAAGAAAACACAACAACAATAAAAAGGAATCCAGAAGCACCAAGAACAAAGGCCTCCATGCGTGGATCTTATCTCGGTACTGTCCACCTGCTTCCGAAGATCTATCTTCATATGCCTCAGCTTCTGGAAGCTGAGCTCTCTCATTTCCACCTATTCCCTGCGGTCAGGGTGGACCTCTTGGTAGTGGTGGTGGAAACACCTTGAAGCATCGTCCACCTCCAGCTGCACGGCCAGCTCCTCCGCCTCAGTCTCCTACTCCTTGCGGTCTGCCTCCATCGAACCTCTGTCTCTACCTGGGAGGTCCTTCATCTATCTGTATATCATCTGTATGGCGGCAAAGATAGTCACGTGCCATGTGACCAAGCCCACCGCAAGAGTAACACTTTCCACTCCTGGTAAGTCATTCTCCACCCCGGGTGCCTTGCACACATGATCCCGAGTCATGTGGTCGACCACCTATGGGTCTGCTCCTCTTGGACCTCTGCGTCATCTGTCTACTGCCAGCTGCAGAAGACTCTGATAGAAGCTGGCTACTGGTGGGTACCACTACTGGAGACTGCTCAGCAAGGAAAATCTCCACTAAGAGGGCCCGCTCCAACACCCTCGTCTGTGTCGGGATGTTGTGGGAGAAAAATGATGCTATTATCTCTCGTATGAGCCCCCGCTCGAAGGTTTAGGCCCTGAATAACGGGTCTCGTACCATGTTTGTAGAGTAGCACGAGAGGTTTGTGAAACTCGCTGAGTTCTGCGCCACTGTCATGCTACTATGTTGTAGATGCAGTAGCTCCTGAATAGACACCGCTCAAAGGGTGGCATGTAAAAACTCCACCTGGAACATGCTCTCTAAGTCCTCCCATAGAAGTGTCTCCTCATCGTGAATCTGGAGCATCAGGCTCCACCACCTACCTACTGATGCCTAAAGGAGGCTGGCAGTAAGGATCACCGTAAATTCTGATGGCATACCTTCTATCTTGAAGACTCTCACCACAGCCTCCATCACATCCTCAGCCGCCTGTGGTTCCCTCTCTCACCAGAACCTGGGTGGCCTCTGGTGCTAGAACTCGTGCAGTTCACTCAAGCGGCGTGTATCACCTACTGCTGGGGTGGGTGGCATCGGTGGCCCAACAGGTGGTAGTACCATTGGTGCCTCCAATGGTGCCTCAACTAGATGAGGGCCCTATACTGAGGCCTCGTCGCTCGTCATCCTCTAAGTACGTACAACCCTCGGGGCTCTAGCTAGTCTTCCACGGACAGGAATCCTGAAAGAAAAAGAAGCAACATGATCAATGACTAAACCTTACGAGCTGACCTGGTTTTAGAAAATTTAAAAGAAACTTTTGAAAACACACATACAATCATTGTTTTCGTGCACTGATTCTGAAATCAGAAGTCAGGGTCTTGGTGTATGGATACGTCAGTCTCCCGAACCAACAGTGGACTCCCTGAACTGAAAACCACCGTTACTACCCTTAACGCTATTGCTTCACAGAATGAAAATATTAGAGTCCTATATTCTACAGTAGAACTGACCCCTTTGATACCAATTTTTCACGACCCGTCCTCGGGGCCCGTGCTATGACATCCCCAAGCCCAACTTCCATAGGATAGGGGCTATAGACTAGCACTAAAGGCATGAATCCCGATAATAAGGAAGGCATTGCCTTTATAAAATAGAAACACTTCCAACCAGAGTACATGCGGAAGTAATATCCTAAGTACAAAAGAAAGTGTTGAAGGGTAAATGGGATAGAATACAAACCCAACTGAAAAGTACAACTACAACTAAATGAAAGTACAAGTGAAAAGACATACAACTGGATGATAGAAGGAGCTCCTGGGTCGTCCACATCAAATCCTACATGAAGGGTATGTATAGATAGCCTCCTCAATTCTATCTCCCGCCAACCTCCTCTGAGTACTATCTCTTCGTGAAGTCCACCTCGGGGTAATGTCTCGTCCTGAGGTCCACCTCCGGGTACTGTATCGTCGTCAGGTCTACCTCCGGGAATCGTCCAATCCTCGTACACTCTGTCTCTATCAGCGCGGTCCATTGTTTGCATCCAACACAATGAGGTGCGGGCATAGTTCGTGCAGGGGTGAGTATAATGATACTCATTAGGGACCCCAAGACCCTCAGGTCTCACTAAATCTAACAAGTATAACCACAAAGAAGGATCTCAATAGATAACCATTACATAGGTATAAACCCATATTTTTACCTAAGTTATCAAGTAACCCATCTCAATCCTAAGGTAACACAATGGTTATGAAATCAATGGATAACCAATACTTAGGTATATGCCCATACATATACCTATGTTATCAAGTGACCCATCTCAATCATGAGGTAAACACAAAGGTCATTGACTCAACTCAGACCATGATTTTATTCATGATGTCGAAACCAGGGTTGTTGGAGAACTCCTCCTCCGTCGAGTAAAGTGGGCCTGCCACAACAACCATACACTTCCCACTAACCTTGGACTGCAGAAGTGCTACACCTATCGAGTATTGTGGGCCTGCTACTACAACCAAGAGCTTCTCACCATGGGACTGCCACACTATCCAAGGGCACCCCCTCATAGCCTACAAAGGTACTCCTTCTGTCGAGTACCATGGGTCTGCCACTACAACCAAGAGATCCTCCATCATGGGTCTTCTTCTACAACCAATCACACCCACTAGGCCATCCAAATCACTCCGAGTCGATCGATCAGTAGTCGTCAAGTATCAGCCAGCTACTAGGTCTTATCACTCCGTACGCTCGTCTCTGGGAGGGTCCGCTCCATGAGATACTTGTCGATACATCCAAGTGTCATGTAATTTCACATGGAAGTATCTCAAAGGATCGCCTCGTCATAGGGGTCTCAATGCAATAGACGGCGCGTCAATCGGACACCCGGTCATTGAGTTATTAGCATTTCCATTTCAGGGGCCCGGTTGGATTTCAGGTACAATCCAACTCATGCATGCTCAAAACACAACCAAATATAGTGTAGATTATGCCAAAAGAACTGCCTCATCAAGAGGAATCGAACCTAGCCTATGACACATCAATCGGATGTCTGGTCCTCAAGTTATAAGCATTTCCGCTGAGAGGCCCCGGTTGGTTTGGAGTTCGAACCAACCCGGGCATACACAAACTTCTCCAAATCCTTGAGTGTAATATAAAAAATGACTGTCTCGATCCAAGGAATCCTACTCAACTAACGGTGCGTCGATCGGATGTCCACAACTCATGTTACATCCATTTAACCGAAAACAGTCCGAAAATAGGGGGTTTGGGCCCAATCCGACCCGGCCCAATACCCCTTAGGTCGACCCAAACTGGGTCGACCCGACCAGGGTCCATGTCTATCCTAGTTGGGCATGGCCCGACCGGTGTGGTCCATCCTGACCGACTCGGGCAACATGGCCGAGCAGAAGCCGCAGATCGGGCGGCACTGCCCCTCACCACATATTGACACCGGCGGCGCTTTGCGCCGCCCCACCCTCCCAGATCCCATGGTCATGCGGGATCTTCCACCTCACTGCCGTGGCACATCCGCGGTGGGTCTTCTCCGGCTGCGTGGTGGGCCTCTACCGCCTCCAGGCGGCCGGACGGCTCTGGCCACTGCCTCTGGTCACTAGCGCCGCCGCGCCGGCATGGCGCGCCGCCGCCACCTTCCACGGGCTACCGGACACGCTCGGTTGTCCGTTTTTTCCAATGTCTACACCAGCGGCTCTGTCGGGACGCGTTCTTCTCTGTGATGGCTTCCAAATTCCTTTATGGACCCATTTCATCATCGTCAATTATTCCTCACAACAAGAACAAAGCAGCGGTGGGTTTTGACTTCTTCGTTAGTCCGCACCCATCGTGTTAGTGGTTCTAAACATCACCAAACAATTTGCACACCATGCTGAGGGTATAAAATCACATAATTATATTGATAGAAAAACCCATACCTCGATAAAATTCACAGGCATTTGTTCATCGTGGGGAAAGAATTTCCCCTCCAACAACACCGAGAAAGAACTACCGTCGTTGGCGAGTTCCTCGATGTTTTATTTCATCCCTTGATGCGGAGAAAGAAAAAGAAGCACGTCATTGATCTTTGTGGAAGAATCATTCTTCGTTGAAGAAGAATCGTTCTTCATCGGTGGGCAGTTCTTTCTTCTTCACACCAAATCTCTCCCAAAAACACTCGAACTTCACTAATATTTCTCCACACACCCAAAGCTCCAACACTAAATAATATCTCTTGATATCATTTTTATTCCCATAACAAAGAATTTATAATTCAAAAAAAAAACTACATAATTAATTAAATGAAGCTCATCTCATTAATTAGGGAATGTTGGCAATAATTTAAGAGGGGAAGAGGAGGAGGTGAGGGTCTCTTAAATGGGAGTGTTGACAAAATTTAACAAGGGAGCTTTAATGGGGGGTTAATGAGAGTTATGGGGAGTTCACAAATTAAAAAGGGGGTTTGAAGATTTTAAGGGAAGGTGAAGGGTTGGGGATCGTGTGGGCCCCACCTCACATTTATCCTCACCTGGGTATTTAGGTGCTTGGGGGTCCCACCCTAACTCCCCCATATAGTATAAACCCACCTTAGATATAAAATTAAAATTGTTTCACAATTTTATTCATCCCTCATTTAGTCCACAATTTTTAACTTCTCCACTCGTGCAAACGCAGCCGCGAAAAAGGTCCCCTTATGAAATTACCAGCGATATGAGTTCATCAGTGCCCTCATATTTCAATTCCAAGCATCGGTTCAAAAGATAGAAAAACCCGCTCATTTTTAACTGAACGTACCCAATCTAAACTTCTGAAATTGATTCTGGGAACACCGGGCCTCGGAATAAAGTGCCTTCAGAATCCATGGACTCGTAAAATTCCAAAGAAATTATGAATAATAATTCCATGATATTTCCGGGTCTTTAAAAAATAATCTAATTCTACAGAATCCATAAGAAAACAATCACACGATTATAATTTGTTTGAAATGCCCTTACACTTTTCTGGCACTATATAAACAATTCCAACAGTAGAAGTTCACCATCTTAGTATAAATACAGTAATACAATGATTGTGTAATAACTCATGTAACATGTTTTACCTATTAATTAAAAAAATTTATTCAATTGAAAACACTTATTCAATTCCTCACCCCGAAGTTGGTAAGAAGTTCTGGGACTTTTTTATGGAAAAACCAAATTTTATTTTATCAGTCTGATCTTCCTAGTCTATTTCCTCCGAGAACGAACCCCCTTCTATGATTCGTATTAGTAATAAAATCCCTGGTACATTTATCCCGAGTTTGAAAATTTTAACTTTAATGGAAAACAATAGAGATAAATTGATGCCACTTCAATTATTATTATGAGAAAAATTATTAAAATTCTTCCACAGAATGGAAAACCTGCTATGATAATCCCAATCAAATTAATCTAGCCAAATACAATTATCAACTGAACAAAACTGGCAATCCGAATATGGTAATCAACTGATTACAATAATCACATAGCATGATGATCAACTGAATACTGCGTTGTGATGTTGTATCTTTTCTTTCACATCAATATATAAAAACGTCTTCAATATAAGTGAAAACAAAAACTTATTATTCTCTCTAAAACTCATATATTCTCTTTGATTAACAATACAATGATTATCAGAAAAGTACAATGTGCTTTTAATCTTTTAGAGGTAAGCATCGAGTGGCTTTTTCCGGATTCCCAAAATTTTCCGGCTTTATCAAATTCAACATAATATCATGTTTTCATAAAATTTAGGGTAAAATTTTTACTTCATAAACTCTTCTTGAAGATTATAGATTCTTTTACATTCATCACTTCTTCTGCATACATTCATTTCAATAGCCTGTCTAATTTCAATCCATGGGTCCAATTTTCTAAATCTAATTTCCTCAAAATAAAATTTATACCAATTGTAGGAAAGTGTATGAATAAATGGGTATCACATATTATTTGTGAATAAAAGTATTCATTCGAATTTCAAGATCCCTCACGATAGCACATGTAGCAAAAAACATTATTTCTGATCTTCAAACCACTTTTTATTTTTCACTTCTTCTCTTGACCCACATAAAGTACACATCATCTTCTTTATTTATTTATATTTATTCACATTACAATTCAATTGAAAATTAAAATAGTTTATTCAACTCATTTCCGATTTGATGAAGAAATTTGGAAACAAATCAGGGTTTATCTTCAACAACTACCTTCACCCCCAAAATTGTTCTTGTTCCATGACTTCCTTCATGAATTTAAATTCATTTGAGAATATCTTAAACATCATCATACTTCAATTATAATGTATCATAACATTCCATTCATTCCTGCTTCTTTATTTTTTTTCTCATCCTGAGTGCGATATTTTTTTAAAACGATTGGTCTAGATACGATCATTCTGAATATGATCATAATAGGTATGATATTTTTCTTCATGATGATGAGGATGATGATCTTGTGTAAGTATTTTTTTATTATGAATATGACGGATGGTAGAATGATATAGTGCATGAGTGTGATCATTTTGGGTACGATCATCAACATTTTCTTTCTTCTCTTCCACCTGGATATGATTAAACTATTTACAATTCCATTTCAATAAAAAGAAAATATTTCTACTCATTATTCCATATACGATTAATCTGTGTATGATTTAGAATACACATTTCCATTTTTCATTCATCAGGCCTACGTCATAGTTTTTCTAATCAGCTTATGATTTGTGTGAAATAAAATTCATAAAATCATAGTCATATTTAGTTTATCATAGTGCTAGAGACTCTGATTCTCTATACAAATAACCACCTACTTTACACTGAATTTAGATTGAATCTAGTGACCGTTTACTTCTAGAAAGATACATTCTCCATGCGACCGATTATATAATTATAGATGATGATCAATTCCTCATTATGATCTATTCAAATTTCTAACCTGAGGTGAGTCTGATCTTATCCATTTCTTCCAAAAAACATTGTCCCAATACAATGGATAGAGTGAGTCTGATTTTTCAAAAAACCTGAGTCCAATTATTTTAAAAAAATGGAACAATACGATTCTCACCAATTAAAATTGAGGTTATTTTCATTTCATCATAAAAAATACTTGAAAAAATAATGCCTTATTTAACAATAAAAGACAACATTTGAAAAAACCCACCTTCATCATTAGCTTGGTATTAATAATTTTCGAAATAAATTATTTAAAATAAGTAATTTTACTCAAAAATTTTGAATCCACTTTAACTAAGGTTCATAATATGCATGGAATGGGAACCTTTATACTATTATACCATTCACATTCTTTCCTTGAGGTATTGAAAATTATATTGTGGTTGGGTATTTTTTGATCACGTCATTGTTTGGAACACAAATAAGAATCAATTTATCCACTCTTATAATGAGTTAAAGGCATCATATCCCTTGCTTTAATTAGGCTGTGGAAATTCATTCTCACTATTTTTTGAGTAACCTGGGATATGATCAGCTACATAGATAAGGGATATGTGATGTGCTAATCTTATATATGAATCAAATGTTATGTATTAATCAATGTGGTTAGTATTTTTTAGAGAATCATGAATGTACAAGTTAGAATATACATAATTGAAATGTTCTATATCTAGTCATTACTCTATTTAGATAATGGGATAATACAGGTATACATATGATGTATATGATAAATCTTATGTTGTACATGTTCATATGGATATATGATTTTGATCAATATCACAGAAAAACCCTTTTCAACTTGAGTAGAATTAAAAGTTTCCTAGAGTCCACTCTTTACTTACATCTATGAAATCATGATTTTATATTTCTTATCAATACTAAAAAAATCCTATAAGGACACACAATTAGGCCTTATAATAAGGATTAATTTTGGATAAGGTGTTTGTTCATAAAATGAAGATACATTGATATATCACATCCAAAGACAGTTGGATAGATTCACGAGTTATGATGTTTTACAGAAATTTATTTTGGGATTTTAAAGAAAGTGGTAAATTAGAACAAATTAAATAGAATAAAGATATTGTATTATACCACGTACCTTAATTCATATTATATGATATGGCATGAAAAGGCCTTTTATGTAGAAAATTATCAGTGTTTATCATAGGGTATGATAGAAAAGTCATTGGTAATATCATGTTCATGTACATTATCAAATATTATACAATGTTTAAATATAGTTATCAATCAATGGGTTAGATTATTTATGGATATAAATACATGATATAATTATTGAAACATTTAATTTCTAATAAACTTAAATAGGAATACATTATCATAATTTATATCAATTATCATGTGATGGCAACCCACATTAGAATCCCTTCATTGAATGAAGGGATAGTATATCGAGGATATAATCTCTTTATTCATAAATGTGTGGCTATCAAAATCGATATATGATGTTTTATTTATCCCAACTCACCATTTATCGTTACGGATAAGGTGTTAGGATAACTTTAGTGTTTGGGGGTCATCTCATTGTGATTGAAGATTATAGTGGATGTTGTAAAACCTAAGGATAAGGGAGTCCATTGGCAGTCACTTAGTGACCATAATTAATAAAACTACATCAAAGGCCATCAAATACGGGTCACATTGCGATAATATAGACATGTTTATGTTTATTTTATTTATTTCATGTTGATTCATGAGGATAGATTAGTTACTTAAAATTAGATGCTTCTACTAATATGATCATTAAATGATCCATCAAAACCTACCTGTTATAGAATGTGAAAATTCCACATAATTAAATGAAAAATGGTAATACTAATATGATATGGGAAAACTCTCTATGATACCCTCACATGAATTATGTTTGGTAATTATATAGAATATAATTAATGCTAATCCATACCAAGAAATAGTGTTTGAATGAACATTTTCTTTTTAATCATGTTATAAGAACTCCAAAATAGTCAGACTTCCCACCAAATAAGAAAACCATATTTGGATATTGTATCTATCTAAAATATCCCTTGAATAAGTATTAATATTAATAGTTTAATAATATCACAACAATTAAAAAAGGGAGTTAAAATTTTCATAAACCATAGTGCATTCATGTCATCAAATCATCTAAATAATCCTTACAAAACATTATTATCATATCCATTAGCTATAAAAATAATCATTATTGTTACTTTATACATCACCAAGTTATAATAATTTTCATCGATTCATCATAACAATCACCATCATTCTTTAATTGAATTAATCTCCATCATAATCGAGTATTTTCACATTAATAATCATTTTCGTATATATATTCATCATTATGTTCCTTATTATTATCATCCATTCACCATACTTATCACCATAATTAAGAAATGTTTCAGAACATGGAACACATTACATCAATAATCTAGTTCAAACCATTGATCAATGATAATTTGGCCCATGTTATTCTCCAATTTTTCATTTCTATAGAATCACCCTCCCATCAATGAAATGTCAACATATTTCATCCACTTATCATTTTTTATTAGACATTCATTAATGAAATCCTAGAATATGCTTCAAATTATGAAAAAATAATATAAACCATATACACCATCATAATCTATATGCAGTAATAAATAATTATGATATTGTACTCATAAAACCACATTAAACCTAATGTAATATAACAAACACCAATCCCAAGTAATCCATATTTTAATTATCATGTTTTTGGGTCTCATTAGATGTTGTATATTATATTTTTTTAAACAATTTTTTTTAAATTATCCTAAACATCCACATATAATATCAATATTTTTAATTTCATTAAATTTGGGCATTGAATCAATAAACCAATGATGTCAACATATTATACGATAAAAAATAGTTTATGTAGTTCAATTTTAAATTTTCAAGGTTAGGTAATGGTAAATCCTATAACATCACAACATAAACATACCAAAACACCCCAAAAAAACAAATTCTCAAGAAATTATCACCATTATAGTCTAAGTAGAAAATTAATCAATTTTGACAACTCATGTGGTGAATTAATATACTTTCGTTGGATAATTTATATTTCCCAATTTAAATACATACATGTGTGTATGTGGATGAATAATAATAATAATAATAATTATTATTATTATTATTATTATCTAGGTATAATACCAACACCACTATGAAATATGACACAAGATAGAAACCCAACCACCACCTTCAATGAAATGAACACAGTAATGGTGTGACCAAACCCCCCAACAAATAAAACTAACCCATGAGGTGGGTGGTAATAATAATAATAATAATAATAAAATAATAATTTTACTAATTTCTTTGGGTGGGGTGGAGTACAATTATATATAGACAAACACAGACACACACACACACACACCTAGGGATGTTTGAACCCAAGACCTCTTGAGAATCTCTATAGGGTCACAACCATTAGACCAAAAATAATCTACTGTTTGAATATGAGGGAGGTTATTTTAGGATGTAATATAGTATTGATCTAGATGGACCTATTTAAATAATTATACCCAGTATAGATACTATGGTTGGGTGTCTAAAAAATGACAGAAATATTCTATTTCTTGGGGGTCATTATTCAAAGGCTTGGGAGCCCTATATGAAAAGGCAATCAACCCATATTTTGGGGGAATTAATATTCTAACTAGGGGGTTAATCTTGGTTTTGATGTCTGATATAATTGATAGTATTTTTGAATTATTTTTTATGAATCCATAATCAACATGGGTTTTAAGAATAAGGCTCCAAACCAAGATGCTCCCACACTACACGATGCTAATTTTTCACCCCTGACTATCCCTCCACAACCACTATCCATCACTCTTGTGTCATATATTTTCACTAGTAACATCCTTGGTATCACTACCACTAATCACCATACCCAGGATCCTTTTAGATAAAAACACTTCATCTCATACCTTCTAGTCTTGCAATGGACCACCTATGTTTCTTACCTTAGTCATTTGATTGTATATTAGTTGAATTGCTTGAAAACACATGAGCTCAAGTCCATATGTGTAATATGAAACTATCAAGGTCTCATATCAATTTGGGGTCAATGAAAATCCCAATATATGTTATCTAAATAATATAAAATAATGTTCTTTCTTAAGTGAAACTAATAATTTAATTATTTTCTATATCAAATAACCAAATAAAATAACTTAAAAAGTAGAAATCAGTAATATTATAATCAACAGATTACAACATTAATATATTAATGGGAATAATTGAAAATCGAAAACGGTTTTTAGATAATCCTTCATTTAAGGGATCAACTTAATCTCATTATTCTAATGATTCATGTTTCTCAAATGATGTTCATGATATTTAGATAATGTGGTTCAAAGGATAATTTATAGTCGACGCAAAAACATAAAGGGTCTTGAATTATCACCATAAAATTCAATATTTTGTTCTAAAGATCATGACACAAACAAAATAACTATATATGTTATTATTTGTTTGAAAATTAAAAAAAAACAATGCCATAAATTAAATAAAAAATTAATTAAATTTTTAAAAATGGTTTATGTTTTGAGATCCTCCCAATTTCATCAAAAATCAAAAAATAGGTAAAAAACATTTTCTAGAAATAATTTTTTGACAAAAAACCCATTAATAATTGAAAATGATATTTGAGATCTGTTTATAATCACTAAAAAACACGTGCACAACCTTTAAAACAAATAATTATTTCAATTATTAAATTTTTCTGAATTAAAAATTGTTCTTATTCATAGAAAACATCAAACCTAAAATGAAAACTATATTTTTAGATTAATGAAACCATCTTAATTTTTTTATGATGATTATTCGTGTAAAATTTACATTTTACTACTCACGTGTGATATTAGAAAAATGTACTTGGAAATTCAAAAACTCATAAACAAAAATATTAAGTCCTTATATAAATTTAACTCAAATAACACAAGTGAAATTTATTTTAAAAGGTGTATCAATTTAGGTATAATATATTTCATCTCATATATTAGTGAAATTTAATAGTTATTAAGTATATTATAATGTTATCTTGTATAGAGTCATCACATGTCATATATATGGTAATTTTCAATTTTTTAAAAGACTAATTATTATGTGTATATTTATCCCCACTCATACATATGATAAATTATTATTTTTAAAATGTATTATTTTTTAAATATACATTATATTTTCTAATTTTCATATGGAATTAATTTCAACCATTTATTAAGTGAAAATTCTATTTTTTATGATATTATATATAATATTTTTTATGAAATGAAACTTATCTAGTGAAATTTAAATAATTTTTGAATGAATTTTAAAAAATATATTTTATAAAAAATCATATTAAGAAATTCAATTGTATCACAAGATGTGAAATTTTGAGAATCATAAAAATTCATAATTGATTCATAAAATTTATCACATTTATAATAAAATGTAAATTTAATTTTAATATATTTATGTTATGTCCTAGTTTTATCAAAAAAGAGTGACTTGATTTGTTTAAGTTTCATTGGTTGAGTCACTTAATGAGGGAAAACCATTAAATTTAACCTACAAGTCAGCCATAAGAATATATATGAAGGTTCTACAAAAAACAATGTGGTATTTACCCTAGGGTTTTATTTTAGTGGATTTATAGTTTGTTACATTTTAATGGATGTTTAATATTTTTTTAAAAAATAAAATTAATCACATGAGCATGAATATTAATATCTAATAAATATACGTTTTGATAATAAAATTACATGTATGTTTTGATTTAAAAGAGTTGTTTTGGATATGAATGGCATATGTTTTATGTTCGGGTGTCAAACTCTAGATCGAGTATTTCAAGGATATTGAAATAACATAATGGTTGTTTTTTTATGGTTGATTATGTGGTGTGTTATAAGATGATGTAGAACAAATTTTTGAAAATTGTTGACTACTATTATTATAAGAATTACAATGGTGAAATGAATTGGTGGTTTAAATGGAGTTATATTAAATGTTTTAAGGAATTTTAATACATAAAATGAAATGGGGAATTTTAATGAGTTAATGTTACTGTTTAGATCATTTTTATTGTAACAATTAATAAATTTCTATAATTTAATATAATTTAACTAATTGGAGATAACCACCAGTGGAATTGTCATTCCTGAAATTATTGGATGTTACATTGGTTATTTGTAAGGGACTAATGACAGATATGGATAAAGTATAAATTATTGAAACATTGGCATTTTTTCCACTTTGGAGTGTCCTTTTTTTATACTTATGTGATTCAATCCCCTTCCCCCATGATTGAATCAGCAAAAGTTTTATGGTGATGGTGTGGTGATGATTTTTGAGACAAATATTTAATGAATATTTTTTCAATAATTGATGATGATTTAGTCAGATAATTTATTCAAGGAAAATTATTTAATGGTGAATTTGATTTATTATGGTTTTAAAACTATTTATAGAATTTGGAGTTTGGTTATTGAAATTTTCTTTTTAATTTAAAATTGAAGGAAATATAATACAATAATTTTATAATATATTGAATAATTGAATAATTATTTAATTGTGATTACAAAAAGATTAATTAATAAATGAATTCACATGAATAGAATATTTTATTAAGGATGAACAATTTATTTTGATTATTCTCTCTTCAATAAAATTTTTTTTATGATAATGTTTTATGGATTTCTGGAAATTAAAATTCCTCTCGTTAAAAGATTAATGTTCTAGTGGTTTAAATTATTGAATATAATAATATCATTACTTCTAATATTAATATTCTCTATAATGTATTCTCTTGAGGTGGGTTTATTTTGATTAATAATATTATTATATATAACCTTATTATTTTTATTATTGTCATCATTGTGGAAAATTGATAAACACATGGTAAATGGAAAATAAATCTTCAATATTTTTATTACCTTGATTTTTCCATTATGTTCTCCAAAAATAACAAGTTTGAACCCCATAATAGGTGGTCAGACCATTCTGTATCAACCACTATTAATATATTATCAATCTATATTACTATGTTTTAGTTTGTACACAAATTCTAGGGGAAACCTTGATTAAAAAACAAAAAAAATGATGAACTAGACAATGATGGATGACCAACGAAAATATATTGTGGAGTGATGAAGTCCCTGAGGGTGTTGGGGATAGGTGTTTCCAATGTTGTGGCCAAAATAGAAGGAGGAAATGTGAATCCTAGAGAGGTAGGACCATTGAAACAAGACATTCAAACAACACTCTTTGTATTTCAATAGGATACAAATCATGAAGTGAACAATAAGGGGTGTTGGGGTTTTTAAATACTAATAAATATCACTTGTTTTGTGACATTAGGACACCATGTATCTTGAATCCATTCAATTCAATGTATACCTGAGTAGACATCATGTCTAAGAACGTGCCCCACATGATGTGTAAACCCTATCACATGTTGTGTATAGTAGCCGAGGAAGTTAAGAAGTACATTCCAATACTCCAAAATGGTATATATCCAATTTATTGAAATTAAGTGTCATGTAACTAAGGAATATATAACACGAAATCCCCTTTTAGTAAATTTCATGTACTTTTCCATTCATGTCATGTAGTCTGACATCACATGGGAAAACCAAATGATATCACCCACACATCAAGTACCAATGGTTATATATTATATACTAGATAACTTGGATTTTTCATTTTTTTCACTAGGACACAAAATAGGGACCATAAATAGTACATTATAAGAGGTATTCAACATAGAACATGTCGTTGAAAATATTATTAATGGTAGATAGTATTATCTAAATTATTGGAGGTATATTTTTTCCCACAACTTTAAGAAGATGAATTTGGGGTGAAGGAGATTTGTTTTACAGAAACACAGGATTGGTAACCACCATATGTGTGTTGGGATAGTGTGTAAGACCCTCATATGAGTTTTGGAGTTTATAACCCTATCATAACATTAGGGCTTATAGTTTCCATCCATGGGGTGTTGTTCCTCCATTCAGGTATGGGATTGATTCCTCCTAGATCCCAATATGGTGAAAGTCCCACATATTATATGTAAGGATGGTAACCCGCCTGGTGGTATACCCATTCTAGGACTTGGGTCCTTTACCTATGTAAGACAATGTATTTCTTATGTATTAGGATTCATGTTTTTCCTCCCATAGGGTCCAAAAACATCCTTCACTAACATACATTACTCAATAAGATGTGTGTCCCATATCATGGTTGATGAGATAAAATATGAGTTTTGAGAATTGGATAATTATGGTGATGGTTTTGAAGATGTTTTGGGTATAGTGATATATCAATCATATATGGTTGAATTAATTATATTATATAATATAGGGTTATAATGTAAGTGATTCCCTCTTTTTTTATAATACCTTGGCAATAGAGAATATATAGTGATACTCCTTTTGATTCTCCCTTATGTTTTACATTGGTATTGGGATAAATAAGACTATTTATTGTATCATTTCATTATGTTTTTGGGTACCCTACTGGGTATACTTGTACTCACCATTGCACCTAACTTGTTCCCCACATGTTGTTTATTTGGAGACACCACACTATTTAGAGATGACTATAGTGGATGTGAAGCTAGAAGAGTTTATGGAGATGATGTGTATTAGGTGATGGAAGATTATAGAGGAGATGATTATAGATGGTGTTTTTTATAGGAGAGCATGTAGGGAGGAATAAACATCCCTCTTCAAGAGTCTATTTCACTAAGTGGTTTTATCTATTGTATTTTATGTTTTTGGTTTTTTGCCTCTATGATGTTGTACTAGATAAATAATATTCTATTCTGGTATTTATATACTATAAAATTTATTATATATAATTTTTGGTGTTATTGGATATTAATATTTTTTTGGATAATTATTTTAGTTTCCTAGGTATGTTGTTCCTTCTTAGTGATTATCAACAACAGCTTGACTATTGGAGGAAGACCTGGGGTGGCACACTTTTCATAACACTAACTTCATATTGGGATCTAAGAACCACTAATCACTAGATGTAATAATCTACAATCATCCCACATTGAAAAATGATATGAAACAACCTTTAATCAAATAATTTTATGAACATAATATACCATAACTATGATGGAAGACCACATTTAATCACCAAACTAGATCGACACCCTCACACACTCAATAAAAACACATCTCATCAAAAAAACAGTAAAATTTAAATAAACTAAGACATGGAATGATAATAAAATATTTATGTGGTTCATACATATTTCATATATCTATAGGATACAAATTTTGGTTCTCTTTGTTTCCTGAAATAAGAAAATATTGAAATCATAATAAGAAAAGAAAACTGATATTAGATAATAGTACAAGTCACACACACACACACACACACGTGTCACTACACCATTAAATAGTGTGACCCATCCAATAAACTAGTTCAACCACCATTAAAAATTTATTAATTTCCCCCTATTCGTATTATAGATCTCTAATTACCTATAGTAAATGTTTCCTCAATTACTGACTTTTGGGGCATATTTAAGTTATTCTCAAATTACCCTATGATTACTCACATGCAACCTCTGTAAACCCTCAAATTACTCTAACATGACCACAAAATATAAAAATACATCAGAGCGATCAAAATTTTAGGCACTAATTTCCCAATATCCCATTCAATAATTACCACCTACACTCCTAGTTTGAAAACATGTCTTTCCAGACCTGTCTACCACTATCAAATATATTCCTTATGTGAACATAATTCAGTACGAATCCCAAAATTCTAATGTTACTCAATCTAGATGAAAATAAATGAAACATTAATGTGTATTCATATTTACTAAAAATATCCCACTTAAATTTTTTTTTTTGGGGATTCAAGATTTCCCCAAAACATATGTAAATTCTGATCATTCTAACTTCTATAACAATAGTTAAGCCCTCCATTCCACTTTCCAATCACCCAGGTCCCACTGAGGCATAATTATACTTAAAAAAAATTCAAACTAAAACCATTGTATAATTATTAGATAGATTATTACTTCCATTAATCATCCATATATATAGATATCTATCCAATATCATCTTCTTTAACAAATGATACATCATCTCAATATAATTTGTCTATCGATGAAACATAGGATTATTAACAAAATGAAATATGCTCTAAATATTACATAATGACAAACCACTTTCTTGAGTCCTTATGAGTCCATACAATAAATAGCTCACTTATATCAATTCCTTTCTTAATTATATGTTGTACACATATTCTAATTTTGTAATGAATGGTGATAAAACTAGATATAACTTTAACATCCATTTTATGGTGTTCGATTTATAGGTAAAGAAAAATATGATGCTATAATTCGATGAATCCATATCCACGCCAAATTTTACACCAAAATAACATTTAAATGGGTCATCAATTTCAAGGATAAATCATAAATTTCAATCTTATTAGATATCTAAAAATGAAATTCACAACTTCCTATTACTCCTTTCTCATATTTTCCAAAAATGCATTGACAGGTCCAATCACATGTAAAATTTATAGTATTATTCAAACCATAGAATAAATAAAGAAACCTATCACATTTTAAAATGGAGAATTTTCCATGCACATGGTTTCATCATTCATTTTCTGTTGTTTCTATTTCAACAACTTGAAGTGGCTGACCAATGGGGTTGACATTGGTTTACATCTAATCTTTTTAAATTTTTAAATGTAATTTAAAATACATTCCCTCTAAGAAAAAATTAATTTTCCATTCCTCAAATATTCCATGATTCGTATCCCTAAAATATTTTTTTTCTTTCCAATGATCCATCATTTCAAAATATCCAGACAAATAAACATTCACTTCTTGAATTCGTTTCATGTTTGGTTCCTCCAGGATCATGTCATCTATGTACAATAAAAATATGATAAAAATCACATCCTTCAATCTCTCATGATTGAAATAATGGTAAATTTTATTTTAGAAAAACCGCTTCTCACCCAAAAAGGCATCAAATTTTTATTTTTACTGAATTTGATCTTCATTCAAACAATAAAGTACTCTTGTAAAATAAACGCATTTACCCTATTCCATTTTTTCATTAATCCATATAGATTATACATAAATATTTCCCCATACGAGTCTCTATGAAAATATTCCACCATCACATAAGATAAACATTACTTCAAGTAATCAGAATCATCATTGATCACATAGTAGTGTGTTTGGCAATGGGTGAGAAAATTTCAAATAAAATAACAACTTAATTATATTAATACCAATCAAAAACTAGTATTGGATTGACCCAATTTTTAATATCCCCGTTTCTTTTAATTTGATAAAACATTTGTTCTACAATACTCTCATCCCCTATGATAGTTCTATTTTCTCGCATATTTTTTTGATAGAATTAATGAATTTCATCATTCATATTAAACTCAGACTTTTAATAATTAATAAGACTTGATAAATTGTCATTTAGTTTTTCTATTTATAGAACCAATACTTCTGGAATTTCAACTTATAGAGACACACCTCAAGATTTCATAGTTTCTCTATTTTATATTAATTCCTTCTAAATTGATGATTTTACCATAAATTATACACAAAGTAAACTTCCTATAATTTTTATCCATAGAGAAATTCCATTTAAATGAACTTGTCTATGATTAGTTGATTATTTTTTTCTCAACTCCATCTTCCATAAATTTTTGTCTGTTCAAAATAACTTCTCATTAAATATGACATTATGAATTATAATAATTCTATAGGAATCATTATTATGAATCCAAAATGAAATTTTTTCATCTCTATTTCTAATAAATAATCATGTTCAAGAATTTTATTCATGGGTATCCCAATCATTAGAATCAACATTAATTTATACTAGAATATTGATAAAAATTACGTAGGAAACTTTCTATGGTTTTTTAAATTAAAATCGTTCTAAAATATCCAAATCCAACATTATAAATAGACTCATGTTAATAGGATATGTTTCATAATTAAATTTTTTTTCAAAATATGCTTCACCATTCTAGAATTTATTCTCATTACCTAACCCATCTAAATTAGTTTCTCACTCATCTATTCCACTAAACCATATTTTCTGGTATTTTTGGAACATTCTCCTCATATATAATTCTTTTTTCTCCTAAAAACATTTTTAATAACCTACTACCATATTCTTTAAAACAATTACTTCATAAAAATAGAAGATTATTTTTTATCACTTTTTTTCACTATATACCTACCAAAAACAATCATATTTAACATCTTGGATTTTTTATGTATGTAAATAGACAAATAATTTATTTTTTGAATCATTAATAAATGTAATAAAATAGATTAACCCACCTTGAGAACAGACAAGATTAGGCCACCAAAAATCCATATGTAAGATCTCTAAATTTAGGGATATAGGTTTCCTTCTATTTATGATAAAAAAACCAATATTTGATTTTTTAGAATATAAATTATCCAAATATCTAAAATATATGTCACTAAACTTCATTATACCCATAGATTATAAGAATAATTTATTATTCTTATATTGATTCCTATGATAGAAATGCCCCAAATCCAAAAAATCAACAGTTTTCATTCCATTTTTTTATTCCACCTAATATTATGGTAATATATAACATATAATCTTTAAAACTTCTAGAAAAAAAAATTAATCTCAAGTAATCTCCCATACTTCATTTCCAAAAATCGTTTCAAAACTATCTTTATCAAGATAACCATGAGAATTTAGATTCTTCTATAAACATGGTCTGTGATGAACACCCAATAACTATTAAAAGATTTTGATATACATTCAAAAAATAACATCAACCTTATAAAAATTCTTGGCATAGTCATTATCAGCTAGATGTACCTCCTGAACAATTAGGGAACATAATTTATTGTGAAACCCCTCACAACAAAAAAATAGATTAAATATTTGAAATCAATTATCCATGATTCCAATAGGATATTAACACTCATCAGTAAATTTTTCTCACCTACAACTATTGTGTTAGGTGAACTTGATCTATGTGAATCTCCCCTTCCATATTTCACCCTATAATCCTAGTTGTGCTTTTTTTGGTTCCCCTTATTCACATAATGCAAACATATGAGCCTAGCCCCAATAAATTTACATCAAATTATTTTAATTGATATATATTTTTATTTCCTCAAGCCTTTCCATTAAATAGAATGAACTATAACTTTTGAATTGATCATACTTTAGGTAGGTTCCTATAATTTCTTTATCCTAAGCTCTTTATTTAGAATGAGATCATGAAAATTCTCAAAATATAAGGTTTTTATTTATGGAATAATTTCTTACAGCATCTAACATTGAGTCCCATGATTTTTTAAGTCATGAAAATAGTATCAAAGCCCAAAAATCTTCATCAAACCTTGTTTTAACTGATTCATGGTGACATTGAATCATGTTAAATTCATTTACATGATTAGTCTATGGTATTACTTCACATATTATAATTTTGAATAACTTATTCATTATTAACACTTTTTTATTACCATTTTATTCTCATAAATTTCGTCTAGAGAATTAATAAAATACACTATGGTCTTAACATACTTCATGTTATAAGAAACAATAGATTCTAATGAAATTGTTATCATCTCTAAGGACTTCCTATCATGAACTTTCCAATATTCGTTTTTCACATTTCTTCAAACATGATCCATTTCAATGTATCCTCAAGGTGTTTTTGAAATAGAAAATCCTATATCTAAATTCAACAAAAAGAAAAGTCCTTCCAATCAATATTTCTATCCAGACCATGCATTATTTCAATTATATTACTTTTGAAACAATTGGATCTTATGAAATTAAAAAATTATATAGAAAAAAATGTTACTATAAGAGTATGATATTGTGTGTGAATAATCATATTAAAATACAATCTATGATACCAATTATTAGGATTCTAGAAACACCAATATTTAGAAAAAAAACCATTGAAATATTCAAGCCTATAATAAATATTTAGAAATTACATGACTGAAAGAATAATATGAACCCAATATACATGTATTATGAAGATAAAAAACATATTCATAACAACTTATTGAAACCAAAACACTCTCAAGAAAAAATAAATTCTTGAGAACAACAACTCAATTAAAAAAAGAATAAATTGAAAAAAAAATATTTACATGGTTTGAAATTTAGTCATACATCAATGGGAGAAAACTGAGACAAAATTTCATGGCAAATAAGAATAAAATGTTATAATTGTAATAAAAAAGTAAGCTAATATTATATCACATTAATAGTTACACACATATATGATACACCACACATAAATAGTCAGGACCAGTTGGTCAGTAAGTTCTTCTACCTTCCCTGATTCTTAAAGGACCCACTATTGGTCTCAGCCACATCATATTTCCCATGCAAAATGCAACCTTATCCACTGATTTTTAGTGAATTTAAAATTGATTCTCACATGAACATATAATGATTTATATAAAAACATCAAAAAAATTAATTTACACTAATGAAAGCACAAACTAAGTTACATCATTAGAGTGATCCATATGTGATCCATAACTGTTTGACTATATAATCTAGACATAAACTCCTACATTATTGGTTCGAAAAATGTATTTCTAGACCTTCCCACCTTCCAATGGTCTCCTACTTGTATGAACCTTCATAAATATTAAACATTAAGTTACAATGTTCCTCCTTTCACACATAGAGAATCAAAACATGAAAGAGTCATCCCATTTCCTAACACTTGAGTGGGGTTCTGGTTGTTTAGTTTATCTTAGAATGATTTCATATCAATTACAGTATTGTGGAAAATGATAGATTTAGATGTCTTATGAAGTATAATTTTGGAAATTAGCAAAGGGATGCTTACTAGGACTTGGGTTTGGTTATAAATATGAGAAGATCATCAGTGGTGTGGCGACTGAGGTATCATTTCTTCAGCACTCTAACAAAATGTTCATCGATACGGAACTCTAAAGAAATTTTTTTATGTTAAAAGTTACTGCATACATTATATAGTGGATAGTCATGATCTTTCATGACCTTCTTGTTCCATATTACCCATATATTCTCTAGATACTTTGGGATTATGCTCTATAAATAAATAATACTACCAATATATAACCATCTTATATGCATTGGTAGGGATGTGGTGTTCTAGTGCTAGTACTCGATTATCTCTACCTTGATTGGTTAAGTAATTAGGTATTGATCCGAAGAACTACTATGAGGTATCCTTGTCCCGCGAGTATATTTAATATAATTTCTATAATTTAATTAGTATAAATATACTTTTAGAGTGTACAGTAGTTCCCATGAGATTAATGAGACTACCTTTAGTATAAATGTGCCATGTGCACTATACAGATAGATTCCTCATGATATTTGACATTGATCTAGATTAATATATGATATAGGATTGGTCAGAGTTTGATCATTATGATACCTTTTGGGTTTGAACATGTGACACCCTGTGATCTTATGATATAAATTATTTTTAATTTCAATGATGTGATGTGTTGTATGCTACACCAAGATTAGCTTGCACTATACGCAACACCGTATTAGCTTGCAGAATATGAAACACTATTCATTTCTTTTGTTAGACACAATTTCAAGTTCAATTGATAGAATTAATTTTCATGAAAGACTAATTATAAGTGGTAACTAAATATTATAGCCTAGTTATTATAATAGTGGGTATGAATAGTATTAACTTCCTTTTAAAAAAACTATTCAAATGAAAATAAGTGAGTATAAAATAAAAAAATCACACTTTATGGATTTTATTAGTGAAATATATATGTAAATATTTAATATAATATTTTAAATTCATATTATATGTTTTATAGATTTGATGTAACAAAAAATTCAATTTTTTAAATAAAAGAAGTATTTTTAAAAAAATTATAGTTTTGTCATCTTTTGATGGTAAACAATTTTTAAATCTAGTTTTTGACAATTTTATAAGTTCCACGAGACATAATAAACTTTTAATTTGATAGTTGGACATAAAAAATTTCCGTGATTGAGTTTTTTTATTTTTCTGATGAAATTCATATTTTAATGAATAGTGAAAAATAATGGATTTTAAATCAAAACATCATTTTCTTCTAAATTATTTATATTGTTTGATTATCTTTTTAATTTGTTTAAAGTTTAATTGGATTAGTTTTTATCATTTAATCCAATTTTTTTCATTAGATGTCATTTCACATTTAAATGGACCTAAACATATGTCAATATTTACATAGATTTTACTTCATAAAACTCTGCATTCTAGTTTTGACCAAGAGAATTAATTTTAAATTAATTACTACAAATTTTGTGTTTTGAATTTTTTAAAATGGATTAAATATTTTTAATTTTTAGTTCCATGTTATGTTAATAGTTGACTTTTATTTTTTTGGATATTATGAATAATAACTATGATAATTTTTATTTACCACAATTCATGGTAATTCAGGTAAATTAGGGTAACTAACAATATGATAAATATAATAAAATTATAATAAAACCTCAAAACAACCTATTTTACGAATTTAAATCATCCAATATCACATGCGGGTAAGAAATGATTCACTTAATTGATTTTTATCCATGAAAGTGATGTAATTAAAATTAAAATAAAAGAATGTTACCACATGTCACTCTTATATATCATATAATTATAATAATCTTCATATTGTGATAAACATGATAAAACATCAAAAATAAATTATATCCAAATATAAAATAAAGTAATCTAGATCATATGAATTTTTTTATAATTTATAAATATTAAATAATTTCCATTAATGACAACACAGTAGTGATAAAGAAATTTTTTAATTGATAGAAATATAAAATAAATGGTTTTAAAAATATTAAAATAAATATCATATTAAAACATTAATGTGATCCATTAATTTTATAATATAATATAAAATGTTTGGATTGTAATAAATATTTTTGATTGAATTTATCTTATGTTTGGATTTTAATTAAAATCAAATAAATGAATACTGTCTAAATTGACACTATTGATATTTGACGAAAATAACATATTATTAAATTATTTTAAAATCACATAAATATTTAAAAAATAAAAAATGAAAATTATATGGTCGCAATGTTTATAAATTATCTGATTATTGAAATTTAACAACACATAATTAAATATTTATAACCATTTAATATTTATAATTTTATTACCATAAATAAAATTCAATAGGTTAAATAATGATAAATCAAAATGATAACGTTTAGAATAAACTCCAAACCCACTAAATATTATTTTTAAAAGGATATGGACCAATACTCATCTTATCATAAAAATAAATCAGTTTTCGAGAATTATAAAGAAAAAATAAATTTAAAATAGATTAATATTTCAAGACTTTACAAAGGTGACCCTGCCCTCTCTTATAAAGGGGCACATATACTTATCTTTCAACCACATCTCCAAAGCCCTTTAGCTCAGCCTAACCCTGACAAAATATTCTCCCAACTTCTCTCAATTGATTCATGAGGATACCATTTGGGAAAAAAATCTATCTTAAGGAGTCCATCTGTGCATTCAAAAAGGAGATACCTAAAAAAGAGGTAATTTTTTATCACCTATTTCAAAATTCTTTTCTTCTTCTAACACAAATTCATTTGTTTTTCTCATACTAAAGTAACAAATAAATATATTTAACATGATTATATGAAATTATAATAATGATACAACATTATACCTCCTTTTAAACATCCTACGAATAACAATATCACCATGTGTTGGTATGTATGGATTACCATCTTCACGTCGTGGTGTGATTTTTTATTCAACAATACTTAATATAGATGGGTATAATTATGATTATAATATATTTAATTAATGAATATAACTTTATAATTATTTTTTATAATTAATATACCATCATATTCAATACCGATTAACTATTAAGTAAATTTAATCATCGCTCTTGTGTAAGTACAATTTACTATCTCCACAACCTGATATGATTCTTTCTCCATGTTAACCATTAAAGATTTATTATAAAGTATATATAATAAATTATAATGAAATATATGACATAATAATTCTAATGTATTTATTTTTTAATTTATATATATATATATATCATTTACTGGATTCTATTCAATTCAATTAGGAAATGGAAACAACGTTCATTCATACATATGAACTACCATCTCCATGAATGGTGTATTCCATTTCATTTATCTATTATATATCTATATATTTATATAATAAATAATTATGATATATAAATCATTTTTTACATTTTTTAATTAATTAAATCATGATATAATTAATAATATCAATAATATCAAGTCAAAACATGTATGAAAAATAAAACGATTATTACCCAAAATGTTGAGTGAACATGGAATTGATAAATAAACTGTTAATATAAAGTCAAAATTGAATCATATATGATATCAAGAATATTATTATGGTTATTTTACAAGTTAATAATAATTTTCAAATGTTAATACATAATTTTTGGACACATACGAAAGAAATAAGATCTAAGGTAAGGGATAGTTTTACAATCTCATTTTTATCGGTGGTTTTTTGTACGTAAGTATTGAATGTGTTATATTTAACATCCACATCCATTTTTCCTATCTAATTTATATTATTTATATTATTATACAATTTTTTATTTTTTATTTTACCATATTGTTAATTTTTATAAAATTATAGGAATGAAATATTTTTCATTATATGATTTGAGGTAATTTTTGAATTTTCATGAAAAAGTACAAGTAGAAAGTGTTTTTAACATATAAAACATGAACTAATTTTTACATATTAACAAATCCTTATTTACATGAAGCTTCTTCTACAGGATTTCAAGTTTATTTTCAACTATACTATTTTCTTTTAAAATAGCGTTGAATTTTGGGAAAATAAAACAATTTTTAATAATAAAGGATATTTTTTCTCATTAATTTAGTTCAAGTATTTTATTTAAATTATTTTCCATATTAGATGATGATATTTAAATAGGGTTATGTTTTTATCCCTATTATTATTATTATATGTTTTTTAATGATATAATTATATTTTATATTTATTATTTTATAGTGGAATGATGCTTAAGAATCCAATTTTATTTTTGGGTTACTCTATGATGAATGATTTATGTTTTTCGTGGCACGTGAAAGAATGATTTCATTATGAGATAGGAGATAACTATATATCCATTAAATGAATTGGGAAAAGATTTATATATCATGATATATATATATTACTTGAACAGAAATAAAATCTGGTTCTCTAATACCTAGCAATAATAGTAAGTAAATCTGTTTCAGTAATATTGGGATAGAACAACAAGTAAATCTGGTTCAGTAATATGAGGATGGTATTGTAAGTAAACCTGGTTTAGTAAAATAATTTTTTAACTACTATGATCTTATAATAAATGCCTTTTCTACTATGGAAATAATATTTTGTGCTTATTGTATTTCAAAAATTACCTGTTTTATCCCAATGTTATTTTATCATGGTTAATGTTCTTTTATGATATATACCCTTTGTACTGTAAGGATTTATTTCATGAAAAATGATTTTTATATTCAAAATTTATGTTCATGTTTTCAAATTCTTATTATTATGTTTTTTATGTTCTTCATGTTTAACCATGTTGAGTAACTCATCTCACCATGTTTATGTTTTCTTTTCTTCAAGATATAATGAAAAGTTTTAGGTAGGAAAAAAAGGGGGACGATCTTTATGGGAGATGTTGAAGATCTTTCACCAAGTTAGAATATTATGTTCCATATTTAAAAATACACTAAATTAATAAGGTCATTGTGCGTATATTATTGTAATGTATTATGTATTATATAAAATAAATTCAATGTCCAGGTATATCAGGCTTGGGTCGTTATAGTGGGTATTAGAGCAAAGGATTAATCAACATTTGGAATCTTGGATGTGAAAACATTTGTGAGATCCCTATATATATTTTTAAGTTATTTATAGGTATTTCCCTAAGGTTTAGTATAAAAATAGGATATAGTCCTATAATTAAGGTAACGATTGTGAATAACCTAGTATTAAACCTAAGATGTTAGAGATTGAAATTACTCCCCATGATTATATTGTTTTCCTAGTATGATTATCACCTCCCACAATATTCTTTATGGGTTTATAAAATGGATGTAAATTAGATGATTCATGCCAAGGAATAATATGATGGGAAATGGAATTATATTATTCATGAGAAACCAAATATAATTGGAGTTGGAAGGTGAAACATTGTTATTATTCCAAATTAGTAATTTCATAATATGATCAATAATCTCAACAATGTTGAGTTTCCTAACCCTCATAATAAGACAAGGATGGAGTTTCATAGTGATCATAGAGGAAATACAGTTCATTTTTTCTCAAGTAAATTATGTAGTAAGATGGATCAAGGTGAATGTTTAAAAGGAACTGGAAGATACTTTGGGTGTCGAAAAGAATGACACAAAACTATTAATTGAAAAGGAAATTGTCTAGTTAACAAAATATAAAAAGATAATGGTATTGCTAAGACCTCAATAAAAGTTAAATGTTTCAAATGTGTAATGTATGAGCATTTTTCATATAAATTCCCTATGAAAAAAATCTAAAGAAGAGAATTAAATTAGTTATATGGGTAGTATTTTTGTTTCTAATGATGAAGATACTATAAATGATGAAAGGTGAGTTATGAAATAAAATGACAAACCTCGGTCAATGGTTTAAGAAGATAGTGTAATGGTTTAATAATTATCAATAATAATGTTTTATAAGTATTTTTATGTAAATATTGAATAAAGAAACATCTAATTAGTTTTACACTATTGTTTTTTCTTCTTTATTAAAAATTATAAGTTGAATGGTATCGGTAACCGTGAAAAGTTATCCAAATATTTTTTTTGGAAAAATCCTGATATGTGAAAAATGGTGGGATAAGGAGATAATGAGTTTTTTGATGGTATTATTAACCTCAATACTGATATAAGGAAAAATTGATATCATGGTTTGAGTATAAATTGTTTTTGGTATTTTTAGTGTATAAAAAGAGTTAAATTTGACAGAATTCTTGTCTTTATTAAGGTTATTTGGTAATTCATATTATTTCAATGTTTCAGGGGAATAAATGATTAAGGTATTCAATTGTTCAAAATATGAAAAATAAGAACTACCTATTGAGATATGGGAGATAAATTTTATGTTGATTTTGTTCACCTATTTCTAAATTTTAATATTTTTAGTTTATAGATGGATTATAAGCTTATCGATTTATGTATAATATGTGTTATACATTGGTTGAAGTTAGTTATACCAATATATTATATTACTATAGGTAGACTCATGCCTATTTGATAACTTGTTCTAACCTGTTAGTTGAGAGATATGGAAGGACCTACCATTCTATTTATGGATTTCATGATCTTATATCACTTCAAAAATGAAAATTTCAACTTCATTTCATTAAATAAGAGAAGAAGAGGAAATTGATCAAGGAACGAACAATGGTGAGATTTTACCAAACACAAGTAAGTATTTATTCACATAAAAAAATCATCAACTTTAGGGAAGGGATATTGAAAACCAAAAATGTTGTCTCATTACCTTCTTATCTGATGAATCAAATGGCCCCTTAAAACATTATAGATTTTTGGGTTTTTGGTTATTAACTTTCTCCAAACCTTTTTATCTATCACTATCCATCAGAACCTGATAGTTATATTTTTTTCCTCCATATTCGTGTTTTCACTTCACACATATGTACTCTTATGTCGAAGCCCAGTGATGAGTTACTATGGGAAACTGTTATGTTTCTAACATTCCTTTTTAAAATTAGGTTTTTGTATTCCTTTTAACTATGTGGGTTTCCATGAATGAAACATTCAAGTAGTGAACCTATTATAACCCTGATGAATTTTGATGGATAAATTCATTTTATAGGGGGTATAATGTAACAACCCAAGATTTTATAAGATATATTATTTTTAGATTCAATGTTATCCTGTTTTGTATGCTATACGAAGATTATCTTGCACTATTGGCAACACTGTATTATCTTTCTATATAGACAACATTATTCTTGTCTTGTATTAGACACAATTTCAAGTTTGTTTTATATAATTCTTTTCATTTAATATTTATTATAATTGATAACTAAATATTATAGCCTAGTTATTATAATTACGGGTATGAATAGTATTATCTCTATTCTATAAAACTATTTAAAAGAAAATATGTGAGTGTATAAAATAATATAATCAGACAATATAGATTGTATTAGTGAAATATATATGTAATATACTCAATTTAATTTTTTAAATTAGTCTTATAAGTTTTATAGTTATTAGATAATAACAAATTCAATTTTTCGGATAAAAGAAGTATTTAAAAAAATACATTTTTACCGACATTTGATGGAAACCCCATTTTAAATCGTGTTTTTGACAATTTTATAAATTATATTTGACATAATAAAATTATTATTTGGAATCATAAAATCAAAATATACTTTGGAATAATTTGTAGTATTTTATGATTAAATTCATTTTTTTAATGAATTGTGAAAAATACAACATTTTAATTCAAAACATCATTTTCATCCGAATTATTTATGTATTTAGATTATCTTTTTATTTTTTTAATGTTTACTTGGAATATTTTTTTATCATTTTATCCATTTTTTTAATTGTATGTAATTTTACATTTAAATAGGACATAAATATATGTCAATCTTTTGATAGTTTTTACATCTTAAAAACCAGCTTTATGGTTTTGACAACAGAAAAAATGTAAATTAATTATAAAAAATTATGTGTTTTGAATTTTGAAAAATTTATTCCATATTTGGAATCATTGGGTATAAATTATATTAATATTTTACTTTTATGTTTTTGGATATTATAAATAGTGACTATGATAATTTTTATTTACCATAGGTAATGGTAAATCGGGTAAATTATGATACCTAATAATATGATAAAGGTAATAAAATTAGCATAACACCTAAAAAAAACTATTGGATGAATTAAAGACAACCAATATCATCTAAGGGTTGTAATGGATTCATTAAATGTACTTTTTTCCATTAGAATGTTGTAATTATAATTAAAACAAAAGAATCTGTCAAACTGTCACTCTCATATGTCTGATAACTATAATAATTTTAATATGGTGATAAACCTGATAAAACATAAAAAATAAATTTTATCCATAAATTTAATGAAATTATTTACATCATGTGAAATTATTTTTTAATTTTATAGATTATATAATTACCCTTAATGATGACATAATATTGAGGTAGAAATTATTTTACTGATAGAAATATCAAATCATTTTTTTTAAAATAATAAAATAAATATCATATGAACTAATTAATGTTATAAACGAATTTTATAGGTGAGTAATACATGTTAGAGGGGGATAAAATATTTTTTTTGAATTTATCTTATGTTTGGATTTTATTTAATGTCAAATAAATGAATAGTGTCCAAATTGATACTTGATATTTTATAAAAATAACTTATTATTAAATTATTTAAAAATCACAAAAATAGTTAAAAATTATTAATTGATAATTATATGGTCTTAAATGTGATAGATTATCCAATTATAAAAAACTTTTCCTAAAATAATTCATTATTTATAACCATTTAATATTTAGAATTTTATTACCACAAATAAAAATAAATATATTAAATAAGGATAAATCAAAATGATAAGGTTTAAAATAAAATAAAAACATGAATAAATTTTATTGGGTAGAATTATTTATACCCATAATCACATTATCTTTTAAATAAATGAGTTTTGGATCATTATAAATAGAAAATAATTTTATATTAATTTTATATTTCAAGACGTTCTAAAGCTGACCCTCCCCTCTCTTATTAAAGGTCGCCTCTCAATATCTTTTTACCACACCTCCAAAGCCATTTGGCTCGGCCAAACCATACCCAAATCTCCTTCCAACCTCCCTCGCTTCATCATAGAGGCCACCCTTTGGTGAAAAATCGCTCTTAAGAATTCGTTTTGTGCATACCAAAAGGAGATACCTGAAGAAGAGGTAGTTATTTTACCACCTATTTCAAAATTATTTTCTTCTTCTACAGAATATTTCTATGTTTTTCTCGTACTAAAGTAATAGATAATGTATATTATACATATTGATATGTTATTATAATTTTCTTACAACCTAATATATAATTTTATCAATCCTATGAAAAATAATATCACCATGTGTGTGTACGTACAGCTTACCATCTCCACACCGTGATGTAATTTTATATAAAAAAATAATTAATTTGGATGGGAATAATGATGAATATAATAGATTTAAATAATGAATATAACATTATAATTATTCTTTATAATTAATATACCATCCAATTGAATACAATTTAATAATTAATTCAGTGATATCATCGCTCGTTCGTACGTATGACTTACCGCCTCCACCACGCAATGAGATTCATTCTACGCCTTTACCATTCAAGAATGATTTTAAAGTATATATAATAAATAACCATGATATATATGAAATAATAAATCCACTATATTAATTTATATATATATTTCATTTAATTTATTTCATTCAATTCAATAAGGAAACGGAAAAAACGATCTTGCGTACGTATGTCCTACCGTCTTCAAGAACAAAATATTTCATTTCATCTATCTGTATATTATATGTATTTATAAACTGAATATTTATGATATATAAACCATGTTTTACATTATTGAAGCAACTGAATCACGATCTATGTTAAAATATAAAGAATAAAAACTCAACACATGTTTGATAAATAAAACAATTATTACCTGAAACATTGTTTTAACATGTAATAGATAAATAAACATGTAATATAATGTCAAAAGTAAATAATTTATGAAATCCTAAAAAATATTATGGTTCTGTTAAAATTAAAAATATGTTTGAACCCACTATATGTGATTCAGATACATACAGTTGAAATCAGACCTAAGTTAAGAGATCGTTTTTCAATCTCATTTTTATTTAAGGTTTTTTATAATAAATTATTTAATAGGGTATATATATCATCCAAAACAATGTTTCATAAGTATTTAATATTTTTATATTATTATAAAATTTCTTAATTTTAATTTTACCCTATGGTAAACTTTAATTAAATGCCATTAAAGGAATCTTTTTTTCGTCATCTAATTTGAGAAACTTTTTTACTTTTCTAGAAAGAGTATGGGGAGAATGTTTTTTTAAGTTATTCAGCATGAACAGATTTTTATGTCTTCATAATTACTTATTTACATGATGATACATATACACTATTTCATGTTTATTTAGAAATAAATTCTTTTCTTTTAAAATTTTGGGGTATTTTGAGAAAAGAAATGGATTTTGAAGAATAAATGTTATTTTCCTCAAAAATTAAGTTCAAGTGTTTTATCAAAATTATTTCCTTCTCAAATTACTCTCTTTAAATAGGGTTATGTTTTTAACACTATTATTACTACTTTTTTTAATGATGGATTGATATTTTATATGGATCATGTTATTATGGAATCATGTTTAAGAAGCCCATTTTCTTTTTTGGTCTATGCTATGATGAATGAATTATCTTTTTTGTGGAACATGTAATAATGATTTCATTATAAAATGGGTGGT
This sequence comes from Viscum album, assembly GCA_963277665.1. NCBI lineage: Eukaryota > Viridiplantae > Streptophyta > Magnoliopsida > Santalales > Viscaceae > Viscum > Viscum album. Next base: position 1,336,137,086 of record OY728163.1, on the reverse strand, counting down.
ACATATATATCCCTCCAATTAGTTGAGTAATGATTTATATCTAATCATATAGATATTATTGGAATGTAATTAAATATAGTTCAGTAATATAGGGTTGGAACAACAAGTGAATCTGGCATAGTAATATAGGACTGGAACGACAAATGAATCTCATTCAGTAATACATGGCTGGAACATCATGCAAACCCAGTTTTGTAATGGGCTTTTTCCCCTATGATGATCAGGGAAGCAATGTCATGTCTACTATAGAATAATATTAGGTTCTTATTGGTTCTTTAAATTTTCAATTTTTATGCCAATGTTATTTTATCATGGTTAATGTTCCATTATGATATATGCCTAATGTACTGAAAAGATATATTTTATATCTCATGATATTGAGATTCAAAAAAAATTCATGTTTTTCACATTATTATGTATATGTTTTGTTTGATGTTCTTCATGTTTACCCTTAATGATAATTTTAAATCACTCTTGTTATGATTTCTTTTCACCAAGAAATAATGAAATTTTTTAGGTACGAAAACTAAAGGGGGACGATCATTATGGGAGATGCTGAATATCTTTCACCAAGTTAGAATACTATATTCTAATTTTATTATGAAACTAAACTAATACGTTCTTTTTGTGTATATTTATGTAATGTATTATTTATTTTAAAAAATAAATGTAATTTCTTCGTACGTAAAGCATGGTTCATTATAGAATATCTATTGATTAGATAATGATTCTCATATTGGATTTCTTTTCGTGACACAATGAATCATTATTTGAATTTTATCTGAACACAGAATGCAATTATCCTACTATGATTAGGGTTAGATCTTTTAATCAAGATTCTAGATATAACACTGCCTAATCCTAATTTTGTATGAATACATTCTCATCATGGGGGTTTTGAGATGGACCTCCAGTGAGAGACCTGGAGTGCTGAAATTCATACTTTGGATGGTTAACTATAAAAAATGGCTTCGAGTAGGTGGAATTCCAAAAAAAATTAACTAAAAAATTATGTCTACCTTATTAAAACTATTGTTCAAATATTAATTAATGGAAATTGTTATGGGATGGGTGAATTAACTTTATAATAAAATAAACAGAATAAATAAATCATTGTGATAAAATATACGATTGTCTAGGAAATGAATCGATATAAACACGGTAAATTTTACCAAAAATTATAACAAGGTAATAATTACAAATAATTGTAAACATTTAAATGTAAAGAGTAAATAAGAATGATCTATTTGGTAGAAAAGTTCATAAATTTTACCTGAGGGTACCCCTATGTCTCCCCCCTTTGAAAATGTTTGCGGGTTTTGTTATAAAAAATCCCAAGGATTGAATGCGAACCACAAACCCAGAAAATGTTTGTTTTTAAATGAAACGAAGAACCTGGAACCAAATTATATAAATAGAATTAAAATATCCAAAATCCCTTTGTTCCAATAGAGAAATAATAAAAAAGACACTTGGTTTTAATAGAAAAACTTGAACCAAAGAAATAGAGGGATAATAGAAATAGCTAGATTGGTTAATTGCAATCCCGTTACAATCATGAACATAAATATTTCTTGGAAAAATATTTCAATATATAAATAGAGATATATTGAGAAAGATAATATGTTATTGATAATGGGTTTTACAATAAATCTCTTAAGGAAGAGAGTTTAAGAGACCCAAAATAATGAATAATAATGTCGATGCCACTTTGGATTATGTCATTGAATAAAATTCACTTCTTGAATTAGTCTGGCGATCTCCTTGGTTAAGGAAATCTTGATATCCCATTGAAATAATAATGTTTATAACTTTAATATCTTAGGATATATTAAGATAATTGGATCAACAATTATATTAAAGAGCGTTCTAGTATTAATAATTTTATTTAGTGGAAGATTAAATGATCAATTGAGCATGAAATAATCTTTTTATATAACCTCTATAGTGTGTTGGGGTCCAATTAATTCTTCTAAATCATTTAAAAACCACAATTATAACTTTAATACCATAAAAAATTATTTCTTAGACAAGTATTTTTGATTCCAACATATATCTAGTAGCCTCCACTAGGTATCTGGTTTCTTACCTTGAAGCACTGCCAATCATCTACCCCCATGGGATGGATATTGGAACACCAATTACTTAGTGGTATTTCAAAAAGAATTTTTAAATCTATCAAATAATAATATATATATATGGTTTTACTACACTATGTTGATGGTGTATCACTACAACAACCACTTTCAATGTTTTCCTTCAATTCTGTTTTAATACACCTTTATGTTAGATGCCTTTATTCCAAACTAACAAACTATAAAAACAAAAAACACACTTAATAATACATGTAACAAGTTATAATAACATTAGAGTGTTTTTTATCATTAAAATAATTAGGCTTCTGGTTCTAACGGTCTGCCCCTTTTTTGATGAAAAATACTTAATATAGAAATAATTATTTGAAATATAGAAATGATAAAAGGTATTATTTTACAAGATAAACATGGAACCAAGTCTCCCACTTTAAAATTTTGAAAAACATTTCTCCCCTTAATTGAAACACCATTTGAAATGAAATTTTTTTATCTTTTACATCCATTAAAACTTATCCTCCTTTGAGATTAACAAAAAGTAACTTTTAACAAAGTGGGATAGAGATATATGATAAGATAAATGACTCAAATTTAAAAACAACCTTTACCCAAAATTAACATACCTTTTAAGAAAAGAAATATTTTTTTAATGAAGTTGAATTTAAAAAATATCAGGAATCATAAAAGAATAGATAAATCAATTAAGCGCAAGAAGACATAAATGTATTAAAAAATAAGTCCATGCTAAAGAACAAACCTGAAATAATTAATGAAGAAACACTTATATAAGTTTTTTTGAAACAATTATTTTTGAACCTTGTTTAAATATTTTAAAAAAATTATGAAAATAATATAAAAGAATTAAAAAAATCCTTCCAGATATTTAAAATTTAAAACAATCTTTTAAGATGATAAATAAAAGACAAAATAAGCTTAATGATATGATATATCAAGATAAATTACTTGTATAAGGCATTGGACAAATAAAATATATAATTAAAAAATCACATTAATGAAAGAAATAAATAATAAAACAATATAATGAAAATAAAAAATTTAAAAAAATAAAGATAATTTAAATTTAAAAAGTAAAGATAAGAGAGAAACATAATATTTTAGAGGAATTTTAAATAAGAAAACAAAGGAAATTAAATAGGGGTATGGATTTCCCAAATGATATCATAATTAAGGAAAAGGAATCCGCGCTAAAAAACGATGAAAACAAATTTAAAATGATGGAAAAATAAAAGTTAAATGAAATTATCTCCTCTTTTTAATGAAATATAGTAATGCGGGAGAATTGATTTTGAATTTATATTCAAGAGTGAAATTATATAAAATTATGAAGAACCTGTTTCCATGAAGTTCAATATTTATATCCAATGGTTCTTTAGAAAGGAAAGAGGTAAACCCCTCACTTAGAGTATAAAAACTTAAGCATAAAGTGAAAAGAGTATATCAATCACATCAAGGGGAAAACATATTTTAATTTTAATCCACCATTTGATAAATCAATGAGTTATGGTTTAAAATCCCAAAAATAAATAATATAAAGTATACTTTTGGTACCCTTGAGATTTTGATAATGTCAGTAGAAGATGATTTGGGCATGCTAAAAAATTTAAGTCCAAAAATATTGTCAAGTAATTTATTAGGGACCATACCTTCTTATATTGTTGACATCTATTATAATAAAAAGGGATCAATATTGGATTTTTAAATCTATAATTTTTATAATTACATTTGTTGGTAATATGGCTATATTTATGATAATACTTAGAAATTTTATTTTAAAAAAACCTTTCATAAAAGTAGTTTATTTTGTTGAATTTTCATTTTCATTTGGATACACAAAAACATGATTATTTATTTTAATAAATTTAGAACCATGAATCATATTAATTTTTATTTTACATTATGTTAATTTTAAAATAGGAATTTGGACATTCTTGATTTCAGTTTTGGAAGTATCAACATTGGGTTGATTTTTTTAATTTATAAATCAAATAATCCCTTTCATTTTAAATATTATATTATTCATTAAGAATATATTTATAATTTTTGAAAGATTCTAAAATTTGGAAATAAGTTATTAATAAAAAATCATTTCCATTTATAGAAATATAAGAGAAAAAATAATAAAGATAGAAAAAATAGAAGTGATAAGGATAGAAGTCACTAACCTCTTCACCAACCTTTATATGAGACATGAAGAAAATTATGATTTGAGTTACTAGTTTTATAAGTTGAAATCGAGTCTTCTCTAGTACTCCATGTTGATACCTTTAAAAACATCTTGCCTTAATTTTTTTTATTATAATTTTTGTTCAAGGGACGATCTAGATTGATGTGACCATTATTTTTACAACCAAACAAGGTTACTTCCAAAATTTCAATTTGTTTTTTTATTTTTAACATATTAGACATATTTTTTTTCAATTAAAAATGTTCAATTTTCTCATAAAATGTTCAATATCACTTATATTATCAGAGTTTCTTTAAAATGATTCTCCATACGTTAACTCTTTTGAAGATAGTTTCTTTTTAATTTGTTTGGCTTCAAAATATTCATTAATTAATCAGTGATTCATCATTATCTAATATTTCATAAGTGATCCAATAATCTATTCAACTACGATATTTTTAATGTCCTTGAATTTTTGAATCACCATCACCATGAGAGACTTCATACTTTGAAATACCAATTGTATTTTCATTACTAATATTTTTATAGAAGGAGAGTCACCAATATATTTTTTTACAATAAATATCTTAGTAAGATGAGAAAATATACAAGTGAAAGATTAATTGGTATGCATGGAGAAAGATTAAAAATCATGTATTAGCATATGTATTCTAGTTTTTTTAACATTATTTGTTCCCACATGTATGAATTTTTACATAATCTAGATCTCTTTATCGATTGTTAAAGAAGTTATTATATTGAATTCATTTTGATCTAAAACAAAAAACACGACAATAATTTATTTTCCATCTAGTTAAAAATTAACAATATCATCAGGGGTCCATTTAAATACTTTTCCATTGTAGGGTTATAAATATTCATGATCATCATCCAAATAGGATAACCAATACATTTAAAGAAAATAGAAATAAAATTTTTCTACTACGAATAATTAAAATCATCAAATAAAGGATAATTCATATAAGATGTTAATGCCATTTTGAAATTAGAAATTAAAATTACTAATTATTTGAAAATCAAAAAACAATTTTGAAAATAAGAAAAAAATTATAAAAAATAAAAAAAAATTATTTTAAAATAGAATAAAAGTCCCTTTTGTTATCAAATGTTGGGGTCGAGGTAAGAATATTTCCAAAACATGTTTTTGAAATAAGGTCAATGGTAAAATTTGATACAAAATGTTAGTTAGAGATTGATATATTGAAATAGTGGTGTTGAATTAAATTTTAAAAAAATCATGAAAATATATAAATAGTTGTAATAAAAGATATGATGATGTAAGCAAGAGATCGATATAAACAATAAAAATTTTAAAAAAATTGTAGAATGTTTTTAATGAAAAGTCATTATGTTTATGTAAATATGGATATAATATGGGCATGAAATATTTGGTATTGAAGTTGGACAATAGGACTTGAGGTCACCCTTATGTCTCTTACACATGTGAATGATATTGAGGTTTGATATAATAAAATATCTTATTTGAATGAGAACTATGAAAATAAAATCAGTTTTTTAATGGAAATCATGAACCAACAATACCATGATTTTAGTGTTATCAAAATAAACTCATTCCCTTGGATTTAATGTAGAACCAAGAACCAAAGTCACATGTTTTAATAAAAAACCATGAACCAAAGAAATAAAGTTAGAAGATAAATATATGAATTTCTTCATTGCAAGACCTTTAAAATCATGAAATTAACCCTATGTTGAAGAATTGATCAAGATAGAAATAGAGAGTGAGATAAAGTGATAGAGAGATAAATATTTGAAGTGAGATCCATGGGGTTTTAAAAAAGAGTTCAAAATTATTGGAGAGAAATAGGAAATAATATTGAACAAGAATTTTTATGGTTATTTGAATGAAGTCATTGAAGAACACACCCATCGTGGATTGGTGACTTAATCTCCCTGGTTGATTAAAGCTTGATCTTCCTTTGAAAATTTAAAGATAATAACTTTATGGTCTTGAGATATGTTGAGAAAATTGGATCAACTTTTAGATTCAAGGGTGTTCTATTATTATCCCATTGATTTGGTGGAAGGTTGGATGATGAATAGAGGCTACCATGAGCCCCTTCTGTAGCATCCATAAGGTGTTGGGGTTCAATGATTCGAGCCAAATAAAATTATACATGAAATATAAACTTTAAAACCACCATAAATTCCTCTTTAGACAAGAAAACATGATTCCAATGGATAAAAATTAGCCTCCACTAGGTATTAGTTGTCTTACTTGGATGTACTCCCAATTTTTATTCAACTACGAGATGGCTAGTGGGCCTCCATCGGTTAATTGGTTGGAAACTAGAATATCTAGTGAATTTATCATATAATATCTGTTAGTCGATGCTTCATTACTAGAACCACTTTGAGAGTGTCCATTTAAGAATATTTTGAAGCTTCCATTGGACTGGATTCCTTACTACTAAAATAAAACACTATAAACACAAAAAATGTATTTGAATTAGCATTAAACAAGATAGAAAAACATTATAATGGTTTATATCATTAAAACAATTATACTTTGAGGTCCTACAAGAACATGTGCTCACTAGTGTCTACAAGATCCATTTCATTCTTCACGTATTACCATTTTGAGGTTGGTGATCATAATAGAACCCTAACAAAATATCTATGTATGAAGACTCATACTTATGGTTTTCATCTATTTAATTAAAAATTTAAAACTTTGAGTTTTATATCAAGTGGGTTGAACAATTTTTGGGGTTTTATATAATATTCCACTAGTTGGAAATTTTATATTTTTGATACATTTAATATATGAAATAGTGGTTAAGAAAGTGGTCATTGAACATGTGAATTTTATCCCTGTTGTTTTCCAAGGGTTACCCTCATTGATTATATGGGTTTCTTCCATATTTAAATAGGTACCACATTGATATTTAATACTTTTTACTGGGTTTCCTAATTATGCTCAAGAAGATAGTGTGTAATTATTAAACAAGTTAGTGGAATCTTTTCAATGGGATTGGTGAGAAATATTCACCTAATGGTTCTTTGAGTTTGATTTTGGGTATATATGGTAACATATTTGGTTTTTTAAGAATAATTCTCTACAATTAACATTCAGGAATTATTTGGGATATCTCAAACATCATAGTGATTTTTTTTGGATTAGTGAATTTTATGATTTGATTTTGTGACCGATGGATTATTTTTGGCATATTTATTTCTTACAACCTCATTTATACTAAAATGGAGGTTGGGAATCTCATGTTTTGAGAGGTCATCTATGATCAGTTTCGAGAACACCAATAGTGTTTAAAAACCTCTTGTTACATGTATTGGGTCTAGAGAATACATATTTTAAAGTACAATATTCAAGAAGGATGTGTATTAGCTTAACTATGTTGAGATCATGTTTATAAATGTTTATGTGATTTTATTTTCATAGTGATGTGGTTGTATTGGAAGCCCCCTGTAAGAGTTTTCATGAGAAATGTATATTGGGGGATCTTTTGTATCTTGCCTTGGTGTGGATTGTTTTTGCAGAATACATGGTGTGTCCCTCATCGATTATTATTAACCTCACTTCTATGTGAATGTGACAGACCGAATGTAAAGACATCAATTTTGGGATCATGTGTGATCAATTACTAATGGGTAGTTCACTTTATGTAATCCCTTATATTTTGAGAGTAAACCATATTTCCTTGGGAATGAATCTCTTTAAATGAATCTAAAACCATTTTGGGGTAAATGTAGAACTAAATTTGTATTTATTATGGGGCTATTTTAGATACCTAATGAAGCATATTACTCTTTGGGGGATATTTTAGGTGCTCATGTTTAACATATTACATCTTGGGTTCTGGAGCCAATAATGATAGGATATATGAATAATTACAATCATCAACATTATATTTTCATTAAATGGGTCACTAATGTGCATTGGGTTTTCATAAGGTGATGTGATGAATTTTATGTTATTTCTTAGTATGATTAAATATCACATTCTAAGAGATAGACCATTTCTTAACCAGGTGATCCACAACTAGGGTTATAATCACATTGGGAAACATAGTTATGGTTGTGTGTTACTACTTGTAGCTATTTTGTTTCTCATTAAATTTAGAGAGTGTAGTTATCTCAGAAGTGGTTCCCTTAATAGTGAACATTTTTAAGGTTTGTGTTTATAGTTTGTGTTTTTTCTCCTTTTTATATGGATGATAGATCTGTGGTTAGAAAATCCATAGACATGGAATTTTGGATTAATTTTGATAATGTGGTCATATAACATTTCCTAAGACCTTTCTAGAATGGGAATCCATTCTATGATTCATTTTATGGGTTGTGGATGTTTTCCCATGTATTTGTGCCTCATGTTTCGGTTCAGGTCCTCCAATGTTAAATTTTGTATGGTTGATGATAGGTTGTATTCCATGTGGGTTATTTAATGAATTTTTATTCATATTGGTTATTTTTACAAAATTTGGGTCCATTAAAAGCGAAAAAATATATAATTTACCATATATGGTGACCTCGTAAATTTTTTCAAAAGCTTCTATTGAAATCAAGATATAGAATTTACCTTTGTGTGGAATTTCCATGGAATTTTGTGTTAGTATAATTCTAAGATAAATTTCATATTTATGAATAAATAGAAGTTATTTTAAAAGAAAATATATTAGTATATCCTAAATCAAAACATGGATATAAATTTTTACATAGTGGTTGATTGAAAATTGGGTGCTTTTTCTAGGAGGGGGTGAATTTTGATGTCGTGGTGTCAAGATTTCGATGATTATCTTCATATATTTGAATGAAAATTTTGAATATTATTTATATTTCTATAGTTGGTGATGTTCCATGTTTGAGGATGGTGAGTAAAATAAGTTTTAAAATAGTTGGCTTCTCATATTTTATGAATTGATTTGGGAAAAGGAATATATGGTTTAATCTGTTGGATGAAAAAAGTATTAATGATTTGTTATATATTAAATTAATATATGAATTTTAATGAGATCAATTAATTGTTTAACGGATTTTTATAATTCCAATAAAGGAATTTATATGATTCAATATAATTAATATAACTTGATATAACCTTTGGTATTAACATAATTCCTTCTATTCTGAGATGCTTATTAGGTTTTTTAAGTGACTTAATGATATTCAGGGATCAAGATGTGATTATTAAACCGTTGACATTTATTCCATTGAGGAACTACATATTTCTCTACTTCTCAAGCCTCTCATTGTGTGATTTTATCATCATCCTCTCTTGATTGAATAATAAATATTTCTATAGAAAGAGTTTAGTGATGATTTGGATATTTTTATTAAATGGATATTTCTCAACTATTTGATGTTGATTTAGTAAAAAAATTATTCAATGAAAATTATACCATGTTCACCTTGATATATTATGACATTTAAGTTATTGATAGTATCGAGAGTTTGGTAGTGGAAATGATTATTTATATTTTTATTTATAGTAATATGATAGAGGAAATCAAAAATAAATCAAATTATTTAATAAATATATCATTACGATAAAAATGAGGATAAATTGTGTAAATAATTTACAAGAATATAATTATTTATTAACGATGACCAAATAATGCAGATAATTTTTTATTTAATAAATAAAACTTGATGTGAATTTTTTATGGATTTCCACAAAGAAAAATTTCTGTGATTGAAATATAAATGTTCTTATAGTTCAATTTAGTGAAAATATTAAAAATATTCTTTCTAAAAATATTATAAATATTATTTTTATCATTATATTTTTTGAAAATTGATCCTCACATGGTAAACAGATAATAATTATTTCATATAACAATTATTTTGTTTTAATTTCCTTGAAATATTTGGTAAACGTGAGTGAAAACCCAATAATGGGTGGTCATACCCTTACACTTACAATCATTCTTGGATTCTCTATCCTGATTATTATGTTTATTAGTCAACATTTATTTATGGAATTACCTTGAATATAGAATATAATGACGATAAACAATACAATTGTAGATGATTAGAGAAGACCATGTGTGCTTCTATAATGGACATGATAATGTTGAGGATGAGGGCCTTTGATGGTGTGTCCAAAGGCGAAGTAGGCATTGTGAATCATGGAGAGGAAGGAACTATGAAACCATAGATTCTAAATATATATTGTTTCTTTCACCGTGATACACATATGTTATTTAGTATATCTTGTTCTAAGGTTTATGGGACACTATAAATATAATACACTATGTGATGGCTACACAACATGCATCCGGAAACCATTTACATTAGTGAATACCAAGTTTATACCAAAATGAGAGTGTTCCCCACATGACAAGTCGACTATATTACATGTCATGTGTTGTAGCACAAGTAGTTGGGTAGTACCCTATGTGAGTTTATAGGGTTCTAAATTACTTCTGGACAAGGTACATTATGTTTATCTGTGGAATATATGATATAGATTCCCATGCAAATGAATTTTAATACCCACACGTTGTGTACTTTTTCAAACATGTTGTGTAGTATGACATCAAATGGGTTGGTAGTAACAGAACACCTAAACAATGAGTACTATATAAAATGGAGTGGTTTTCTTAACTTTTTTCTTGGGACTCAAAATCGAGTTCATAAGTAGTCCATTATAAGTGATTTTCAATGCATAATATGATGGTGAAAATATTATAAATAGTAAACAGTGTTTTATAAATCATTTGAGATAAAATATGTCCCCTAACATTGAGATTATGATGATAGTTTGAAGGTGACGATTTTTATGGAGAATGGTAGTTCGGAACTCCCCTGATGAGTGTTAGGACAGTGAATAGTTCCCCCGTATGATTTTTTACTAGATATCCCACTTATAGGATTAGATCTCAGAGTTTCCATCCTCAAGGAATGTTTCCTTCATTAGATCATGGGGTTTGTTCCCCCGTGATCTAAAAAAATGTGGCCCCTTACTATAATAAGTACAATAACCCTTTTTTTGGAATACTCATTCCAAGGTGTAATCCCTCTTCCTGTGGATGCCAGTTTATTTCATGTTTATTAGGTTTCATGTTTTCCTCCAATAGGTTTTGGTAACCCTATGGCTAAAATACATTATTCCACTAGGTGTCGGTCCCCTATCATTATTGAAGAGATAACATGAGATTTTTTTTAGAATTTTTTGTGAAAATAATCGTTTGATGGGCATTGTGGTTTCTGTGATATATGAGGAATATCTAGATTCATACATACTTTAATATTCAATTGAGTATTGAGGTAAGGTATTATCTCTCTTGCTTATAAATAATTGACCATAGAGAATGTATGTTCTTACTCGAGATTCATTATTTAGTTATCCCTTGGTTTTTGGTTTGAATGTACTAGTTGGTTTATCTATAATTCTTTTTTTGGGGAAAACCACTTTTAACATCCCCATCCGGGTTCACTACGAACAATAACTAGATTGGGTTTCCATGATATCTTAGGTGCACCATCCCATATTCAAAATGCTTCTGGATAGTTTTGAGGGTCTGTGGTGTTATCGTGGGGAGACTATACCCTCATATAATACAAAGAATGAAACAAAAATATAACTAAATATTAGACACATCAATGAAAACCCAAAGTAAAGATGAAAAAATAAATATAAACAATAAAATTGTAATTAATGTAACCATACAAACTGATGTTCATGATAAAATAAATTTAATGATCATCCACTAGGTTGATAAAAATATTATAAATAGAATAAATAAAAAGAATTTGTGTGTTTCTAAACTTCCACCCATAATCCATACCCCATTTCTGGTATCCAAACTCTATCTAATTAATCATGCTCAATCATGCTTAATGGGGCCTCTGCCTAACCTGGACCTATGAACAATGATGAAGTCTTGGGTACATAAGATCCATGTCTTCCAAAACAGTTTATACGTACAATTTATTAATGAACCACTAATGAGGTCTCATACATAAGCCATAAATTTTGGGTATATACATGTTCCATTATTAGATGAATAAATAACCAGACAAGTGTAAAAAAATAAACACTATTGACCCTTGGGTTATGACACATCACCCATGATCAAATATTCCCTCTTTATCAAGTGTCGAATTATCTCTGAGCACGTCACACAACTAATATAACTAGTAAAATATCCCATGAAAATATCAGACAAGGTTCAAGTACCGATTCTTAGGAGATAATCCTAGGAAATTCATGTAGACCTCTAATTCCAATTCCTGGGTAACTATGTAGGAAATCCACATATATTCGTAGTCCAAATCCCAGTGTATTGGGAATTCCATATAATCATAGAAATTGATTCCTAGAAAACTTCCCGTGAAATTATTATAAACCCATACATTGATTATTAGGAAAACACCAAGTCAATCCATAATTACCCATATCCTAATTCCTAGGAAACCACATACGGAATACACATATACACATGGGACAGTTCCTAAGTAAACACTTAGAAAATACATAATATTGAGCATTCCATAAAAATTAACCACCCAATAATTATATATAAGTACACAATATTGGTGTTTACCTACCATAATTTATCACCATAAAACAACAATGATAGGGATTTCCCAAATGCTCGATAACATATAACATATTAGAGGATGACATGTCAAGCGCATGACCTAAAATTGTCAATAATTCTATATCAGAATCCAAAAAATCATTTGGATTCTAAGGTGACAATTGAAATCATCACTACCCATAGGGTAAGAACCCTCTATATGGTTAACATACAACTTCGGTGCCCACTTCCGTGTTGGAGGATGCATCAGGACATGAACAACATACATGAGTTCCACTATCTCAATTCCATATATTTAGTCTAGCCTATCACTCAAGAGATAATATTGTCCCCTGATACTATCATAATAACATTGTGACCTTACTAGCCTCACGGGAAAATCCACATCAGTAACACTATAGAGAGATTGAATAATGCATATATCTCTTCTAATGGTAATTCTATGAAAGTCCCCACACACCCAACCTATCCAAAAAAATAACTAGTTAATATCTTCAAAGCTAATCACATCTCAAATGGGGAAGATCACACTCTCTACTCTCATCTCATCTAGTCCAAAAACACTAAGGCATCCTATGGTTTTAATATGGAATATTTTGGAAAACAGTTCTCAATATATCACATATCCCTATTCAAAAGTGTATAGGGGCACCTATTCTGATTCATTCTGTTCATTAAATTCATATATGTCCCACCCCCCTGTTTCTATATCACAGTGAAAACAATTAAAATCAAGACCTCACCCATTAGCGGTCGACATAAAGAATGTGCACAAGGTCACTTATGGGATGGAAAATTCTTCAATTCCACTCGATTGAATTTTACTTAAATAAAAATGCATTTAATTAATAAAACAATTCATTAAATTTAATGGTGAATCCCATGTAAGTCGTGAGACCACATATCATATACTATATAATTAAAAGTCACAATAACACAATGGGGGTATGCTTGAGAGACCACCTACCTCATTTATAGTATTATTCCTTTTTATCCATGGCCTGAAAACTATTATAAATGCTCCTCCAAGACCAAATGAACATCACCCATCCATAAAAGTCTTTTTTATCATTTATAAATCGTTATTTAATTGCTGAAAAAATGATAGCCTTATTTAATAATTAATTAAATATTTAATTTTAGTATAATTCATTACGATACACATTATAAATTAAATAATATATAATAAATACTTAAATTTTAACAACAATTTAAGAGACCGCTTCCTCTTTAAATATTCAAAAATATTCATTTACAATAATTAATTAATTATTAAATTATTAAATAATTTTTTTATGATTATTTACACAATTATTTTAAATGTAATAATTAGTTATTTATTCTCCCTTAAAATCCATTTTATACCTTAATATTATATTTTAATTAAATAAGGAAAACTATTTATTCTATTTTTTTAAAATTATCTTACCATTACTGAAGGGGGTCCTCTATGTAAGGGTATCTTTGGTTACCATTATGAAGGGTCTACTTGATGCATGAGGGTGCCCTATGTAAATGTAACCCCTAGTTACCCTTATGTTTCCAAGGGTAACCCAATATAAGGGTTTCCCCTAGTTACCCATAAGTAGTGTATGCATGCCCTACACAGGGGTAACCACTGGTTACCCTTATAAAGCCCAGAGAGCCCTATAAAAGGGAAACCTCGATTTCCATTACATATAATAGGATCCCTTTATATGGTTAAACCATTTTCTCCTACACAATTATCCTCCCACACCCTTCTTACTACACACACCTCCTTCCCTACCTTTTTTCCGTCACAGAACATGCAAAATATACCAAATAAATTTGAAGCCTTTATAAATAAAAATGGATAAATAGAAGTAAAACATCACCAACCCCTGATTCACTGTAATATCTTCTAAAAGAAATAAAAATACCCCATAAAATATTAAATGGAGAAATTAAATTGGTATTTGTTGAGGATAAAATTTTATAAAAAATGTGCAGTGAATCGATGAAGTATCAATCTCAAACAAACTATCCATAACTCGTACACCATGATCTAGTTACACTCAAGCTCTCTAGTGATACCTAAGACCCCCATATCCTCCTTACCATATCATATCATGTTTCTTCTATAGTATTCCACTTTCCATCCCCTAATATTAATTATGGGATATACATGATGTTCAGTGAACTATAACTAAATTAAATTAAATTTAATTTGTTAATTTATTTGATTTTAATTGGAATTTTAATAAACCAACCCCAATCTAAAAACACATTACATGTTTATACCTAAAATGGGTAAAATCTTTATGCCAGACTCAAACATTAAGTTGGAATTCAAATAAGTTACTCCTTTTAGGAGATATCAATTTTTCATACACGAAACAATTAATATTTAATAAATAAATATTAACATTTTAAGTGAAATTAAAGTTGAATTTAATCTAACCATGTTATTCTCTAAGGTAAAAATATGTTTCAAAGATCAATGGAATAATCAAAAAAATATTTTCAAGTTCATATTCTATGGTAAATTACAATTTTTTCCATCAAATGTCCCCAGAACTAGAATTTAAATTTTCTTGATAATTTGAAATCCTATATAGACATGGGTTATTAAAATATCCCCTTCATGGAACATATTGCCCCTAAGATGTCTCAATGTTATTTTCAACCTAAAACTTGACCTGCATCAGGTTTAAATTAAAAAAAATCACCGCTTTCTACACAAGAATGAGGAATGTGATTTTGTTATAAAAATAAAAACATGAGGAGAATTACATAAAAACATAATCCTCCTTTATTCACCACCATTGAATTATCTAAATGGTACTTAACTACACATACCTAACCTAATAAACCATTGTTTCATAAATCAATTCATCTCTAGGATCATGTTTCTTTACACTATATGTCTAAGCTTGTGAGGACCAATTCCCAGCCACGGTTCTCCCCAACATCTAAATCGCTTATTGAAATGTATTATCAATAGTCCATAAACCCTATTGGTGTGGTTTCCATATCATTGAAACTAATTTCATGAACAAACACTAGTTTTTCCTCCATTTATTGACCATTCTTGAAGGTGCTTGGTCGCACCCTCTAGCAGACTATCTCAACTCTTGATCATGTCACATTAACTCCTTGGAGGATCATGGGGGAATTCAAACACTCACAATAAAGTCCAAACTCATCTTATAATGAAATTCCATGGTCGAATTCTTGACCACCAACCCATATTCCATTCTATAACCTAAATTAGTAGTGTACCACTAATTCCACTCATCCTCAAATCACATTAAATTCATTATGAGTTGATTACAATGCCCAAACTTTTTCCAACCCATTTTTTAAATATTAAGTAAATTAGTCACCATAGAACTAGATAAATCCTCATCCATTTTATCACTTAATTACAAATGTTACTTTGTCCATCAAATGACTAGTCTTATGCATCCATGACCCTACCGACATGAGTTCATTCTTTTGCAACACATAATACATCCATCTTCACATGTAATGTCATGATGTGACCTTACCATTCACACATGAGAACAAACATGACCCAAACATTATGTACTATCCCAATGGATAATCTATAACTTATATAGAATTCATTAATAACAATGGTTTACACCCTCTAAAATTCTATACATAACTCCCTACCATATGTATTTACTTATACCACTCATAGAGGAAACTTTCATGGGTTTCATTATTACACTCATGTCGGTCCTCCCAATACACGCTCAATTGATCCTAGGAAAAAACACTCTAAGATCAAGCTCATATTGATTGTTACAACATAGTTTGATCTAATTACAATGTTTTATCAACCTCAGTGTGGATTTTAAAATTTGTATCAAACCCTTTGAAATCAACCCCATAATCCTTCTCTAAAACCAACCCTCCTCATCCCATACACAACCACTCAGTGATTCACAATTCAATGAATACCACACGTAAAAAGTGTGGACTCCATCAATCTCTATCAACCCTATTGAGTGCACACTCTAATAAAAACTGACCAAACATGGTTTCACATGCCTAAACCATTGACCATGATCACACATATATAAATCAAATCCATCTAGAAGAACTCCTAGTGATGTTCTCAAAAATCATGGAATTTAACCTATAACAAGGTACACACAATGATAATCCACTACCTGAGCATAATTCCTTAACTATAAATATCTACAAACACTCTACTTATCCTAGATCAGACCATCTAAAACCTCTATTCATAGCCATACCAGGATCTGCACATGAATTTAACACAGTTAGGAATCATACTGATCTAGACCTCTGAAACAAAACATTGATAATAAAGTAACTCATTTGATTTGTGTCACAAAATCTTGTGAATTCAATACAATTATACCACATACTTTGTTGCACCTTACATTCTCTAACCTCAATATAAGAATCTATCCATGCTTCTCATCTCTAAGTCACGCACACGACTATGCTAACCTCTATTTTTGGATACCCTCACACATATCACAGCTCATCACAACCACAATTACTATCTCACCAAAATCCTAATCCATATATCAATGCCAAAAGGATATCCCATCTAGCTCACAATCATATCTCATGTAAGTCAGTACTCATGAAGAAACATCCCTGCTCGCATCCAAACTACCTATATGTAAATCACATTCCAAAACCCACTCTCGAGTTCATATATATATATATATATAAATCAGAAATTACATTCCATTTTATTATCCAACTAGGGAATAGATTCTCATGGAGAATTCTCATATATATCTACACCTTTAGGAATCATGATCTTAGGATAATCCTCACATAGTCTACAAATAGGAGTTTCTCTATGAGGATTAAATTCTTATTTTCTTGTCTATATGTATAGATGAATCACTCTTCGATAATAAAATCTATGTATACTATAACCACAAGGTTTGGTTATGTGGAATGATGATAAAATCTATATTATAAAACAACAAAATTAATGATGTTGAACTATTAAATAACTGAAATAGCATAATAATTACTCACAAGGGGTTCATAATCAAGGCATACAATACCTGAATTGTCACACTAGGGGTAATTATAAATCCATTATAACAGGTATTACAAAATCTTCAAGTATTATCTCACTATAGAACTACATGACCCTTTATAAGAAGAAATTGTACTATGATTTACCTGAGAAGAATGAAAATAACAATTTATAAGGGAACAACAATATAATTTTTTATTAACAATTATAATAGTTGAACCCTATATAGTTAGTGATATCAATCACACACATAAATTCATATGTAATTTCAGTCATATGTTCCAAAAATGATCTATGTTAAAATGAATCTTACCAATGGTCCAAGATACAAAGGCCAATAAAATGTAAATATCATATAAATAACATGAGCATAAATTTTAGAAATGATAAACTCAACTATAAAATAAAAAAAATTAAAAACAATCCCAGATCCTTGGTAACCTCATCTTATACTTGAGAAAGGTGTTCACGACACACTAGACCAAGGTCCATCATAATCCATAACACATTCCTATATTACCTATCTACTAACTCCTAAAATTGGTGAAAAAACAAAAATAAGACTTTGTAATATCCCTATCTTAATCCATTATAAACTATAATCTGACTTGGTTACTGAGATACAACAGGAATTTTTCTCTACACATCATAGGATTCTAACTAGAAGTGAGGATCTAGGATTTTACCATGGGGAGGTTATACCCATATTTCATAGTAATAATGAAGAAAAAAATCACTAATACTCATACAAATAAATAAAAATATTAGAGTATGCAGAAATAAATAAATAGAAACCATCAATTAAAAATAAATATAGTCATATATATTCACAGTTATTCCATCAAACATCAAATGATCTTCCACTAGGTCAATCATAGATACGATAAATGAAATAAATAAAAAGATTCATGTGAGATGATACGTTAAACCCTATGTTATACCACGATCTAGATATCTAATTTTCATTTAAGCTATCCAACTCAATTATTTTACATCAGGCCTCTTCTCATCCTAGACCTATGAATGGTGAAGGCTACATGGGTATCCAAGTAACATGGCCACCCAAATATGGAATGAATAAAACTCACAATAGAACCACTAAAATTATCATGTAAATATCTAATAAATAAAGCATATACAAAAGTTCATCTATCTCAATCCTATATCTCAAGACTGGTTCCTAAATATGAGGGAATATTGTTCCTCTAAGCTATCAAAATAACATAACTACTTTACTATCCAAATAGGAAATCCACACTAAAATCATTCTAAATAGATGGCATAATTTCCATCTCTCTTCTAAAGCCCATAATATTTTGGTCCTCACACACTAAACTTATCTGCTAATCTACCTAGGGAATACCCTCTTAGGTACTCGTATCATAAAGGGGGGTGTATCACTCATCCCATGTGTGACTCAACAATCCCAACAACTCTAAGGAATCATGTAGTTTCATTGTGGCCTAATATGTCTAATTGTTCCCAAATGATGACATATTACTATTTATAATGGCCTATGGTCACTTCTCTAAGTCAACTATATTCATTATATTAATTTTAGTATAAACCCTTTGGTCTATTTATCAAATGGAACACAATTATAATCAAGGAATCGTCCATGAATAATCAAGCATCAATCCAGTTCCCAAGGTCCCTTGTGGCCTATAATCATTGATCGGTTCCAATCATAAGCATTTTACTTAAATAAAAAATCATTTAATGTACAAAACAATTCATTTAATTTAATGTTAAATAACAAACAGGTGGTGAGACTATATATTACATACCATATGTATAAAAGATAAATTTACTAAATTGTTATGCTTGAGGGACCACTTACCTCATTTATGGAGTTATTATACTTTAATCAAGACCTCAAAACTCGCAACCATGTGTATCAAATCTCTAACACATCTTCCATTAATATGAGGCTCTAGTCTCATTTATTAAACATTAAATAATTATAAATTTTTTCTTACCCTATTTTTAAATCAATTACTTTATTAGTTTGATTATAATCATTTATAATCTATTTTTTACGTTAAATAGGAAACAATCAATTAATAAATTTTAATGCACATTTAAGGGACTAATCCCCCTTCTCATTTTCAAAAATTTTCATCTAAAATAATTCAATTAATTATAAAATAATTTTATAATTCACTTTATAATTAATTCCATAATTAGTTTAAATGAAATAATTAATTAAATATTCTATCCCAAAATCCTATTATATACCTTAAATTAATACATTAATTAAAATTTTATTTTTTTTGGAAAATTCTCTTACCATGATGCATGGGGTGTCCCTTACATAATGGTAACTTTGGTAACCTTTATGTAGGGTATCCCAGTTGTGCCAGGGTTCCTTATGTAGTTGTAATCTATGTATGGGTGACCCTCAGTTATCATTATTAAATTCATGGGTTCCCTAGGGGTATCCTCTGGATACACTTATGCAACATTCCTATCCCATTTTCCTTACAACACTCACCTCATTCCCCATCTTATTATTTACAGAACACGCCTAACTTACAAATGATATTTTTAAGCCTTCTAAAATTAAAACAACAACCATAATTTATATACATACATCCCATGATTCTCTCACATAGCACTCTGAAATGAAACAAATACCACATAAAATATAAATTTACAAAATTAAAATGTTATGTGGTGAAGATAAAAATAACTATCCAACCTTGCAGTGAATTTCCAAAGCATCAAGATTAAACCCACTCTCCATGGTTGATTGACCTTGATCTAAATTTACTCAGGCTCTCTAGAGACACATAATACATCCCTCTCCCCCCCCCTCTTGATTTGAGTTTCTTCAAAAAGAATTCACTCCACTTCCCCTCATGTGAAATAAGGGAGAGACACGGGGGAGAGTGGATTATAATTTAATTTAATTTAATACACATTTAAAATATTTGACCTCAGACCTCAAACATGGGATAATTTAATAGCTCACCTTGAAAAAATCTCTAATTCTAGGATCAACCAAAAATTTCTATTTCAAATCAGAAACAGATTCAAATATAAATAAACATGTCTATATAAAAAATAATTAATATTTCATCAATAGTTTCTAATATTTTCCATAGAGTTCAATTGGCTCAGAATCTCCCCAAATTCCATTACTAAGGTAAACACCCCCTTGAAAGATCAATAGAATCATCAGAAAATAGTTTTTGGGTTTTCAAATAAGTAAATTAAAATTTTACCCCTTATATAAATTTGATACTAAAGATTCAAATTTCCACTGAAATTTTTAGCCCATATTGACACGTGGTAGTACACAACTATGTATGTTTATACACACCCCTAAATTTTCCTTCTGTCTATGTGTGTTTTGTTTGTAAAAATGTTTTACTATTAGGAGATAACAATTATGGATGAGAATCTAGAGGAGTTAATGGAGTTGTTGTGTGGTAACTGGTAGTGGTGTGTAGGGGAGATTATTACTGATGGAGTTCCTTCTAGGAGACCATGTAGTTAGTTGGATAATTACCTTACAAAATCTGGTTGCACAAGATAGTTCAATATAGTAAATTTTATCTACTTATTAATTTATTGTGAAACTACTAAAAACCTACAATAAACAACAACAACCTTTATCAGTGCCTGATAAAAACATTGATTAAGGTTCCCTTTATGATAACTAAATATATAGTTGGAAGAGGCTAATCTTTACCAATGATTTTAATCCATGGTAAATACAACACATTATCTATGATTTTTAGCATTGATAAACATCACCCTTTATCATCCCTTTTATATAGGTCTGATAATGGTTATATTCCACTAAAAAATTCTATCACCAAAAATCGTTTATTAAAATATATTTATATTTATATTTATATAAATACAACATATTTTTTTAAATATGATTTATATATGAAAAAATATACATTTTCACAATATATATAATGCATTTAATAAAAAAATTCATTTTAAATAAAAAGTATATATATAAGTATTTAAATATTATTTTTATAATAAAAAATATGTATTATAAATTATATTAATTCATGTTTCATATATTTCATGAAAATGGATTATTAATTTATTTTGAAATATTATATTATATTTAAATAAATATTTCTTAATTATGGCATTTTTTATCAATGTTAATAATTTTTTCGTTTTGACAACTATATCAAATAATAAATATTTTATTATTAAATAAATAATTAAATAAATAGGTCACACTTAATATTCCATAAAATAATTTCAAATGTATACATATATGAAATTAATTCAATTTTATAGAGACAAATATATATAAAAATAATATAAATTGTTAATGATATAATTAAGTATTTAAATTTATAAATATTTAATATTCAATATAATATGTTTTTAATTATTATGTTTTATTCAATTTCTATATTTATATTTAATACATACTACTTATTACAATTTAATATATATAAATTTATATATACATATATATTAAATTATTCATTTTTATTAATAATTACTCCATTAATAATTTTTTTAAAATTTTTTGTAATTTATAAATTTTTAATTTTAATTTTTCTATTTATTTATTCTTTTAACTTTTAAAATTTATTTATATTAATTAATTAAAATTTAATTTTTTCAATATAGATTTAATTTGTTAAAATAATTCATATTTATTTTTATTTAAACATATATTATTTTTTATTTTTTAAAATAATTATATAATTAATCTCTTATTCATTTTTTTAATATTTTTTCAATCTTTTCATCTGTTTATTAAATTTCACTCATTTTAAAAGGAATTCAATTAATATTATCAATTTAATAAAAAGGCTAAGTGTTTATTACTTTTTATAAATTTTTAATAGTTTCAAAATACTTAATAATTTAAAAATTTCGTAATTTATTAATTTTTATTGTTTTTTATAAATAAATATTCATTAATACATATACTATTTTTAATATATAGATATATGTATCAATTTATATAATAATTCTTTAAATATGATTTATATAATAAAAAATATGTCTATTTATTTTAAATAT
This sequence comes from Viscum album, assembly GCA_963277665.1. NCBI lineage: Eukaryota > Viridiplantae > Streptophyta > Magnoliopsida > Santalales > Viscaceae > Viscum > Viscum album. The sequence continues at coordinate 1,336,114,247 of OY728163.1, read as the reverse complement.
GATATATATTTATTAAAAATTCTATTATAATTAACAACAATATTACTAAAAAATATTGGCTAATCGTATCAGGTAATGAACATTTAATTAAATGACTTCTTTTCAATTTAACACATATAAAATAGGTGTTATATTAATTTCACACATACAAATATGTAAATAATGTATTTTTATATATAACGCGCACACATGAAAATACTTTTTTAATTTATTCAATTTTTTATATTTAGTTTAGAACTATATTTCATAATATAATATATTTAATATATCTTATGTTTCGAAATGATAAATTTTATTCATTTTTTAAAATTTTTATTCCTTGTGTGTTATTTATAACTTATTAATAATTTTTTTTATTTTTTTTGTTTTAATATTATTTATTATTTATTATTCATAATTGTTTTTCAATATTTTTATATTTAATTCGTTTTCCATTTTTCATTGTTTAAAATTTTTTAACTTTATCTGTATATGATATTAATTTGTACATGTTTATTTATTAATATTTATCATTTTTAATATAGTTGTAGTTTATATAATTAATATATATTTATTTTTATTATAACATATATTTATATTTGATATTTTAAAAAATATATAAAAATTAATAACACTAGTTCATTTTCGTAATTTTTTTATATTATACTGATATTTTAATTGTAAAATATAAATGTATTTTCCTTCATTTATTTTATATTATTTAGTATTATTTATTCACCAATAACATTACTTATTTTCTAATTTTAATTATAATTTATTCATTTATTATATTTATTATTTTAATATTTTCTGTAATTTCTCAATTATTATTATTTTTCATTCATATTTATTCGTTAACATTTATATTTTTATTATTTTATTAATATATATAAATATATATATTTATATATTTAATTTTTATTTATTTCATTTTAATATATATTCAATTTTAATTTTTTAAATAATTTATATAATTAATAAAAAATTTTCATTTTTTAATTCTATTCAGTTTTAGTAATTAAATTTCACTCATATATAAAATTCATGCATTTAATATTATCTATTCATTGATAATGTTAATTAATTTTTTACTTTTCATTATTTATTCATTTTAAATATACATTCATATAATATTTATTAATTTATTTTATAAATTTTTATCAACGCTTTCCAAATAAAATTTATAAATATATGTTTTATCAGTGCTAAAATAAAAAAGCTATGAAAAAACACTATCACTGTGAGATCTTTTTGGAAAAGCTAACAGAGATTAAGTTTACCAGTGCTTTCTATTTTAGTGCTGGTAAATATAGGGCATTATTAGTGCTTTTTGAAAAGCATTGATAAAACCTTTATTATCTTTTAATAGAACCTTAATAGAGGTCTAAATCTCTCATCATTTTAACTCTCTCATGGAACTGAAACATTACTTCCACTCTACCACACTATCATTATAGAAATCAATACTTTAAAGCCATTGTATGTGACTTTTCATCCATTTTTCGGCATGTTTAGTTCTTATTTGGGTGATTTAAATTTTTCTAAAGGATATAAATAGTGTATGTGAGTGATTTTAGCTCGATGTACCTTCCAGATTCTCTAACCAATCTCCCACACACAGAGCCACTATTACTTCATCATCTCTCTATCCCTCATGTTTATTAACTGTTATAGTAAAATGAGTCTATGTTGTGTTTGAATCCATTGTTTTACTTGTTGTTGATGATGTGCAAAAACTTTTCCTTATTTGATGTTCCTAGAAAATTTTCTAAAATATTAAATACATTCCAGATTTAGAAATGGTTGTGCTATTATCTGCTAAATTTTTTTAGTTAAAAATATTCTATTGATCTATTAAATCTTCATGAGGAGTACATATCATTTTTTTTAAAATTTGGTTGTGATTAATTAAAAATGTAAACTGATAATCAATCCTTTTTTTCAAAGAGTTTGATGTGCTGAAATTATCACTAAATATATCATTTGAAGATAAACATAAATGTGTTTCATATAATGTTTTTTATTTTTTATTCTTGAAATCTTAACTGGGGTGTTTCAATTTTACTTATAAATATAGTTTTAAATTTTACTTTTTTCAATTTTTATATTGTAAAACGTTAAATTACATAAATATTATTTTTAAAAATAATGTTGATTAATTTCATAAGAAGTCAATAAGGTATTATTTTCTAATTTAAATCATTTTTAAAAAATTTATCATGTATAAATAATATATTTTGGCCTTATTTTTTCATAATTTATACGAATTTCATTTTTGAATGTCCTATTATTAAATTTTTTATAACATCATGAAAATGTATTTATATTGATTTGAATACTTTATTTAAAGATGTATATCTTTTTTCAATATCACATATTCTCCTTTATTAGTGTCTTTATCCTTGTGATATTGTCCTTGTTGTGTGTCACCACATGCTCTCGTACTTCATATGACCCCAACATCAAACACTACTTCTTTCTGTCTCGTCAATATCCTCATCAAGTTGGGATATCACCTCATTCAGCACCAAACTCATAGTTTTTCCAATCAATTGGTTTTTCTCTGATCCTCACTGTTTTCTTTGGATTTCATGTTAAGATGACTTATAATGGTCAATGGATAAATGTCACATATTATTTTCATTTCTCACTTTGTTTTCTAGATCATGTAAGTATAATCATTTGAGATATATTCAAATTAGTCATATGTAACATTTGACTATTGAAAAGTGTTGGTTCACCATACATTCCCACTTCTTCCACATCCTGAGGTAATTTTGGAGTGAAGAGAAATTCAAATGTGAGAGAGAATAATCCACGTTCTATGAATCCTTCCTACACTCATGGATTAAAATAAAACAATACTTCTTATTTAGAGCCATTAATGGAAAAGATAACAAAAATCCTTTTAATATTTTTCTTTCCACGAACATCTAAGATATGAATTTTTCAACACAAACCATTATCCTCATGTTCTATTAAAAAATGTCTTCTGGCAAGAATAATAAAAATGTGGCCGTATAAAATATAAAGTTTTATTTATTTATAATATTAATTTACTTTATTTTCATTAATATGTCCCCAGTTCAATAAAATTTCACTCTTACTAATATCTTCCACCAACTGACCCAAATCAAAACATCTGTATTTACTTCTGTATTGTTAAATCCTCAATCCCATCATCCACTCTGACATTTTTATAAAGTTTATTATTTCTATAGGTTCTATTAAGGTTGAGTTTCATTTTTATGTGATCCAAGTTAGTCAGTATTAAACTCAAATCATTAGTTTCGGATTATTATATAAACTAATCCCAATACACCACAATTTCAACTTCTGTTGAAGATAATTGTTTTACAACATGATAAAAGGAAATCAAATTCACTTTCTAAGCCCCTTTTCATCGGAACACCACCTGAACAACCACGTAACAAGTGATGAAATGAATAAACATCAAATCCTCCCTCTTATTGGACTCCCACTAAGAAAAATTACAGGAACTATCTATGAAATACGACCTTTTATCCCACAAAACATCAAATCAGGAACCTGTACCAACATCCACATCTTTATACAATGTTTTTTTTTCAAGTAACATTTGTATAAAATAGTAACTTGTTAGAAATCATAACCAAAAAAATTCAAATGATGGTTTCTCATTATTAGAAGTTTCTATAAATTTCTCTTTTTACCATGAAACCCTTAAGTGTATTTATTTATTTTTATCAAAAAATATATATTTTATGATCCTAATAGAATTGATGTGGATCAAAAAACAAATCAGTGCTAATCAGATAACAAAAGAGTATGAGAATGGAGTTAAAGTGTTCATCATTTTTTCAAAGGTGTATGCATATATCCATTCTCAAATTCGTTTTCATTGTGTATAGTTTTGTTATTCATGATTACAAAGACTAAAATAATTGGGAGAACATTTCATTTTTTCACAGAATAGATCAGCGCTATAAATGTTAGATTAAAAAAGAGGCTAAACTAAATGTGCATACTGATTTGGATGATACTTTGATTTATGGATTATTTTAAATGAATACCAGTGTAAATGATGATGAATAATTTTTAGAAAAAATAGAAATGGAAATTTAAGAAAACATTTTTTATTCTAAAAAGTTGTATCTTAAGTTAAATAGATATTTCCTGAGAGTATAGTATACCGGTTTTACTAAATATAAAACATTTTCAGCTATACTTCAGTTCTATAATTTGAAAGAAGAAAAAATATGGATCAATCCCATCTATACAAAACTACTAGGACTCCTGAATGATATTCTAATAGAATAAAATGAGCTTCCTTGTCAAACATATGACGCTGTATTAATTCTAAATTCAATCGGAATGATTTCTAAAAAAATACACTCCTTTCCAAATTATTCCGTATTATTTCACAAGTTCCTCTAATCAGAAAAAAATTACCTATGTGTGGCATTAATCAATACAAGGAACATGAATCAATTCCTTCAAAATATATATGGTACTTTCCAATAATTCTATGATTTAGAAGACTATATGTATGTTGGGAAGACACTAGATAATTAACATTTAATTCAAATAGAATAATCTAATATGAGATACTATGTCACCCAACAGACTCTCCTCAGGGTAAAAAAATTTATTACAAGCATCTTGAATTAATAAATGAGAGAAGAAACCTTAATATTGTATTATATACAAATGGAACAAATAGTATTAGTTTATAGAGTAATACTAAAAGAATATGGCCAGTTATTTTTATTAATTATAAAATCCCATAATTATAATGAATGAATCACAAATACATTGTGTTGTATTCGCTTATATCTAGACAAAAAACCCCATTAATGATATTGTTTTATATATGGATCCATTGATTGTGGATGTGAAATTTATTTGGGATATAGGCATTGTATTGTATGATGATTATAAAAGTGAATAATTCCCATTGAGATCCATCTTTTGTGGGATAATTAATGAATATTCTATTTAGTAAATTTTTTTAGGAAATAACATTAAAGGAATATTGGGGAGTCCCATTTCTGAATAATGAAGACATTGTGTTTGGTTGAATCATTCCTCAAACACTATTTTTTTATGAAATCAGAAATTTTTACCTAGATGAAATAAATATCGATCATGGATGACATCATTTGATGGGAAAAAAGAAAAAGGTACAACACTTTCTCCATTAACAGTTCATCAACTATTCAAGAAGGTGAATAATATTGAAACTATTTTGGAAATACTTTTTTGAAAAAACATACAAAATCATGTTATCTAAATTGATTAATTTTATTTGAATTGTTTTACATGAATTATTAAATAATATAAAATTTATTGATGTAATGTATGTATAATAAAATGTATTTGATAATGTTATTGGAATGTTACTTAATGTTCCGGAAAAGAAATGGAATCATTGATTGTTTGGGCATGATTGAAAAGGGCGTAAAAGAATATTTGGTACCAATAAAGGGTGGAAGGCCGAATTTTCTTCATATAGTAGCTTACACTCTATTCATAGAAGAAAAATTAAAAAAATCGTTTATTTAATAGTGTGAAAGTTCTATAGGGGTATTCATAAAATATCAAGAATCTCATGTCAATGACTAATATGTAGATATAGGGTCTAAAATCACATGAATGTCATATTTTTATGGAATATTTTATGCACATCACTTTGAATTTCATTTTACCTAAAAATGTATGACATAAATTAACCATATTCTCCTTATTATTCAAATCCATATATATTAATTTTATAGATTCGATAATGTTTCTAATCATGAATAAGAGATTTTAGACATTTTATGTGAATTAGAGATGTTCTTCAAACCATAAATCATTGATATAATGCTCTAAAAATGGTTTACATGGTTAGAGATGTTCAACTATATAATCCAATCTGTTATAGAGGGATGTACCCCAATTTAACGATATATGAATATTTTTAAATGTAATGTCATGAATTTATTTCATATAGATGGTTGTATTATACGAGAATATATTATTGGGGGAAGATGTTGAATTCTATATTGATTACATATCATATGTTTATAGAGTCAATCTCTCAAAATCTCATCTTAGTTGATGCCTTATAAAAAATTGAATTTTCAGAATATATTTTGTTACAATTACATCAAAGTGATGGAGTATGCTCATATTTAAATTTTATATAATAGTGTAGAGTATTATCTATATGTTTAATTCCATAAATAAATTCATAGACATTTGAATCCATCAAGGGATGAAAGAATAATATCAAATACACACAATCAATAGTTTTTAGGATGGTCCTAAGAACCTATTTAAAATGATTAATCTGAAAATATGAATTCAATCGCCGCATGATTTTTTTGGAAATCCAGGAGACCAAATGTAAATGTTATATCTTCATTTTTTTAATTAATGGTTATATGTTCTATAAAAAGGAATTATATGGATGAAATATGATACAAAACATGGATTTAAGCTTATTAAGGAAACAACACATGTAATTGGTCCCAAGGATAGAAATCATATTTATGTGAATACTTCATATTTCATCATCAAAAAACAGATATACTAGTTATATTATATGAAATTTCAATTACATTCTTCCATTGAAAATGAGATTACAAGAGAAGTGAAATGAAGGTCGATGAATGGGTTTTTTATGGTGAATTTCTAGATGGAAGTGTATAGGGATGTGTTGTTCATAATGGAATCACAAGTACTGTGTGTATTTTATGTCCACGATCCAAAAAATATGAATTGGTCAATTATCCTATTCATGATTAGAAAACTGTACGATTAGATAAAAATTTAATTGAGGATGAACCTTTAATTGGGAGATCATGGAAGAACCCAGATTCTATTTTCATGTATGTTTTTCTCTTTTTGGTGTTTTTGATAAAAAGAGGAATTTCTATAAATTTTAAAAGTACACTCCTTGTGCATTATGAGTACACACCATGTAATTTATGAGAACATGTCCTATAATTAATGAGTACAGGCCGTGTACTGGGTTATTGCAAGTGGTTGTGTGTTGTCCATGTAGCGTCCATGCACACGGCTATGACGGGGTGACCTAGAGTCCACATAAAGAGGAGTACGGAAATGGAATGTACATGTCATGTACTTAAAAAGTACACACCATGTATTTTTTTCAATTGAATGCATTGGGGTTGCGTCTAATCGATATGAATATACCCTTCTTCGTTCATCTCGTCCAGGAGCCCCGTACGGCCATAGATCATTGACGAACCCCTGATTGAGCGTCTTTCTTCCTAATTGACCACCATCAATTGATTTATGATCTCCTCGGTAAGCTCTCTCTTCTTCTTGAACTTCATTTCCCAATTCCTCATAATTTTTATGTTATCCTCTGTTGAATATTTTATACGCTTTTGTAGATCTTCATCATTGTAAGGTGATTCAAGCCCTGAGACTCATGTATATCAATCTCCCAATGTCAAGGTAGATGGTTTGTGCCTTTCTGTAAAAAGTCATTGAGTTTTATATGCGAAATCACCAATACCCATGAACTGGATATTGTGCATTTACCATTTTATCCCTATTTTTTCATGTTATGCTTGTATGATTGATTTTGTTATAATTAAGTGTGAATAGGGTTAATTGCTATGATTTGGTAGTTTTTGCACATGAATGATTGCATGTTTTGACCGTAGGGACTAGTTTTCTTGTTAGGCTGTTGTTTATTATCCCATGCCTACTTGTAGGATGGAGTGATTGTTCAGATATGATTTTATTCTATAGAATGGTAGCCATGTAGTTATTGAGATTTACTTTGGCCGATATGCTTCATTGTACTTTCCTGACAAACACATTACCATGAGAACCTGATTTATAGTCAGTAGGGAGGATGGACTTAAGGTCTTCTCCAGAGTGTCTTTATAACTTAAGATGTGAGACCACATGGGGAATTTACGTTGAGTGCTTCCCTCGAGTCTCTGTAGTAACTCGACACGGGCCACATGGGGAATGTGACATTGAGTGCTTCCCCAGAGCACCTTTAGTACCGATACGAGACTGTAGGAAGAATTGATGGAGAGTGCTTCCTCAGAGAGTCTATTATTAAGATAAAATAGAGGTTTATACTGAGTGTACTTCCTAGAGGGTTCCTTTTGTTGCTAGGAAGTACCAGAGGGGATAGGCTGTGAGTAATTTCCAGAGGGTTTCTTATTGTGTTTCTTGCTTGCTTGCTGCTAGGTAAGACCATAGGGGTTAGTCTGTGAGTACATCTCATAGGGTTACCTGTGTGTTTTCTATCATAATTGATATGTTGTATTTTAATTATTTGAAATAGTTAATTGTTTACTTTGGGTACTTCCTTTTTTACTGCATTTTTTTATTACTGGTTGACATATATTCACTGATTGTGAGGAACAGATCTCGTGGTGGTTGCCTACTGGGATTTAGTCTCATATTATATTTGGGCTATACTTTTGGGCCCAAACAGATTATATTAATACAGTTATAGATAATAGAAAGTTCCCTTTTACTTTAGGTACGTGACTTTCTATGGAGCTGGAGAGCATGGGACCATGCTCTGGCATGTGATGGTGAAGAGTTGTTTACTTAGTTCATTTTGAACTTCGGTTTTGTACTGTTTTATTCCATCATTGTGATTTCTTTGGATAATTTCCAAAACATATCTATCATTATTCATTCCTATATATATGAGTGGTCCAGTTTACTATTTTCTAGTCTTCTTTTGTTTACATTTGTATGGATTATTTTTTATTCCACTTTTTCTATTTTTTTCTTCCATTGAGTTATTCTGCCAATGAGGGAATAGTTTCCACACTATCACACTAAGGCCCTTGTTGCTAGTCGGAATCCTCTGGAATTAGGGGAAATGTGCTTGAGGCCATGTGACCAACTTAGTACAGGACGCCTCTGGGTGACTTCTAGAACTGGGACGTTACAAAGTGGTATCAAAGGGGATTCTTTTCTTTGACTTACTATTTGGATCCTATAGTCACGGATAGGATGGAATAAGTACTTGGTAATATTTTTTATTGAGATTAGCTAACCCATGTACAGGGAAAAGCCAATCTACCTCATTTAATTGAAATTATTCTAGTTTTTCAATTATAACTGTTTATTTCATTTCACCTTCAGTGATTCACATGTTTTCTGTTGTTATTGGGGATGTTATTGAGGTTCTATTTCTATTTCCACCCAATGAGATCAGGTTATTCCATCACATGCATCATATAGTCACTTTCTCTAAATCACATGTCATGCATACTAGTCATGCCATAAAGGGTGAATTAGAGATTTCATGTTATTGTGATAGGTGTTGTGCTAGATATTCATGTTGTTTTGATATATTTCGTGATAAAAATACCTGGTCTTTTATAGGGTATTATTTGTGTGAGGTTTTGTTTGAATGAATTCCAATGTTTGGGTTTCTAGGTTTTATGGGCCCTCATGGACCATAATTTAGTGAATCATTGGCTTTTTTTCCTTGCTATAACTTTTATAAGATGCAATACAATGATTTGCATGGAGTATGGGCCATCACGGATCATAATTTCTCACTTTGGTTTTCGTTTCAGTGTTTTTCTGGGCTCTAGAGTAGTTTATGAGGATTACTGTTCGAAAAAACCTGGAATACATGCTATGTAGATTGAAATGCATGCCATGTGTTCATTTGTTCGGGAAGAAATTGGTTTTCTTAAGTACGTGTCGTGTACCTTATGTACACGCCATGTAGTCTCTAACCATGTCATAGGCCATGTGGGAAGAGACGTGGGATAGGGATTTTCCTGTGGGAACACATCATGTACCAGTTGTACACACCATGTTGTGTTGACCCTATGTCTTCCTGTGTGACTAAAAACACGGACGGAGAAACCTTAAGTGACACACGCTGTATCAGTTCTAAACACGTTGTGTAGTGTAATATTGGAACCCGACCATGTATCTAACTACACAGGTCAGGGTTATATTTTGAAGTACATGTCGTGTCAGTATGGAACATTTTGTGTGGTGTGAGTTGTGTATCCAGTCATGTCACGAAAAACACGGGTCGATGAAGTTCATCTAGTACATGTGGTGTTTGGAACAAACATGGAAATTAATATTGTTCTAAGGTGAGCCGTGTGGCTTAGCCATGTAATAATACATCGCCAGGGGAATAGAATTTGAGTACAATCTATGTGTAAGGACAAAAAATTATATGTTTGGGTTTTTACAGAACCAATTTTGGTAGATGTACACTCCCCTGTGAAAGACTTAAATGAACACGTCGTGTGGTTATTATACATGTCGTGTAGTCTTGTATTGTAAAACATGATGGATTTTTTTCTCCTTTTCCCTTGCTATGATTCCATTTTTTTGTCCTTGGTGATATTGATTTAAGGTGTGTGTTTGACCTTACAATGACATGCCACTAAGACGTCCTCCGGTTGTACGCTAGTTTCAAGGCAGTGATCAAACATTGGACACGACTGATCATGGACTACCTGTATATCCTCCTGTTATGCCAGTATTTTCACGATCTATCATTCTGAACACAGGTTCTAGTTCATAGTTCAATAAGGGTTTTATGAGGTTCATGCAAACCATCTGAGGATACATGGGATAACTTCTAGTATCAAGGTGGTGTGCTACCAGTGCAGAAAGAGTAGGAATACAAGGCCACATTACCCAGAGACCCAGTGGAGTGACGATCCTGTGGCAAGATGGGTCATCTTCAGCGCTTCTGTCAGATCTTCACACCAGTAGCTGGTGACAGGGGTTCTTCTATGACTCCTCATTCAGGTGTAGCACAACTAGTTTCTTATTAGTATGGGAACTTGAGTTCTTCTAGACATTCATTTAGAGGTGGAGGTCGTGTCCATGGTTTCCAGTTTCCCGGTTTTTTAGCGACATCAGGGAGAATCAGCTCAGAGTTGTCAGGTAGGGTCATAAGGACGTAGAACATGCCAAACATTATAGTAGATTAGACCCAACAAGAGTAGGATCTCGGACCATTTATAGTTCAATGTACAATCTTAGTTTCCTCGGTTTTATCTTTGGCTATTTTTGATACAGGGGCTTCCCATAGCTTTATATCTGTTTTAATGGTGGATATCCTTAGGCTTTGCATCTTTTCTTCTACTGATATCTTGAAACTAAACACTTCGTTGGGGAATATAATGGCTAGTGTGTGTCAGCGTAAGGAGTTCCCTCTAGAGGTTGGTGGGTGTCACTTTTTATGGGACCTCTATTTCCTAGAGATGACATGATATGATGTCAATCTCTGAATGGACTGGTTAGTTTTCTTCCAGGTAGTTGTCGATTTCTATCGTCGGAGGGTGAGTTTCGCATCACCAAAGGGTGCATCATTTCCTCATAAGGGCCAGTCAGATATCCATGAAAGCAAAACGGGACCCAAGAATTATGGATTAGAAGGAGATAAAGCCCAGATTTCAAGTCTTTATTTGTATTAACAAGGGTTTTAACTGATGGGCTTTCCTTCAGTGGTGGAACATTTCAATGATATTTTTCAAAATGAATTTTCAGGTTTGGCTTAAGAGCGTGAGGTAGAATTTTCTATTGATCTTATGCCAGGTGTGACACCGGTGTCCATTCCTCCTTATAGGATGGCTACACAATAGTTACAGGAGATCAAGAGGTAGTTGGAGGATTTGCTAGAAAAGTGTCTCATCCGACCCAGTACTTCTCCTTGGGGTTCACTAGTCCTATTTGCAAATAAGTCAGAAACTACCCTCGGGCATTGTGTTGATTATCGGAAGCTGAACGAGTTCACGGTCAAGATACGATATCCCTTGACAAGGATTGATGATATCTTTGATCTACTTCAAGCAACCCTGGTGTTCTTGAAGATTGACTCGAGATCCGGTTATCATCAGTTGAGTGTTAGACCATCTGATATACCTTTTACAGTCTTCCGAAGCTGGTATGGTCTATATGAGTACATTTTTATTCCTTTGGGTCTCATGAACACGCCTGTAGTTTTCATGTCACTAATGAACTGGGTGTTCGATCCAAACATTTATTCTTTCATGGTAGTCATCATGGAAGATATCTTGATGTACTCTCACACTCTACATGACCATGCCACACATCTTGAGATATTTTTGAGTAAACTGAGAGACCATCAGTTATATTTTATGCTCTCAAAATGCTATTTTTGGATGGATCAGATTCACTTCATCAGTCATGTTATCTCAAAGTCAATAGTATCAGTAGACCCATAAAAAGTGATAGTAGTAGTATTTTGGGAGCAGCTGAAGAACGTCTTTGAGGTATGTAGTTATCTAGGGCTGTATGGTTACGAAAAACGATTCATTCTAGAATTTTCATGCTTAGAATCACTACTAACGGGTTTGACTAAGAAGGGTGTGAAGTCCTTGAGGTCAGATTCTAGTGATTCATTCTTTGTAGAGTGAGAAGGAAGGTTGACTTCAGCACTGATACTAGTTTATCCAGAGTCGAGAAAGAGATATATTGTGTATTGTGATGCTTTAGGTATTGGGTTGGTAGTTGTGCTTATGTAGGGAGAAGTAGTCGTTGCATATGGGTCTCGACAGTTGAGGCCAGATGAGGGGAATTACCCAACTCATGATCTTTAGTTGGCTGCTGTTATTCATGCCTTGCATTGTTGGAGACATTATCTTCTGGGGGATCATTTTGTGGTTTTCACCGACCACAAGAGTCTCTTTTGAATCTTCACTCAGCATGATTTGAATTTTAGATAGCGAAGGTGGGTTGAGTACCTTCAGTCCTTTGACTTTGAGCTTTCCTATATGCCAGGGAAACGCAACGCGGTAGCTGATGCATTAAGCAGGGGGACTAAGCTACAGATAGTTCAAGAGTCCAGTAGTTGAGTGGCAGCTTATGGCTATGTTCTTTAAGATGCATTTGGAGGTGCATTATAGACATGGGAATACCTTTCTTTCTGTTGTGGTTTTTACCTCTACTCTTCTTGAACGAGTGCAAATGAGGGAACTATTAGATTTTGAAGGCCTAGTAATATGGGAAAGTGTGTGAGGAGAGGACCCTATTCCTAGATGGACCATGGGCCAAGAAGAGATATTTTGTTTCCAGGGGAGTGTATGGGTTCCATCAGACAAACACAATAAGCTGATACTGGACTTTCATTCTTCAGGTTTGGATGTTCATCCTAGTGTGTGAAATATGTATCGTGATCTACACTGTCATTATATGTGGTTAGGTATAAAGAGAGATGTTTTTGGTTTCTTTACAAGGAATTGCACCTAACATTAAGTGAAGGTGGAACATCAGTGACCAGTGGAGCTTTGGCAGAAGGTACCCATTCCTGAGTGGAAGTCGAACGATGTCACAATGGATTTCGTAACAGGTTTACCAAGATTGCTTCAAGGGAATGATGCTATTTGGGTTTTCATTGACAGACTCACGAAAGATTCTGACTTCTTTTTGATCAAGGAGTCTATCAGTGTTGATGAGCTAAAACAGTTGTACATCTGAGAGATTGTATGTCTACATGGGGTTCCACGCTCCATCAATTCGGACCGGGATGCCCATCGTACATCTCGAGTTTGGAAAGGGGCTTCAGAATGATTTGGGTACACAAGTACATTTGACTAAATATTGCCATCCCTAGAAAGATTTCAAGTCCGGGCATACGATTCAGGGTCTTGAGGACATGATTCGTGAAGGTATCCTGGATTTTGGAGGTTCTTGGGAGAATCATATACCTCTTTTGGAGTTTTCTAACAACTATAGTTTTCAAACAACTATTCAGATAGTACCTTATGAGGATTTTTGTGGTAGGCCATGTCGATCACATTTATGTTCGTTGGAGGTCGGATAGGTAGCTATGCTAGGACCTCATCTTATTTAGGATACCACACAGCTGATAGGGTTTATTTGGAAGAGTATGGTTAATGAACAGTATCAACAGATGTCTTAGGTTGATCAGCATAGTTGACCTCCGGAGTTTGAGGCTGAAGATCAGGTTTTCCCATGTTTCACACTGAGGTTGGGGAATATGAAGATTAGGAGACAGGGTAAGCTTTCACTGAGGTACGTTGACCCATTTTAGGGGTATGTGATAGTTTTTCTGATTGGATTTCTGTTGCAGTTACCTGAGAGGTATCGGGAAATGCATGACATCTTACATGTTTCTCAACATTGACATTTCTTCTCATACCTATCTCATGTCTTCCAACCTAAGGAGGTGCAGTTAGAATTAGAAGCATCTTTTGAGGTGCATTCTATCCAGATTGTCGATCGATGTACAAAGGATATCTGTGGTTGGTTTGTCCCTCTGGTATTAGTGCTATAGAAGTACAGGTGATTAAAGGACGATAATTGGGAGAGGGAGGCTGATGTACAAGCAAAGTGGCCTGAGCTATTCAGGGTTGCTTCTTCTAAACCACATTGCTAGGGAAATTAGGGGGATGAATTTCATTGAGGTGGGAAGTTTGTAAGAACACAGATCTTCTTTTTTAGGTTTGTATTTATTTTTCTATTGTTTTCAAAAAAAGAGGAAATTCTGGAAATTTTCGTAGTACATGCAATGTACATTTGGAGTACATGTCATGTACTCATTTACCACAGGTATCCATGTTTTGTCCACGTATCAGCCACACACACGTCCATGTGGGGGTGACCTGGAGGATGCTTAAAGTGGAGTATGGAAATGGAATGTACATGTCGTAATTTTTTTATTAAACCCACTGAGGTCGCGTCTAATCGATAGAAACACCCCCTTCATCATTCGTCTCGTCTAGGTGAACCTTACTACCACAGATCATCGGTGAACCCCCGAGCAAGCATCCATCCTCTAAATCGACTGTCATCGATTACATTGGTATCTCCTCTGTAAGCTCTTTCTTCTGCTTTAGCTTTGTTTCCCAATTCCTCCTCCTTCCCAAGTTATCCTCCATTGATCATTTTACATGTTTCTATAGATCTTTGGAATTATAATGTGATTCAAGCCTAGAGACTCAAGTATATCAATCTCCTAATGCCAGGGAAGGTGGTTTGTTCCTTTCCGTAAAATTCCTTTTAGTTTTATGTGCAAAATCACCAATACCCATGAACGAGGTATTTTCCACTTACCGTTTTAGCCCTATTGTTTTCCTGTTATGCTTGTATTCTCGATTTGGTTATAATTGAATGTGAATATGGTTAATTGGTATGATTTGGATGTTTTTTCCCACGCAGGATTCCCTATTTTGACTGTAGGGACTAGTTTGCATGTTAGGCTTCTCTTTACGTTCTCATGCCTAGTGGTAGGATGGAGTGATTGTTCTGTTATACTGTTATCCTATAGACTACTAGCCAAGTATTTCTTGAGGTTTACTTTGGATGAAATGCTTCTTTGTACTTGCTTGACATACACGGGGTAGTGAGAACTTGTTGTATAGGCCATAGAGAGGATGGACCTAAGGGATTCTCCAAAGTGTCTTTATAACCTATAATGCAAGACAACATGGGGAATTTACGTTGAGTGCTTCCCCAGAGTGTCTATAGTTCCTCGATGCAGAACACAGGGGGAATGTGATGTTGAGTGCTTCCCCAGAGTTCATTTAGTACCGATACGAGGCTATAAGGAGAATCGATGATGAGTGCTTCCTGAGAGAGACTATACATAAGCTAAACAAGAGGGGTTAGACTGAGTGTACTACCCAAAGGGTTGCTTTTGTTGCTAGGATAAACTAGAGGGGATAGGCTGTGAGTACATACCAGAGGGTTGAATGTTGTGTTTCTTGCTTGCTTGCTGCTAGGTAGGACCATATGGGTTAGGTTGTGAGTACTTCCTAGAGGGTTACATGTCTATTTTCTTGCTTACTTGATATGTGGTATTTGAATTCCTTGAAAAAATGAATTGTTTACTTTGGGTACTTCCTTGTTTACTGTATTTATTTTCTTACTACCTTCCATATATTCACAGACTGTTAGACACAAATCTCATGGTGGTTTCTTACTGGGATTTAGTATCACACCCTATTTGGGCTATGCTTTTGAGCCCAAACAGATTATATTTTTGCAGGCATAGATAAGGTAAATCTCCCTTCTACATTATGTACATGACTTTCTGTGGAGATGGAGAGCGTGGGACCAAGCTATGTCTTTCGATGATGAGGATTTGTTTACTTGTTTCCTTTTGTACTTCGTTTTAGTACTGTTGTATTCTAGCATTGTGATTTGTTTCGCTGCTTTCATTGACATATGTATCATGCATCAATCATATATATGTGTGTGCTCCAGTTTATTATCTTCCAGTCTTCTGCTGTTTAATTTTGTATGGACTATCCATGATTCCACTTTGGCTATTGTTTTCTTCCCCTATGTAACTCTACCAATGAGGACATTGTTTCCCCACTCTCACACCTAGTCCCTCGCTGCTAGTTGGAATACTCTGGCATTATGAAAATACTCTTGAGGCCATGTGACCAACCAGGTACGAGGGGACTATGGGTGGCTTCCGGAACTGAGACGTTACAAATCACAATCATTTCCTGACTTCCCTAATGTATAAAACGCCTTGAACATTATAAGAGACTAAAAAGAGGGGATTTGGATACTCAATATAGGAGCCAAATCTCTTCAACCATTAAATAAAAAAAGAGAGTTCAATAAGAACGTAAAAGTGTTTTTAATATACTATTATTTTCATTATAATATTATGTATTGTCAATTGAATTTATGAAATTTAAATTAATTTTATGACTACAAATGTAGATAATGAAATCTCCACATGATGATGTTTTTAATCTCAAGGAAGACTTATAGAATACAGGGGCAGAAAAAAAGGTTTTTGGATTGAACAACTCAGGTTTTAGTCATGAATCACATTAAATTATTACATTACATGATAAAAATGTTACTTTTAATGAAAAAATAGTTTACTTCGATAGATTAAAATTCTAGAACCAGGGGAGAATGACCTTCATATATAATTTATAATTAATTTATAATAATATATAGAATTACCATAACTCATAATTATCTTTTCATTGATGATCAGTTGAATAGATATCATCACACTGTCATTTTTCTACATGATCCAAATGTAGAATACCTCTAGCAGTGATCAACACATTCACTATGACCTATGAACGATGGTGTCTAATCCCCATGTTCTAGCACCGTCGATCTAGATTTGTTTCATTTTTCATGGATAACCATAGAAAACATTTTATTGATAGTGGAATAACTATTTATGATCTATAATTGGATTAAAATAGGAGGATAGGATATAAATCTAGTTCTTTTGATCACTCTCTATGTCTTGATGAAGTCTCACTTTATCCATTGTGCACACAAATTTTGTTTTAAGAAATATATAAAATTAGATATTTATTTTTGTAGGTTTAGGGATGCAAAATTGCAAGCAAGCCCTTTCCAAATTCTATAATTCTTAGATGACCCCATTTCCAGTAATAATAATATACATAATATTATTAAAATATTCCAATGTTTAATGCATAAAGAATATAAATAAATATCATTAACACTATTTCCAATCAGACCATTAAACCCGACCCTCATTCCCTCATCCACATTTACTGATCCTTTAATAATAACTATTTATTTAATAAATAAATATAAATGCATTATTATTTGATAAAGTAATATTATATTCACCAAACCAGTAAATAAATATTTATTATTATTATTTAACTAACTTATTCATTCAAATTACTTGTAATTAGATTTAGGTGATAAACCAAACTTGAATAAATATAAATTATTCTAATTTGTTAAATTCAATAAAAAGAATTTAACTAAGATTGAAAATAAACATTGTGTGTGATCCACTTGGCCTCTTTCTCAGTGGTGTCAGGTATAACCATGTAAAGTCTAAAGTTAGTGTCTAGAAATAAGAAATTTCATCCAGAGTGAAAGAAGTTAACATAGGAACTATGTCTAACATACTATATATTTTTACCATGTAATATAATTCTTTTATTACGGTATCTTAAATATATCACGTTTCAAGATCGTTCCATCAACCAATATGCTCTATATCCCATTCATTTACATTATAAGAATTAAAATCTCCCATCCAACACCATGGGAATGGATTTATTCAGGTATTTTAATTCCCATTAAAGGGAATCAGAAATTAACATTCATCAATAGATAAAAGGCCTAAACCCTTTTTCAAATATTATATTAATTCTATATAATTCATGACACACCCTACATATCATACATCAATATGAACATATGTCATTATATTTTCCATCAATAAATAAAAGTATGTGATTCATTAGATCCATTAATGATTATATTATTGTATAAATATCAATACACATTTCTTCAGATTGGAATATCCAATGAAACATGGAAATGTTTATTTCCAATTGAAATATTAGTTCCCTTAACCTCATATTATTTGAGATTACCATGGTAGATCACAATGAGAAGGCGTCTCAATGTCTTATGATCCTCTTATCACTAATATCCACTATTTTCTATGTATTTTAATAGATTATCATCTGAACCTATAATAAGGTTCATGACAAATATTATGGTGGCTCTAGGATCTCATCATAGTATTTGATGATATCATTATGAAAATATATTTTATCTTTCATGGTTAATCACTTAAGTAAAATCCACATTATTTTAACAAGGCATGTAAACGGGTAAAATGGTATTTACACAAATGGATAAAAATCTCCATGTTAAAGTATTGGATGGTCTTATAATTCCACTACTAAAGGTAGAATCGACCTCATAGTTCCATGTGCTTGACAAACCCGTGTTTGGGTGATTTCGATTAACCTGTATATTTTAGCATGATGTTTTGGGTTAACTTAACTTAGTCTACATAAAGAGATTACTTCTCAAGTTGGACATGGCGTAACTAAGAGTCAATGGTAAAAGAAATCATAAAAACATGATTTTAGCATTATGGAGTCCACTCAACAGATTCAGAACTATGTGTTTATAAAGTTGATAAGTTATGCCTTCCGAAACCCTTTAAATAGCTTCCTAGGACCAAGTCTGGGTTATGAGAAGGGAATATTAATACTTCACATTAGAATATATTAGAAATAGTATATTTTTAAATTGATGTCAAGGGATATTTGGCTTCAAAAAAAGTAGAATATTAATAATAATTTAAATAATTTTAAATATTATAAAATAATTTAAATAAAAATAAGTAATAAATAACTCTACTTAATTTATATAGAATGAAAAATCAAATAAATTCATCAATATCACTTTGATCCATCCTATAAAAGGAAAACCTTCTCAATGACAGAAATTTCCAACAATATTATAAGTTCTTTTGTGTTATACTATGAAAAAAACTGAAAGTGTACATGCTGGAGGCCCTACTTCTCGAGTCACCTGAAATTGAGGATTGTGAGGAAGGAAGATCTCTCTATCTGAAACAAGTAGATGATGCAATTGTGGTCCAATATTTTATTTTACCTTCCATGTACAGTGATATTTTAATGAAATATGTGGATATAGATTCTTATAACTTAGTTTCTCACCTTATGGGTCTCTATAAATAGATGGAAAGGTAATATAGGAATGAGATTCCCAAGGCACAATTCACATACAAGCATGGAGAGTCGACCCCAGCTGGGGAACATATAGTCAATATGACTGGCTACATTATTTTACAGGACATATTGGGTTTTAAGACCCCTGATGAGCTACACATAGATCTTATTATGTCTTCACTATTGAAAAAATTCTCTAGTTTTAATGGGAATTATAATATGATAAAAACAGAGAATACACAATTAGAGATTCTTATTCTTTTCAACCATGTTGATAATGAAATGGGGCATGATAAACCAATTTTACTTATGTAAAATAAGAATTAATGGAACAAAGAAAATGGGTCAAATACTCATTCCAAGACTACGGATCTGAAGAACCATCACATGGAAAAGAATATTATCTAGAATTAAGGAAATGAACCTGACGTGGTATGTTTTTTATGTAGCAAGCATGGCCAATAGAAGAGGAGTTTCACCTATCCAAATATGTGAGTAAAATATTAAGTTGAATTCATCATTGAGTGTAATATTTCTTTATCAATAAGATGGGAATTTGATAATTCTCTAAGTAATAACATTTTTATCCAAATACAGGAAAAAATATATATTTTAGAATATTACCAAAGATGAGGTGGATTAATGAGCTACCAATGGAGCAAGGATGGCAACTATTGACATTAAAGACAACTAGATAAAATAACTTACATGATTGGTTTTTGTTTTAATGAACTTTTATTATGTTCCTATTGTCTCTAAAAATATTCTTTGCATTTATTTCATAGATATGAATGGATTTATTTTTATCTTTTGAAATTATGGGTTCTAATTTTATAAAGATATAATATGTTATTGTATGGTACACTTGAATAACAATCTTTATTTATTTAATTAAAAAACAAATATTGGAAATTGATAATGAAACTAATATGCATGAATTATATGAAACATAGTTTTGGAATGACATTTTTGGTCACATAAATGGGAAGCATTTGAAAAAACTCAATCAAGATGGTCATTTAAAAATTGTTGAGATAATTCCACATGAAAGATGTATTTCTTATTTATAACTAAATATCTCAAAAAAAAATTCAATGGTCAAAGAGAAAGGGAATCATAGATTCTTAAATTGATAAACATAGATGTGTGTAGACCTTTTCATGTTTAAATTATATGTTGATACACAAACAATATTACTTTTTGGAAATTTCATGAGTAGGAATGGTTATATATACATAATGTGGTATATGTATGAATAATTTAAAAATATTAAATCATTGAAGAATGATGTTGAGAATCATAATGGTAAGAAGATAAAGAATCTTCATTCAGATCAAGCTGGTGAATATCTTAACCAAGACATTTTCAATTTTTATAGGAGTATAGACATTCATCTCAACTCACTACACCTTATACACCAAAGTGGAATGTTTTTTGTGAATGGATGAATCATTCCTTGTTTGACATGGTGAAGTTGATGACGAGTCACACAACCCTTCCATTATCCTTTTATGGATATGCATTACAAAAAACATTACACTTACTTAATTGAGTACCATCCAAAGTTGAAAATAGTATTACTTTAAAGTTACATAGTATAATGAATAATGTTTTGTCATATGTTTGTGAATGGGGTTGTGAGAAATTTTTAAAGGATATAATAATAATAAAAACTAGAACCATGAGGCATTAAGGGTATCTTTTTAGGTTATACTAAGTATAAAAGAGGATATTATCTATAAATCCCTTTTTACAAGAAATAAACTACCGTAAAACATGCCACCTTTCTTGAGAGGGAGCACATATTTAAGAAGAATAGTGGGAGTATGATTGACTTAAATGAAGTTGATTCTCAAGATTCACTAGAGTTGTTATTGGAACTTATTATATAGGTACCTATAGAAGAATGTTCTCTAGAGGAACATGTGTTGTATAGAAGTATAAGAGGTGAGAGAACCAAAGAGATGTGGTCATCTAGTAATTGATGAAAGTGGATCATTATTAGATGAAAATATTGATCCTCTATCTTATAAGGAAGTAACAGAGAGATCCAAAGCAGAAATTCAGAGAAAAAAATCCATCAATTCTAATATGGTTCCCTTGTATCAAAATTATGATTAGGTATTTATAAATCCACTAGTTCATGTAAAACCCATTAGGTTTAAGTGGATATTAAAGAAAAAAATAGATATGGAAGGTAAATTAAATATTTATAAATCTTGTATAGTTGGAAAAGGATTTATATAATGTTAACGAATTGAATTCAATGAATACTTTTCAATAGTCTCTGTATTTAACTCCATATGAATCCTGCTTTCCATAGTAGCTTACCATGACTATTATATTTGGTAAGTGGATGTTAAAACAAATTTTCATAATGAGAACCTTCAGGAGGATGTGTATATGACACAACCAAAATGGGTTGAGACACTAGGAAATGACAAAAATTAATACAATATACATAGATCCTTCTCTAGATTAAAGTAATAAAATCGATAATGGAACATTTTACTTGATAAATCTATAAATGAATTTGGGTTCATTAATAATTTATTTGATCCATTTAATTAAAATTGGTATAGTGATAGTATAATTATTTTTTTAATAGTTTATTTTGATGAAATATTACTAATTAGAAATAATATAAAATCCTTACAAGAGGTTATAGCATGGTTGATAAAGTGATTATCAATGAAGGATCAGGGTAAAACAACCTATATTATAGGGATTAGGATCATACATGATATATCCAAGTGGATTCTGATATTATGGAAACATATAAAAATTGACTAGATATAGAAGACGTTCTATATAGAACAATACAAGAAATGATTGGTTCCAATGTCACATGGTATACATATTTATAAGAAAATGTGTCTTAAAAAAAGGAAAGAGGGATAATGAGTAATATACTAGATGCTTCGATGATATGATCTATCATGTATGCCATATTTTGTAAAAGGCTTGATGTTTACTATGTATTGATAATAGTTGGAATATATTGTGAATACCTTGATGAGATATATTATAAAACTATTTATTATATCAATAAATATCTAACACATACTAAGTATATGTTCCTTGTGTATGGAGGAGATAGAGAACTAGTCATCAGTGGTTATATAGGTGCTCATTTTTAGAAAGATTATAATGATCTGATATTGTTGTATGGATATGTATTTTGTATTGATAGAGGTGTTGTGAGTAGGATGAGTTCAAATAATCTAGTTATTGCTGATTATATAGTAGAGTATGAGTATAATAAAGCGTTTGATATAGAATTGGAAGTAGATCAAATTCAAAAAAAATTCCAAGATCAAGATGTGGTACCAAGGAGTAAAGATCCTATCATGATTTATTTTGAAAAAACTACAACAATGGCTCTCTCTAATGAGCCTATTTCACAAGAAATGAAAAATCATAAACTCTAGAAGTTTCAATTCTTGATTGATATTTCTCAATGAGGTGAAGTAACTCTGAGAAAATTATCCATGGAGGAAAACGTGGTAGACCCCTTGATAAGTTATTTATCTAAGAAAAATCATAAGTATCCTGTATGATCTAGTGGACTAAAGACTATTGTTAGTTGTCTCTACATAAAGTGGGAGTCTATTGGAGTTGGTTCCCTAGAACCAACTTTTTTAGTACCTGAGTACATGTTTTATTATTATATAAGTTTTTTTATAACATAATGATTATTATTTTTCACGATATTTTTATGTGATAATGTACTTAGAATATTTTTCATTATGAATGGTCATAGTTTTTCTGAGACATTCCATGATTTCATAGTACGTTATTTTTCAAAGTAATTCAATAACTTGCACTACACACAACACTGAGTTCAAGCGCACAATGTCTTACCAAACTAGCAGTTCAAAAGAAGTTATGAATAGTATAAACTGAATTTTTTATTTTATATAATACTAATAATTTTATAATCCATGTTATGAGTTTCATAGAAATAATATAAGAATAAATTCATTTTTTTTATAAAAGAAGTATTTTTCATAAAAACGCAATTTTACTGCCTTTTAATGGAGAACCCTTTTTAAATCCAATATTTGACACATTTATATATTCAATTTGGAAAAATAAATGTTTCCTTTAGAATTGGTACATAAAAATTTAGCTTCATAAAATTTTTGGTGTCTTTCTGAAAACTTTCATATTTGTGTGAATGGTGCAAATTATTAAATTTTAACTAAAAACAACATTTTAAATAAAAATAATTTATAGCACTAAATTATAAATATTAGTGGTTTTAATATTTCATTAGATTATATTTTTTTCATTAAATATATTATATGTAATTGGATGTAATTTAACATTTAAACTAGACATAAACACGTGTCAATTTGTTTATAATTATTATTTCTTTAAAACATGATTTTTGTTTTGATAGCGGGAATTAATTTTAAATTATTTTCTGCCACTTATATATTTGTAATTTGGAAAAATGGATTCCATATTTGGGATCAAGATATCCAAATTGTGTAAATAGTTAACTTTTATTTTCTAGACATTATGAATAATTACTTCAGTAAATATTTCATTTACCATGGTTAAAGGGTAAATCTGGTAAATCTAGGTAAAGAAATAATATTAAAATAATATTAAATTACCCTAACACATGTCCTAAACATATTGGATGATACATTTCCATCCATGGGCATCTATGGGAGATTGTGGGACAACTTGGAGCCACTTGAGAATGATAATGACACTTTATATTAATTAATTTAAAGTTAAAACAAAAATGATATAAAAATACATCTTTTAGTAAAAAAATTACAAGGTGTTATATAAGTTATAATTTAGACTATAAATATTAATTTGAAAGATAATAATATTTACTACATAATTGTATTATATTTTTAATTTTTAGACATTGAATAATTAAATTTATTTATGACACAATGATGAGGCTGTGTTTTCCTTATTAATGAACGAATCTAATAAATGGTATTATAAATGTGAAAATAAAAATAATTTGAATCTTTTGATGCCATACACAAATTTTATAGATTAATATTGAATGTTAGGATTGATAAATAAATTTATTTTGAATTAATTAATTTGTAATTACTTTATCAAAAATCAATTATTAAATAGTATCTAAATTGACAAAAAATTGTTTTTAAAACAAATATTATATTATTAATACATATAATATTCCTAAAAATATAATGTTAGACCAAAATAATTATATTATGATATATATGTCATTAATGAACCAATTGGGGTTCTCTTGGATGTTTATAATATGTTTATTAACAAAATAATTTAAAAATACAAAGAGACATGGTAAATGTCAAACCAATTAACTAAGTGTTAAATCTAAAATATTATGTTAATATATTAACCCAAACCTATCTAAAACCAATTGGTTGAGTGGAATTATACCCATAACCTCCTTATTCTTGAAATAAAGTAGTTTGGAGAAATTATAAATCGAATATAAATTTATTATAAAATAATATTTTAAGTGTTTCTTAAGGTGCCCCTCACCCCTCCTATAAAAGGGAACTGACCCTTCTATCTAATTCACACCATCGAAGCCATTTTTATCAGTTAGACTCTGCCCAAATACCCTCTAAAATTTAGTAAATTCATCCTAGAGGCCTTAAATTTCTCAGAAAGCCATCCTAAAGAGTCCTTTTGATGAAATCAAAAGGAAGAACCCGAAGAAGAGGTAAATATCTCATCACCTCTTTCAAGTTCCTTTCTTCTTCCACTACCCTTTTCATTGTTGTTTCCATTATAAAATAATAAACCCAGTATATTATATATACTATGATGTTATTATAAATATGGTACAACCAAATTCTTTATTCTATCCATATTTTAAATGACATATCACCATACGTGCGTTTGTACGGATTACCATCTCCATGTCGTGGTGTAATTGTTATTCAATACATTATTATTTGGATATGTATAGTAATGATGTGTAATTGATTTAAATAATAAATATAACATGATAATGTATCTGTATATCTGATATACCATCCAATTATATATTATTTTAATATAAAAAGTATTATATTGTATCTCGTGTGTACGTACAGATTACCGTCTCCACGAATGTGATGAGATTCATTCCCCATCATATCCATTCAAAAATAATTTTCATTTGATGATTAAAAATAATTTTTAAAGGTATAATATCATTCTGAATATGAATAATATACATCTCATCCATAACAAATATGAATCACATGGAAATGAATATAATGGAAAATGAATCTGTTAACACACGAAATGACAATAATAATAAGATATTATTAATAAATAAATATCAAAAGATCATATATGATATCATATTAATAAATATTATTCTTTTATAATTTAATAAAAATTATGTCACCATTATATAAGATTGTATCCTACCCTCGACCAAGGAAAAGTACAAGGTAATGGGTTTTCATATCATTCCTCATTCCCGTGAGATTCATACCATATTTCCACTATTATCTTTTGTGTGGTGTATGTACTTCCCATAATTGTATTCATTTTGTAATAAAATTTAATTTATGTGAATTTATATATTCATTGTATGATAATTTTTCAGGGGGTGTATTTTTCGTAAGTTACCAAATTGGTAAGGATTAATTTCACAATCTCTTTATTATCTGAGGTTGTTTTCCATAAGTATCTACTGGGACATATTTACTATCCAAGTCTGTGTTTCCTAAAAGAGTATTCAATGGGATTATTTTTAGGGGACGTTTTTCTAAAACAACATTTTAAATGTTTTAAAGATTTTTTTCTAAACCCTTTAAATTAATGTCCATGTTTTCTAAATGGTTTTTACAGTTTTATTTATATGGACATGAATGCTATGAAATGATAATTCGTTTCAAATTTATCAAAGTGGTATTGGACACTTTGATTCAAAAATATCTTTTAAATGACTTCCTTTATAAATTGTGAGACTCTTAAATGATTTCATGAAAAAGATGTATTTTTATCAAAACATTTTACAAATAATTTTCATTTATGTCAAAATCCATTGATGGATTTTAAACTTGTTTGAAGTTAATTTATTATGATACAAATCTTTCATATTTTATTGACGGTTTTGTGATATGTTTGGTTGTGGATGGGTTATTTTTATACCATTCATGGTATATGGATAAAGTATTTAGATTCCGATTTCTAGTTTAATATATATTTTTATGATATGTTTAAACCTTTTCATATGAGGAATGTATTTGACTTAGTAAGTGATGGGTGGAGCCCCCCGCAATATCTCCTCGATGCATCGGTAGGTCTCATGAGACAACTAGGTGTGGAATTGGTTGAGGCCCTTTCCCAATTTGATATATGGGTTCGGCCGAGGTCTTAATCATTTTTAGATGTCTTGGTCGAGGCCTCGACAAAATGTTTCAAAATGTCTGGAATTATAAAATCCCTCATTATGAAAACAATATTGATAGTTCATGTGGTCATTCGACTAGTAGAATACCCAATATTTTGTTATATTATGGCATTATTTAATCAGCTCATATTCCTTCCAAAAAAGTTTTCATGTTTATTATTGGTAAAGTTATGTTGTTTAAATTATTCACCATGCTTAATATTTATGTTATCTTCAACTATATTTCTTACCCTTACTGAGCATTTGAGCTCACCACTTTTTATGTTTTATTTATTCCCTAGGATTCAAGAAGTGTAATGTGATTGATATTCAGGGTTAATCTAAGAGAATAATGGAATTCTCAAAGCACTATCTATGTCGTGTTTTATGTTTGAAACTGTAATGTAAAGTTCATGTATGTAATCTATTTTCTAGGACTGTTAAACAGATCGGTCCTTCGGGACTTGATTCCTTGTTATCATGCCAATTTATTAAAATAATGAACCGACTTTAGGTAACTGGGGTCGAGGCGTTACAGTTGGTATCAATGGAAGTTTATTACAAACCTTGGAAGCTATATTTAGAAAAACTCTTATTAGATCACATAGACCTAAGATGGAATTTGATGATTTGTATAGAGGAACTTTCAAGAATTTTGATATTGTAGATATTTTGTGATTTTTCTGAGAAATACATCCCTTTCTGGATACGGGAAGGTAGAGGCGGCTCTGGCACCGATGTACCAAGGGGTAAAACCCGAAAACACCGCTTTGAGATAGACTCGAATGGGAACTAGTGCATGAAAACTGGCCATGCTTCACTCTTGTTTACGACACTCCCGAGGGATATGCTTAGGATAATTCTCATTTTCATTAAAAACCATTTTGAAGGGTTTATGTGTATATACTTCATCAAAAAATCATTTTTATTATTATGGATTATATCCATAAACTGTTTAATTTATGTTAAGTGTTTTACAAGTTTGGATTTATGTATTTCGATTCATAAACTAATCTAGTGTATGTCATTTTATAGAAGTGGGGCCAGGAAGAAGGAATGTAAAATCCAGTAATACGTATGATCCAAAGAGTAAGGAGGGTCATATATTTCATGGTATTAATCCAACATTTAGAAGAGACATAGTCTCCAATGTATTCTCAACATATGAAGAAATATTATCATGTGTTAATAAGATAAGTAAAGAATTCTCTGTTTCTTATGGCTTTGAAGGGAACTAAGAGAAGAAAAGGATGGAAGAGAGAATGATGGATAAAGGGAAGAGGGAAAAGAAGAATTTTCCCATATGTGATAACTATGGGAATAAAAACCCTAGGACATACCTGAAGGGAATGGGAGTTTGTTATAAGTGTGGAGAAAAAGGACACCAAGTACGTGACTGCATGGGTAAGAAAAAGGATTCAAATGTACAATACTTTATCTGCAAGATGTTGTGACACTACGTGAAGCAATGTCCAAATCATCAAAGTATTCCCCAAATCATGCTATTTGATAAAAATCAAGTTATGATACTACCCCAGATGAAGAGGAATTATTAGAGTTCATAGGTTGTTATTAAAGAAATGTTTAATTTGAGTTTTGTATCAACAATGTACTGGTTATAATAATTATGACGTATATAAGGATTGTACTGCAGTACTATTTCATTAAGGAATTGAGAATGTGTGGAACCAAGAAATGTGACTCAATAGTAGGATAAATTTTTGGAAAAAATATAGTTGAGAGAAAGATAATCAATAATATGGTTCTGGTACTATGGCAGTGGTTTCGGAACAATACATGTATGATTTATATAAATTATATTTAATATTCATGACTACCTTGAAACTGAATATTGATTTTTAAATTCCATCAATGTTGGAGGTTACAACATTTTTTGATAGAAGAAGTTTATCCAGTATTCTATAAGTAATAAGGGAGCATGAATGTAATAAATAAGGTTTTATTGTAATTCAAGGTTTTATCGTGTTTTAAAAGAATACCTGATGAAGGTATTCATATGTTATCACATGTAAAAAGTGATCTTCATTCTGTTTCCATTCCTTATAAATTTTGGATTGTGAGTTTGGATAGATGTTTTTAGGATAAGTCTAAAGGTTGGAATTGATTATGTTTTAAATTGGATACTATTGTCATGGTTAAATAATTTCATTAGATTATTTGTGGATTACCATTAAAAGGACATCCTTGAGGTCGGGCGACAACATGTCGCGTCCAGAATGGTCGTGAGACCTGAACCCACAACCAATGGATGAAAAGGGTGCATCACCTACCACTGGCCTATGTGATTTCCAGATTGTATAATTTAGTTTCTTTGTAAATTTTCTGATAGGTGAATTATAAATTCATTATTTTTGGAACCCTATATGATTATGATGAATAGAATATTTTTTTGAAATCTTTTGGAATGAAAGATGGGTTTCTGTTGGAATTAATTGAATGATGAAACTCTAATTTTCAAGTATATATATAAATACATTTCCTCTTATTCTATAGATAAATTAATTATTAAACATTAGGGAAGGTATCTTAAAACCATAAATGTCTTATCCTAATACATTATGTTTTGTTGAACCGATGGAATTTTAAATCATCATAGATTGATGGGTTTGAGGTCCTCAATTTTACACTTGATTGTAATTGATGATCTCAATAACTCCTTATAAATATTTACATTTTTTCTCAAATTATGAGTCTCTAATTTCCACCAATGTGCTCATAATTTAGATCATAATTTGGTGGTGTCTTTTTCATTTCCCTTTCTCTCTTATTAAGACATAATTTTATTATCCCAGTTTTTTATGTTGGTTTTCCCACAAAGAAATTTTCAATTTTAAACCTTTTATTTTAGAAAAAAAATTTAAAATTACGAGGAAACAATTTATTGAAGAAGGGAAGAATTTAACACCCCAAGATTTCATAGTACATTATTTATTCAATGTAATTCAATAACTTGCACTACACACAACACCGAGTTCAAGCGCACAACCGCTTACCAACTAGCAGTTCAAAAGTAGTTATGAATATTATTAACTAAATTTTTAATTTTATAAAATCTTTATAATTTTAGAATCCATATTTTTACATTCTTAGATATTATATAAGAACAAATTCATTTTTTCAGAAAATAGCAGTATTTTTCAAAAAAAACACAATTTTACCGCCCTTTAATGGTGGACCCTTATTAAAACCAGTATTTGAAACTTTTATATATTAGATTTTTCAAAATAGACTTCATCTTTAGAATAGGTACATAAAAATTTAGTTTTGATAAATTTTTTGTGTCTTTCTGAAAACTTTCTTATTTGGGTGAACAGTGAAAATTACTAAATTTTAACTGAAAAAACATTTTTAATAAAAATAATTTATAGCGCTAAATTATACATTTGAGTGGTTTTAATATTTCATTAGATTATATTTTTATCATTAAATATAATATAAGTCAATGGATGTAATTTCACATTTAACCTAGACATAAACATGTGTCAATCATTTGATAGTTATTATTTCCTAAAAACGCGCTTTTTGTTTTGATAGGGGGAATTAATTTTAAATTGTTTTATCTACTTTTGTGTTTTTAATTTGGAAAAATGGATTCCGTATTTGGGATCAAGAGGCCAAAATTTGTAAATAGGTATCTTTTATTTTTAGATATTATTAATTATTACTTTGGTAAATATTTTATTTACCATGGTTAAAAGGTAAATCTGGTAAATATGGGTAAAAAAATAATATTAAAATAATATTAAATTACCCTACCACATGTCATAACCTTATTTTATGATACATGTCCGACCATGGGAATCATTGGGCAATTTTGGGACCACATGGAGCCACTTTATATTGATAATGACACTTTATATTAATTAGTAAAAAGTAAAGGAAAAAATGACATAAACATACATCTTTTAGTAAAAAAAATTTTACAATGTGTTATATAAGTTATCTGTTTGACTATAAATATTAAATAGAATGATAAAACGATTTCATACATAATGTTATTTTATTCATAATTTTTATAAATTGAATAATAAAATTTATTTATGACACAATGATGAAGCAATGTTTTCCTTCTTCATGAATGAATCAAATAAATGGTATTATAAATGTTAATATAAATATAATTTGAATAGTTTGATTCCATACACGAATTTTCAGGGTTAATATGGAATTTTAGTATGGATTAATTATTATTTTTAATTAATTTAGTTGTTATAAATTTAACCAAAATCAATTATTAAATAGTTTCAAAATTGACAAAAAAGAGTTTTTAAAACAAAAATTATATTATTAATTGATATAATATTCCTAAAAATCTAATGCTCATCCAAAGGAGTTATATTATGATAGTTATTTCATTAATGGACCAATTGGGGTTCTCTTGGAAGTTTACAGTATGTTTATTATCCAGATAATATAAAAATACAAAGAGACATGGTAAATGCAAAACGAATTAACTAAGAGTTAAATCTAAAATATAATGTAAATATAGTGACAAAATCCTATCTAAAACCTATTGGTTGAGTGGATTTCGACTCATCCCCACCTTATACTTGATATAAATCAGTTTGGAGCCATTATAAACTGATTATTAATTTATTATAAAATAATATTTTATGTTTTCTGAGGTTCCCCTCACCCCTCTTATAACAGGGCACTCCCCCTTCTCTCAAATTCACACCTTTCAAGACATTTGGCTCGGAAAAACTCTACCCAAATACCCTATAAAATATCCTCCCTTCATCTTATAGGCCTTAATTTGGTCAGAAATCCAACCTATGGAGTCCTTTTGATCAAATCAAAAGAATAAACCCGAAGAAGAGGTAAATATATCATAAACTCTTTCAAGTTCCTTTCTTCTTCCACTTCCTTTTTCTTTGTTATTTACATTCTAAAATAATAACCCTTGTATCTTCTATATACTGTGATGTTATTATAAATATGGTACAACCAAATTCATTATTATATCCATCCTTTAAATTGTATGTAACCATACGTACGTGCGTACGGCTTACCGTCCCCACGTCGTGGTGTAATTGTCATTCAATACTTTTTTATTTGGATGGGTATAGTAATGTTGTGTAATTAATTTAAATAATAAATATAACATGGTAATGTTTCTGTATATATGATATACCATCCAATTATATATTATTTTAATATCAAATGAATTATATTGTCGCTCGTGTGTACGTACAAATTACCCTCTCCACGAACGTGATGAGATTCATTCCCCATCATATCCATTCAAGAAACATTTTCATTTGAAGATTAAAAATAAAGTTTATAGACTTAATATCATTCTGGATATGAATAATATACATCCCATCAATAACAAATATGACTTACATAACAATGAATGTAATGGAAAATGAATCTGTTAACACCCAAAATGATGATAATACTAAGATATTACTAACAATTCTATATCAAAAGATCATATATGATGTCTTATTAATGTATGTGATTCTTTTATAATTTAATAACAATTATTTCACCATTATACATGAGGCTAACCTACCCTCGACCAAGGAAATGTACAAGGTAAGGGGTTTTCATCTCACTCCTAATTCCCGTGAGATTCATGCCATATTGCCACTATTACCTTTTTTGTGGTGTATGTACAGCGCATAATTGTATTTATTGTGTAATGCACATTAATTTATGTGTATTTACATATTCATTTAATGATATTTATTTAATGGGGTGTATTTTTCGTAAGTTAACAAATTGGTAAAGGATAATTTCACAATCTCTTTATTATCCGAGGTTGTTTTACGTAAGTATCTACTGGGACATATTAATTATCCATGTCCATATTTCTTAAAATAGTTTTCAAAGGGATTATTTTTTTGGGACTTTTTACTAAAACATCATTTTAAACGTTTTAACGATTTATCTTTCTAAACCCTTTTAATTAATGTCAATGTTTTCAAAATGGTTTTTACGGTTTTATTTATATGGACATGAATGCTTTGAAATGATATTTCTTTTCAAAAATTTCAAAGTTTTATAGGAAAATTTGATTCAAAAATATATTTTAAATGAATTTATTTATAAATAGTGAGACTTCTAAATGATTCCAGAAAAAAGGGTATTTTTATCAAATCATTTTTCAGATCATTTTCATATATGTCAACATCCTTTGAGGGATTCTAAACTTGTTTGAAGTTGATTTATTATGATACAAATCTTTCATATTGTATTGAAGTTTTTTTGATATGTTTGGATGTGGATGTGTAATTTTTATACCATTCATGGATTATGGATAATGTATTGATATTTCGTATGCTAGTTTTAATATGAATGTTTATGTTATGTTTCAACCATTTCATATGAGGAATTTATTGGACTTATTAAGTGACAGGTGGAGCCAGCTATAGCTCCTCGATGAATCGGTAGGTCTCATGAGATAAATATACGTGTAATTGGCTGAAGCCCTTCCCCAATTTGATATATGGTTTTGGCCGAGCCCTGAAAAATTTTTAGATGTCTTGGTCGAGGCCTTGATAAAATGTTTCATAATGTCTATCATTATACATTCCCTCATTATTAAAATAATATTGATGGATCATGTGGTCATTCGACTAGTAGAGGACCCATGATTTTGTTTTATTATGGCATTATTTACTCAGCTCATATTCCTTCCATAAAAGTATTCGTGTTTATTATTGGTAAAGGCATGTGGTTTCAATTATTCACCATGCTTAATATTTATGTTCTCTTGCGATGTATTGTTTACCCTTACTTAGCGTTTGAGCTTACCCCTTTCTATGTTTTATTTTTGTCCTAGGATTCCAAGAAGTGTATTTTGATTTATATACAGGGTTAATCTAAGGGAATAATGGTGTTCTCAAAGAACTATCTATGTTGTGTTGTATGTTTGAAATTTTAATGTAATGTTCAGGTATTTAATCTATTTTCCAAGACTGCTAAACTGATTGGTCGTTCGGGACATGATTCCTTGTAATAATGCAAATGTATTAAAATAATGCACTGACTCTAGGTAACTATGGATGGGGCATTAAATTTTCCTTTGCATGATGAGAACCTATAGGTTATACAACATTATTATTTAATATTTTTCTATCGCTATATGATATTGTCGAATGGGACATAGAAAATAAAGGCTATCAGAGGTAAGAAGCTCATAAGACCCTGAGACATCTTCTCATGGTGTTCACTTATGTTACTCTTCAAGGTAGACGGTCGGGAGAGCTGGCCCATCAATAATAAATCCACATTTAAATATGTCAGTGAATGTTACAATCTGGTAACATGTGTATTGATTCATAAAATTTAATATTATCATTATTGGATATCATTACTCTTGTAATCTGATATATTTTTAAAAACAACGACAACATATATTTTCGGTGAAATATGATATATTGGGTGAATCATAAATGATATGGAATTAATTTATATTTCAAGAAAGGGATTTTCCCATTTGTATCTTGAAAAAATTTAATATCATACGTCATTTGAGGGGAATGTAATTTCTTGAATAATTCAATGGCCATGGTGTTTAGTAGAGGATTTCGTTTTCAAAAAATTAATATAATGATACATTTAGAATATTGGATAATGACCCCATAATGAAACATTCGTGAGTGGATATATTGTGATAAAAATTATATTATACAGTAAATGTTTGTAGGATGTTGGATGTCATTGTAACATTAAATAATTTTTTTGTGGATTCCTTGGTGTGTTTCCAGATTGCAACTTTGGACTTTATGTGGTTAGGCCAAATTCCATTGAGAAAGAGGTCTAGAGGGCCACACAATATGAATATATTCAATCTTAGTTAAATTCTAGTATTGAATTTAACATGTTTATAAAAATAATATTAATTGACATTTGGTTGATCACCATAATTTAATCACAATTTATTCAAAATAATTAGTGGGTTAAATAATAGTAAATAATATATTTTTTCATATTTTTTGAATATTATATTTATTTATCGATTAACAATTCATTGATATTTATTTATTAAATAAATTTTCATTATTATAGGATTAATAAATGTGGATGATGGAAATCAAGCCATCTTTTAATGGTCCAATTAGAAATTGCATAAATGATATATATTTATATTATTTAGATTTTGGACATGTTAACTGATTAATAATAATAATAATATTATTATTATCATTAGACATTGGGTTAACTAATAAATATGAAATTGGTAATGATTTTGGGCGTGATTCCAATCCTAAACCTTAAAAAATAAATATTTAATTTTATATCATTACTAAAACACAATTGTTATAGAAAAAAATTGTGGTAAACTCTATCAATCATTAGAGCAAGATTAATAGATCTATAGTGATATCCTCCCCTCCTCTCTCAATAAAACGAGATCATCAAGAGTTCTTCCTCTCTCATGAAAAAAATCTATTATATTCAACCGTCAGAAACACATGTGATTAGGAATGTCCACGGTATAACACGGTGATTCTATGATGTCATTCATAGATTGTGGTGCAAGTGTGGATCACTGATTGATGGATTCTGCATCTGGATCCCATAGTGAAATGAGATTATGATGATATTTATTCAAGTGATCACCAATAAAGAGATTAGTGTGAGTTAATGTACTTCTTTACCTACTTAAAAATTGCTTAAAAATTACATATGAATATCCTTCACATATGGTACTGGTGTATTAATTTAGACAGGTAATCTAATATTTTTATTTTTAATGACCTTTTGATAATTTAATGCAATGGTTACATGTGATTCACAATGAAAAGATGTTTTGGTAAAACCATCATAGGATGCTTCCACTATACTCGGAACCTATATAAAAAATGATTGATACTAGAATTGAAGAATTATTAGGGGATAAAAAACATGTTGATGAAAAAATAACAGTATACCATCACAATGTTAAATAAAATTCTCATAGAAACAAACAAAGGTATAAATGTTTGTTTGGAAGGAATCAACATGACCAACCTATTGACACCAATAAGTCAATTTTCATTATTTATTTTGGGATCTTAATGAGAATGAATGTGACAATTTATATATATATGTGGGACTATGTCTTCTATTTAGTAAAGGAAACACTTGGGTATGATATTAAGGTAATGTTATGATATTCATCATCAATTTTCAGAAAAAATTATATAATAAAACATTGATTAAATTTTCATTATCCACTGCAGTGTTCATTCATTTTATATGATATCCAAAAGAAATATGTCATAATGGTCACTTGAAAATCCCATTGAGCCATCCAAAAACTTCTTATGAAGCATAATCATAGTAATGCTGAGGGGAAAGAAAACCCCCACCCAATTGTTTTGAATGAACACATTAAAAAATAGTATTCATGGGACAATTTATTATCTGACGATCCACATGATACCTTCTGGGATGTGAGCGTTATTAGTGGAACATGAAGTTTGGTGATGCATGTTGATGATGAGGTAGAAGAATTTGAGTTTGAGGGCTTATCTTCTCAATTCTTATCAGCTTACAGATGATGCTTTCAGTGAGGACCTCGACATTGGAGGTTTCTGCTATGATCTTTCCATACATGCTTGCATATCATGAAATTTCTTTAATGCCTGGTCAAGTTGGCCTCTTGGGATAGTTGGTGAATATTGTTGACTACATAAAGCTGAAAATGTCTAACAAAATTATAAACATGAGCATTAATGAGCTAGGATATATTATTAATACAAGATCATCTTGGAGGCTTTAGAGAATTATTTTATATCCATGGGTAGTGCACAATTATTACCTATATGATGTAGCATGAGGCTGATTTCAGACTATTTTATTTTAGATGATGAGTTCTGTGAAGACGTGTGCATTGGTAAAGATGTATTAATGAGGTCTTTTCTTGCTAGGATCTACCATGTCCTTCAAAGAATTGTTTAGAGGTTTTCTTGTCACCCTCTTTCCTTTTCAATTATTCTCGTGCTGGTACAAACTCTATGTACCTCTTGTAATCACCTGATCATTATTTTATTGTTTAATAAAATTTGGGGAGTATGAGTTTCACTCATGCTCCGAGCCATTCGGGTTATTATAATTTATGATAGTTTTTATCATCTTTGATGAAAATTTAAAAAATTATGAATCCAAAATGGGGTTAGAAAAATAAATAATTGTTATAAAAATCAATGCACCCCTATTGTAATGAAAGGATGGTGTATGCTTCACTTAGAAAAATGGTATGTATTTTAAATCTATAATAAAATTTTTATGTGATAAAAAACAACAAATGTTCATATATTTACATATATACTGATGAATAAAAATCTAAATCCATATCCATACCATTTCATATTCAATAGAAGGAGACCCATGCAAATAATTTGGGTAAACTAGTTCATCAAAACACATAAGCAGTATGTGAATCACATTTAAGTATGACATAATAGTAATTCATTATGATTTATAACTGTTATAAAAAAATATAAATTTATGGTCATATGTTTTTTTATGAAATTTAGATAAAAGAATCAGCATCAATTGTACCATAATAATGACTACTTTTAGTAGCTTTGATTTCACCATAACAATATGTTTTCATTATAGGTGTAGGTTTTGGAGTGTAACCTAAAATATATTTTGATAATATAAATCCACAAGGAGACAAGTATTCTACAATAAAATGAATGAAAGCATATATAGATTCATTAAAATATATTATTTTCTAGTCTTGTTTGGTGGACAAATATATGTGAAATAATCAATGAGATCCAAAAATGGAACAAATATTAGTACATGAAGATCCAAATGACACCACAATCTTTGATGATATATATTCCCCTCCATAAATTACCTTACCCTAGATAATCAATTTTTTAATTAATTGTTCTAATAATTTTTATTCAATCAACTTGCAATAACATTATATTTCTAAAACATTTACAGGGAGAAGATTTATATGATTTATATCTATCAAAATCCATGAATTACCTTATTTTGAGGGGTAACCTGTATTATATACTTGGAGACATTATATAGAACAAATAACTCCCAAAATTTCACATGAGGGTGGGGATTGAAATAGATAAAAATATGATCATTAAGTGTCATATTCCTCTTGATGACACAAATAATACTATAGTTAATAATTATATTTGAACATTCATAGAATGGTAATTTAATATTATAAAGATAAATGAGGTATATCCTTAATACATTTTTTAATAGGAAAACCCTTTAATAATTGGAGAAAAGGGGTTTGAAATTAAGTATGGTATTGTGGACGGATAAAATCATGGGGAAATAGATGGACGGACCAAGACAATCTAGTGAATCAATCATGAAATCAATAGGACTTTCTGGGAGTACCTTATACTTAATAGTTTCATTTAAACATATATTATCATTAAAAGATCACGTAGTCACAAAATTAAAATATGGAAATATGTCCAACAATTTATATGATGAAAAAATATTTGGATATATCATTGTAGAAACATTTGTTATGGAGAGTATAGATGAGATTATAATGTTTGAATCAATGTTAGTATTATTTGTCAATAAATACATAAGGTCTGTTTTCATAATCCTTCTATCCAAATAATTATCTACCATGTTCAATATAGTTAATAACTATTAATATTTTCTATAGGTGTACAAATCATAATTTAAACTCATTAATTCCTCTATCCTTCCTACACATAAAATTTCATTGAAATTGGATGAAATTAAAAAGAAAAAACATGAACTAAGATAGATGTTTAAAAAACAATATGATAGTCTCTTATTGATTCCTACAAAGCAATGGTATGACTCTATAATCTAATCGTATAAAATATATTTTTCGTTGTTCCATTACATATTTTTTTAGTAATCATTGGATGATCATCACATTCAATTGTGATTCTTGAAATGTTTATTTTTGGATTTGATGCATGGATTTCCATCGAATAAACCACACATTGTGTCTATTCTGAATGTTTAATGAATTGTATTCGACATTTCATTGAGAAAAATTGAATTATATGTTTTAGTTTTTGTTTTAATACGAAACTTTTTTTGATAGGGTGACCAATAAATATGTGCTAAATCATGGTATAAGGCCCGTTATTTAACAAAATATTCTTATGGATTTGTTCAAATGGAATAATATTAAGGTATATATAGTAATATATAACAATCAATACTTATTTCAGAACAATTTAAGTATTTTGGTCAATATTTCTATAGTGTCTAAAGAAAAGTAATAGAACTTATCTCATTTTTAATGGTTTAGTTGTGGGTTATGAGGATTTTTATATTTATTATATTGATGTTTTCTATCCTTTTGACATTCAACTCCTTTTCCTATTAGGATTTTGATTCATGTTTTATGGTATTTGTGCCTCTTTTAGGGAATGGGTTCCCTCTTCTCCCAATCTTAAAAATAGG
Organism: Viscum album; assembly: GCA_963277665.1. Taxonomy (NCBI): domain Eukaryota; kingdom Viridiplantae; phylum Streptophyta; class Magnoliopsida; order Santalales; family Viscaceae; genus Viscum; species Viscum album. The sequence continues at coordinate 1,336,075,031 of OY728163.1, read as the reverse complement.
TTTTACTTTCTATTTTCTCTTTAATAAAAGGGGGGAATGACCCTCAATATTTTCAAAAGATAATAATAATAAAATTATTGTGTATATTACATATAAAAATTTATAAACAAAATCATATACCATCAAAAGACTAATATCCCTGAACATGAAATTTCTAAATGTAATTACAGATTCATTTAAAATTTTTTGTAATCATTTTGTACATATAATTTCTTTTTACTATGAATAATTTTTACAATATACTTACTCAAAATAAGATGTTAATTTTTATAGAGAAGGGTGGTAAGTTTACATGGTGGTATAATACATTCTGAACTAAAATTTAGGTTATTTCCAATTATTTTTGTGATTTAGTTTGGGATATTACCTTGGAGATACATTTTGGATGTTATGATTCATTATAATAATGCTTAAAAATTATTTTTATCCATTTATAAAAGAAAATAATAAGGGATGGTGACACTATAAGGATTCTAGTCGAGAATGTAACATGTCTGAAACTTCTCACGATCATGAGATTTTGGTCTTCTAGTCTACAACTGAGGTAATGGAACTAGGAAAATGTTTCAAGAATACATACAGACATCAAGATATGTTAAATTATATTAGTTTAGTTAAATTTCATAGAGAGAGTTCTTTAAGGAATACAAGAATGGCTATGACAGTTGAAGGCTTTTTGTTCTCAAAAAGTGGTTCTCATGAATTGTATCACATATATGGTGAGAGTTTCTTATCACCCCAGATGTGAGTGACTTCAAGAGAACCATCTTTTCAGAAAAATATGAAATGGGGTGATGTGTAGGAATCATTCGTACATCAATATTATACATGGTGTGCCTGATGTGACTAAAAGTATTTTTTTAGTTTAAAATTTTAACATTAGTTCAAATCACATGTCACATATTGAAAACCAAAAAAACACATACTTATGAATTTGATAATTTATTATAATAATAAAAAAGTCATTTTTGACATGTAATAATAAACCAAAACACAATTTGATATATTTTGTAATCAGTATGACTCAAAGTGTATGTTTTTAGTTTAAAATTGATATTTTTATTAAAAACATCACATGCTCAAATTTGACCAAAACCAATCATATTTTTTTAATACTTTACGAAAATGATCCATACTTCATTTATAATGTGTAGTAATAATATGTACCTCAATATAATACATGGTGTCCTTAGTATCACTCAAAGTGTGTGTTTTTAGTTTAAAATTTACATTTTAGTTCAAAACCTATGTGACATACACAAAACTGAGTAAAAAATAAAATTACATTGATACTTTATCAAAAAAATTCCTAAGTCATTTATGATGTGTAGTAATTATCCTAACCTCAATTTGATATGTGGTGTAACTTATATGACTTGAAATGTGTGTTTTCTATTCAAAATGGAAATTTAATTTAAAAAATATCACATACTCAAATCCAAGAAAAAATATTTAGAATTTATATATATATATATATTAGGAAAATTATCCACAACTTATTTGTGATGTGTAGGTATCAAATTCATGTAAATCTAACAAATGATGTGACAAGTGTGACATGAAGTGATTGTTTTTAATAAAAAAGTTCCATTTATGTTTAAAACACACATCACATAGCCAAAACTAAGAAAATGATCATGGATTGTTTTCAAAAATTTGGAAAATAATTACTAATTTCATTTTTGATGTGTACGAATTGACTACATGTTAATCTAACACACATTGTGGTCAGTATGACTCGATGTATGTGTTTTCATTATAAAAATTTTATTTTAGATTAAAGTGCATCACATATCAAAAACAAATAAAATGAGAAAATATTATTTTAAAACATTAAGAAAAAAATTTATTTTTTATTTTTTATGTGTAGGAATTGATCATATGTCAAAATGATAATCAATTTGGAAGGTATCACTCAAATTTCATTCTTTCAATATAGAAGTTCTATTTTAGTATAAAACACACAAAACATAGAAAAAACAAAAAAATGAGCTTATATTGTTTTTAAACATTAGTAAAATAATCCATAATACATTTTTGTTGTTTACAAATTAACAACGCATTCATATAACACGCTATGTTTTAGATATGACTCTATGTACATGTTTTCGATAGATAAGTCTCATTTTAGTTTAAAATGTGCATAATATATCAAAAACTAATAAAATGATCTCGGATTGTTTTCAAAATTTAGAAAATTGTTCTATAATTCATTTTTTCAACGTAAAAATTCCCCACACCTCAATCTAACACACAATGTGTCAAGGAAGTGTCAAAGTGTATGTATTTAATAAAAAAGGGCCTTTTTAGTTTAGGACACTCCTTACATAGCAAAAATTTAGAAAAAAATTGAATTGTTTTTACACATTATGTTAAATATCTATAATTTATTTGTGACTTGTAATAATCAACATCATGTTAATATGACGCATGATATTTTTGGTCTGACTTGAACTATGTGGTTTCAATATAAAAGAATCATTTTAGTCTAAAATACACATCTCTAGACATAATGTGGAAAACGAGGATTATTATATAAATTTATAAAAATTCTCCATAATTTATTTATGATGTGTAATAATTGATTGCACATCAATCTGATACACTATGTAGTAAATAGGGCTCAAAATACATTTTTTTAAATATAAATTTTCTATTTTAGTTTTAATCATGCATAACATACAACAAACTGAGAATGTGAGCTCGGGTTATTTTCAATGTTTAGGATAACCATCCATAATTGATTTGTGACCTATAAGAAGTGACTATACATCAATCTGATGGATGATATAGCAGTAAGGACTCGAATTTTATATTTTCAACATAAAAGTATCATTTTAGTTTAAAATACATGTCACTATAAAATTATGAGAAAATGTGGTTGGATTTTTTCAAAACATAAGAAAAAGGTACATAAATCCTTTTTGAGATTCCGTAACTGAACGCACAACAATCCAACACTTAATGTGGCTATTATGACTTGAAGTGTTTGCTTTTAATTTAAATGTTCCTTTTTTTTAAAATCACACCACATAGATAAATGTAATAAAATGAGATCATATTATTTTAAAAATAAAATAAAATGGTCCACAATTTAGTTGTTCCGTATAGTAATTGAACATACATCTACGAGACACACGAAGTGGTCATTATGAATTAGAGTAAATTTCTTAGTATAAAAGTTCAATTTTCATATAAAACACTCATCACATGGAAAAAACCATGAATATTAGCTCAAATTATTTTAAAACTTTATAAAAATGTTCCATAATTCAATTATGATGTGCAGGAATCCACCATGCAACAATATAACTCATTATGAATCTATTATGAATTGAAGTACATGTTTTAAGTACAAAAGTATAATTTTGGATTAAAATTTTCATCCCTGGACTCATTCTACTTTCATACATTTTCACAATAATCCACAATTCATTCATGACATGTATGAATCAACCAAACATCAATCCAACACACAATGTGGTCGATGTGATCTTAAGATTCCATTTCAGTATAAAGTTGTATTTTAGTTTAAAATGAACGTCACATTAATAAAACCAATAAAATGAGTTCATATTATTTTCAATATTTACAAAAATGATACATATTTTACTTATGATGTGTAGGAATCGACCTCACAACAATCCAAAAATTGATATGTTTTTTATGACTCAAAGGGTATCATTTCAATATAATTGTCATTTTAGTTTATAACAATTATCAAAAATAAAAAACTCAAAAAACAAGCCCATATTGTTTTCAAAATTTAGGAAAATGATTCATATATCATTTGTCACATGTAATAATTCTCCTCATGTCAATTTTATGGATTATTAACTAATAATATTTTCATATTATACAGTAATTAACAAAATAATTTATCATATGTGGATTATATATCACTAAAAACATAATTTTATTTTTTTTTACATTTATTAAAATAAACATTGTTTTTATTGTAGTGACATGATTATTTATAGAGGTTTTTAATTGGAAAAATATACTTGTATGATTTTTTATAGTAGTTTTACTTTTTTATGTAATTCTAAGCATAATATCAATGCATAATTTTTATTTGATATTTTTGAGTTGAAATGATGGAAAAATGTGGTATTTTTATTCAAATACAATTTTCTATATATTTATATTTATATTTATTTATTATAATTGGATTTTTTGTCATATGGTTTTTTATGAGTGTTGTAGATATGATGAAACAGATATGGCCTTTATCATCACTTGAGAAAGCACTGATAAATTTCCCCTTTACTAACCCTAAAAAGTAATCACTAATAAAGTCTTCATTTTTAGTGAAAAGAAAAATCACTAATAAAGACGCCTCTTATCAGTGATTTTTTAGTGCTAATAAAGGAGGCCATTATATTTGATTTTTCTAACATTGATAAAGAAATATCATTTTTAATGTATCTTAGGTTGTTAGTTTTTTTTGTATTGAAAAGTCCCTTTTACTGTGCTATAAAAAGCCATATCTATTGCAATAGGGTTTTTACATTGTGGAATTATACTAGTTAACTGTTATTTAATTCATGATTTTTTATACATTTTAGATATTTTTATATACCTACTAGTGTTTTTTCATATTATTGGTTTTTGTATATGAATTTTGGTTGGAGTTCATCATTCTTTAAGGCCTCCAATGTATGTAGTGTATTTTCGGTTCCTGTTATCTGGATTTGTTCTATTGGAGGTGGGATTGAAATGGCACACATACATTCCCATTGTCCTGACTGGGCCTTAGTGGGTAAAATAATTTCATTTCAATTTAATATTTCTATAATATTTTATTTTTATAAAGATGAATTCGAAAATAAAATATAGTATTTTTAAATTTAATTTTTTCTAAAATATTAAAAAAGAATATTTTGACAAAAATATTGAGAATATTAGTCACAATAATATTTAAAAATATATCATTTATTTTTTATTTATCTTTAAAATTTTAATGATCATATTTTATTTAAATCAATTTTAAATGAGACCTAAAAATATTTACTTTCAAAAAGTAAAAATAATTACCATTTTTTCGGGTGAGAAGGCTTTGCAATCATACATATTTGGTATGACGTGTGTGATGTCAAGAGTATATTGATATCACATGATTCATGTGAATTTTAATGAGGACGGAACACCTTTATATGGTGGGATATGATAATGATGATATTATCTTTCTTCATACAACAACCAAGTGAGCATTTTAAAATCAAACCACTTACAATTTGTGATCATTGGTTTTTTATTAATTATTAATTTTTTAAACCGTAATCATAATGTTTTTCTCAATTGTTCTAATTAGAAAAATACTAGTCCCCATGGTGAGGGATGTAATATATATTTATACCAATAAACATAATTTTTGTGACAAAAAATATAATAAGATGCAATATTAGAAGAGAAAAGAATTATAAAATGAATATTAAATAAAAAAATAAATAATAACATTGAGTTTCTGTTATATGTAAAAGAGTTTTCATGTGAGAAAATATAGTATAGGGAAACACATGAGAATATATAATTATATTTAGTTATATCAAAAATGACAATATTCACAACATAAATCATATCTATTGCTATTTAATTTTGAATGTTGTAATTGAAGGAACACGAGTTTTAAATAAGTATGAAATATGTGCATTTGAAAATTTTACACATGAATATTCATGTTGGAACACTTAATCTAGAAACCATTTTATCATATTCAACCATGATACTACATTCATTTAATATAATTATAAAAATGAAAATATAACAAAACCATAAATGACACTATGTTCTTTCAATGCTGATTTGATCCACTCATTTTCATCATATTATATATTGAAAGTGGTAAATTAGGTATCATATTGATCATACAAACATGAACCATATATCATGTACCATTATTCTTCAATTATAAGGCTCTAGCATGTTAAATCAAAGTTCTTCACAATGTCTCTTTGATTTTCTGAATAGTGAGTGCTTGATTTGAGAGATAGAATCAGTCAAAGATTATTTTTCTTTAATTGTCTCTCCTAAATTGAGAGATATGAGGGAAGAGTACTAAAATCATGAAATAAGCTATTCTTTTTAATTTTGTGCAGAAATTTATATTTATACTTAGGTTTAAGCATCCCAAAATTTTACTTTGGCCCCTACAGAAACATAACTATTAAAAACACCCAAAAAACTTATCACTTAGTTATCGTATCACATGAATCATAAATATTTTTCCACTATCTCATGAAATCATCAATGTTTCATGTGATAAAATTATATATGTTAACTCAAATTTTAATCTCCCATAATAATTTAATGAAACTTGAACATGTTTTGTTCATTTCAAACATAATATATTCTCATATTAAATTTTATAATTTAATAACTAGAGAATAATTTGAGAAATAAATTCATTCATAATTATTCTAAAATTAAATAATATAGTTAAATTAATTTACTTTTCATTATTTAATCCTAGATGTTCACCATCCCCCATACTTGTGGGAAAATATGTCTTAATATTATATTCACCGGAATAGGTTAAACGTAGGGATACACTTTTTGTGTTTTCTTATATAAGCTTATCTCAATATAAGTGAGTGATACCCACAGACCAAGAGTGATATCTAGAAATAAATCATGACCCCTAAGAAGATAATTATAATTCATAGTTATAACTCCCTTCTAAAAACATGCACCATGTAATATAATACTTTTTCCTGATGATATATCATAAAGTGATAAACACAATTTGTGTCACCATCATTAAAATATTAATTTATTCGATTAATTTCCATTACATATGGACATTCTTAATTTTACTATAGACGTGGAAACAATAAAGGTACTACCATCATAATCAATTGGGAATGAGTTATTTGTTCCTTTTGTCTTGCTACCAAGTACACAATCAAATGGTACACACTTACAATGATCTTAAAACCAAAGACCAATCAATAAGAACATAAATAGGAATAACCCATAAAACCCAAAACATATGGTGTTTCTATTCCTTGATCTATCCTCATGATCTTTACTAGACAATATTATTTATTGTGAACTTTATGAGAACGACATTTAATGATTATGATCCCTCGACATCTAATAGGAAAACATCATTTGTGTCTCATCAATATAATGTATCTAGACTATAAGAAATATATTTAAAATTAATATCACAATATCTAGAGTTTATAATTATAGTTGTGAACGTCAATAACTTGTTGATAAAAAAAATAATCTAAGGACATTACCATGTTAATTATGGACACAAAAGTATCAACAATATTATAGTTAGAATACATAACACAAAACACTATGTATACATGATATGGTAATAATAAAGTAAATTTCAATTTAGGTCCACGTAACCAACATTTACAATACACCCACTTGAATCAGATTTTATGTAATAACCATCAACCTATTATCTCTCACATGTTAAGATCCCGCTTCTAATAATTAATTACTTTAATCACTAGGCCTTCAATGTTTTCTTACATGGATACTCTACAATATGTGACATCACATTCATGAGTAAACCCTCAAAATGTGATAATCCTAAGTATATAACATTGTTTTATTTCATAATCTTCACATCTTGGATAGTACCTATTGTACTATTATAATAACTTGAATAAATTGTTTTATATTTTATAATACATTTTAACTCCATAAAAATCCACAAAAAACTCCTTTTTGTTGATATGACTACCATTATATATAATGATTTAATGTAACTTATTTTATTATACTAATCATGATATTATATAAATTTATATTTATTAATACTAGTTTTAATCCCCTTATAATTATTGTTTCATCCTTTCCAGGTACCTAGTATATATCCCTCCTACTTTGTCAAGTACTATTGGATAGATCTGACTTCTTCTTTAATTTCCCACCAAGATTTATATGATATATGAATACTATATTGTATGTATTAGAAATATCATATTTATTAAATATCGTGTAATATTTTAAAGATCTATCAACGAATCATATAGAATTTTGTCACCTTATGAAGCTCCTCATATGACTCACACATGTCTTATTAGTGTGAATTATTCCATGTGATGTTGGAAAAAACTCTCTATTAAATCTCTCCAACTTGTATTTTTCAATACCTAATTAGTATATATACATTAACATGGTCTATGTAATCCATTAGATCTACCTAAATAGATCTTTTTCGGTAAAACATGGGTTAATATTTTAAGTTAATATCTAATGAGTTACATTAAATCTAGTATTATCAAATATAATGACTTTAAACAATTTTCAATATTATGTAAACATATTTTACTTGGAAACATATGGTGCTCCAAAGAACCTCTTGTAGACAGATGAAATAATTTCATAGAAATGAATTTTCTATAATCTGGATTTTTGAATTAATCAATAAATGGATATCAACAAACTACATTCCTTATTAGCATTTTATGGAGTCACAAAACCCTTATATATTCATCGTATAGACAGAATTCAATAAAGGTGGTATCAATATCAATTTCCCATTATAATTATCACAGTAAGTGTCTATAGATAGAAGAATTATAATGGATTTATATTCAAGGATTCTGTGTAAGCAATCAATATTTATTAACACCACAATTATACCACACATCTGTGGTTTCCCAGGAATACCAACCAATAGCTTTTCATCAATTGTGGAAACATCCAAAATATATAATTTATTTTGGTACATGGAATCCATTTTTTAATCCAAATGAACTTGTCAAGGATATCATGTTTTCTTATTTTTATTAATTTTACAATACATTATTCTTAATGAATAATATATTAACTATATCAATGAATATAAAACCAACCTTTTGGTTCCATTAATCATATATATTATGTGTCTCTTTAAAAACTCCACTTCCATGTGATCCTATAGAACATGTTCATATGCCAACTATTTGTTCATCTCAAAGCCTTGAATTTATCCAAGTAATTATTAGTCCCACCATCACAAATAGATATATTCAACATATTATAAAAATATTTTTTATCACTTGAATATAAGTTTTATATCTTAGATATTTATGGAATATCCTATATAAATCATGGGATAGTCATAGAGACACAATTTGTGTTTTTCTAAATGAACTTCTTTTTACTTAGCCTTAACAAAATATTTGTTTCTAAACACATTCTTTGTGAAATGATTCATTTATATCATATTATAACTTATATTATATCCGTTTTTCATTATAGTTTTTATATGGGTATGGGTTAACACCACAATTTGAGAAGTATGTCTCTAAAATATAATAGAATACTTTGTATATATTATAAGTATCATTATTGATCCTCCTTATACATATATCATAATCCTAATGTGTATAAGAAAAATTGAGCTACGGAATAATTATGTTTAAACTTTAATGAACAATGAATGCATGTAAGAATCATCATTGATCCTCATTTTACTTACATTGTGGGGTTGATAAGTATAATTAAATTTGAGTAATGAAATAAATCCACTGTATATTTTCATGATCTATTAATGCTTGGTAAATATATTATTTAGATCATGAGCCTGTAACAACTCATATATTCAAACCATAAATGTTTCTCACATCAAATTTACATTCTGTAAATCATAAAATAATCTCATTTACTAATTTTACTTATATCTATCTCCTTTATAGAATAGTATATATGGCCAAGATAAACTATCTTTAGAATCTTTTTGGATGAATTTTCTTTTCAAAATGTTTCTTTTCCCACAAATTGATATTTATATCGCTAATACTTAAGGTTTTAAACTCTAAAGAATATAAGTACCTTAATGATTATATGATTGAAAATTAATTTTATATTTACATGAAAAACAAATTATCTTTCCAAAATGATGTTTTGTTGATTCTTATATATATATTTATCATTTTTTACCGATGAGTCAATTATTATCAGTTGAGTATTAAACAACATAAAAACATTCATTCCATAATGAAATAATACCTAATTATGTCTAATGGACACATCAGAAAAGTATTTTTTTAATACTCAACACTAAATAATTGTTCATATAGAATTAACCAACTTGGAAAAATGAATGTTCTCCTCTTCTCCCTACAAATATAGGAATCAACCTTCCCCAGATACGTAGAAAATTCACCTCAATTATTATAATGTTTCTAAAATTACATGGTTAACGTTTTTTTGATAGAAATATATGTCTTAGATATAGTATCTAATACATAATAATTAAATTAGAAAAATCACATGCAATTATGGATATTCATGATGTTGAAGCATTTACATTCTCCAACTTATATATGTTGGATGTTATCTCATATTGACTTATCTATACACATTATAAGTAAATTTATTAAGATTAAATGAAATACCACATTAAATTTGGTTTCATATACGGATTATGTGAAAGTAAAATTATACTTTTTACCTCTTCTTCATCCTTATTTCCCAAAAGAACAAAATATTTAACTATCTTTAATTTCTTATCAATTTGGAAAAATTTCCCAACAAATATTAAATTTGTTTCTCTATAATTTTCATTTTATATTAAAAATTTAATGATGTTGAAACTAGGTTTTTAGGAAAAAAAATATGAAAAATTGAGATATTATTATTTATCATTCATTTCAAGCATGTTCAGTGTAATGAAAATCTCATTCAGTCCCAGATTTAATTTCTCCATATAAGATTCTCAGAGATAAACCAACAAGGTAAAATTTTCCATGAGTCTTCTATATGAATTATTTTTTCCCTTAGTTACATCCATTTGTGGTCCATTAGGTATTGGGGACTCTGAAAAATGAAATTTCCATTCATATCATACTATTATGTGCACGTGTGTATAGCACTCTTGTAAATTAGTTTTAGATAACACAAGTTCATTATCCAAAATTTAATGCAACTAATTTTCATTATATGTTTATGTTTTCTAAAAAATTTAACTCAATTTGAATTATAATTTTATATTTATAACTAGTTATTATATAGTATATATTTATTAATCTTAATTTTTTTCAAATATTTTATCAAATCTCTGAAACCATCATCTACGAGATTTAGAATACTCATCTTTTTTAGTATTATAATGGTAAGGATCCATAAACGTCAATTAATTTCCCTAGATATCATATCATCACTACTCCTAGAGTCCAATGTTGGCTTTTGGTAGGCCAAAAACATTTAATCAAGGATTCGTTAACTATTTTGTAGATTCCCATCTTCGATAAAGAATAATTTTGATATACTCAACATTATACCTATAAAGATAAAAAATATGATATATATGAATAATTATTTTCATTAAATTTTACTAAAGTCAGCCTAATGCTTTCATATAAACACAATATATATAAGATGCACCATGTACTAGGTCTGACACTCACCATAAACTTATGTTTTTATTCAAACTCAAGTGATAGAAGGCATTAATGACCAAATATTTAAATTAATATATCTTCTTTTATTTTTATTTTTGTAATACTAAAATATGATTATAATTTTTTTATTAATTTTTGAACTCACTCACAATATTAACCAATCCTAAAAAAATAAAATCATCACACAATTTTCATTTATTTCATATATGAATGGAAATTAACAATTTTATATTTTTGCATAACATCCACACATTCACAATCAACTATCTAAGAATAATAAAATAAATAATCAATGATGTGATCATGGGATAATTATACTGGTTGATCCATCAAGAAGGTGATAGACTAATAGAGACCCTGAGGAACTCCTTGTTTCATTATACTTGATCACATTATAGTTTCCATCAAAATTCCATGAGCTTATCTTGTTTCATTTCACCTTGATTCACAACTCAATCCATTTCATCAAGAACTCCACTATTTTAAAATGTACTATCAAGTATATGTAAGGGGAACTTGGGATGAATAAAGTATGTTTTTATCCCTAAAAATAGGGATACACATAATCTTATATATCGAATAAAATAGAGAGGATTAATAAACCATCACAAAAGATATTTATTAAATAATTGTTCCATTTTAAAAAAAATAAATTCAATAATTACATCAAATAATTAAAAAAATATTCACAAGTTTGGTCTTATCTCTCAATTATTCATTATTTAATGATATTTTATAATAAAATTAATATTCAATTAATTCAACTCAATTTTATTCTTTATAAATGGAAATAAATAAAACTAATTTTGATTTACCAAATAAAAATCACACAGTCTCAAATATATTTCTAATTTTTTCATAATTTTATATGTCTCCCAAGTATTTATAAACCACTCTCCCAGCAAAGGGCTTCTTGGCTCAAACAGTTCCTAATTTGGCTAGGTTGGTCGGGCCGGACCCGACATGACCCAAGATGGGTGAAATTCATGACATGCCCCACTTCTGAACCATCTGGGGTAGGGGTGGGGCAGTTCATAAAACTACCTATATATCAAATAAAAATAAAAATAAAAATTTGATTCACATTGATAATGTGTTGTGGAAAATCCATAAATATAAAGAGGCGACATGAGAATAAAAGGAAACAATGAAATAGAAGTACCCTCAACTACTCTCAAACTATAATTTGAGCATAAATTTTTGGGATTGAATTTAAAATAGTGGGATAATATATAAACCAATTCTTTAAAAATAATATATATTTCCTAAATAAATGTGTGTTATAATATAATATAATATTATACACATGAAACACATAGAAAAAGAAAAAATTTATTTTTAATTAATTAATTTTTGATAAATTATACAAAAACTAAACTCATGAAAATGGAAAATATTATAATTTGAATAAAAAAATAAGAAAATTATAATAGGAAAATTTATATCATTCCATTTTACGTGAATTATCATCCCCATGAATAACACTATGAAAGAGAAACATAAAATTAGTAAACCAATCAACATTTTAGAAAATTAAAATATAGAACCATTGGAGGATTTGTGGTGAATGATATATGAATGAATTCTAATTTATTAATTTGAGATGACATGATCATTGGTATATAAATGTTATTACTAGAAAAGTAATCTGATCATTAAAAATTTTAACTTGACCATTGTGAATCATAACTCGACAATTAGAAAAGTAATCTTACCACTAAAAAATAAAATTTAATGTAAATAAAATCTATCATGAGTGATTTTGTAAAATAAAAATATTTTAATTCCATAAAATAAATATTAATACTAAAAAATTGATGAAATTACATACACTTTTTTAATAAATTGTATTTGATAGTAGTTCATAAAAACATAATTTTTATTAAAAAAATTGAAATTACATATGTTATAAAACTATTTTGATAAAATTGATTTCATTTTTAGAATCACCATGTCTAAATTTTTTAAGGGTGTGTTTTTTGTAATTTTTTTAAATATTCAAATTTTAAGGTGAATAGTAAAAATATAATTTTTTCAAAATGAATTTTTTTTAAATGAAATAATTCATAATGTAATAATATCATAACATGTTATATAATTTGGGACTCAAAAATAAGATTATAAAGTAAAATAATCCATGAAATTCAAATTGAATCCCAATAAAATATTTTTCCATGCTCTAAAAGTCCAAAGAGTCCCTTTGAATAAACATTTTTCTCATTTTTCTCATTTCCTTTTGATTAAACTAATAAATTAGAATTATTATGTTTTTAATGTCCTTAAAACAATTTATTTTATTTAAATATATATTACAATGTAAAAAATATAATTGTTTAAATTTTTACCTTGGATATAATATTTTATTCAATATTTTATCCTAAATACCCACTCCCCAATTATAAAAACCCCACCATCTATATAAAAAACCTGTCATAACTAACATACCAAATAAAATTTTCAAAAAAAATACCCACTATAAATCATTTTATATTACTCAAGGATGTTTTTTAGAAACCAAATTCAATAATTCAAGGAATTTAGTGTCGTAAAAAGAAGAAACAATGAGAAGAGTGAAAGGTTTCATCAACTCTTTATATAATTTTCAAATTATCTCACTCTCTTTCCATATCCATATAAATCCCAAATATCAATGATTTATTTAATAGTATGTCAGCATTATAAAAATTATTATATAATTATATAATTATTTTATTTTGTAAATAATTATATTTCATACTTATCTTCCTCCACATTTGATAATGTGCCATCAATAATTAATTAACCGCCTATGTGGACATTTATAACAATATTATTATTACCGCCTTCATCGATGGATAATATAATCTATATATTATATATAAATATTTCATTATGTCACTATTTATTCATTATAAATATTGGATTCTATTTTATAAAAATCGTATTTAAAAGTGAATTGTTTTGATGTAAGGGCACAATCCCTCTGAAACCTAGATTTTTGAACATTCAGGAATGGAATTGGAATTTTGATCCTATGAATGTTCAAAACACTCATGCTCGGATCTGTATTCAAATATGTAGACTGAATTGGCTCAATTGGCATCCAAGGATATTATGGGACATTTCCTCAGCTGTTGAAAATCCCATTCGATTGGATCGTCATACAACTAATCTGAGGTTTGGTCATTTTGCCCGGATACTCATGGAAGTGGATATGTAAAGAACCCTTGTTGGTGAAATTGTTCTAACAACACGGGATGACTGTATGAAGTTGATGATTTTTTATGAAAGAAAGCTGAAATTCTGCTTTATGTTCATGCTTTTTGGACACCTTTCTTTTGAGTGCAAAAGGAACAAAGAATACGGTTTACGCAATGTGAAAGGACATGATGATGTTGAATTTAAAATGAGGAACGTCAAGGAAAAGATCCCCAATGGTACTGAGGGATAGAACGCGGCTGCTACCAAGGTGCTATATTGGCTTGTCCTATTTGGATATCTGGAGGGAGATACTTCTGGACAGCCTCTAGTTGAAAGGATGGCACCAGAGACGGAAGATTTCATTATGCCACAAATGGCTACTGCTTAGGAAGCCACTGGCTAAAGGGATGAGGTTATCTATGGTGAGGTAGTTTCTTATCTGGGGTACATTAACCTAGGTTTTGCAGATGAACCTGTGGTGGGATCACATCAGGGTTCAACCTATTGTGACCACGTGGTGGATGCACCGATGAAGAATGACTGCATTACGCCAAAAATGGATTCTGCTATGGAAGTCACTGGGTCAAGGGTCACGGTTCTTAATGGTGAGAAAGGTTCTCATTAGGGGCTATTAACCTAGTTTTTTGAAGATTAATTTGTGGTTATAGCTTCTACGGTTTCAATCGGCTAGTAAAAGGGTAATACATAGAAGGTCACCACTCATCCACTGGTGCAAGCTAAATCACCTGTGCTGATTCTTCTTGATGATGGAAGTGAAATCATAAATTGAAAGGCCTTGGCTGATACTGATCCAAGGGTAAATTCACAAAGACACTACCCTCCATGGCTACTCGAATAACAACACAAGTGAGCAGTGACCCTTCTCACATAAAATCACAGAACAAGTTTTCACCCTTAAATGATGTTTTCTGGTCAGATGACATTGAGGACCCTCAGCCACCTGACCCATCTGGTACTCCTAATACTGGGGTGGGCTCTCTCACTGATAAATTTCATGAACATTTGAACCTTATTCCTACAAGGGTTTTCCCCCTTGAATAGGCCCTCTCATCTTATGCTCAGAATATTAAGCATGTTGTGGATATCGCACAGAAAGCCTCTGAGGGGAAGGATTTTGTGGCCTCACCCATGATCTATAGGGTATAAAAAATCAAAGAGGGAAAGGAAATAAAGGTAGAGGGAAAAAAGGGAAGGGGAAATTGGAAATGGCAACAAAGGGTGGTCCCCAAACATGGGGAATGACCCATATACAATGAATATTTTTTATTGGAATTGTCAAGGGCTAGGAAATTCACAAATGGCCGAATCCCTTATACATTTTATAATTTCCCATAAGACCTTGCTTGTTGGTATTGCTAATACAATGATTTTTTTGGCAGATGGAAGGGATTCAATTTATGCTCCATTGGGTATCAGTGTGTGTCCAGTGATTTGCAAGAATATGAAAAGGATCATTTGTGGGTGCTACAAAATGAATCCATTCAAATGAAGTCTTGTGTGAATTGGTCTCAGAGTGTTATGATTTCATGTAGCATATATTTTTATGATATTTAGTCTCTTTTTAGTATGAATCCAACCTCTACATGAGGATAAGGGAGTAATGGGAGGAGATCAAAGAGGTTTCTGGGCAGATGGAACAGAAATGGATATCTCTTGGAGATTTTAATGTGGTACTGAAACATGAGGAAACAATTTGTGGTAATTTCAATAGTATTGTGGGCTTTGACTTCTCTATTTTCCTTTATCATTGTAATCTTGCTGAATTCCCACTTGGTGGAGATGAATACACCTTGTGTCGTTACACCTAGAATAGGAAATAAGAAAGTAAACTTCCTAGATGATTCATCCAAATGTATGATCAAGGACCTGCTCATGGAATTTCTTGATTTACATTAACTAAGCAATACTTTGACCACAATACATTTGTTTTGGAGATCGATACTCAATTGTCATGGTCAATACCCGTCCCCTTCTAGTTCAACAATGGGTGGGTTATGGAGCATGGATGCAGGGAACTTATGCTGGAAGCTTGGAAGCTTGAGCCCAGTGGAAGTCATCTTTAGAGGTTAGCTGAGAAGATAATGAATCTGAAGGCACTTCTCTATGACTGGAGTAGAAAATATTTTTCTAAACTCAAATGTAACATCAATGAATTTTAGGTGGAGCTCTCTCACATTCATATTCAAAACCAGGAGTAGTGTGCTCAATCTCAAGAGGATATTCTGGCTCATAACAAGTTGGATGACTTAATAATGATTCGGGAAAGGTTAGAAAGAAATCAATTGAATGTCAAATGTTTAAAAGAAGAATACACGAACGAAAAATTTTTCAATAGACTGCATAATGAGAAAAGAGCCCAAGCTAGGGATAAGGCAATTAGTATCAATGGTCATCTATATACTTCTGATAGTGAGATTTATGTGGCAGTTGTGGACCACATTAAAGGATTGTATTATAATGATGGGAATTTCAACATTCACAAAAATGGTTAGGAATATTATCCCAGGCATTGGAGAGAATGATAATAAATACCTAGTTACACCCCCCCCCCTCATAAAGAGAAAATTAGAGCATCTCTTCTCTTTCTCAATGTAGACAGCACTCCTAGCCCCGATGGATTCACTAACATGTTCTTTATATACTACTTGGATGTTTTATAGGATGATATTACCCAAGCTATAAATGAATTCTTTACTAAATTTTACCTGCTATATGGGATGAACTCATGCTTCTTTCTCTATTGCCCAAGAAGAGTATTGCCCTTGATATCAAGGACTTTTGGATAATTTCTCTTCGAAACACTATCCCTAAGCTCATAGGCAAGATACTCATGAATAGAATGGGCCGCATGGTGGGTGATATGATTACTACCAACCAATTTGGCTTAGTTCCTAGGAAACATATCTAGGACTATCTTTTCACTGCTTCAGAGAGCATTAATCTTATGAGAAAAAATTCAAAGGTAGGAAATTTTGCTATGAATATTGAAATCTCAAATTCAATCGACATATTAAAATGGAGTTTCCTCATGGATTCCCTCAAAAGGTTTTTCTTTTCCTATAATTTCATCAAACTGATTAATACTATTCTCTGCTCATTAAGGATGTCCATTCTTATTAATGGCACACCCAATGGAATTTTTCCCTGCACCGGGGGTGTACGATAAGGTGACCCACTCTCTCACCTTCTCTTTTCTACTGTTGAAGACTATCTCAGCTGATGCATCAATGACCTTGCTCAAATTTTCTTTTACAAGAAATTCAAGGCATGGAGGAATGACTTTTCTTCATCTCATTTTTTATATGCTTATGACATTATATTGCTTGGTCAAGAATCAAGGAGAACCATATCTTCCATTAAGGCCCTCTTTGAATATTATGAAGAGTTGGCTGGTAAAGAAATCACCTGGGACAAATCTTTCATTGTTTTTGGTAATGGAGTAATGATTGGTAATCAGAACGGGATAATTAAACATCTTGTTTCCAAAAAGGGGACTTTACACTTCGATTATCTAGGGGTTCCCTTATTCTAGGGAAGGGTGAGGAGGCATCATATGGAAGTAATATACTCTTTAATTGTGAACCAAATTTCTAACTAGAAAGGGAATGTTATGTCCATGTCTAGGAGGGTTTTCCTTGTCAACTCAATGATCACATCTATGTTTGTTTACTCCTTTTCTCTTTATCAATGGCCTAGGGGTCAGTTCATGAGAGGAAAATTGTCACTGTTTCCTGGAAATAGTGTATCAAACTGGTTGAATTGGGAGGCCTTGGAGTCAAGGACCTCTGAACATTCAGTGATTGTCTTATTGAGAAGTTCTCATGGGGTGTGATCTCTACGGATGGGTCTAGTGACTTTTTATCAAACAGATTTAGAGGAAGGCTGCTTAATTGATATAAGTACTATATTGCATCATATATTTGGGCATCTCTCAAGCAATCTTTCATGAAAATCAGTCATGACACTAAGTGGATTATTTGGAGGTACACTCATCTCAATTTTTAGAGTACAACATGGCTCGAGAGGCCTCTGCAAGAAAGCATGGAAGTTCCCCCTGGTGCAGGTCATTTTTACATAAGTTATTTTCATTCATACACGCAATGTTCTGGAAGCATTGTCCCATAGCCGGTGGAGCTGTAAGTTCCAAGTTACACTTTAATGGACCACAACATGGTAATATGGAGGCATAACCGTGATGGTTAGTTCAAGAGAATATATTTTTATCAGATGATTTGTGGAAGGTTTTTTCATGCACCTGCTTGGCTCTTACAATTTCAGACTAATTTTACCCAGCCTTCTAGATTTCTATTAATTGGGAGATTATAGTGAAATCATGTGCTTACTCATAACAAACTCAAACGAGATGGTTTCCAATTTGCATCGTCCTATTACCTATGCATGGATGCCAAGGAGAATGGTCCGCATCTTTCTATGGAATGCACCTATGTTAGGAGGCTGTAGGATTATGTTGGAAGCCTTTTTGGGCTAGTAATTGATGAAAATCTGTTGATCCATGATTTTCTAATATGGATGTCCAAGATTCATTGTAGTACACATATTGGGAATCTATTGTATGTGGCCATTGTCGCTCTAATAATGGCCACATATGATACTCGCAATACTCTACTCTTTGAAGGAAAGATTGTCCCTATTCAATGCGGCATAGCGGTGATCCATTTAGAGGTTCATGCTAATTCACGGATTGTAACAGGTACAATGCAATTTGTTTTTCTTATTTGCAGATTTTTAGACTACTTTGATTTTTTGGACAGCCTCGAAAGCCTCGAGTTCTTAAGTACATTTTATGGATACCTCCGATCATCCCATGGATCAAGGACAACATGGATGGTGCCGCTTCTAGTGCTCTAAGACTATCAGGATGTGGTGGCATCTATCAAACATAATGTGGCTTTGTAAATGGGTGCTTCTATCACTTTAATGATATTGGGGTTGCCTAGGAGGCTGAATTATGGGCGATAATTAATGTTGTTAGAAATGTTGTCCGATATAGTTGGAACATGTTATGGATTTAATCGGACTCCCTGCTTTTGGTTCATGCCTTGGAATCAAGAACGCGAAATTTCCCAGGGATAGTGTTACCCCACTGGGTTGAATGTCTCTGAAAGGTAAATAATTTGCAAGTGGTGGTATCATATACTTATAGGGATGCGAATCAGTTGGCAGGTGCTTTTTCCAAGTAGGATATTTTGGATATGGATGTGATGTTGTCCTTTACGACCCCCTAGTATTATGGTTCAATGGGGGAGGCCGAAATGTTGGGTGTCATGCACTCTCAGTTTTGTAATAATCCCATGTGTCTCTGATTCATTGGTATTTTTATTTAATAAATCTATTAGGACCGATTTCTACCGGGTCCTGGGCTTTTGGATTAATGATATTTAATATAAGGGTAATCTCAAACACAATTACTTCTTTTTGGATTATAACCTTTTTCACATTATTCTTAGTATGGATATTCCTATAATGTAATTTAAATTTTCATTAACTATTATTTAACTTAACTTTATGCTTATATACATGTTTCAATGTTGTCTAAATGATTTCTATGATAATTATAAATATTTTTCAAAGATTTTTTATTTTCTATAACACCGCATTCACACCTTGTGATTTGTTTCTTCTGAACTCAAGAATAATGAATTTTAATGAAATAATATCATTTACCTTATTGATTTTTGAATCCTAGTTGTTATTTATGAAAATATTATTTATAAACCCTTGATGAAACTCATTAATTTCTATATATTTGTTTTATTACAATGATTGTTATAAGTTTTATTTCCACATGGAATGCATGGAAATGACCATTTTATGACATGATGGGGGGTAAATAATTATATATCCTTCAAATACATTGGCTAATGTGATATATCTCAGGATATTATGTATAATATTCATTATCATGATGCTATATTTGTTCAAAATTGTGATTTTATAATTTACAAAAATATGTTATTTGTGAACTAGATACTAGATTTTTTCATAACTACGTGTGGTTTTTGAACACCATGTTATGATGTTTCATTATTATTAACATGTCACATTACATGCCATTATCAAATTTTTTCCTCATGATTTAAGATATTATATTGATGATTATTCTCACCCCAATACCATTAATTTATATCCCTTATTCCTCCCTGGTTATTCCCCCATTACCATGATTTTACCGAACCCCTTTCTTTAATGTATATCATCAGGTGAATACATGTACATTTGAGGAAATAATATCTTTAGGATCGATATTAGTAAGAAATGAAATAATGTTAATCTTTTTTTATGAATAAGTAATGTTTGATTATAATTTTCAGAAGATACTAGACCTCTCAATCCTATATTTTTTTAATATTATGTTATTTATCTCAAAAAGGTTGTAATGTCCATATAATAAAGATTTGGGTCACTATAGTTTTTATGAAATCATGATTTAGTTAATTTGACCATGAGGACTAGAAAGTGTACCTAAAAATCCTAGCAATAAATTAGAGTTTTAAGGGAAAATTCTTAAATTTTTTATAAAGTATACTAATGTTTTTTATGAGTAATAAAATATTTTTCTAGATGATACAAGTGGATGTGTCTATTCCATATATGTATTAGGGGGTAATAAAAATAAAAATAGAAGATTGGATATTAACTCGACCATCACCTGGTGTAAAAAAATATACCTTGCTGCACAACTTCTTTGACACTCTCAGAGGGAATATGTTTTAGTTAATCTCAATATATATAAAAATTATTATGATTGATATATAACTAATGAAATTATTTCATTTAAATTTGTAAAAGGATTAAAGTACATTATTATAGATGTATCATTTAAAAAGGGCTAAATATTGGGTTCCCATAAGATATTAATTTTGAATTAATTTGTGAATAATAATAAATTTTTTATTAATGATTAATTGAATTATATTTTATTCAATCTTTTTCTATTTTAAAAAATTGTTTCAAATTAGATAAACCATACCAAAAAATCATGTGAGGGAAAATGTAACAATTTTTTAAATGGAATTCCCAATTCAATTGGAGGTGGAGTTTAAAACATAATAATGATTCTAACCCATCTTTCTCAGGCTACGAACAATAACTTGAAGCTTGTGAAGATTATAACTTAAATTAAACGAAGTGTGTAGTTATTTATTCTTTTATAAAATAAATATAACATATATTTACTGGATCATTCAATCTAATTTTTTTGGAATAGTTTTTTAACTAAATGGAAAAGATCTTTTCTGGGCCCCACTTTTATAAGAAGCAGAATCTTACGCTAGCACTGTGTCATTTAGATAGAGAGGTTGATCAATGGTGGGAATTGATATAGTATAAAAAGATGAAAGATGAAATGGAGGAAACAGAGTGGTAATACGTTAATAATATGATTCTTATGAATTTATTCCTTTGAACTCTTCATAGATATATTGTAATTTTATTATTATAACACGACATAAAGGAGAATGAATTTTCATGAATAAAATGGGAAATTTCACATTTCTTGCAATATATAACTCATGTTTTGTTATCAATAATGATAGATAAATTGATATATTATTCAGTGGTATAAAATCACACCTCATAAAGGCAGTATATATATTATATATTTGGAATTACGAATAAGTAATTCGATGGGATCAAAAAGTAGAGATGGAATTTAGAGAATAGTCCAACATACATATAGATAAAAAGAGAATAATGAAATTTCAATCGAGAAAATAAAATAAAAAAGAAATTAATAAGTTTAACCACTCACATTTAAATGATGTGGGATGATAAATCATGGTAATTACCACAAATGGAAAAATAAATTCTTCAAGTGTTGGAGAGATGTCCACTAAGAACATGAATGTTGAAGAGACATAAAGTATCTGATCAAATTGATATAAGAAATAATGTATCCTTCTAATGAACCACACATGTATCAATACTTCATATATAAGGATCACATGAACAATAGATTTTGGTTCACTAAACTTTGTCCCTTCAAGATTAATCATCATCAGTAAACACCAATGATTAAGGTGGAAGGTAAAGATAATATCATCACCATTATTGACGAAGAATATGAAAATAATGTTGTATAAGGTCCAATTCCTTTTCAAAAATAAATGGAAAAAGTTTTATTTGATTATGGTTTTACACATTCCTTTGTATCATTCATGTTTTCTAGAACCATTGAACCACATACTCAATACCTTAAAGCACATATATCTATACATATACCTAGTCGTGTGATCTTTTCAACCCATGCATTGAATTCTTATGTTAGCATCTATGGGAATATTTTTACAAAAAATATCATAATCCACCCCTATTTTTAATCTGATTATATACATGGAATGGATTGGATCTCATTATATATAGCTCAAATAAACTATTTAGAAAAATAAACATCTTTCTTTATTTATAAAAA
This sequence comes from Viscum album, assembly GCA_963277665.1. Lineage (NCBI taxonomy): Eukaryota > Viridiplantae > Streptophyta > Magnoliopsida > Santalales > Viscaceae > Viscum > Viscum album. The sequence continues at coordinate 1,336,052,042 of OY728163.1, read as the reverse complement.
TATTATACTAAAATAAAAATACATGGATGATCATGAATTTTTTTTAGAAATACATTAATGGTGTGGGAATTGATACCCAGTATATAATCATATCTTCCCTACCATTTCCCAAACCGTAATCCACTAAAACGGTAATTTAAGATTGTTGGTGATGTAGACTCAAGTGTGCCTCCCCATAAGGAAAAGGATACTGACAAAAGGTGGGTCTCTAAAGGTGGTTTTGTTGGGATATTGTACCCTCTAGATCGGTACTAAATATAGTGAAATAATAATTAAATTCAAGGTAGGGGAAAATAAATCAAGAATAATCAATAACCCGTGTCATATACAAATTATAATGTCTTGATATTGTAGAAATGGTAAACATGCATACATATAAACCAGAAGACATACGAGACATGTATAAAAATGAATATAACCTAAAATCAATTAGGGTCATGAGGACTATCTCATCCATTTGATGTTGTACTCCAAACTTCAACAAAATATCATATATCTATTGAAACAAGAATAGAAAATGAAATAGTTTAATGCATATCAATAACAAGAATACAAAATGAAATAGTATTTAGTTAAATCAAATGTCAGGTAGCAATGTAAGTAATCAATAATATAGTATATCAAGTTCCTTGTGGGAAACCCATTAATTTCTACTTTTTTCAGTCTAAGATGAGATGTTCTAAAATTTTTATATTTATATAAAATTAATTACAACTCATTATATAGAAACAAGAAATAAATTTACAATAATAATCATATGGTGTTTCAAATTTAATAAGGGAATTAACCAAATACATATGAAACAAGGGGTGTAGAGCATCATGTATCACAATTTGGAATTCCATGTCACGTAATCTAAATAATGATAAGGAACGCCATTTCCAATAATGATGAAAACTATTTACAATAAGTTCAATGAATAATAATATGTAATTACATGTTCAATATTCTTAATTAATGATAAGGAACTCCTTGTACAATAATTTTAAAAAATTGATGAGAAGTTCCATGTCCAACACCACTTAACCATTCAAAATTCCTAAAATTCAACATGCCTTATGAGGCCATCCAATGAATTACATATAAAAACTTAAGTATCACTCTAGGAACATAATAATACACATGAAATTATCATTTTACAATTTAACATGTTATATGGGAAACCAACATTCCAATTTACAATCATCAATATTTAAATCATTTTTCAATTCACTTACTAGTGATTAAAAGGGACATACAAGTATACATGCCATATTCCAATTCACTTATTTAATGTTAATCACTCAAATCGAGTGGAAAGTCAACCCAACTCAATGGGTGTTCAATTTGATTAATTAATTTTACATATCATTTAATTAATAAAATAATCAAAGGATGGTATTCAATCATCTAATATTTCATGTATAACAAAATACCACTCCAAATCACATGGAGCAATCTGATCACACCCAAGGGTGATTTTTTACATAAACTAGGAATAATCGTATTATTTAACAAAAGGAAATTAAGTATCCATGACTTATTTTAATCTCGTTAATTCATTTTTAATAATTTAATCAATTTCACTTTTAGGAACTATATTAAACACAACCAAATGGTATTTGGGTAAACACATACAATGGAAAATTATGAGAATTTGTATAATACCCCCAACAAGGTGATCCAAGTCGAGGTTAAAACCCTCCAAAAATGTTAATGGATATATTGGACTTCGTTATTTTGGTTTAAAAAATTAATTTAATTTATTTCACATTTTAGTACAAGTTCATGGAAATCACGACATGAAGCTAGATAAAAATAATTTATAAACAATGACATTTTAATTCAAAGGTAACTAGACTTCCAACCACGTACCAATGTATAATTACTAATCCATTACTAGCCATTGATTTGAGTCAAAACTAGACAAAATGAAGAACCAAGTAAAATATTTAGAAATTGTTTATATTAGGTCACACTACGATAAAAATACAAGGATAAATAAATCAAATAATGAAAGTAAAATGATTTAAAGGCCCACCATTACAATTCCTACTAACCCAATGATGTTTGATACAGAAAACAAAAGGTGGGATAATCATACCATAGATACAATGTGGGATAACACATGCATGGAGGACCTCATAGGTGAAATGAGGAAAAATTGGTAAAACTCCATTTAAGGTCGGAGGAGGAAAATAGTGAACTTTACACCTTTTAAGAGGTACATGGTTAGGCCACACGGTTAGTAAAACCATGCACCATGTATATTATTCCACTATGAAATTCACCTCCAAGTGTCATGGTTTCCTCTCATGGTGTGAAAACCATTCTCCAACTATATAGAGCTACTGCCCCCAACCACACTTACCCGACATGATTTCAATGAATGGTTAATAAAAATTTTCACTAATTGTGATTGTCTCTTAGTACATCAAAACCATTTTCAATGGATGTATTTTCCACCTCACTGTTTTAACCGAACCTTGTCAATAATCAAAAAAGAATGCACGATTGTACTGCACTATTTTTATTAACTGTGCTCCAACAATGCCCTTAGGTTGTATTTTAAAAAATATCAATTTTCGGTATCGAAACCCCGGGACACTCTCAAAAACACAAATATTCACTTTGGTAATCATTACACATCTAAAATAATAACTTTGAGTCTTCCTACTCTTGGGATTATATTCCAAATTTTGGTTTAAAATTTCGATAATCCAATAAATGAAAAACTAAAATTCCATTAGAATTTTGAACCAGTATGAAACCCAAAAACGTACAACCTATCCACCTTATAAATTATTATATTCAATAATCCCTATTTGACTATGAAAACATCACTCTACTTTCTTGGTACATGAGTTCCTATTCAAATGGTTGTGTTTCATTTTTAAATTCGCAATACACCTCCAAAATTCATTTTAATAGTGTGGACCTTAATCTATATAAACTCATGAAAAAACTCATAAATACCAGTTCAAATATACAAAGATTCTAAACCAAGCCCATATATCCTAATACATGATCACATCATCATCTATTTCATCATATGTCTTATGGTGTACCCCACCATAAGTTCTACTGTAAATCAGACAATTTTGATTCATAGTACTCTAAACATCAGGATTTATTTTTAAATAATTCCCTTAGTGGCTATAATAAATCCTTGAATGATTCAACTCATTTATTCCATTTCAAAAAAGCATCCCTTGATCCTCTATTTATCTAAATATTCAAATCCCAATTGCGTATGCAAGCCTAATCCGACTGACTCTTCCTTGAAATTCGTCTCTCAAGTTTAAAATGATCATGTCACATCCCAAGAAAAAACTGATGAGGTTATCACCATATTTATAAAACCAATGAGGAAACTCAAGTTGAACCACTTATGGATAACTGCCTTTGAACATTCTAGGCTTCCATGACTGACTATCCTTGACATCTGATTCTAAAGGCCTTTTTACAAAGGGGTACTAATATCAATCTGTGGATTCTCAATAAATTGCAAAAATAACTTCTAGTGATATATCCTAGTCAAAACATATTGCTTTTATCTCTTATCTATATTCTAAAAAATTTATTCACCAATATATACTCAATCTAAAAACATTGGATTGTTCCAACTGACTCGGACATGTTGAATTCACTTGGACTCTACCCATGTATGTATTCGAAATAAATTTACCAAGAAAATAAATCCTTATATTTTTATACCTTAACCAATGAAAAAAGAGAGCCAGAAATACTATCACAAAACTAGTCTCAAGTTCCTTCATCCCTTCTATCATGAGGGTTTCCCACCCGTGACTAATGTCCCACTCTCAAACATAAGAGCATCCTTATCATCGTATCAATGAAACAAAAATTCCTATTTCTATAGACCATGAATTTTGTATTATTAAATATTACATTTGGCATGGATAAAAACCTTCTTAAACCTGAGTACTAATGAAAATGAAACCCATCACTTGTTCCCTATTCTCGAGAATGGTTACTAAGGAATTCATTGAGATTCATATTAAGACTTAGATCCCAATTTCAAATGGATAGTGTTAAACTCCTTGATATATCTAGATTATCTTTAAAACTCTACTTGAGTATGAATCTCATGGAATCATTTCATCAACTATAAAATGATAGCTATGTATCTCAATGAATGGGAAACACTCTCTCAGCATATTCAAGATGATGTCAAGATTTTGGGTATGATCATATCTATCTAGGAATACACTATGATTCCATTTAGAGGTTTCTATCTCTCTCCTCGATACACACACACATAAAATGAGGAAAGACTTGCCTTTATCCAACCCCCAATAATATGTCTCCCAAAAATGCATGTCATGGTCCACCCATGATGAATTGTCTCATGAAACCCGGTTTGTTTCCATTTTAGCCATTACCAAAGGGAACTTGTTTTTTATTTACCAAAATTTATGGGTTATTATTATTTAAAGAATTAGAATTTAATTCATAAAACCAACACACAAACCCATCCTCTCATCGACCTTTTATATCAAACAGTTTCCACTTATAAATGGCTTGAACTAATCTTTTCATACATAAAAGGAGTACATATTGTACTATCCATTTCCAGATCTTAATCACATCCCCATAATTCTTCAATAAATGATTCCAAGAAAAATGTGTTACCTAATATGTTAGTCTATCAATACAATAATTTCCCATGGAAATCCTTAAAAATGATCACCTTTCTGATAACATTATTAATCAAAGGATCACTCCCCACACAACATCATTTTAAAAATTAAATAATTAATAGTGAAGCTATAGTGAATAGGTATAGGATCCAAAATATTCCTTACGAATAAATCTAGTCTCAAAAACAATGCACCTTATGTGACTCAAAAAAATCACAGGCAACCCCATACCAATTCCATAAAACTCATCAAATATCCAGGCAACTGTCTCGAAATGAATGTAAAAAAAGTATTACTACCTAAAAAGGAAAATAAAAACTAAGGAAACATCTATCATAGATCATCTACTTTCAAGACAATGCAGTTCACCCACCAGGGTCCTTATTAAAACCAAGGGCCTCTATGTCGCTCTGCTAGACCTATTGACTAAGTCTGAAAATAGGGAGACTAGGTCCATCAACCTTGATTTATGGTCACTTGAATGAGAACCATACACCACACCCAAGATTTTATTAACTGGCATCTAACGTACATGTAAATTCATTCTAAATCACTATAATTAAAATTATTTAAAAATTTCATTGATCCAAAAGTGTCCAAGTTTGTCAACATAGGTATTAAAACATCACATGCAAATTACCAACTGTTTAGGCCCTGATCCTATCTGAGCATCCTCGTAGAGGAGTGCTCCTTGGGAGGTCACTACATTAGTAAAAAAACGTTTAAAATGTGACAATCACTAGGTATCCACATATGGTAATTCCCACTCAGGTTTTGAATTACCAGACAAACATCCACTAACTCTAGGGTGTTTTTCCATCAACAAGTATTCCTAAACAAATTTAATAGTCATATGGGAATCACTTATCATGCTTACAAACTGAAGTCAGATGTCTATTGATATTGCATTTACAAGGGCCATACCACAATGAACTAACCCCTCACTTATCCTAAGGCATACATTTTTAAACTATAATCATTACTAAAAGGTCACTAGACTCAACTGAATACCTCTGGTCTCAAGAAATGGTATATTATAATCCAACTGAGACCAATGGTAAATGATCACATTCTTATAAAAAGCATATCTCATGGAAACATTAGAACTAACACCTACACGAGGTTTCTTAATTAGCATAACCAATAAAAGGATTTTATTTAATCAATTACATAAAAATAAAATGTATTATAAAAATTAAAGAGTTTTAAATAGATGAAATTTTTAGTAACAATTAGAAAAGGTCATTTCCCATATGTTCTTGGTACTCTATTTAGCTAATTCCTCATAAAATTCTTCGATGTAATCTCATAATTTACTTTTTATGGAATTATTTATACATAAATTATTAAATATTGAGTATTTAAATATAATATCAATTCGAAGCTATAGAGGAAAACGCTCTTTAGATTGTAATTGACAATTTAATTAACAAACACCTCATATCAGTATAGATCAAAAAGAAAAAATACCTTTTATTAATTAAAGGGTGATCAGTCAAGTATGATGCCACCAAACATTTATATGATGCACTGTATAAGTGGATGATGAATCTTTAAAACACCACCCCTATTTATCATGACATACCCAAAATAGATTAAGTGCCACGATATATAATAATAAAAGTGACATGTGAGTGACCTGTAATGTTAATACCAAGTTCAGTTACATGGGAATCCATTCCCAATTTATAATGGAAAAACTCTATAAATTACAATTGGAATCCCATTTTAGTGCAACCCAATAACATTCAATTCTTCATAATTTTTAAAACACCCTCAAAATTGTTATCTATTTGGCATACAGTTCATAAAATCAACTATAAGGGTTATGTTAAAAAATAAGGATTCAGTAATATAGGTTTTCATTTCCATTTTATTAAGATATAATCCATTATAGGTTGCAATTAACACTCTATTTAATAGAAATTCTTATTAAATAACCTAAATTAGTAAAAACAACTCAAATTGTTGAAATTTTAGGATTTCATAGAAGTTAATTCATTCTCTAATTCAAAACTATTTCATTTCATTAATGCATTTTCAGATGATTAAATATAATTACACCATAAATATATATGGGAAACCACAATTAAGGTTGATATTGACATCTTATTTAACTAACCATATATCATAACTATAATAAAGAGAGATATTTCATTAGTACTAAATATAGGTGGACTTGGAAATAATCACAAAATCAACTGATATAAATAAGTATGGTAAATAATAAACCAACATGGATTATTAATAAGAATGTTCCATAACCACACAAGAATGGTATACAGATAAACATGATAAACAATAACCCGTCATGGAATATAGATTAGCATGGAAAATATTCACATAGGGACGGTATACAGATAGGTATTCTGATGACATTTAAATATTATATGCCTAAAATGATGCATTAACACACCTCATCTCCTTTCATAAAAGGCAAAGAGTTAAATCTCATAATTTAGTAGTTAGTAAAAATTCATTATTCAATAATGGTGAAATAATAATAAAATATTATAATCTAACCATGTGTATATTATTCCCATCCCTATGAACTTAATCTTTCTCCCATGCGTAGGTCATCTAGACCCAAAAACATTCTATTTACCAATGTCCAAAATATTGCGAGTCTCTTGTATATAATCCCAAAATCAAAAGATGGGAAAAAAGAACCTCTAATGCCACTTTGTCTCATCCAAACTAGGGATCCACTAAAATGGTACCTTGAGTTGTTTAGTGATATGGCCTACTGTTTGCCTCCCCATATGCCAGAGGCTGCTGTCTAACAACAAGGGTATAAATGTGGTATAGTGAGGTGACTATAACATCTAGATTAGTATTAAGTATATTGAATGTATAATTAAATGAAATGAATCCAAAGATAAATCATACATAATAAATAATAAATGTGAAAATCCAAGGATAAGGTTATGGTATTGTAAAAATGGGAAGCCAACATACATAGAAACAATAATACATACAATATATGTATACAAAAGACAAAAAGCTAAAATCAAATAGATAATGGGAACTAGCTCAGTCCTATGCTCATGTACTTCATTCATGTATAGAAGATCGTAAATCCATAGCCATGTGGTATCCCTGATCTATACTTGCAAACAAGTAATTCTACTGAGTACCAATCAGAAGCATGAACAGGGTGCGAGTAAAACCTAATATGGAACCACCAATTATAACTAATGAATATCCAATCTATGAATACAAAATAAAATAGTTTTCATATATACCATGTGTATTAAAACAGTGTAATTAAAGAATAACACATCGACTCGGGTTCCCCATGGGACCCAGGATCAATTCTATCATCTTCAGCCTAAGCTAAGATGTTCTGATCTATTTACATTTTTATAAAAAGACTTATAACTCATGGTACATAACCAAGGAATCCATGCACTAGGATAATAATATGGGGATTCACATTTAATAAGGGTTTCAACCCATGAATTTTAAATAAGGGTTTTGGAAGATCATGACCAATAATGTAATATCCTATTTTTTAAAAGATAATAAAACCCACTTAATCAAAAATTATAAATATTTTATGTGAAAAAAAATAATTTATCAAATAAAATCACTTAATAAATTTATTAAGGTATTTAAGTTAGTGTAAAATTCCAGTTAAAACATTAGAATATTTAATCAAATATTTTCAGAACCAGATTTTGAGAAAGTGTGACCTTCTGACACCCATAAATCCTTGGAGAAGACATAATAAAAACAGTAATTATATCAAATTAATTTAATTTTATTTGTCCAAAATAATATATTATGTTTAAATAGTGAATCATATATGAAATATGATACCACCGTTTTGTTTAAGATTCATTGTTTACACTAGGTCAGGCATAACATTTGTGAGTAACACAAGTTTGTTCAGGTCTCTCAAGAGAATAAATTATTTATTATATTTATTATATTATTTTTCAAAAATAAATTAATATCTCTATGATGGTACGTCATATGAGAAGTCTGAGAGCACATTTGGGTTTGAAACATGGGGTTTACTCTATAAGGGGTAAAACTTTTATGTGCATCAGGTGTCCGAAAACATCGCATGTGATAAACCCCATTTCATATTTAATTATTTGTTTATTTTTCTGATTTTTATATACTAAATAATTAACATCCTCCAAAAGGTGAATCAAATGGTAAAAATGATACATTTATTTGGCCCATAAAATGAGGTTTACCCTAGAATGGGTATAAAATTTATACAGAATCATCTTTTGGTCATGTCGTTCAATAAATTTAATTTTTTCAATTTATTTATTTTATTATATTACGTTGAATAAAATAAATATTTTTTTGGTGTATACTTCTTCTTCAATTATTTTCCTCCATTTGGGATTCCAATATCATTTGAAACGTTCATTTTAGTTCATTTTGAACAAAATTAAAAATATTTAACAGCTTATTAAGTTGAAATCAATAACCTCATATTAATTTCTAGGTTGATTAGTGGTTAAAATCTGTTATTTAATTTACTCTAACATTGAACATGTGGTTTAGGGTTCCAAATAGACAAAATATTTGGATTTCATCGGTGTTTTATCTCATTGAGTTCGAGTAACCACAAAACCTTCTTAGCTATAATCAATTAACTCTCCTCTTTCCACCATCATGGGTCTACATGTCCATTTCGGTTCTAAGAATTAGACAACTTATATCCAGGTTATATGTTTTTATTAAATTTATTTTATTAATTTTCTTCCAATATTCTTCCTAAATTACTAAAAAATAATTTAAATTAAATAATGTTTCCGAAAAAATTATCAAATATAGTTCCTAAAAAGATTTATCAAAGGATAGTTTTTTATGTAAATTATCAGTATATATATATACATAAATAATATGAATGTTTTTGGGTAATTTAATAAAAAATTTAATATTTCATATTATCACGAAATTATTATTAAATCAACTATCATTGGATAATTGAGTGAAATTTATCAAAGGATAATATTATCAAAAATTATCAAAAGATATATATATATATATATATACATATATACACATACACACACACACACAAATATATATCACTCTGAAGGTTTTGGGGTAATTTATTAAAATTATCAAAAGTTAATTATAAAGGATAATTTATATTAAATTATAGAAGGATATTTATAAAGGATATTTTAGGTTAAATTAATCAAATTTATTTATAAAAAATTTAATTAGTAATAATATAATCGAAAGATAATTATAAGGGATAATTTATAATAAATTATTGAATGATTATTATAGAGGATAATTTTGGACAAAATTAACAAATATAATAATAAAAAGAATAATTTGTGATAAATTATCAAATATAATTTTAAAAATTATAATTAAAAAAATTATCATCACATAATTATAAAGGATAATTTATAATAAATTATTGAAAGATAATAATGAAGTTTAATTTAGGATAAAACTATAAAATTTATTTATAAAAATGAGAAGTTTTATTTAAATTAACAAAATATAATATTAAATGATAATATATAATAAATTATTGAAAGATAATTATAAAGGATAATTTAAATAAAAATTATCAAATATAATTATAAAAGGATAACTTTTTGGATTATAAAAATTTATTTATAATGGATAATTTATAATAATTTATAAAAAGATATTTATTCTTGAGGAGAATATAGAGAGGGAATGTGTTGATCTAAACGATAATGTGGAAATTATTTAGGAGAGAGATATTATCATCACATGAGATATTTTAAATAGACTTGAAATTAAATAGTTATTTTTTGTTTTAGGGACATTTGAAAATCCTTGAGCATTAATGTGTTATGTTTTTTTGGTAATAATGCTATGAAGAGGGATATGGACCAGTTTATTATCATCTTTCTATAATGACGAGTTTTACAATAGGAAGTTCCATACCTTTTTGGGCTTGTTTACACATTTTTTTTAAAATATGATTATGCGTAGTCATAACTTGATGACTGTTCTAGAGAATGATCACATGTGGGTGTGTGGGTGTCTCCCTAGAAACATTATGTTACACTTGATTCCATGATTACATTGCATCTTATTATTCGTGATTGATGTTGATCACATGTATTATATGTGCTACCTTACTTATGATGATATGTTATGCATGCTCGTGTATCCTACCATGATATGTATGTAACGTACATGCTCAACTGACCACTAAACATGTAGCTAGACCGATCACCACATGGACTCAAACATTCCTTCACATACACCAGAGGCAACCGACTAGTTGCGATGGTCTAATAGTGGAATGGTGGGGAGACTATACCCTAGAGATCATAGTGATGCAGTGGTATAGTCTTAATGAAATCTACAAAAATTAATAGAATCTTATATCTAAGAGTAAAAATGGACTAAGAATAATATAATAACTATGTAAATGTATCAAACACCAATATAAAACAATGCATGTATGTTAGATGATTCTATAGGTTCAAGATGCAGGAAAATACAATAGTCAAGTACAATACAATAAAATATTAAATCCCCAAAAAATAGTTATCTCTATGATAACCCCTAGTACTATGTTGGTCCTACACTCTTAACTCACAGTTGTAATTGAAAGTAAATCACGCATTGGAAGAAGACTATTTCCCTTTATCATTACCTATAGATAGAAATTGTATTAGGGTACCAATGGTTCCTACGTAGGGTGTGAGATATAATCTCAGTAGACCATAACTAATGGTGTATAGACCATTCCATTTCATGCAATGTAAATAAGTTGTGTTCAATGTTAAGTAATTGAAAGACAAGAATAAATAAATAAATACATTGGACTAGGTTCAACTTGGATACCCATCTAATTACCTACTATGACCAAATTTTACATTTCTAAACTAGGATCACCTACATTGGTAAAGTGAGTGTAATAATGAGTAAGGAGATGATCTCTCCCCAAGCTTGTGATTTCCCTTGAAGGACACATCCCTAAAATTCCAATATTAACATATCCAATCCATTTTATTTAAAAACATTAACATTCTCTTTAATTCAATTCAAAAATCATTATAAAACATTCATTCATTTTTTATGAACATAATGAGATTCCATGTGCCCATCCATGGAAATGAGAATGGGCATTCCATGCATAGCTCAAGGGTCTTAGAAAACAACCAATGCCAATTACTCTATCCATGGTGACCCAAGAATGAAGTCTCATTTGTCACTCAAAACATCACATCAAAAATCAAGTACTAACGTTAGAGTCCATACCTGGTATCTTGCATAGGGGCATAAGTCTCACATTAGGATCATTACAACCATAATGATTTTGAGGCCATCTATGGAGTCTCGAATATGGAACCGATGTCAGTCATATAAAGGTAAAAGTAGATAAAACTAGAAGATCCCAACTCATGAATTGATGTTTTCATCCATGGAATATTTTAAAAAAACATTTACAGTTCTATCAAAAGGAACGAGTGTCAGTCCAAGGGGTCCTTAAGTGACAACCCCTTTATTTCACCATCAGATCTAAAGAAAAAGTATAAAACAATACATTATTATCAAACAAGGTCAAAATAATGGTCAATACATTTAATTAATGATACTTTATCATAGTATACATGTTTTTAAAGTAATTTTACAGGGTAAATCCATTTAATCAAAAAGTAATAAGGTTCATAACCCCAACCCATTATCCAATTCAATTATAACATGTTTTATTATGGTCTCCATGATATATAATTAGTCAAACTTTTTATGTAATGTGGTCAAGGGGGCCTCACACTTGGGTTTTCACCCAAACCAAAATAAAATGGAGAATAAATATACTTAATGAGAAGAAAATCTCTTAAGGGTGATCCATAAGCCAAATCAAGATGGGAAACTAATCCTTAAAGGTGAATCAAAAATATTTGCGTGACATCAGTCATGGAAATCAACCCAATAGGTTGATTCACTACACCCATGGGTTTCCATTGACATTAAAAATCTATATATTTAATTTAATTAACATTTCAAAATAGACCACAATAGATTGGTATGTAGCACAATGACACTATTTACATAATTCAATGAAATGATGGGAAAATACCTAAACCACCTACCTTATACCAAGTAAAACTCACACGTACAATACAAAGCTTTGATTCAGTTTGGTTTGGAATGAATCGAAGAAATCGTCCAATGCCCTATAAATTGGAAGAATTTTTTCACTTAAAAACTAGGGAACAAGATAACTGACTAATGAATAAAATAAGTAAAATGACTATTAGACATAACAAGAATCTTCCAACCCACCTGATGGCACTCGAATAGGAGGTCCAATGAGAGAGATCTCCCAATACATGAAGGATGAAGAAAAAGGACCCAGGGAGGAGTAGATATGATCATGGAGGAAGAATAAAGGAATGAAAGACAGAAATATGCTAGAGGGTAAACATGGGTATTTCACACCATTAATGAGGCACATTGTTAGTCAAATGGTGTTCCAACAATATGAATGCTACTTCTTAAGAGGGATAAGTCACATAACATGACCTCATGGTTTGGACCAAACATGCACTAACCATATGAAGAATAATGAATATATAACACCTAAGTTCCACTAACCATGTAGGTTAGGTGAATGGTTTGGTTAATCTTTGTGTATCTTGTTCAATTTACACATGGTCACTTACTACAGTCACATGTTTTGTTTCTTGGGGATCACAACTTCAGAAAAACCTTGCACCCTGTTTAGACATCCCAAACCTGTGATTTCTAGGGTATGGTGCTCCTAAAACTCAATGAGACCTTCGAGGGTCTTACTCAGACTTTACCCAAGTCTAAAAAAACTTTAATGTATTGCAACTCTCTTAAATTCATTCATAATCTCGGTTCAACGAATATCCCACCCGCTAAATTAAAAAATTCAAAATCCCTTGGAATTTCATTTGGTACAAAAGCACCGAATGCTACAACCTCACCACCTTAAAGATTCATATCCTCAAGAATCATTGGGAAGGAAAAAAATTACACCATTGAACCTAATCAGGTCATGAGGTCCTATTCTATGTTCTTCTGTCATTTCCAAACTCCCAACACAACTTGGAGAGTCACCTTAACACATAGTACATGAGCAATAAAAACTCAATACAATGATCATTTTCGAGCTGAACCTTGATATAGTTCGTACATGGTCCTGTAAAAATAATTTCATGATCCAAATTAAGGGTCAACTCTTAGCTGACCCCGTCAAATTTGACTATGAAAACTATTCCATGAAAATTGGTGAATGATATCAACCTTGAACATGTCTTACCTAAAGAGGTCAAGAAGTGGTTCTGCACTGAATTCATATGGTAAGAGAGTGTTGTCAAGTCACACCATCCTCATTTGACTACCCTTAATCCCCACAACTTATATAACCAATGAATTTAAAAATCCAGACCATATGCCTCTAGACGATGGCACCTCAGGACTTCTTCGAGCATGATCACTAAGGAATGCAACAAGTTTTTGCTGACGTCTAATAAAAAATGATCATTTAAAATGTTCTTCCACAACATGATCATGGAGAGAAATTTGGTATGATATATTTGTATCATCATTTTAAAACAAACCTTCGAATCCTGACTAAAAACTGGCGTAACCTTGAATTCAACAATTAGAATCCTAGTAGTTCACCTAAGGTAATCCAAATTCATAGCTTACAAGAAAGAAATCATTACAATCTAGACGTCCACAGAACATGATCACCAACAGTACACAATGTTAAATCTTCATATATATCAATTAAAAAAATATTTACATTCCATTGATCTATCCAAGTCATTCCTACTTGGGAACCCAGGTATCACTCAGGACTAAGCATGCCATTAAGAGAAACCATTCTTCCAAAGTGAACTCTGGTCAAAACCACCCAAAGAAACCCAAAAATGTTTTAAAACCTTTGTGTGGCATAAGACTGACACTCTCTATCAATGTACCTAACTGATACAATGATAGGGGGAATTGGTGACTTAAAAATACAGTACACTAAGTATATTTGAACGATCTTTAAAAAGGATCTGACACACTTTCTAAACAAAAAGTGGGAAGTGCTCTCTATGTTTTCAAACAGACCATTACTAAAGAAATGGGGAAGGTTGTCAACCCATTACATTTTAAATTCCTTAGATGATCTCAAATATATGCACCCATTCCTTTCCATCACCCAAATATGATTCCTTTTCCACAAAATTAATCCCATGGTCATCAAGTACAACATCATTAGGCTCTCAATAAAGCAGTGAATTGAACAAAATATATTACCAGCCACATGGAATTTTGATCAAGTATGAAATGTTTGAAATGATCCTAATTGTTTTTCTCCTCCTACATGAAAGCACACATTTACCCATAGTCGATATGATAATCCCCACCATAGGAGAATCCTTGACAATTGATTTAACATATAAATGTATCTCATTCCACGAAACATGCCCCATCGACCATTGGCCATGGGTCCTTGAGGTGCTCACCAATCTTTAATAAGAATTTACAAAAGAGATAAAGATAACTCTCCTCTCAAGAGTGATATATTACATTCACAAAAGTATATACACCTGAAGCTACACTGATCCATGTTCCCACAAATCAAGGAATTGGGAACAAAATACTAAATTACATACCATCATTTCAAATATCTGATCTTCCTTAAAACATCATCCCAAACATTGTGATGAGCTAGTAACTTTATTAATTCTAGGACACTCCAATATGGAAATGAAGGGAATTCAAATCATAACAACTCAAGGATTGAACGAGAACCTAGGATATTAAACAGTTTAGTACACAATTATCAGGATGACATGAACAGTGTATATTGATGCATACTACCCAAAGATTACATGAGAAAATGGAACATATATTATTCCATCCATATGATTAATAGCCATATGCATTCGAGTATCAGATGGTATTCAAAAGTTCGAACCCAAAACCATATTAACCTATAAGACTGTTAACGTGACTGAAAATGTATTGGTTCATCCATCACTATAGAGGAGGAAGAAGGGACACGTGACCTACCAAGTGGTTGACCATGTTCTTAACACATCCATAATGGTAGAACCAATCATTTCAAATTTCTAAAATTAATATAAAGGATCAAACAACACATGAACACCAGTCAAAAATAGGGGTGTCATTCTAGAAACTAATTAAGAGTCCTAAATGGGGTTATGGAACCTAAATAATACCACATGTCAGAAATAGTTCACAAGCATTAGTAAGGGTTATAATGATCTCAGGCGGATAACTACTATGGATAGACCCTTATTAGAATGAAAATTTTTTACCCAAAATGGGGTCACACGTACTAATGGTTACTAGGGTCAAGGCCGATCATCTATATTTAGACTTATAATGTAAGAAGCTGAAAGATAACACTCACGCTCCATTTACAAGGCAACTCAAGAACATACTCACCACCCTTACAGGAGGTTCAAGTCGTAGAAACCCTCTTAATGTTTCATTTTATTGAATTAATCCAAATATAACTTTACCCTTTGAATGTTTCAAAGATTATATTTAAATAAAAACAAACACTAGTCTTATGGAAATATAGGAAATTCATTTTAAAATAACTTTTTATGAATTATTATTTAGTGACATCCTGTTATAATTAGTTCATTTTATCACATAATCCATTCGATTTCCATTAATATATTTATAAGTCCTCACAAGAAAACATCTCAATAATATTTTATGGACTTTTATTATCTCAAGGGGTACTCATCACACAAGAAACACTATAAAAGAAGAAAATTTAATGAACCACCTTTTTTAGCACAACACGCCCACATAGGGTAAATCATTATGACATATAAAAACAATGGTGACTGACTAGGGTCCCTTCATTTTAGGTTCAATTAAAATTCTCATGAATAGTTAAAGAACTTAAATTTCAAACATCCTTAGTCGCTAATTGCATAAAAAACATTCCCCAAATAGCCTACTAGGGTCTATTTTTTCACTTAGTAATTCTAGACACATAGGTCATTATGTCCAAAAAAGGGTACAGTCCTTAAAAAGGAAACCAATACATTAATGGTCAAATTTGAACAACACATATTTTTTTATGAAATTTCTAAAAAAAATACTCATAAATAATTGTTTGGTTTTCTGGGTTACTAACATTCAAATTATAAATCACTTGTACACATTACAAGTTGTAGGCAACCCCCATCTAACTGAAAGCATTTTTATCGAGAATAAAAGAAGATTTTATCCTCTTAAAAGATTATATAAAATCATTTAATATTTTTTATTAGGTGTTTATACAATGGTTTGATTATATGGGTCGCCCTACACCAATTCCTAAATACCTCATACACTCTACCAACTAAAAAATCAGTTCCCATTTAACCACATCCAATATTAAAGATGAGAGTTAATTTTATCAGAAGTAATATTTATAAAATATTATTTCTGTATAATAATTTAATTAATAATTGTTCAATTACATGGGTCATCACTTTCTATCTTGTAAGTCGTCCATACAACTCATGAATTGGAAGTTTACTCCCACTTAATCACCACTAGAAAGATTCATTCCATGATAAAGAATCATATAAGCCTAAAAATATAAAACAAGAACACTATTAAGTAACATAAACATGGAGAGCACTCAAAAATGAAAAAATCATAAAAAATCATTAAAAAAATTAATGTAAAATAATCGCTGAAATCTATTATCAAAATAAAAGAACACTCAAACATTGTATATGAGAAAGGCATACAAAATTAAATTACAGAAGCATGCTAATCTGATACCTAAGTTTTCCTAAAATTAAATATCTCACAAATTCCCCTATCGTAGAATACAACAAGAAAGAATAACACATAATGCCCATCAAATGTTCCAAATAGCCTAACAATTCATCCTACATGACATGACTTATGCCTGGAATGTGAATTTCCAATGTGCCTATCATGTTGTGTGTAATTGATACTCCTTTTCCATACCTCAAAAATTCATCCCAATACACCCGAGTCTACTGAATTTTTGTGAGGGTATAATGGTGGTATACAGGGGTGACTATACCTTCAATATCAGAGTGACATAATGGTATAGTCTTAATGAAATAAAAATAAAGTAATGAAAGCATAGATGAAATAGTTCCAATAGAGAAAGAATAATATAATGACTGTGTAAAAGTATCCAACACTAATATACAACAATTCATGTATGCCATATGATGATACAAGTGCAGGTAATAATAAAATACAATAGGTATGTATAGTATAATAAATGATTAAATCCAAAAAATTATCTTCCTCCATGAGAACCCTGAGTCCCATCTCGGTCACAAAATCCTAAATTCAAGGTTCAATAAAAATTATATCATGAATTGGAAGCTATCTATTTCCCTTTATCATTACCTACAGATAGAATTTCTTCTTAGTTTCTAATTGTTCCCATTAAGGGTGTGAGAAATAATCTTAGTAGGACGGAACCTGCGATGTCTAGACCATTCATATTCATGAAATATAAATAAATAGTTCTCTATAGAAAGTAAATTAAATACATAAATAAATAAATGAATGAATTAGAATGATTTCCACATGGATACACATCCAATTACCTAATTCTGCCTAAGGTGGTGTGTTTGAACTAGGAGAACCTAAATTGGTAATGCTTGTCGAATTAGGTGTAAGGAGTTGGGCTATCGCCAAGATTCTGATTGAGCTTGATGTAAATGTCCCTAAAATTACCTTATAAAAAGTTTAAATACACTTTATTTAAAAAAAATTACAATCTCTATAATTCAATTCAATAATCTTTATAAAACTATTATTTATTCTTTATGAACAATGTGTGATGCCCTGATCCCATCCACAACAATTCAAAAGGAAATTATAATTATCCCTCGACAGTCTCATCATATAACCAATTCCACAAAGTCCATCCATAGTGACCCAAGAATTATTTCCTAGAATTCACTCAGATGATGGTGTCAAAATTCATGTACTATCCTCTGAGTCCATACCTTGTATCACATGTAGGGGATTGAGTCTCACTCAATGCATGGTACAACCGTCATCCCTTTTAGTATGTCCAAGGGGTATCCCATATGGAACAGACTTCACTCATCAGGATATAAAAATAGATAATGATCGGTGATCCCATATTAGGAATAATAAATTTTACCCTCGACATATTTACCAATAATTTATAATTCTAACAAAACTCAAGAGATTCTGTCCAAGGGGTCCTTAAGTCATAACCCATTGATTCTCCCTTGAATATAAATAAAAATCAGCAAACAAGAATTTCAAATTAAATGAACTTAAAATAAGGGTCATTACATTAAATTCAAAAAAACATGATCACACTGGACTTTTAGTTCAAGGCATGTCATTGGGTTAATCCATTTAAGCCACAAGGCACAAGGTTCATAGACCCAACTCATTATCAAATTCATCAATAATGTGGTTTAATATGGTCACCATGATAGATAATCGCGAAAACAATTGTGGTATGAGTAAAAGGGGTGACTCACACTTGGGTTGTCACCCAAACTGAACATAATATTGAATCCAAACATTTAATTGGAGGAAGTCCCCATTAAGGTTGACCCACATGCCATAGAATGAGGGGAAAATATATCTTAGAGGCAAAGAACACCCATTTGGGTGGCATGGGTCAAGGAGATCAACCCAAGAGGTTGATTATCCATACACATATGTAGTAATTGAGATAAAAAAGCTATCAATTTAATCTAATTAAACATTTCTAAATGAAACAGGAATAGCCTTGTTTGGGGTGAAATGACACTATTTATTGAATGTGATTAAATGATGGGAAAATACCCAAACTAACTATCATATATGAAGGAATACCCACACATATAATATGGATCTTTGATTTGTTCTAATTTGGAAGAAGCCAAATAAACCATCCAACGTCCTATACATAGGATGAATTAGGTCACACCAAAATAGCATAGTGATTGAAGATATTAAAAAATAAAATAAGTAAATTGAGGCATAGAATTATATAGATTCATCCAATGAAATTGATTTTTATCTAATAGGAGTTCATATGATGAAGATCACTCTATACCTAGTGGAGGAGGTAAAAAGACCCATGGAGGAGCTTCTACATTTGGGGAGGAAGAAGAAAGGGATGAAGAAAGAAACAATCCATAGGAAAAAATGGGTATTTCTACCCATTAATGAGGCACACAGTTTGGCCACATGATCTTTCAGAATATGCACCAAGCGTGATAATGGTACTTATTAAGAGGGAGGAGTCACACGTTTTAACCTCACAGTTTGGATAAACCATGTGCCAATCATGTGATGAATAGTGAATAGATACTTCTTAAGTGGAAGTAACCATGAAGTGTAGGTTCATTATTTAGGTGAACTGTGCAGAAAATGTGCACTTCACACTTGGTCACCTTTTCCAGTCACACGGTTTGCTTCTAGGGGATGCATAGTTTCAGAAAAACAGTGTTCCTTGTTTAGACCACCCAAACCTATAATATTCATGGTGAAGCACTCCCAAAACACAACAAGATCTCCACAAGATCTCTAGAGTCTTCATGAAAGTATAAAAACCACAAATTGAAGGGTTTTGACTCTCATAATTAAATTTTAAATCTTGGTTCAATGAACAACCTACCCACTAAACACAAAAATTAAAAAAACCCTAGAATGTCATCTAATCCAAAATCATTGGACGATTCAATATATGATTTTTTGGTTTTATTATTGTATCCCAAAATAGGTGGACCTTCCTGAAATGTTATACATTGTAGTGAGAGTGTGCATGTATTTTGATAATGACGATGAGGGACCTATGCACTGGGTAACGATACAAAGATACCTTATGGATGTTGTGTGATACACTAGATGACTAGAGGACACCAAGGGGTCTGTTACTCGATGAGTAAGGGATGTTGATTATCTATTGATCTATAGAATATGCCTCAATGAAAAATAGGTTCTGATTATTTCTTGATCCCTTCTATATTTCAATAGCATAACCTTTTTATGAGTATTGTTGTTGAGTTGCACGATCAAACTATGCTCAGTAGAATGATTCATTATCCTTGTGTCAAACACTCAATTATTTTGACACATTTAGATATTTTTATAATGGAAATGAATCAGTTATGGTTAGGGGTTTGTGGTGGCATGGTTATCGCAAAAACTATTGGTATTGGATTGTGTGTTACAATGCTTGTTATGCATTTATTACTATTATGGAATAAACTTGTAACCTTTAAATATCAATTCAATGATGTATTAGTGGTATCGTAATAGTTCTTAAACTAACACCCCACACCAGTATTTCAACACACTTGTAGTTTTCATGAGGGATCCAGTGATGGTAATGGGCCATGTGTTGGACAAATGGGAAAATAAGCATATAGATAGTAGAAAACAAGTTCAGGCTCTGAAGGCTCCACTATTTATTTACTTTGTATTCTTTATTTCCTCTATACATGCTTTCCTCTTATGGTATCTATTTTGTTTGTACTCGTTGTATGTCATATTTACTTTTACACATGTTTACTCTGATTATTAATTTTATTTATTATTATGGATTATTGATTCTATGGCATGATATTGAGGGTATTGTCTCCCCAATGATAGTCTCAGACCCTCATTGATAGTTAGTGGCCTCTTGTGTATGGGGATACGTGCATGAGGTCACATGGAATCATGGATCGGACCTAGTGATTCAAGTAGAGATGTTTCAAAATGGTATTAGAGTGTCAATTTAAGAACTAAGTTATTTTTCTATTTATTTTCATTGGGATAGGTTGGAAAGGAGAATGGATTGTTGGAACACTAGTAGGGGAAAAATGTTAGTGCCTCACAAGTCGTGCGTAGTGGACCTTCGCGTTTCCATATATGGAAAATTTTGTTTTTTTACCATTGGTCAAATTCACCATGGGTGATCCACAAGATGTTGTATCTGATTTATGAGATTTTTCATATATTCAGGAATCTTGAATTGGCATGAAGGTTAAAATTCCATATATATCCCAATTTTTTGTTGCAAGGTAGTTCATTAATTAAATACCTTGATTTTTTATATCAATTCAGGATAGCATTTTCTTTGTGATATATCTTTATTGGAATTAATTGGTTGAATAGAGCATGTTTTGGTGTTATTATACATCTAATGATTGTGAAAAACTTGCATGGATAGAGAAAACAGTTATTTCTAGGATGTTCACACATTGGGTTAAAAGTAGACTATTAGGAAAACCTTTTTTGTTCCACTAGATTGGTTAATAAAATCCTTCTATGATCCCATATTCTGATTAGGGTTTATCCTAATGACTCAGTTTCTTTTCTAAAGTGTGTTCCTATATGTTACAGAAGATTTATCACTAAAATATGTTATATAACCACTTGTGAAGATGTCTAGAACAATTTTTCCTGGGATTAGGTTTCAGTATTTCCACAGGAAGTGTATGAGAATGAAGTTAAGCTTTCTCATGCACTTTATCTATGCTATAGGTAGTATTTACACTTCGACCAGAATAAGTTCCCTTACTCCATATCTTTGTAATAGTATTTCAGAAGTATGTTCAAATATTTACTTACTTGTACTCCATCATAATTCATCATTTAAAGGAATTTGACGCCCTCAATATGTTGAGTGATGGGTTGAAATTGTTGTGGGGCATTGACTGAATAGAAAATCTAAAGGAACTATGTGTTATGTTAAAAGGAACTCATGTTGGACGCACATCTATTTTGATACCCCATATCATATGGAACCAATTGAGTTGAATGATATCATGGTTATGAAGAACAAATTGGAAAGGAAGGTATTCATAAATATGATTACTTCATCATGGGGTTCACCTATGTTGTTTTCCATGAAGTTGGACAATATCCTTTATCTATGTATTACTTACAAGAATCTGAAATAGCTGATGGTCATGAACTGATATCCATTTCCCACGATCAATGATCTTTTCAACCTACAACTGGGATATTTTTGGCTCTCCAAAATTGAACATCGATCGGTATATCACTAGTTGTGAGATAAGAAGGAGGATATTCCAAAGATGGGGTTTCAGAGTTGGAAGAGTTTGTATGATTACTTGGAGATGATTTTTGGAATGAGGAATTTTGAAAAATTGTTCATAGACATCATGAACAGGATCATTCACCCATACATGGACTCATTCATCATAGTGTTCATCGATGATAACCTCATCTACTGACTAAAAGTAGAGTAACATGTTAGGAACCTAAAGTTATTCTTGAGTACTCTTCAATGACACATGATTTATGTCAACCTATTGAAGTGTGACTCTCCTGATTTGAGAGGATAAGTTAATAGTAATGGTGGTGAATGAGACTAGTATATCTATAGGCCTCGATAAGGATAAGGTATTCATGTCCTGGCCAAGTTCCAATAATAGGTTTGAGATAAGAATATTTCTTGGTTTGTATAGTTATTACTGATGGTTTATCATTGATTTCACCTTGATTATCAGTACCCATGAATGCACTTAAAATAAATGTAGTGATATTCTAGTGATAGTTAAAAATTTAATATGTGTTCTTCAAACTAAAGAGATGGTTGAAAATAACTACAGTACTAACACTCCATGAACTTGTGATTGGTTATGAAGTACTTTTGGATGCATTAGGTATTATTCTAGGAGTGGTGATGAGGAAAAAATAGAAGTTGGTATCCTATGGGTCTTTTCAGTTATGAACCAATTAGAAGAACTATACTAATCATGAATTGGAATGGGAAGTTGTGGCCCACACTCTGAAATGTTAGATACACTATCTCTTTAGTGATATTTTTATTGTATACACAGACCATAAAAGTCTTCACTGTATTTTCACATAGAGGTACCTGAACCTGAGACATAGACACTTGTTTGAGTATCTATATACATTCTACTTTGATATAGCATATTCCCCTAGAAAGGGAATTGTCTTAGTAGATTCCCTTATACGTAAGACACATGCACAATAGGAACTTCGAGTTATGTCCTTAGATAATCAGTGGAGGTTGATGAGTTTGTTGGCTGAGTGGAGGATGGATACTTTATAGGACCATGGTTTTATGACTTTTTTTCCACGATAGTTCCATCATCACTTGTCGTCCTGGTAAAGGATGAATGGAAGTTAAAATCAGAGTGTTTTCTAATGAGGGAAAAACTAGTTTCTGATGACTCAATTCTAGAATGGTCAATGGATGATGATGAAGTTATATTAGTACATGGAATAATATAAGTCCCAAATTAACTAAATTTAGAGATTATGAGGTATTAACATAAACTATATTTATGTATATCCTTATGGGACCATGATGTATCTTGACTTCAGGTGACAGTTCTGGTGGTCAGGGATGAAGAGATACATTGTTGGTTTTGTCTCTTGATTCCTTACATGTTAGAGGGTGAAGTCCAAGCACCAGCATCCTGGAGTGTTATTAAATAAACTCTCAATACTAGTGTGGAAGGGGGGGTAAATATCAATATACTTTGTTATATGGTTATAGAGGACCTTGAGGAATCATGACATAGTTGGTGTGATTTTTGATTAGTTAAAAGAGTGTTCTCACATCTTATCGATCAGAGAGACTCACTTAGTGGAGGAGTGGAAACAAAATCTCTATTCGAGAGATCATATACCTATATAGAGTTCCCTTGATCAATTTTTCAGATAGATACAAGTGTTTTAATTCATGATTTTGGTTGTTCTTATAAAAAAATACCTAGGTACATATATGTGATTGAGCACTATGTAACATCCTCACACCGAATGATAGTCCAAGCTGACTATACTCATATTAAAGGATGTGATTTTAGATTTTGTGATAGATTTCAGTGGATCATGGTATGATCACCAAGAAATTATTGATTCTACATTAAATAATAGGTACCAAAATTTATTTCAGATGGAATATTTTGAGGCTCTTTATGAGTGACCACGTAGATCACTAGTTATTTGTATTAGGTAGGTGAGGGATCATTTGTGCACCCTGTTTGGTTCATAAGGCCTCTTAGAGAGTGCATCTAATTGTGAATAGGTTGATCAACACTTAGAGAAGATAGAGATATTATGTTGACCATTGGATGATATCCTTGGTGTTTGGAGTGGAAGATCAGGTTTTCTATAGAGTGACTCCTCGGTTAGGGAACATAAGTCCGGGAAGTAGGGAGATCCAAGTCCACATTTTGTTGAACTCTTTGATATCATTGAGTAGATAGGGGTAGTGGTGTATCATCTGGAACTCCCTTCTCACTATCGATGTATGCATGACATGTTTCATGTGTCACAATTCCAGAGGTGTATACTCGACCCTACACATGTCATTGATTGTGAGGATGTTGAGAAGGAGACTGAATCATCTAATGATGATCATCTGATATGAATCATAGATCTATGTGAAATGGTGTTGTGAGATGGTAACACTAGTATGTATTTAGTGGGAGTATAGATGTATCCATAAAGAGAAATGGGAATGTGAGTATTATGTTCGAGATCAGTGTTATAGTATTTCAAGAATGGTTTCTAGAGTTACTTTTCAATATCAAAAATCGATAGTGGGGGATAATTTTAGTATCAGGATTTTCTTAAAGATAATCAAAACCCCCTTGTTGATAAATTATAATTGTTTTCTTTGAAAAAATATTTTATCCATGAAAATAACTTAATGAATGTATTAAATTATTTTTGTAATGTTAAAATTCTATTTAACACATTGGAACATTCAATGGAAAGTTTATAGAGTTAGGTACTTAGTTATTATGAGATTACTTGGATAAATAAGCCTTGATATAGACAGAATAAAAATATTAAATATTTTAGATTAGTAGAGTTTGATATTTCCAAAAAAAATGAATATCTACAAAAAGGTTCATCATATGAAAAATACAAGACCACTGTTATGTCTGAAAGGTAGTGTTTACCCAAGGAACTGTATAATATTTGTTATCGTCCGAAATTTGATCCAGTCGCTCATGAGAATAACCTATTTAATATATTTTTTACATTATTTTTCAAAAATAAATAAACATCTCCCACAAAGTGCATTTTTTGAGTAATTTGAGACCACCGTTAGGCCTATACAATGGGTTTTACCCTATTAGGAGAATATCAATTTTTCATATTGGGTGTTTAACAACATCCCAAGAAATAAAACCCATTTAATATTTAATTATTTATTTTTACCTCTTTTTAAAGAATAAATAATTAATATCTCTAAAATGGTGAATTGTATGACAAATATGAGACCACTGCTAGGTCCAGAACATGGGGTTTACCCAAGGTAGGGTATAACTTTTATACACTATGGGATTTTCTTCAGGTTGCTCAAAATATTATGTGTTTATTATTTATTGATATTATAATATCAGATAAATTAAAGGAAATATGTTTTTAAAGGATTCTTCTACTTCAATTCATATTCCTCCATTGACAATTCTTTTTGGATTTGAAACCTTCATTTTAATGCATTTTGAACTGATGAAGAATTGCTAACACCTTATTAAGTGGAAATAAAATACTCCGCGTTGTTTTTTTGTTTGATTAATTTTCAAAATATAGTATTTAATTTACTCAAACATTGAACACAAGGATTAAGGATTCTTATTTCTGAAAGAATAATATTTCACTGGTGGTTAATCCTTTTGAGTCCGAGTAACCATGAATCCTTCTTAGGCATGATCGATCAACTCTCCTATAGCCCCCATCATGGATCTGCAAGTCCTGGTTTGGTTCCAAGTTCTATGAAAACTGTATCCATGTTAGTTTTTTGTGTGTTTATTAATTTATTTATTTTCCTCTAATATTCTACAAAAATTATGATAAAAAAATAAATTAAATAATGTAACCAAATAAATTATCATTTATAATTCTTAAAAAGATTTATCAAAGCATAATTATTCTAGAAAATTATCAAAAGATATATATATATATCTAAATATATTGACAATCACTCTGGAAGATTATGGATAATTTATTAAAAATATCAATTGTTAATTATATTTTATTATCAATAACTAATTATTAAACAAATTATCTATGGATAATTGTGAGAAATTTTTTTAAAGTAAATTTTGTAAAAAATTATCAAAGGATATATATGTGTGGGTGTGTGTGTATGTTCATAATCAATCTGAATGTTTATGGATAATTTATTAAAATTATCAAAAGTTAATTATAAAGGATAATTTATATAAAATTATAAAAGGATAATTAAAAAGGTTAATTTAGGATAAAATTATTAAATATAATTTTTAAAAACATAATTTGTAATAAAATAATCAAAAAATAATTATACTGGATAGTTTATAATAAAATATTGAAAGATAATAATAAAAGATAATTTAATAGAAAATTGTATAATATATTATAAAAAGTGTTATTTGTGATAAATTATCAAATATAATTATAATAATGACAATTTCTAATAAAATTATCATAAGATAATTATAAAGGATAATTTATAATAAATTATCAAAAGATTATCATAGTGGATAATTTATGATAAAATAATCACATATAATTATGAAAATGATAATATGTAACAAAATTATGAACAGATAATATTAAAAGATAATTTATTATAAATTATCAAAAGATAATTATAAAGGAAAATTTATGATAAAATTATCAAATTTAATTATCAAAGGATTATTTTTATTAAATTATCAAAAGATAATTATAAAGGATAATTTATAAAAAATTATCAAAATATTATTACTCTTGAGGAGAATATATAGAGTGTATGAGTTGACCTAAATGATAATTTGGAAATTATCGATGATAGAAAAAGTGTCATCGTGAGTGATATTTTAATTATATTTGAAATAAAATTTTGGGTTTTGGATTTAAGAACCCATAATGAACCTCAATCATTGATTTGATAAGGTTCTCGATAATAAGTTCATAAAGATGGGTCTTGACTGGTTTATTCCAACCTTTTGACATTAATGACTTTTGAGGTCGGAAGTAACTTACATTATTGGGATCATTTACACATGTTTTCATTAATTTGATTATGTGTAGGCATATTTTGATGACCATGATGGATTATGATCATATGTGTGTGTTGCCCTGAATACCTTATATGACACTTGATTCCATGAGTACATTGTATTTTATTATTCATTTTTGTTGTTAGCCACATGTATTGTGTGTTCTACTTTACATATGATGGTATGTTATGCTTTCTCGTGTATCCTACAATGCTATGTATTTTTTCGTAATACTATTCTTAGAGACCAAGATAGGGGAAATTGGTATATCTTATCCCTTCGAGGGGGAGTGTACAAGACCCTTGACAATGATCTGGAGGGACTTATGAATAGGGTAGGGATATGACGATGACTCGGGGATTCTATGTGATTCACTCGATGACTAGGGATCCCAAGGGGTATGCTATTTGATGACTATGGGATGTAGATTAGCAATTTCTCCCTAATATATGCCTTAATGACTAAAGTATTTTCTTTAGCTCTCAGTCTCTAGTATATGTCGAGAGTACAACATTTTTGATGAGTCATGATGTTGAGTTTCATGATCACATGATTCTGAGTAGAATGACTCATAATCCTTGTGGTTAATCATTTATTATTTTGACACCATGAATATACTTCTTTTAAGGAGTCGACGTATGTAAAAAATGAGGGTTTGCAACTTCTTGGTTAGTGCACGACCACCCATTTTTGGATTGTGGGTTTCTATTCTCATTACACATTCATTATTATTTTGGAATACACATTTATAATTTAATATATATTGTTAATTATTCATTGGTGGTATCTTATTGAGTCTTGTACTCACACACTACTCATGAATTTTGGTTCACTTATAGTTTTCATGAGGGATCTGATTAAGGGAAATATCCATGTGGTGGATTCCACAGTGGAAGGGCATGGAGCTAGTAAATGACCGTGACATACTCGAGAAGATATACTATTTATTTATTTACATTTTCTTCTTTATTTCTTATAGATATGTTTTCCACTATGAGAACTATTTTGTTTCTATTAGATATATGCCATCTTAAATTTTCTGTATATTTACTCTGATTGTTGATTTTATTGTTTATTATTGACTATTGATCCAATGAAATGATATTTAGGGTATAATCTCTCCACTGATGGAATCATAACGTCATTACTAGTCATCGGTCTCTTTCTTATGGGTAGATGCACATGAGCACATGTGGAATTCTGACTCACACACAGTGTTTTGGGTTGAGATGTTAAAATTAATTTAGAATATTGTGTCCAATAATATAAATAATGATAGTAATTCCATGTCTAATAATGGCAAACACAATGTGAAATTATTTAGATGAATAATAATAAGGAGTTACCTGTATGATAATTTTGAAAAATGATAAGGAACATCATGTCCTGTAATGAGGAACTCCATGTTCAATAATTTGATTAAATTAATGATGAGCACCATGTCCAACACAGCTGAACCAATAATAATTCTTATAATTCGAAATGAATTGTGAGCGCATATAGGGAATTCTCAATCGAAACCCAAGTATCCTTCAAGGAACACTATAATAAGCATGCATGTTGCATTTATTAATTTAACATATGATATGGGATCCTTATAGGATATTTTACAATATTCATGATTTAACTCATTGGTCAATTAACATACAAGTGGTAAAAGGGACTTGTAAATACACATGCCAAATTCCAATTCATTTTATTCATTTTAGCAATTAAAATCAATGAAAATACAACCATCCTCTTACATTTTTGAATTTTATTTATTTATTTAACATCTCTTAATTATGATAAAATAATCAAGGGATAGTATTCAACCATCTAATATTTAATTTATTTCAATGTATTTGTCCTACTCACAAGGAGAAAGCTCGTCAAACCCAAGAGTTATTTATTATAAAAAATAAACAAAATATTTTTATTTAGTATAAAGAAAGTATGTATACATGCCTTATTTCAATCAAGGTAATTCATTTACAATCATTTAATAATTTCATTTATATGTAATCAAACCAAACACACCGTAATGGTATTTTGGGGAAACACATACAATGGAAAATGAGGATAATTAAACGGATACAACAAAATGGGAAATCCAAGTTGAGTTCATAACTAATAGGTCTATAGGACCTCATGTTTTTGGTTGAAACATTTCGCTTGAGGTATTTCATATTTTTGTAGGAACTCTTGGAATGTATGGTGCATGGCATAATGAAAACAATTTATATCTAACCAAACATTAATGGAAAATAAAATAGCTCACTTAAATTATACCAAAACAGATTTACTCATCCATTTTTCACTTTTTATTCAGGTCAATTTGAGAAAAAATAAGGAACCATGGAAATGTTATAAAAATAGTGCATATTAGATCACAACATGAAAACAAATCTAAGTATGAAGAAAAAAAATAACGGAAGAATATTAGTTGTATACTCACTATTACACTTCCAACACACCCGATGTAATTCTATTTGGACCAATAATGATGGATAATCATATCATGTAAGATTAGAGGAAGGATATGTACATGAGGGGCCATCCAAGAAAAATGATGAATGAACAGGGGTAAACCACTTTTAAGGTCCAAGGGGGGAAATCGTAATTTTACCACTTTTTAAGATGAACAAGGTTTCGTCAAATGGTTAGTAATACTTTTTTACAACCATATGTTTCCACAACATAAAACCTCCAAGCCGTATAATTACCTCAAATGGTTTACAAACCATGATCTAAATGTATGGAGATAATTCTTATAATCCCTCCTACCATCCATGACTATAATTCATATTTAATCAAATTGTGTGACAACCATGAAGGTAACTCATCTCCACTGCACAATTTATGTCTGTTTTCTGAGCCACCGTTTATGGTTTATCAAAATTTTCATCCAGAAAAACATGCCACATAGTTATGATTCATAGTTAGTAATAACCATATGCCAACTGTGAGCATAATATATATTTTATAAGACTTACATTTCGAGTCTTAAACTTCCAGGACACCCCCCAAAACCTCTATGCAACCATCCCAGACTCATTATACTTCTACAAATAATGTTTTTAACTGTTACCACTCTTGGAATTAAATTTCGATGCTCGTTTTAAGATTTGGACCATCCACAAAATGAAAAACATATATTCCTTTAGAATTTATATTCGGTTCAAAAAACGAGATCTTATATTGAAAAAATGGTTGTGTCAAAGGAAATCACCAACCATGTGTAAGTTCCCATGGTATGGTAATATAAACATGTATTTTATAAAGAGTTGTCCCACATTCCTCCAAATTATGTGGTATATTTATCAATAAATCTTATACATTGAGCCACTCTTATATCCAAATTCCCCAATAGGATATCCTCGAACGAACTAGAGCGGTTAAATAAGTGAAAAAATGATATTTTAAAAAAGGGGTTCATATTCCAGAGTGCATCACCTTTGGATGATTTGGTGATCCTTGTGAATAAAAATTATGGATCACTGTGGTGTTGTATAAATTACCAGGATCCCAACAAGATCAATATAAAGAACATGTATCCACTACCAATGGTTGTTGACTTGTTTAGTCAAAATTGAGGACTTTATTACTTCTCAAAGGAAGATATTTATTTTGGATACCAACAACTAAAAGCGAATGAGGAATATTTTCAAAATACAACATTTTGTACAAGTTATGGACACTATGAGTTCATAGAGATGCACTTAAGGCCTATTAATTCTCTTATAATATTTATGGATTTCATGAATATGAAGTATATTCTCATTTACTCCATGACAAAATAGTAACATTAATATAATCTATGGATTATTTTTGTGACATTAATAAATGGGAATATGTATTCTATGTTCAAAAAGAGATATGTTTGGATGAAAAAATCCACATTATTCGATAACATGATCACAAGTTAGGGAATATCTATAGACCACACAAAGCCCGAAGAAATTAAGGAATGGACAAGACCCTCAAGTGTTATGGAAGTCCAAAATTTTATTGGATTACCTAGGAACTAATGATTTTTTGTGATAAAATTATCCTGATTGTGTGGGCCACTAACTAAGTTAACCTAAAAAGGGTTAATTTTTTTCTCAATGGAAGAATGAGAGGAAATATTTGAGGATCTCCAAAAGAGGCTAGTCAATATGCTTGTACTCAAACTACCATAAATTGTAGAAGGGTTTATTATATATAGTGATTCTTGAATGAAATTATTGGGTTTTGTAGAAATAAAAATGATGTGTTAATAGGCTAGGAGACATGGTTATTGATGATCCATGAGGAGAACTATTGGACAAAATATCTGAAGTTAGAAATTGTGATCTTCAATTTGAGTATTTGGTGACCCTACCTCTATAGGGGGGAATGTTACAAATATATAGACCATGATAGTCTAAATTATATATTAACATTGAAATATCTCAACAATTATCAACAAATATGGTTATAGAAAACCATAGACAATGATTGTTCTACTAACCACCTTCGTGGAAATGAGAATAAGGTGGATGATCCGCTTAGTAGAAAATAAACTGCTACACTATCCATGATGTGGGTTGAGAAAGACCCTATATTCATAGATATAAAAAGGATGGTTCTAGATATCATAATGGAAGGGAATACATCCTTCTTTCCCAAATTACTTATCATTTATCCAAGAGATTATATTAGAGGCACAAAGGGAGGGTTTGGAGTATTAAAAGAAGGTGTAAGCAGTAAAGGTGGTGATGTATCAAGAATTCCACATTGATGAATATGGTTTAATTCAGTTTGGAACTAGACATTGTGTGACTTAATCACCAAAGATAAATAATGAATAATTGGATAATTATCACAGCTCATATTTTTACATTCATCCTAGAATTACCAAGATGTATTGTGATCTTCGAGAGCACTTTTGGTGGGACAATATGATAAAGTAGAATGCAGAGTATGTCTCAAGGTCCATGGTATGTTAGAAAGTTAAATCAGAGTAATAGAAGTCCTACGGGGTGATTCAAACATTTCCCATGCACACATGAAAATGAGAGAACATCACCATGGAATTTTTCAATGGCCCTCCAAATACATCCAAAGGCAGAAATGTGACATGATTCTTAGTGTATTAACTCAACAAGATTTTCCACTTCATCTCCATTTAAGAAGATTACTCTCTTAGTAAACATTACAAGTTATACATAAAGGAAATGACGAGGTTGCATGGGAACCATTTTTGATTGTTTCTGAACATTTTATAAGGTTAATCTCTAAATTATAGTGAATTGTTCAACATGGTAAAAATACTAAATTGAATTGCAATATAACATATCACCCCAATATATTATCCAATTTAAAAGAACCAATCAGAAAATCCAGGACATTTTATGAGATTTGTCAATGGAATTTAAAAGGGGGTGTGGTCAACATCTCATAGTAGTTATTTTTTATACAATAATAACTTCCACTCCGGTATTCAAATCGATATATATATATAAGGATTTATATGGGAAGTGATTTAAAACACGAAAATTTTGGGATGAAGTTATTGAATGACTTCTCTTTGGACTTGATCTTGTGAAAGAGATGAAATAGAAGTTTCAGGCCACACAAAAACATATAATATCTTCCCATAGACTGTATAAGAGATATGATGACAACCATTTAATGGACCAATAGTTTGAAGTTGGAGATAGTGTGTTCTTTAAAATATCACCATTATAGAGGTTAATTTGGTTGGGAAAAAATCAAAGCCTATAATTATGTACATTTGAGATCCTTAATGACATAAGAGTAGTGGAATATCAGCTAGAACATCCACCAATGATGTCCCAAGTTTGTGATGTGAACCATGTATCTTACCGGTGGAAGTACATACATGATCCCTAACATGTGTTGAATCTATATCTTATACAAATAGATCTTCAAATATCTTATGAGGATCAAATTGTGAAGATATTGGACTATAGATACAAATATCTATACAACAATACAACTCAAATTATCAAAGTACCATGGAAGAATCATAAATATGAATAAGTTTCATGGGAACCAAAGGAAACAATGAAATAGAAGTAATTTCATCTACTCAAAACAGAGAATATGTGTTGAAATTCTTGGGATGAAATTTAAAATGTGGAATAATGTAATGAAACTATATTTAAAAATAATATTTGTTTCCACAATAATTTTTGGACGTATTATTTTTTATTATTATAAACATACAACACAGAGTAATAGCAACAACACTTTATTTCATTAATGGAGATCATTGAATTAGTCAGGGATTAAACCCGTGAAAATTAAAAATATTAAAAAAGGATAATTAATGTAAAATAATAAAAATAGAATGGAAATTTTGGATCATTCCAATTAGCTAGAATTATCACCCCCATGAACATAACTATGCGAAAGAAATAGGATATTAGTAAACCAGTTAACATTTTTGAAAAAAAAAATAATGAAAATTGGGAGGAATTGTACGAAATGATGAATGGAGGAAAGAAGAGTTATTTTAAAAGGTAATATGAAAATTTAAATAGTAATGTGACTATTTAAATAGAATTATAGTCATGAGGAATATTAACATGGCCATTGGGAGTAGTAACATGTTCGTTTGAATAGTAATTTGAACTCAAAAAAATAAAATATAATATAAATAATATTTATCATGATTAATTGAATGAAATAAAAACAGTTTAATTCAATAAAATAAATATCAAAACTACAAACTCAAAGAAATTATAAAAACTTTTTTAGTGAAAAGTAATTTAAAATTTTTGAGATAAATAATAATTTCCCTATAAAACAATTACCTATGATATAAAATTAATTTGATTAATTTTATGTCATTTTTATAACTATCATGTCATAATTTTCTAATGAATATATTTTGGTACATTTTTTAAATACATAAACTTTTTAGGTGGATAGAAATTATACATTTTTTTGTTACCTATATA
Organism: Viscum album; assembly: GCA_963277665.1. Taxonomy (NCBI): domain Eukaryota; kingdom Viridiplantae; phylum Streptophyta; class Magnoliopsida; order Santalales; family Viscaceae; genus Viscum; species Viscum album. The sequence continues at coordinate 1,336,017,497 of OY728163.1, read as the reverse complement.
TATTAAATAACATCATTCACAATTTAATAATGGCCAAAAAAATTATATAATTTTATATTCAATAAAAAACATGTTTAATATTTTAAATAATAATTGATATTAAAATTAAAATCTATAATTTTATGCTCTGCCTTGTAGAAATGATTTATATCCCAAAAATATATATTTTTCTAGGATAAATTATTTTCCAAAACACCATATTTACTCATCTTGAGCTATTAATTCTCCACTCAATAATGATAATGTTTTATAACAAAACAAGATTTCCAATTAATCAATTTGGAACCCCAAAATCTAGTCATTAAAGTATTCTTTACAAAACTATTATAAAACCCATTCTTTTCCATGAGTTTATTTTATGAATTCTATTGTTATATCATTCCTTTCTACATGAAATGCATGATTATGAATATATATTTACTTTATGGGTGGGCCTAAAATTTTATATCCCTCCAAATCATTGGGTAATTTAATATATATCAAGATATTATGCGTATTATGTGTGAACATGATGTTATCTATGTTCACAATTATGATGTGGTGATTTTTGGACATATGTTATATGTGAACATGATGCTAGATTTGTTGAAAACTATGTGTGGTATTTGGCCACTACAAAATTATTTTTCAATATTATACACATACCAAATTTCATGACATTATAAAATTTTTTCCCCATGATTATGATGATGATCTGATGCTTGTTTTATGAGGATGATGATTATGATCACCCATGTACTATTGATTCATGTCCCTTATTCCTCCCATGTAATTCCTCCCCTTATAGGTCTTTCAGCTGAATCCTTTCATTAATGTATATCACTAGGAGAATACACGTACTAAGGATGACATGAGTACATTAAGAGGGAAATTAAGATAGAATGAAATAATGTTAATATTTTATAATTGATAAGTTATATATGTGCATAATTTTTTCAAAAAACAACTCCTTTGGATCTAGTATTGTATTAACATTATGTTAATTATCTAAAAAATGTTTTAATAGTCATATAAAAAATGTAAAAACACTATATATTTATATTAATTCATTTTAAGGTGTAAAAATTATTATTTAATTTTAGGATGGCCATTTATCAGCAATTAGACCTCAATTGATGCATCATCAGTTGCATTGGGACCGTTACAGTGCCATAGTTTTGAATATATAAAAAAAATATTAATTTCACATAAATAACTAAATGACTAATCAGATTCTAATGGAACAAACAAAATATTATTTTAATTGTAAAATATGGGTATTTTAACATTTTTCGCATCCTGATTGATTCAAAAAATAAAAATTCAGAATACCAATTCCTGAATTCACCAATGGTTCTTTGTGTAATTATTTTATTTATGAATAAACAAGATAAAACAAAATTTTAAATGTTACCAATTTTGTTTATCAACACTGATTTGATCCCCTCATTTTCATGGTATCGCAGCTTAAATATACAAAATTAGGAATAATCTAGATCATCCACACCTTCACCAAAACTCTTGGAAGATTGATCTAAGATTCATGGGTGCTATAATGGGAAATAAATATGATTCCTGGTATTCCATCAATCACATGAAGAATGTGTGATCGATTTGAGAGAAAAAATCAATCAATGTTTTTTTTCTTGTGAATCTCTCTCTAAAATTTGAGATATAGAAGGGAAGATCACTAAAATAATGAAAAGGGAAATCCTTATTAATTTTGGGCTAAAATATATATTTATACATAGGTTTAAGTGTCCATAAATTTCAATTTGGTCCCTATGTAATCTAAACCTTAAAACACACACAAATAATAAAATTATAACTTAATTAACTCATCGTAAATGTCATAAATATTTTATCACTATTTTTGTGACGTTATTACTATATCACAGGATAAAATTAGAATTTTAAACTAAACTCATAAGATCTTCTAATAATTTAATAAACCTCTAATGTGTTAAATTAATTTTAAAAATAGTATTTTCTCAAATTCACTTGTAATAAAAAAATCAATGAATAATTTAACTAATAAATTCACTCATAATTATTCTAAAAAATTATAATATAATGGAATTAATTTACATGTGACCATTCACACTCATACATTCATTATTCTCCTCACACAGATACCACTTTATCCAAAACATCTATTCATTAGAATAAGATGAATTAGTGGATACACATTCAATGTCACTCTCTAGGACTTTATCTTGATATTAGTGATTCATAACCACAAAAAAACGAATGAAATATAGTATCACATCATATATATTATGGAGATAAGAACAACTCATAGCTATAAGTACCTCATATGAACAAGAATCATGTAATATAATCTATTTGTCCCACGATATCTCATAAAACACAATTCAAAATTTTTGTCATCATCATTACATGATTTTTTAAATCTATTAATTACATTTATGAATGGATTGACCTTATTTTTACATTTCCATGGATATAGAAAATTTAATACCATCTTGGTAAATTTATCATGATAAATATCTTTCATTAGGTAGTGATATGCCATGTATTGATCAATCAATAAATATCATACCACCAATGAATCACCCAACATAAGTAACCCCACCACAACATAAATATCATTATTTGTGTCTTACATTAAAGTGAAACATAAAATTATATACACTAATAATTATCTGATGTATGGAGGCCATTACACTTTTTCATAAGTAGGAACAACCAATGAGAACCCAAAAATGTAATGTTTCTAATGGGGGTCTGTACTCATAATCTACTCTACAAGAGATCACCAAATGTTATCTTCATGTAAATAAATTTTAATTCGTATGATTCCCCAACAACCGATAGTTATACGTCATCTGTGTTCTATAATTTTGATGTATCTAGACCCTAAGAAATAAATTTATGATTACTTTCATAGTATATTTAGTTTCTTATTATATTTGGGAACTGGTATAACTCATTCATATGAAAAATAGTCTAAGGAAATTTCAATCTAATGAGAGGAATAAGAAGTATCCAAAAAAATATGGCAAGAATACATCATGAATAACTCTATTTATAAATGATAAATTATTCTAAAGGTATTTTTTATGTTAGTTCTGGGGAACCCACTATTAAAATAATAACTAGTTAGCTTGAAAAGAAATTGATAGTATCTACAATGTTTGATAAAATTGCATAATTTAATGGAAAAAATATAACAAGATTATAATAATAGTGAATCAAAACATAATAAAAATTTTATTTACCATATATAATAATAAGAAAACAAATTTTAAAATTTTAATAAGGAAAATATATTGCAAATCATATAAATAATATTACCAGTTCATGTTTCAAAAAATATATACCGGAAAAAAAATTATCCCAAAAATAACCAAACAATTATGTTTTTTGTACAACGGGGATTGAATTATAATTATGTATATATATGAAAGAAAGTATACTTGGTTAGATATCAAATTTTATATTTAATTGGAATTAAGAATATAAAATGGAAAACCCAATAATATAAGTGTAAAAAATTAACTAAAGTGATAACGAGAGTTAGTTTTTTCTAGTCATAAATTTATATCAAAGTCATAATACTATTTAATTTGGTTATAAATATATCCTGAAGTGTATGTATATGATGGACTAATTAGATCATATTATTCAATGGTTGTCATCCAGAATGTGAAAAATGTGATCAAAATAAAATCATGAATGATATTTATAACTAAAAAAATAAAAAAATTATTTAAATAAATATGAATTTTTGTTTCCAATAATATATCATATCATAGTACTACTTATAAGTATAATTTTATACTAAATCATAATTTTTTTAATAATAATCTCTAGATATATATAATGAAGCCCAAAAATATGAACTCTAATGCTTAAAAATATTTTGTTCCTCTATGTTTAATATTGAGTGCATGCATCATTTGTCGGCAATAATTAGTGAATCGGGTAACCTGAACAAAACAGAAAAAATACTAGGAGTACATAAATTTTTCATTAATCCAAACTATTTATCTTTTAATGAAAAATAACCCTATACCAAAAATTTACTAAACCAGACTCCAAAATATAATTATTATTCATGTATATTAAAAATATATTAAAATTATATAAACTATAACTAAGAAATTGAAACTTCTATTCATATAAGGAACTAAATTTATCCATTAAGAATATATAAAATGTATATATAATCCATGAAGGATTGGTATGATTTTAAATACAAGTATTATAATGATACACTAATATTAATGTATAAATTTATTGTGTATAGAAATAGATTATATATGAAATTACTATTTTTATTTTTCATCATTGACAATGTCTATAAAATTAGAATTATTGAGGGTAAAAAAATAAATCAATTATAAAAATTTATACCTGAGGAGCATCTTATAAACTAATAAATTGAGATGAAATAACATTTACAATAGTAAATGAACCTATAAGGAACATAATAATAAAGAAAGTACAAAATATATTTTTTATTTATTTTTCATGTTTCGAAGATGATAAATAAACTCATGAAAAGTAATTTCATAGTATTTTTTATGAATATTATTTCATAAATATATTATTGGTTCCTAATTATTATTCTTGAAGAACATTGGTTGTGTGCACACCATTTGAGCCATATTATTGGATTCCAAGTAGTAGACTTTTATGAGGGACATGTTGTAGAAAATGGTAGAGTGATCATGACTAATTATATTGCACAAAGTCATTAACACCACAAAGTCATTAAATCTATCAAATGATATTAAAATCATTAATGAATTAGCATTTAAATAATAGTGAAATTACAATGTAAAAGAAATATAATATAAATAAATTTCAAATGATCATATCATGACATCAGTCCATATTTAATGAATAATAAATGAAGATATTATTTCAATATAATTGATAATGTTAATATCATGATAGTAAAATTGTTATTTTATAAGTTTTATGGTAATGAATAAAATTAAATCTATTAACATTTTTTAGAATTATCACATTATACTCAGAAATAATTAAAAAAATAAAAAGGATCATCCTTCTACCAATTATAATGAATTAAAATTAATTTTAGGAAAGTTGTATAAAATAATATAACATCATAAGACTACTTGTTGTAATAAAATGTTATTATTTTCTTATTATGTTGTTTAATGTAGTAGCAAAATTCTAAATGAATTATTTCACTATATAAAAGAATAATTTCATATTAAATAGTTTATAATTTTTAAAATTGGTAGATAAGACATAGGATAAACGTTTAAAGGTGTGAAATCATTCATTTAGATGAAATGTTGAAGGATATATAAGAAAAATAGTAAAAAATGATGGTTAAGATGTTGTAGAAGTTCATTTGGATGTTTTTGTTTCTATAATCATATTTACAGATCTTCTTCCAAAATATAACACATTTGCCATATTGAAAAAAGCTATTTACTATACAATTAATATTTTAAATGAAAATGAACATAGAACATAAAGAAACAATATGGAATCAAAAAATATTTCCTTTAATAATAAAATAAATATTGACATTGGTTTACATATGTAAAATGGAAACATAAAAAATTTGAATATAATGGAACCATAAATGAAAATATTGATTAAGATAAAATTTTATTGAATAATATTACACTAGAAATAAAAATTAATCTATAAAATTTAATATTTCTAAAATTGATGCCATCAATAAGGGGTTTTATAATTAAGTTAGTAATTGTAATTTGAAAAAAGTTTAATAATTTAAGTTCATTACTATAATAGTAGTTGGGATAAATGGTTTTAATTGATGTGGGTCACTGTGGTGAAATAATAACAGTCCTTAACAGCATTAACCCACATTCCAAGTTCAATATTTCTAATTGAAATCAGAAAAATAATAGTAAAATCTATAAAATGAACTTATAAATAATTTACTAAAATATATAGAATTAACATTTATTATCAATAATAATATAGAACATAAAATAGTTTATTTTTTCTAAAACAGTATCATAAAATATATGTAAATTAAAAAAATATAATACCTTTATTTTTCAAAAGAATTCATAGATTAAAAAACCAAAAAATTAAAAATGATATAGAAAAGAAAATTTTATTATATATGTTTAAAAACATAAATATCTTAAAATTTAGATCAATTTTATAGAGTAGTGAATTCCCACAAAATTCCCTTATTGAACATCCACAAAGGAGGAATATAAATTTTATTGAAATAGATCGATTTAGAAAGATGCATATCTAAATCTATCATCGGGAACATGTAATTGATAAAAATAAGTATAAAAAAATTAATTATATAAAAAATGGATGTAAAACACATTTCAAATAAATAAACTAGTTTCACCAAAAATATATTCAATTTTGACCCTCAAAAATGTAATTGAAAAAAACCCAAACAAATATTTTAAAATACCAGATTAATTGAAGAAAAATTATTACTCGTGTATGAAATAATATACCATGTAAAATATTCTATTTCAGGTCTTAGACACTCATGTAATATTTCTATATGAGTCCTATAAGAATAAATTTCCTAGTTATATTCAAAATTATTTTCAGGAATAGATTTTTGTAAGGAATTTATGGTGAACAATGAGTTGTGTAAGAATAAATTCAGACACAAGTATGAATATTATAATTTCTAATTATCAATTTAAGACCAATAAATTCCATTTCATATGAATTAATATACATTTAATTGATCATAAAAATAGGGGGAATAAAAATAATTAAAAAATCCTAAATAAAACCACATATTCTCACTGAATAAATCACATGGATTTAGAGAAATAAGTGATTAATGTGTTTTATGAGATTATATAAACAAGAGAAATTAATATGGGGTACGAATAAATTAATCTAGTGATGCTGAATGAAATTAAATTCAATGATAACACTGGATGTCACAACCTGACCCTACCTGGGCTCGAGCCGCAACTACCCCAAGCCCGCCTCCATAGGCCAGGGGCTAGCGACCAACGCCAAAGGCCCAATAACTCCGGGAGGCCATTTCCTAAGTACATGTACACACACATGTAGCACATTCAAAGAAAAAGTGCAAAGTAAAATGAAAATCAAAGTACGAACTTCTATAAATAAACCACAATGTGCATCGACATCTAAAAGTACAAAGAAAGTGTTGAGGTAAACTAAAAAAGAAAAGGGCGAAACACGCGCCCAACTAGAAAAATGGCACAACCCGACAACAGGTGAGAAAAATAGAAATAGCTGGAAGGGTCCCCCACCTGGAACCCAACTCTGACCACCGTACGTGGTCCAATCTTCAGAACTCCTAAGCTCCACTAAAGTCACGGACAACCTGTCTGTCATATGCAAGGGCACACCAAGTGTGGGAAAAGCCCAAGCAGGGGTGAGAATAAAAGTACTCAGTACCATACCCCGAAGGATCGAGGGAGCACCAAAGGAGGTACTGAAGGGTGAGCAGTAGATCGAACAGGGGAAAGTAATGGAGTACAACAAGGAGTGCAGTAAAGAGTACAGTAGAGAGTCCAGCTCAACCCAACAAGATAAAGGAGGTAGACTCGTCTAGACACAAGGAGCTAGAAATAGTGAGAATATGAACTTCCCATCAAGTCTTCGCTACCTATAGCAGGAGAGTAGACTCATCCAACCACGAGAAGCTAGACACGGAATGAACGTGGCATACCACGTGCGTCTTCGCCTCTCTAGGAAGGAGAGTAACCAAACCCAAGAAGTGGGTACCGGAACAAGGTATATACAAATCCATATGCTCTATCAAGAATCCTAAACAAGACCGTTTGGGGATCTGCATCCTGTAGCTTAGCCCAAGAAATGTGAGTCGCCAACAGTCCCAGAAGTAACCACCATCGATGCCCAGCATCCCACACGTCTGCCATGAACTACAAGTCAAGGGAACTAAATCAACGCACCTTGACACTATCCGCTTTGGATGGAACTTACTCGCCCGCACGGTTTTAGGTCACGTCGCAAGGATGAGTCTAGTTGGGGAAAACACCCCTCGTAATTGAGAGTTTCGGGTTAAGTCAGACCATACCTTGTCACTGCCCCACAATCAAGAGGTCTCCTTAAAGTCAATGTCATTCCGTCACTGACCCGTACAACTAAGGGTCCCGCTTTGGTAATCATGGAGGAATTCCACAGACTATCCTAGTAGAAAGGACTGAGTCTGGAATGTCAAAGGGTGTCCCAATGCCCATCTTGGATGGAGGGAAATTCATAATAAGATATCGGGTGACCCACTGCCCAGCCCTGCTGGAGGGTAAACCCTAACAAGATATTGGATGAACCACTACCCAGCCCTGCTGGAGGGTAAACCCTAATAAATCATCAAGCGACCCACTGCCAAGCCCCGCTGAGGGTAGACCTAGAATATGTTGACAGGAGACCCACTGCACAGCCTTGCTGGAGGGTAGACCTGGAACTAGATGATGGGAGACCCACTGCCCAACCCTGCAGGAGGGTAGATGCTAAGAGGTCGTCAGGTGACCCACTGCCCAGTACCTACTAGAGAGTAGATCCTAAGAGTGTCGGGTGACCCACTACCTAGTCTCTGCTAGAGGGTAAACCCTAGAAGTCAGTGGGCAACCCACTGCCCAGTCTCTACTGGAGGGTAAACCCGAAGAAGTCACTGAGCAACCCACTGCCCAGTCTCTACCAGAGGGTAAATTCAGAACTACTCTGGTCATCTCTACTGGATGGTACAACAATGGCCAACGGAACACGGAGTGGGTATCATGCAACCACCCGACTCCAGAACAAAACTATTGGAAACCACTCAACCCTGCTAATCTAAACCATCGATCACAGAGCTAGGGGAACCACTCAACCCCGCTGGTGAACAATCGGGAACCGAGGGACTCTCTACATTGCGAGAGGTCAAAAGTATGTAATGCAGAACACGACACGCACATGGGGCCCACACGATGTGTGGCCCCAAGTCAACCCCAACCGAACGCACAAATGTTATCTGGTACAAACAACCACATGTACCTATTAGCTAAGGCACATCCATCCACATCTCTTCATGCATTTACAACACTCACACGGGAGTGCACGTGATCACACGCCAAGGGTCCACTACAAACACGGTAGAAGAACCACCACCGGGGTACCTTCACATTTACACATTTGATAAGATCGTGTATGGGGCTCCTCTCACCGGAACATATTACACCGTTGTAATCCTTGCGGAGAAACATGTGAGATTGAGTACTTACTCACCTGAAACGGTCAACCGGTGAAAATGGCACTATTCACCGTAACCAACCCATATGGGGCCCACCCCAAGATTCTGAAACTGAGCAAACAGAGCACACCACTGCGATCCCCTTGGAAAAACACATGGGATTGACTACTCAATTGCCCAAAATGGACACCCGGAAAAAAGGTACTATTCACCGTAGCCGAGTCTGCTGGGACCCACACCACGTCACCGAAAAAGGTTGGGCGAACTGTGCCATCGCAATGCTCCCGGAAAAACACGTCAAAATCACTTCTCACTTGGTTGGTAAAGATATCCAGAGAAAAATATACGTTCAGGCTTACCGCGCACGAGCGGTACCACGTGGGACCTACACCCCGGTTTCGAAGCGCTGCCAACAGATCACACCGTTGCAATGCTCTTGAAAAAGTACAAAAGATGAAATATTCACTTGTCCAAAATGGCCTCTCAGTGATAGAGATGTAAAATCACCATCAATGCCCAAACAGCCCTCGTGGGGCCCGCACCATCGTGCAGAAATAGAACGAGCGGATTGCACCGTTGCAATCCCCTCAGAAAAACACCCAGAAACGGCTACTCGCACGCGCCGAACAGATGTCCAATGAAAAAGTCGTGAAACACTGAACGCAGCTTGAAAGACGGGATGTGGGGACCATGCCTCAACTTTGGCCTCAACTCCTGAAACCACCCTAGAAAGCTCTGCCTCGGTGCTAGGGTCACAACGCCACTGACAGTGCTTAAAACAGACATAATACGCGTCTGCGCCGTCCAAAACAAGATCCCCAAGAAAATTCCAATTCACTTAATTGTCCAGCCGCAATCTCAATCCCCTAATTTTGGGAATTAAAATTCCCCGAAACCACCTCAAAATAATCCTCTCATCACTACAGTTCCACTGCAGCAGACGGCACGTCCAACAGACACGCCGTATAAGAGATACGGCCCCCAGAATGCAAGGGGGGCCCAAATAGGCCGGTCCAGACCAGGGCGCGGCCCACCCCAAAGCAACTGGACCCTACCTCGGGTCCGGTTTTTCAAATGGACCGGCCACCCTGGCCGGTCCCCCTCTCTCGCATCGCGTCAAACATGACCCATGGAGCGCGGGTCCTGCTCCCCTGGGGTCGCCGCCTACTGCAGAAGAGACACTGTGTGCCGCTTCCGTCGGCCTCCTCCCCCTGTCCGTGCACCCTGACCGCACGCCCCAGCTCACCCACAGGTGCCTCTTCCGGCCTCGCCTGCTCGCGCTGGAGCCAGCCATCACACCTTGCTGCTCCCGACCGAATCCCCTGGCCACCTCCTCTGCTGAAGACCTGGCGAAAAAAAAACAAAACCCACAAATTTTGCCGAACAACCGCGGCCTCCTCCAAAATCGGATTTACAAACCGAGATAAGTGATGGAAATAAAAAAATGTATACTACAAGACCATGAAATATATTCGAAGAAATGGACACAATTTGATGCAAATAATCGAACTCAAATAGGGGTTCAGGATTTAAAACTCAAACGAACACCGCCTACCTCGATGGGCTTTGCCCGACACTTCCGGTGCGATCCGCCGCTGCCTAAACGAACCACCTTGATCAGACGAATAGGAGTAGATTGAGGGGATTCCTTGAAGATTTTTTCTAGGGGAGAACAAGGGAGAGGAGGGGAGAAGGAGGGTTTAAATAAAAAATAATAATTTTAATTAATTTAAACCCATACTTTTTCTCGCCTCTGAAACCTTTGTCGAGGTCAAAATTAAACATCCCCTAGGGTAAAAATCACCTCTCGAGAACAACTGTGGTCTTGGAATTTGATTCTGAGATTCCGTTTGAATGTTATAAAGCTGAACGCCCAAAGACCCCAAATTATAAAAATTCCCCTCAGGCCATTTTTCACAAACGGCCCGCGCCCGCGATGATTACACCCCTCCTAGGGTAAACGGAATGCTTCGAACTCAACAGTGTCCTCGGTCTTCCCATCTGAACCACCGTTTAAGAGATACTTGAGTTTCACCATTAAATGAATCAATTAATTAACTTAATTATCCGTTTAACGTTCCGAAAGCAAGCGAGGGGTCCAAACATCCTCCGCCGACATACTTTATGTCATTCCTAGGGTAACCACCCCATTTAGGACCCATCCGTACACTCATATTTAGGATCCAAAGCACCTTTTAAGTGGTATCCCATCTATTTTACGTTTCCAGTGTGAACACACTGAAATTTTAATTCTGGCCACTCCAGGGCTCAGAATCGCACGCCATATTAGGGCACTACACTGTAATAACATCAATAATATACCAAAGTCTTCTGTAGAAAAAACTGAGTTCTTACATCATTCCCTCCTTCAAGCTTTTCGTCCCCTAAAAGAAAAACCATGGAATAACTCAGGGTACTAAGCCCACACCTAGCTCTCCCATACCTAGAAAAAATCTTGCACAGTCTCGGGCCACCGCACACAGACCAATGGATTTGATCTGTTCACGCGAGGTCTGACCTCACCGATGTCATGCACAGGATCACACACACTTCTTCTCGGGTAAGTCACATGGGAGAGGTCGTGCACACACTCTAGACTTTGGGGTTAGGGCAGGGTTGTAGGGAACCTTTCCATCCCTATACACGGTCTCAAACGGCCCAAAGGCTCTCAGGGGTCGCTCACCTCCCTGATCGAACCGCTACGTTGCACGCCACGACTGGAATCACCCCCACGCACCTGGAACAAGGCCTAGTGATTCCCTCCTTTTGAACATCCATATGGTGAAATACCCAAGGATATCTAGTCATGCAAGATTTCATATTTTATCTACCACAACCAAGACCCTCTTACACGCTCGGAAGTGAAGGAGTCAACACCATCGCCTAAAGAAAAGGTCCTACGCCTTTTTACATTACCAACACAGGGTCATGCCGATGCCCTGTGTCACCCTGGTAACACCTCAAACAAGGGGCACAGTGAAAGGAATTTCACACATAGAGTCTGAAAATTCTACTGCAAAAAGTAGAAGAGCTCTAGAACGTACCTCTTATCACCTCATGCTCTGCAGGATCATAGACATCCAAAGCTCGCGACTATCTGTGGTCCCAACTGTCAGCACCCTGAGCCTGACGTGGACCGGCTATTGGTGATGGGAAGACCATATAAATTCTTCCCCAGCTACCAGCACCTCCCGCTCTTCTTCTAGCACCACCTCTCTGGGTACTATTCTGATCATGGTGCTGACTCCGTCATGGAGGTTCACATGAGGCCTGCCCGAAGATCTCCGCTTGTCTGATCGGGAAGTCACGTGCCAAGTGACCTCACACGTCACATGCATAGAACCGAATATTTTCGAGCTGAACTGGTGCCCTCCGGCACCACTGTGGTGTACGACCACGCCGCTGAGTTCGGTTGTCAGAAAGCCACTGGTGCCGAGGTTCTACTTGCCGACGCTCGCTGGCTGTGGCAGACGTCTCGGCTCCAACGTGCCTTCTGCCACCACCAACTCTAGAACATGACAGGAAGATCTCTGTCACCGGTGCCTGATCTAGCACCCCAGCATATGTGGAAATTCCCAAGGGTACTATGATAGCATGAATCTCTCAGCGGAGACCCTGGTCAAACATCAGCGCTCGGAAGTTATCGCCATGGAACAAGTCCGGGTAAAAGCGTGAACGGTCTATGAAACTAGTCACGTACTCGGCCACCATCATCCCACCCTGCTGAAACTGCAGGTGATCCTGAATCCGAACAGAGAGTAAGAAGGAGGGGGAAAACTCCTCACAAAGCCACAGCTGGATGTCGCCCCACGAATGCGACGACTCATCAAGAAACTGAGTCACCAGACTCCACCAACATCGAGCTGCTCCACGAAAAAGGTTTGCTACCAAGACCACTCTCTGATCTGTCAGCCTCTGAAGAAGCCAGAAAAGACGAACCAATATCTCCAGCCAAACCTCTATTGCCTGAGGGTCTATCTCCCCACTGAACCTCAGCAGTCTATGTCGCTGGAACCCGTGGAGCGCGCTGAACCTGTGCTCAAGCTCAGCTTGCTCTGCTGAAGCTATCTACTGCTCACCAGGTGGGGGTGCCGCTACCAGCCCACCTGGAGAAAGGGGATCACATGATGGGTCTTGGAATGAGGCCTCATAGCTGAAAGGTTCATCGTCACAAACCAATGCTGGTATCCAGGCTGGCTGTCTTCACAGAGACATCCTGAATATTATCAAGAAGTGTCGTCGTAAGATGAGCATATATGTATATACCAATAACAACGATAGGGAGCTGGCACCCGAAGGACAGTCAAAGACTCAATCCTATGTGATGCACAAACCAAAGTTTTCCCTGCAACAAGTGTCTCAGCATGCCGAGTCGACAAGCGGGTTATCAAGGTCGTAGTGAATGGATACTTTTGACGCCGCACAATCACTGGACTCCCTGGACTAAGAGCCGCTCTCGAGTCATGTTAACATTGTTTCCCTAAATCCCAACCAATTCCTTTTTAGGGACATCCGCACAATATCCAAAGGAACGAACCTCCTTTTATACCACTTTGTCACGACCCGACCCTACCCGGGCTCGAGCCACAACTACCCCAAGCCCGCCTCCATAGGCCAGGGGCTGGCGACCAGCACCGAAGGCACAACAACTCGGGGGAGGCCTTTGCATAAGTACTTGTACACACACACATAGCACACTCAATGAAAAAGTGCAGAGTAAAAAGAAATGAAAAGTACCAACTTCTATAAATAAACCACATTGTGCATCGACCTCTAAAAGTACAAAGCTAGTGTTGAGGTAAACTAAAAAAGAAAAGGGGGCAAACACGCACCCAAACAGAAAAATGCCAAATCCTGGCAACAGGTGAACAGAAGAAAAATCGATGGATGGATCCCCCACATGGAACCCGAATCTGACCACCGTATGCGGTCCATGCTTCAGAACTCCTATGCTCCGCTGAAGTGACAACCAACCTGTCCATCGTCTGCAAGGGAACACCATGTACGGGCAAAGCCGAAGTAGGGGTGAGTATAAAATTACTCAGTAGGATACCCCAAAGGCTCGAGGGAAAAACAAAGGAGGTACCTAAGGGTGAGCAGTAGATCAAATAGGGGAAAGTAAAGGAGTACAACAAGGAGTTATGTACAGAGTATAGTAGAGAGTCCAGCTCAACCCAACAAGAGAAAGGAGGTAGACGCATCCATACACAAGGAGCTGGAAATGAAGAGAAGATGAACTTCTCGTCGAGTCTTCGCTACCTATAGCAGGAGAGTAGACTCGTCCAACCACAAGAAGAAAGACACAGAAAGCACGTGGAATACCCTGCGCATCTTCGCATCTCCTGGAAGAAGAGTAACCAAACCCAAGAAGTCGGTACTGGAACAAGGTATATACAAATCCATATGCTCTATGAAGAATCCTAAACAAGACCGTAAGGTGATCTCCATCTTGTAGCTCAGTCCATGAAATATGAGTTGCCAACAGTCCCAGAAGTAAACACCATCGATTCCCAGCATCCCGCATGTCTTCCCCAAACTACAAGTCAAGGGACTCAAATCACCGCACCTCGATACTATCTGCTTTGGGAAGTACTGACTCACCAGCACAGTTTTAGGTCACATCACGAGGATGAGTCTCAGTGGGGAAAGTTCCCCTCGTACCTGAGATTTCCAAGTTTTTTCAGACCACACCATATCACTACCCTGCAATCGAGAGGTCTCCTTAAAGTTAAGGTCCTTCCATCACTGACCCATACAACCAAGGGTCCCTCTCCAGTAATCACGGAGGAAAGCCACAGACTAGCCTAGTAGAAAGGACTGAGTCTGGAATGTCAATGGGTGTCCCACTAACCAGCCCGGCTAGAGGTTAATTCATAATAAGACATCAGGTGACCCACTGCCCAGCCATGCTAGAGGGTAAACCCTAACAAGATATCAGGTGACCCACTGCCCAGCCCTCCTGGAGGGTAAACCCTAATACATCATCAGGGGACCCACTGCCCGATCCCACTTGAGGGTAGACCTGGAATAAGTCAACTGGCGACCCACTGCCCAACCTTGCTAGAGGGTAGACCTGGAACTAGATGACGGGCGACCCACATGCCCAGCCCTACTGGAGGGTAGACCCTAAGAGGTCGTCGGGTGACCCACTGCCCAGTCTCTGCTGGAGGGTAGACTCTAAGAGTGTCGGGTGACCCAATACCCAGTCTCTGTTGGAGGGTAAACCCTTGAAGTCAGTGGGCAACCCACTGCTCAGTCTCTACTGGAGGGTAAACCCGAAGAAGTCATTGAGCAACACACTACCCAATCTCTACTAGAGGGTAAAGCTGGAACTTCACTGGTCATCTCTATTGGATGGTACAACACTGGCCAGCCGAACATGTAGTGGGTATCGTGCAACCACCCGAATCCGAAACAAAACCAGGGGAAACCACTCAACCCTGATGATCAAAACCATCGAGCACAAATCCAGGGGAAAATCAACCCCGCTGGTCAACATTCGGGAACCGAGGGACCCTCTACGTCACGAGAGGTGAAAATTACACAAAGTAGAACATGACACGCACATGGGGCCCACACGAAGTGTGGCCCCAATTCAACCCCAACCGAACGCACAAACGTTCTCAGGTATAAATAACCACATGTACCTCCAAGCGTTCTCGTATACTCCCAAAGAATACCATGTTCTACCCCAAAGGCTATAGTGCACACAGCACCCAGCCTCAATGCGAAGGCGTAACGTAACAACTCCAACCTGCCACCTCAACGTCTAAGGCACAGCCAACCACATCTCTTCAAGAATTTAAAACACTCACATATGAGTGGACACGATCACACGTCAATGGTCCTCTATAAACACAGTACAAGAACTGCCACCAGGGCACCTTCACATTTCCACATTTAATAACATCGCATATGAGGCTCCGCTCACCTGAATAGATTACACCGTTGTAATCCTCCCCAAAAAACATGCAAGTTCGACTACTTTCTTGCCTGCAAAGGTCAACCGGTGAAAAAGGCACTATTCACCGTAACCAACTCTTATGGGGCCCACCACAAGATTCCGAAACTGAACAAATGGATCACACTACTGCAATCCCCTCGAAAAAACACACGGGATTGACTACTCAATACCCCAAAATGGACACCTAGTGAAAAGGGTACTATTCAACATAGCCGAGTCAGGTGGGACCCACACCACTTCCCTGAAAAAGGACGGGAAAACTGCTACATCGCAATGCTCTCAGAAAAACACGTCAAAAGCACGACTCATTTGAGTGGAATAGATATCCATATAAAAAGATACATTCCGTCTTACAGCTCACGAGCGGTACCACGCGGGACCCGCACCCCAGTTTCGAAGCCCTGCCAACAGATCACACCGTTGCGAGGCTCTCAAAAAAGTACACAAGATGTACTATTCACTTGTCCACAACGGCCTCTCGGTTATAGAGATGGAAAATCACCGTCAACGCTTAAACGACCCTCGTGGAGCCCACACCATCGTGTGGAAATAGAGCGGACAGATTGCACCATTGCAATTCTCTTGGAAAAACACCCAGAAACGGCTACTTGCATGCCCCGAACAAAGGTCCGATGAAAAAGTCGTGAAATGCTACACGCAGCTCGAAAGACGAGCTGTGGGTCCCATGCCTCAACATCGGCCTCAATGCCTGAAACCACCCTGGAATGCTTCGCCTCGGTTCCAGTGTCCCAACGCCACTGGCAGTGCATAAGACGGATTTCGGACGCATCCTCACCGTCCAAAACAAGATCCCCCGGAAAACGCCAATTCACTTAATAGTCATGCCACTCCCCCGAGCCCCATGTTTCAGGAATTACAATTCCTTGAAACCACCCAAAATATTCCTCTCATCACTACAGTTCCACTTCCGCAGACGGCGTGTTAAACAGATGTGTCGTTTAGGAGATACGACCCCCTGAATGCAAGGGGGCCCAAATGCGCCGGTCCGGACCGGCCGGCCCGGTCCGGACCGGCGGTCTGAACCCACATGTTGCGGCCAACCCCAAAGCCACTGGAACCTACCTCGGGTCTAGTTTTTCAAAATGACCGGCCACCCTGGCAGGTCCCCCTCGCTCGCGCCGCGTCAACCAAGACCCACGGAGCGCGGGTCTTGCTCCCCTGGGGTCGCCACCTGCTGCAGTAGAGGTGCCACATGCCACTTCTGCCGGCCTCCTCTCGTCGTCTGCGAGCCCCGACGGCACGCCCCAGCTCGCCCCCAAGAACCTCCGCCGGCCGCGCTCACTCGCGCTGGAGACCTGTCGCGGCGCCTTGCTGCGCCCGACCGAAGCCCCTGGCCGCCTCCTCTACTGAAGGCCAGCCGGAAAAAAAAAACAAAACCCGCAAATTTCGACGAACAACCGCGGCCTCCTCTGAACTTCGATTTACAAACAGAGAAAAGAGATGTAAATAAAAAAATTTGAACTAAAAGGCCATGGTATTTGTTCGATCAAATGGCCACAATTTGATGCAAATAATCGAACTAAAAGAGGGGATCGAGATTTAAAATTTAAACGAACACCGCCAACCTAGATGGGCTTCGCCTGATGCTTCCTGTGCGATCCGCCGCCGCCGCAACTCACCACCGTAATCAAGGGAAGAGGAGGATATTGAGGGGATGCATTTAGGGGGTTTCTCCAGGGGATAACAAGGGAGGGGAGGGGAGAAGGATGGTTTAAATAAAAAAAGAATTTTAATTAATTTAAAACCATAATTTTCCTCGCATCTGAAACCCTTGGCGAGGTCAAAATTAAACCTCCCCTTGGGTAAACACCACCTCCCGAGAAAAACGGTGGTCTCATAATTTGATTCTGAGATTCCTTTTGAATTTTATAAAGCTGAACGCCCAAAGCCGCCAAATTACGAAAACGCCCATGGGGCAATTTTTCACAAAAAAGCCCGCACCCGCGAAGATTGCACCCCTTCTAGGGTAAACGAAATGCTCTGAACTCAACGGTGCCCTTTTTTTCCCATCTGAGCCACTGTTTAAGAGATACTTGAGTTTCACCATTAAACAAATAAATTAATTAACTTAATCATCTATTTAACGTTCCGAAAGCGAGCGAGGGGTCCAAACGTCCCACGATGACATACTTTATGTCATTCCTATGGTAACTACCCCATTCCGGACCCATCCGTACACTTAGATTTAGGATCAGAAGCACCGTTAAGGAGTTATCCAATTTATTTGGCTTTTCCAGTGTGAACGCACTGAAAATTAAATTCTGGCCACTCCGAGGCTCGGAATCGCACGCCATCTGAGGGCGCTGCACTGCAATAACATCAAGAATATTCCAAAGTATTCCACAGCAAAAACTGGGTTCTTACATTGGATATCAAATAGATCCTAAGGAATTTAATGTGATTCATCTATCATTGTTGTTTCTAGTTTCAAACAAAGCTGTATAATGATGGAACTTATTATAAACCCTAATTTGATCAATATGATACACATTCCCTTTCATGTTTAAGAGATAAAATAGGCATATATTTAGAGATAAAGAAATATTTGGATTAAGTATTCTCAATATTGGAGGTATGAACGGTGAGAAAGGGAATTTAGGAAGATGATAGGGGTCAGGGAGGTGGAGAGGAAGGGGAGTCATGAAGGTGAGAGGGTATGTGGGGAAGGAGTAATGATGAAGAGTAACCTAGACTATGGGTAAAATAAAATGGACTCTATGAGAAGATTTAAGATAATAGAAACAGTAAATATATTTCTATGATGGGGTTTCATGGGTTTGAATGAGAGGAGAATGAAAGGAAATATATTCCACTCATGTGGGAGTGGGAGGAAATCAGAATAATAAATGGGGTAAGGGAACTACTGGTGACATTTGGGAATGGATTGAAGGCTATTAGTGATATGTGTTATAGGAAGAATATCTCTTTATATAACTATAGATTTTAAGGAAATCATAATATCAATTAAACATGTGTAATACATATATATATATCATGTATTTATATTTTATACTACAATTATCATATTTATTTAATTATTAAATATATTTTACATCAAAATTTATAAATAAAATTAAAATAATGATAATTATTAAAAATATATGTAAAATCAAAAAATTTCATTTATGAGGTTTTTTTAAAAAAATTATGATTTTCTGGGAATATTATATAAACATAAATTTAAATTTATTAATTAAACGTGGTTATAAAATAATAAATTATATTATTTAAATATATATAATTAAATTTATTTTAACTTTTAAACGTAATAATTGTAGTTTTTACATGTAAATTTCTTCATTTATAAACATGTGTTAAATAGATGTAAAAATTTGTTTAAAAATATGATTAAACTAAACTTCTAAATTTTAAATTTTGTTTTACATTGAGAATGATAACATTAATTATATTCCTCATATTTTACATTCATAAAAAATCATTATCTTAAATTTACATTCATCAGGGAAAAATTAATTTATTATTAATAAACTATTATTAAAAATTAAAAAATTAAAAAATCAGCATATGGTTTATGAGATTGATTTATTCTATAATAATATATTCTTAAAAAGATCACATAAATTGTGGCTTTATTATATGGAGATTATTACACAAACCACTAAGATAAAATTCATTCCTATCTCATTTACATTATAAAATCTTATGTATATATAGATATTTAAATAAATTAATCTGTATCATCTATGGTATATGAATCATTTTAAGATTGATATTGTATATTTTAAAAAATGAAATATACCACATTTATGGGATCAAATAAATTTCACCTACAGTTGTAGTCATAAAAATAAAATTTATCACAATATGTGATGTGATAAATGTCGTATGAAATGAATTTTTATTTAAAAGACGAAACTCATTTCATGAATGAGATAAGAAAGGTTTCACTTAAAATGATCTATCTTTTAAAAACTAAAATTTTTGTTATGTACGAAATAAGATAAATTCAATTTATTATTCTATAGAATTAAAAAATTAAATTTATACCGCATACGGTATATGATAAATATCGTATATATTGATACATATTTTTAAAAATGAAATATATATTTTGTATTAGATGAGATAAATTTCACCATCAACGATACATATTTTATAAAATAGAATTTTTATATATGATATTTGATAAATTTTACCTACAATGATAAATATTTTAAGAAATGAAATTCTTCTAATGTATGTGATAACAAAAATTCAATAAAAAATCAATTTGTTTTTTTACAAAATAAATTTACCTCATATATGTGATAATATAAATTTCATATACAATGATACTTATGTTAAAATATAAAATTTATCCTGACTTTGAGATCAATTAAATTTTACTAACATGGAACAACATTTACAAAATTAAATTTATCACATGTATGAGATGATATAAATATCACATATTATGTAATATATTTTAAAAAATTACATTACATTCATATTTGAGATAATTTAAATTTTATTTACAACGATACAAATTTTATATGATGAAAATTATTTTGTATCTCATGTGATATAAAATTCATTTCTAAGGATACACATTTCAAAAAATAAAATTTATTTCATATATTATTTGGGATAAATTCAATGTATTAAGTTAAATCATTTAAAAAAAATAATTTATTTCATATATTAGATGTGATAATTATTGTGTATAATAATACATATTAAATAAAATGTTGAATATTTCATGAATTAAATGAGAAAACATTCACACACAATGATAGATATTTAAAAAATGAAATTTAACACATGTATGATAACTAATAAATCGCATATATATATATATATATATTATAAAATTAAATTTATCTCGTATATCATATAAATTTCACTTATTCACCTTTTAAGAAATAATAAATTAATGATATTATTGAGATGAAATAAATTTAATTCACAATGATATATTTTTTATAAAATGAAATTTATATTTTGTGAGATATGACATAAATTTTACAAAATATGATATATCTCTATTAAAAAAATATATATCTTGAAATAGATATATTAAATTTCCTGAATAGTGATACATCTGTTAAAAATTTAATGATAAAACAAGTTGTAAATGAGAGAAATTTTATATAAAATGATAAATTTTTTAGAAAAATAATTTTATCACATGTAATATATTATATAAATATTATTTACAATGTTATATTTTAAAAATTTAATGTTATATACTATATAAGATAAAATAAATTTCTTATACAATAACACATATTATAACCAAATTAGTTTATCTAACATATGTGATGAGATATATATTATAAAACATAATATATTTTATAAGACAAAATATATATCATATATAAGGATATTTAATGTGCCAATTGGGGGTTGGTTAAGTGGTTTAGTGTAAGGTGGCCACTCCCTGGAAAAATAACTACTGGAGGTTTGAGTCATACCATAGAAAGATATAGTTTGCGGTGTGTGGAATGTAGCTAGTGGGTTGGGCCTAGAGAAGTAGTGGTGTGGAACCCACTTATACCTCATTACCCAATAACACTTTTTCTACAGATCTTGTAACTGAGTGGTAGAGGATCCTTCTTGGAAATCACAATGTCATGGAATCAAGCCATGTTGCGCCCATGTACAATTACAATAATATGTAGGTAGTGATTCCGGAAAGACACGGGCTCAATGACCTAGGAAGTATGATGAAGGAATGATGTTTCACTGGGATTTTGAGCCATGTTATGGGATTCATTCCCACTGGGCATAAGATCCATGTAATAAATAAATAATGGTTGATGGGTCGGTTATCCCTTAAGGGGGTATTGTCTTTCCTCTTTGACATATGTGTGTGGTGTGTTTATTTGTTGGAATGTAATTTTACCCTCAAGCACCTAATATATATATATATATATTGATATTTATTGTAAAATTATACATCATTTAGTTAAATTTTATTTTTATTCATAAATCCCATGTACATTATATTTTTATATTTTTATTTTTGAACTAAAATATAATTTTATGGATATTGAAATTTACTTGTCTCCACATATAAAGGAATTGAAATTATTATAGGATACAAGTGTTATGATGTAAAATTATCACAAGAAATAATAATTAGTATTGGGTCCCATTTTGACATGTATGATAAGTTTTATTTCATATTTACATTAATTTATTAGGGTACAACATTAAATGATAGAGCATTCTTTGTGGAGAGACGGTACACACCCACATAGATTAATGCATTTTATAGTTATTGAGTTTCTTGTGAATTATATTTTCTTAACTCAATGACGATGACATCAATCATGGATGAAAACATTCAATGGGAACTTAAAGAAGGTCAGTCACATTCTCTATTAATAGGTGAATAACAACTTGATAATGTAGAATATATTATTATTGTTTCTTATAAAAATTTCTTGAAACACCATCTAACAGTGTGCTAGAAAAAGAGATCATTTTTTGAAGTTCCAAATCAGAAGAGATTTATGTTATATATTTTATAGAAATCATGCATATCAAGGAAATATTATGTAATAGTGTAATACAATAGATACTAAATACACAATGGATGAAGAAATATGACATCAAGGTAAGGTTAGACATGATTTAAATCGGTTTCAGGGAAGAGTTGGTGCCAGTTAATGAAGGATGTAGTAATTTATTCCACTTATGGCTCAAAATTTAGTGGAATGAGAGATTTTATTTTGGTAATTTTTTAAAGTGTGTAACATTATTTTAGTGGTATTAATTAAAAAATAATACTTTCCTAAAGATAAATGATCAAAATATAAAAGGATTAAAATAAAAAAAATTATTCTTTGATTAGATAATTTAAACACATGGAAATACGATGCATGTTACAAAAAAATGTCTAACACACAATAACTAAGCTATTTTTCCATTTCAAATCAATATACAAAAAGGTTACTCATGTGAAAAAAGTTTCAATGAATAGAAAAATATATTGATTTCACTTTTGTGAACTAGAAATTTTTTCCACCATTATTAATTGATATTATAGTTATCTAGATGGTTCAATTGGTATGAGATATATAAATATTTGGTCTTATACATTTAAAATTATTGTACCCTATTGAATGTTATGTAATGATATTAAAATAGTATATAACAAATAGAAGTAATTTTATATTGGGGATATATATTTTGTGGAATAATTCGTTGAAATATATCACACTAATTATCTAATATGGATAGTATTAGTCTTAAAAATCTCATCATGATGGGTGCATTGATGGTGAAGGAGTTTGAGGTAGAAATATTCTAAATGTATATATAATAGATTTGAATAATACACATTTGTATGTTTTGTATAATATTAATGATGTTTTTATATATATTCTATGACATGACCTGGCCTACTGAGCCTTTTTATATAAGATGTTAGGTTTAGTGTGTCACCCCCTTCCCACCTCCAATATGATAGGGGTAGGTGACTAGCACCATTAAGATATACCAAAAAAAGGACTCCATATCCTAATAATAATAACCTATAGTAGATATGAATATATAATATACAATATGGTAGATAACCGCTAAAAACATATAAGTAATCATATTTCAAGTATGTTCATGCATGAGATACACGCTATCTAGAACAACCCTCATTGTTAAATTATAATGGGAATAAATTGAATAAAGAAATAAAAATGCATTATAAACCTAAGGAAATTAAAAACATTTTCAATGATATCAACACAAGGCCCGATATATGATGTAAACCATCACTCACAAACACTACTATGAAACAACTCCACAATCCCTATTAGATCCATGCTCAATTAGGTACCCACCATATTGTTCATCGTCTACAAAAAAACTAGTGTATGAAAAATGATTGTACTTCGGTGATTATAAACATAACAAATATGATTCCCTAAAAACACATGAAAGGATAAAAATAATCTAACTCAATATAGAGGAAAAAACTGGATGTTATTTAAGGATTTAGAGATCCATGGATAAAATATGATTCCCAGTATATATGGATCTACTCCAAAAATATCATGTACTAAAGGAAATTTTAAAAACCTTGAATATTATAATACAAATAAAACCCAAACTAATAATATTCCATAACATCCACATCACTCTATTGATTCATACTAGTAGAACCACACTGTACTTAGGATTTAATGTCGGTGAAGGGAGTATTGGCCCCTATGATAACCCACACCTTGTTGGGGGAAAAGTGTTGATTGAGGGAGTTATAAATCCATTGATAAAGGAAACATTCCATATATCATGGGGTAGTATTGATTTTTTCTATCATATTGATGGACCACACATTTTTCTAAAGGGATTACCAATCACATGTCCAATGTAGAGGTATGAAACCTCATATTAATATGGTAGTGATGAATATAAAATGTATTTGAAGGAAACATGTCCTATCATCAAGAGATTTCAAGGGGAGTGTCAACCCCCCAAAAACTCAAAAAATCATACCCAAATCTCACCTCCATCCCAATAGAGATAAAGATACCCAAAATACCCAAAATACAGGATAAAAAATCTCTATGGGTGAATTGAATAAAATAATCCCATTACTAGTTGGAAAACATATATAATGTACTCTTTAATTTTCTAATTTTGGTACTCTAGTGATACAATTTGGAATACACCTGCTACTAAAAAAATTATATGTCATTTAATTTATCTAATTTAGTATTTTTCAGTGGGATGTACACCATGTATCATCTCTTTTCCATTAAACATTTGAAAATATTACCACTAAGAAACACCAAATAATATTCCCTATTGACTAATCGGGATTAGATTCTATTATTATAACCACATTCACACACCCTATAAGATATTTAAAATTCATTACAAGAATATAGTTGAAACAATAGGAAAAAATATGGTCATGTTTCCCCAATAAGGATTTGGAATGACCCCTCTTCCAATGTGTAGTAACCTTGTAAAACTCTACACTAAACCTTGTAACTTAGTAATTGAAGTCTTCTATTTCAAAAATATGGAATCCCTTGTAGTTTCCTTCACCATACCTCCTGAAATAACATTGTGGCGAGACCTTCAGAAGTATATGTTCTCCCCATTTAATACAAATATATACATTAACAATATTAATATGACTTATAATGTATTTAAGGAATACTAATCCACTCTTGGATCACCTTAAACTTATATATTATCAACTACAGTAGATTAGGCCTCATAAAGGGTCACTCATTGATCTTATACAATAAAGGGGAGTCCAATATGATATCCTATATATAGATTCAAAGGGTTCCATGTTAATACTAAAATGATAAATACTATTATATGGAAAATCCAATAAAACTATGTAATAATCTCACCTCTTAATGAAATCAAGAATACTTGCTCTCAACATTTCCTCAACCTCCTAAATGTTCCTATCTTTATTTATATCAGTCCATGGATAAATTTTTGTTCTCAATTGTAACTAAGTTTTGAAGGCATCATGTAAAATTCTCCATAAACAATAATTTAAAATTTAATCTACATTAGAAAAAATTATCAAGGTTACTCCATAAAACAATAAAATATAACTCATCCATAGATGGCCCAAACACTCCACTAAAATATAATATCAATTAGGAAGGAAGTGAGTTGACTTATTCAGAACTCAATGACCAGCCAGATAATATAATTTAATCCCAATTAGATTGGTTCTCCCATAAAAAATTATTTCAAAATATTATCCCACTTAAAATCAATATACTCTAGAGGGTGGATCAAATTGGTTGAGGATTTATGATTACCCTTCACCCACTAACATGTGAGGCACTATGATATAAACTATTCATTTCTCCACCTGATTATCCACCACTAAAATATTTCTTGAAATCTTGGTATATCATTATCACATTATTATTAACCACAAAATGGGATGTTTGAAACTCCCTCACCACCTTCCCATGCATCCTAGCTATAACTACCACTCAACTCTAAATGAGGATGACTCACTCCCATAAATCAAATGATTTATAAAGTGTATCTACAAATAATATCTAATCATGAATGATATCACTTTAAATGTCTCCAAGATATGTATCCCTCACACAATGAATAACTTTATGGGACACTAAAATTGATTAAAGGAATGTGACATCTCCCACTATCACCAATAGAAACCAAATCATGAATAGATACTTAGATAGGTCCTACACCAGTTGAGTATGATATTTCCTAAAATGGGAACCATCCACCATGTTTCCCATATTAAATTTATAGATTATCTCAAATTTTTAGAATTATAAGAACTCAAACCATTGCCTCTATCTAAGGTTGAGATATCATTTGGGGAAAATTGACTTGCGGATTTTTTAATATGTGTGATCCAAAAATCACTTGTAAGAAAATGAAAACACTATTGTTTTAAGAATTAAGTTATGATTCATGTATTTTTACATGTATGGTCTCAGTTTAGTTGACCTATAATCAATATATTATTATATCTACATTAGCACAAAACCAATCTAGTTTCCAGAGACATCATAGAACACAATGTTCTTAACTATTTTCTTTTAACAAATGAAACACTGGACCACTAGCCCACTTCTTCTTTAACTATTCAAAAGCTCCCTAATATTAGTAGGACCAAATGAAAGGATTCCTCTTTTAGTTAAGAGAATTCATTACAGTTTTAATATTTAATAATTACTCCATGAATATTTGGTAATATAATTTTCCATGAATAATACAATTTCTATGTGTGGGTTATGTTTACATAAGATATAAAAATAGTATATTTCTTACTTTTAAATATAAGTAAGATATATTTTATAAGAGATAGTGTTAAATATCAATCAGTTTTAAAGGATACAGTTAATGAGTTTGAGTTAGAGACTGATGAGGAAAGATACATTTATGTATAAGGCAATACATGGGAGTTTATTTACCTATTAATATAGGACACTATTGTACCACATGGGAATTGGATTTTGAGATGGAATTTTTTCATTGGATAGAGGATCATTGAAAAAACTTCCCGGAGGGTGGAGGATGAATTTAGTTTTAGATTCCCATTTATGAAAAACATGCATGCATGGGATTTATTTATTCTAAGCTTTGTTATGAAGGGTTATTGATATAGTGATGTTTTGTTTTAATAATATTAAATGTTGAATTTTTAATTTATATATTCTTCTATATATTCTCTAATTTCATCTTGAATGATCATTCAGTATTGGATAAAATGTAAATAGATATATTCTATTGGAAAATATATTGAGTAAATAATAGAGGAGTTGATGTGGTTAACAAAAATGGAAGGATGAAATCACAAATGGAATATTTGAAAAATAAAATGCATATAATAATATTTATGGACCAACCTCAATATACATACATGAAATATTATAATTATGTTAATTCTAATCCAAAAAATAATTTTTTGGGATTGAAACATTAAAAAAATAACGATACCAATAATGGTAATCTAAATTCCAACAACAACAATGAGTGATCTCACTTAAAAATAAAATATATTCACTCATGGGGACCATTTCAACATTCATGTAAACTACTTGGGCTACCATCAATGAGTTAAAAAAGAATATAAAGAACAAAATATATCTATGAGATATTTTTAATTCTAATTATTAAAAATTAAAAATACACTGAATACGAGGCTATAAGGATTATTTTCGTGTAAAACAACGGTGAAAAAATATAGATAATTGAAGGAAATTTCCTTGAGGAGAGGTAAACCCATGGTGGATGGTGATAAAAAATGGGAGAAAATAGAAAGAGAAAAATGAGAATGAAAGCAAATAGGAGGAAAATGGGAAGGATAGGATAAAGAAAACTTAATATAATATTTGAAAATAATCCTTATTCCCTTATAATCCACCACTAAAATTCTTAGAATGGGTAATGTGAGGTACAAATGAGGAAAAATATAGTAAAATTTTAAAAAAATTAAGAAAATTCTTATTTATATGTTTTTTGAAAGTTCCCAATCAGAGTATTGTTTCACTAAGATGGGGACATGGTGAATCAGTGATACTCTTTTTCTTTTATGTTTCTTTTAAATTGAAACAATATTAGACTCCTGTTAAGGATTTCAATTACCTCCTGAGAAACAAAACAGCACATGTCCATAGAAACACAAAAATTTACAGGGTTCATTATTCAATAAGAATTTATACATCCTTGGAATGGTTTGGAAATGATCATATACAATAAAATACACTATGAAAACAATATCTGAATAATAATGATTAGGATGTACCCATTCACTCATGTAGAACTATGAAACAATACCTCTAGTGTGGGTGCACCCTCATAGCACAATAGTTTAATACAATTTGTTTTGTAACAACTCATGTTACCTGTGATTCTTTAAATTCAAAAAATGTCTTCAAATTGTAATACAATTCATCTTTTCCTTACGCAAAAGAAATGTAAGAACTTCAAAGGACATTGATAAAGAAATAATCCCAAATCCCAAGTCTGATTTTCCAAGTCTGATTCATTGAGTACAATTCTTTCAATGAAATAATTCAACTAAAATTTTATGATAGAATACAATAGAGTAAAATAATCACCACTTGACCAGATGAACCGAATATGCACGACTGCATTATCCAGAAAGAATCGGCACCACTTCCTAAGATGACTACTATTAACACCACGTCAAAACCTAAGACAGATAAATATGCTCAGTATGATCCTTCCTCGACCCGAGAAGTCCAATATGGAAATAACCCAGTACTGAAAACTAGAAACCATTTAATTAATCCTGATATCAAACCAAGTAGAACACAATCCTCGTCAAAATGTATTCAATGCAAAAAAATAGTATCACTTTCTTTCATGGATTACTCAGAGATTCTCTCTCTTCTTCAAGTCACACAAGTTCAATGTACTTTATGTATTTTATAGGTGAAAAAAATATGTTTAGGTGGGAATCCCAAAACCATTTCCTACTCTCTTAAATTCACCTAAATCTGAATTTCTTGTCAAATCTTGGAGAAATTATAGCTTGTAAACACATATTGATTCTTCTAGAATATTCCACAATTTTCATCTCTTTATTTATAGATTACCATTTTTATTGTCAATATAATTACAATATATGAGAAATACATGTGGCTGAATCCGATTCTTTGATATTAATTTCTTAAAAAAATGTTTGATACAATACCAAAAGAATGTGTTTGGAGAAATATACTTCTCCACATGAGGTACAATAATTTTTTTAAAAGAAAGGACACCCCTAGAAAAATAATTCATCAGTACTGTTCTATTTTCTTTTCTATTTTCCCACATGAGAAGACACACTTCATCCAAAAAATGTTCTTATATCATGACTACCTTCATGACTTTGAATTCATTAGGGATCATATTTAACATCATTTTAATTCAATTGGAAAGTATTATAACATTCCATTCATTGCTGCTTCTTTATTTTCATCTCAATAAAAGCATGATCTGTTCTGAATAAAATGTTCTGGATACAATTATACTAAATAAGATCATGCTGGAAATGATCATTATGGTTTCGAAAATGCTAGATACAATCATGTTGGACATTTTTGGTAATGATTAAGGGATACGATCACTGATCATTTCTGGTTACGATTGCTGGATAAGAATGCTGATCATTTTGGGATACAATTGTTGGATACGATTGCTGATCATTTTGGTAATGATTTTTGGATATGATCTTTGACCATTTCTTGTTATGATTTCTGGATATGATCATCCTGGTTACGATTGTTGGACATGATCAAATTCAATCTAAACACAAAGATCAAC
Organism: Viscum album; assembly: GCA_963277665.1. Lineage (NCBI taxonomy): Eukaryota > Viridiplantae > Streptophyta > Magnoliopsida > Santalales > Viscaceae > Viscum > Viscum album. The sequence continues at coordinate 1,335,987,600 of OY728163.1, read as the reverse complement.
CTGGATACGATACAAAACAATTTGATAAGGATGATCAGCCCAGATACGATACAAAATAATCAGAATATGGTTTATTCTCAATTAACAGCATATCATTCATTTTTTTACGTGAATATGATTTCTTTGAAAAAAAATCAATGTCGCATCTTCCATCACCACCACTTTGATCTACACCACTTACCATCAGTATCAATTTCTCCATTAGTATCACCTTTCCCATCGTCATCACCCTTTTCAATATGCATCACATATTCAATCGGTATCACATTTCACTTCCACTTGGTATCTAGTTTTTTTGAAATAAACCAATACATTATGGATATAAATGTTTTCTGATTGTTTTGAAAAACAATAGGCACCACTGCTTTCTTTTTTTATTTTTTTGAAAAAAAATCTACATACAATTATTTTCCAATTTTCATCATCTCTTTCACTCCACATTTCTTCTATCAAGATTTCTTCACAAGTTCTCACATCAACTCATGATTTTTATGAAGTACAAACTAGAAATTAATCATCACAATTTTCATGGGTCTAATTCCTTTCACAACAATCCCAAAAAAAATTGTTTCCACAATACAATGTAAAGTGATTTATTTATTCAAAACATACCTTGCTGACAAAATACAACACATGAAAGCTTCATCACAATGATCATCATCTTGGTCCCTATAATCCCCCCATTTGAATTTTTTTACAAATATTTATAAATCACTGGACTTTTAAATGTCAAGAAATGGATTACATATCAGCAATTTGATGCCTAGATGAGCTAACTCATTGTAGTAAACATGAAACATTAATAGAAAAACCATGCTATCCAAAATAGCGATCATGACCCCCTCTTTCTAATCATTATTATCACTAGAAAACAATTCAATTTATTTTCCTAAAACCACTCAAACAAAAATTTAGAATAGTTTACACACTAAATAATGATGAATTCATAGGTTACTGAAAAAACACTCTTTTGTGAAATACATTTATGAAATAAAACAACCCCCCCCCCCCCGCTGACAAGATAATCCAATGGTAATATGAGAGAGGGGAAATATACACATACCTCAACCAAAAAGATAAAGAGGTTGGACACCCATGTTCAACATCATTTTTTATATTGATTCCTTCTATAAAGGTTTTTTGAAGATATCAGCAACTTTTTATGATGTTGGAACATACTCATGTTGAAATTAATTCTTCTCAACATTCTCTTTGATGAAATGATATATGATTTCAATATGTTATGAATGAGAATGATGCATTGGATTCTTGTTGACGTTGATTGTAATTGGATTGTCACAACCCAAGATAAAGGGTAAATTCACTTTAAAAAGTAAGTCTTCCAATTGTGTTTTCATCCACATAAATTGAGTAGATTCTTGAGTAGCAGTAACATACTCATCTTCAACCGTACTACGATTTACTGAGTTTTGTTTCTTCAAATACCAACTAACACAATTATTTCCCCAAAAGAATACACAACTAGATGTAGACCATATATCAACAACATTTTCTTCTCAATATGCATTAGAATACCCAAATAAATAAATACTATCTGAGCTGCAATAACTAATTCTGAATTATATTGTGCCTCTGATGTATCTAAGATTTCTTTTTCCAAAAATAAGATGTGATTCTCTTAGAGTAATCTAAAATATTTCATATAAGGTAACAACATAATCATCTCCAGGTCTTAAGGAAGTCAAATACAATGAACTTCCAATCCTCTTCTGATACTCTTTTGATCAACGTTTTTTCCATCTCCATATTTACTCAACATTATTCCCAATAAAATGGGTTTGGAAAAAGATTTGGAATTTTCCATGCATAACATCTTGAGAAGTTCTTTTGCATACATTTCTTGGGGGAAAATGAATTCTTTCATTTGTTTGATTTGTAACCTAATAAATATTTCATTTCCCCTAGCATTGAAATTTCAAAAACATTCATCATTTATTCAAAAAATCTTTCACAACTTTCTTCATCATTCCCAGAAAAGTTAAAATCATCAACATAAACAATTACAATGAGGGAGTACTCTTGACATTCTATGATTTAAATATTGAAATCCACACTTCCTTTATTAAATTTTATCTTTCTCGATCATTTATCCAATTTGGAATACCATTCCCTATGAGCTTGTTTTTGACCATACAAAGAGTTTTTAAATTTGCAGACATAACCTTCATCTTTTCAAATAACAATACCACATGGTTGTTCAATATAAACCTCTTCTTCAAGATCAGAATTTAGGAATGCAGATATAACAACCATTGGAAAGATTTTGTAGCCTTGTTGAGGGGAAATAGTAAGGAAGATTTTTATTATTTCAAGTCTTTCCCCATGGGAAATGTTTCATCTAAATCAATACCCTCAATCTGTGAGTACCCTTTGCACACCAGTCTTTCATTATATCTTATAACCTCACCTTATTCATTCAGCCTATTTTCAAAAACCCACTTTGTTCTAATGATGTTTTTGTTTTCAGTCTTGGGTATGAGTTCCCTTGTATTATTATATTCAATATGATCCAATTCATCATTCATATCTTGAACCCATTCTGGATTCTCAAAAGCTTCTTTCACATCATTTGTTTCCACTTTTGAATATATTAAATTATGTGTAATGCAATTGGTTATTATTCATTTTTGAACCTTCTGGTGTTGATCGCCAATTATATTTTGTGCGTCCACATGTTTCCTCAGATTTGGTTAAGATTTTTTATTCTCTTCATCACTTGAAATAGATGAGTCCTATTATTTTTCTTGGGAAGGAATACGCTTTTTTGTATCATTATTTTAATTGTTTTCTTTAACTTTCTCGGCTTCATTATTTTCCAAAACATGATTCTCTTTCTCAGATACTTCAATCTCTTTCACATCAACTGAATCAACAATTATTTTTGTTTCTTTTTTGTAGAATTTGTATCCTCTTCCTTCTAGATAGTATCCAAGAAATATTCCATCCTCACATTTATTCTCAAAAAAACCATATTTTCACCTTTCTTATAAATAATACATTGAATCCCAAAAACTCTAATGTGCTTCAAACATAGAGTTTTTTCATAAAACAATTCATAGAGATTCATACCTTATTAGGGCCTATAGAAAATGGTTCTGAATATAAACAGTTGTACTCATGGATTGCCTCTAAAAGTAATCAGAAAGACCAATCTCAATTAACATAGATCTTCTCATTTCTACCAAGCTTCTAATATTTCTTTTAGAAACTCCTTTTTGTTGGGGAGTGTATGGATACCTATACTCAAGCTGAATTCCATGAATATCAAGATATTTTTTAAACTGTTCAATTCTATATTCAACACCATTATTAGTTCTAAACTTCTTCCCATAATACTCACATTCTTTATCATCTTTTCTTCTAAATCTTTTAATCATTTTCAAAGCATCTGATTTGTGTTTCATGTACATTACATAAGTAATGCAAGTAAAATAATCAATGAAATTATGAAGCATATATCTCTATGTGTTGAGTTTTTTATCATTGGACCATATATATGTAAATGGATCGGCTATGAGGGTTGTTTTGATAAAATATCAAATTTCTTATGCACTACATTTGTAATCATTCCATTATAACAAATATTGAAACACAAATATCTACTTATTGTAAAATCACAAATGTCTTGAACAATATATCTTTTAGATAACATTATCATGTTTATATGATATATATGTATAATACCTTTATTCCATAATTGATTCTATTCCACCATACTTACGTAACAAGAGTTTTATGAGTCACCGACTTGAAACAAGTTTCCTTTTGTATGTTGACATCTTGTAATAATATTTCAATATTCTTCACTCTTTACAAAAACAAATCCTTATTTTTTGAAGAAAACATTGTTACCCCTATCACACAATTGTGAAACACTATGAAAATTATATTTTATCCCATCAACATAAATGTTTTTCTTATATTTCACCATTTATTTCCCAATGATGGCTGACCCAACACCTTTAATTTTCAATGACTCATAATTTCCAAATGTCATTGTGTCTTACATGAAATCATTCATATATTTTAACAATTTTAAGTCTCCTTTAATGTGAGAATAACTCCCACCATCATGTATCTAGGGTTGTTCTCCTTGAATGTCTTTTAATGTAGTTTCAACAAGTACATCCTTTCAATCATTATTTTCATTCTTCACCTTCATCTTTTGAGAAGTGGGATTTATTTGCTAAGCCAGTAACAAAACATGAAATCCTTTTGCAAGGTTTCCTATTTGTTCACAAGTTTTTAAAATAGTTTCCTAGGGTTGGAACCTATTTTTATTCATCACTTCATTATTTTTAGATTTCATCCTGACAACCTTCTCATTTTTTATAATTTGAGGAGATTGAATCCCCCTCAGTATCTTTTATTCATAACATATTGGATAATAGTAATGTTGTTTATTAAATTAAAAACTACTTTTTGTGTGCCCAAATACCCCGACAATACGCGCAATACATATATAAAGTGTATTATTCTATGAAACCTCAATACTGATCAAAATTGTAAATGTGTTTCTCAGCCACCTTCTTATCATTCTTTTCCAATTCACCAATATTTATATTATCAATCTGATTCTTTCTTTTCATTTCTGAATTATCGGAACCAGAACCAGTGAAAACATTTCCAAATTCCGAATGTATCAAAACATTCAAAACTTTGTTGGTCTTGGCCATATACAATACATTTCCAACATTCTTCATTTAACAAAAATCGATTTTCCTTCTCACACTTATAAGGTATATTTTATTAAACCTTCTCATGTTTCTCATTATGGAGACATTAATCAACATCAGTGATAGAGTTTTGGAAACATATACTTTTATTTACATATTCAGAGAGTTTTTGTTGTAAAAGTTCCAAATCTTCTTCTTTTACTTTCAATATCACCTAAAATTCCCATTACGATTCATTTCAACTTAAAGAGACTTCTTCATTTCATTAATCTCTTTAATCATTTTTTTTCACCAGAAAAACATTATTGGTTGCTTGAGAATTCATCTTCCATATTTTGGTTTTTCATTTCAATCCTTATTTACATTTCCCAAACATTATTTCAACTCATCTTTCAGATGTATTTCAAGCTAAGTTTATTATTCTTCAGAACAACCACTTCTGAATTCTACATCATTCACTATTTCAATTAAATTATTTTCATTACCATACTCAATGGATTTTTCTGATTCTAAATCAATCTCTTCTTCTTCATTAACTTTATACTAGAAACTTCTTCTTTTTAATTTGAATAATTTCTTTTATTTTCATTTTTCTCCCTTTTTCTTCCAGGATCTCCTTATCTTTTTCCTACAATGTCACTATCATCGTGTTTCTTTCATCTATGAAAATTACCCTCAATGTGACCAACACCTCCACATTCAAAACATTTCAATGGAAGATTACCTTTTTATTTACATGTAACTCTTTTCACATTGTTAAAAATCAAGGATATTATTTCATTAATATTTTTAAATACCTCATTTTTAGAGTCAGAATCACAAGCTTCATCTTCAATAACAATCTTCATTGGGTTTTCATTCTTTATTTCCTTGAATGTCATTTCTCTATCAACCTTTGTTTTTTTCTTCATAGAATTCTCCCTTATCATTTCATAGGTGATAAGAGTGCTATGTAAATCATCAAGAGATAATTTTTCAAGATCTTTGTCTTCCAATGAAGATACCATTTTATCTAATTTTTCATGTAAGATCCTTTAGATTTTTTCAGCAACTGTATAGTCTTTTAGATTTTCACCAAGACATATGATAATACGCACAATGTCAATTACTGTGGCAATGAAATACCCAACAGATTCATGATCACCCATATTCAAATCTTCATACATAAATCTCTATATTTGTAACTTTTTTTTCTTCACTTTTTTATTTCATTCATATATGTTTTCAACTTATCCCATATACCATTAGTTGTGGTAACAAACTTCACTCTCAAGAATTTACTTTCAGAAAGTGTTGATAATATTGAATTCTTGGCCCTTCCATCATTATCAAGAAACATCTTATCAATAGGTGTAAGTGGATCACTATCATTAATGAAAGGAAATACAATTCTTGGAGTTACAAGAACATCAAAACTGATAGATATAAGATATGGCATCATTATATCTTTCCAGATATGATTGTTTATTACATCAATGACTAAAATACCACTACTATTAACAAATTTCACATTCTCCATCAACAAATAATAATAAAGGCAACCTTCCCTCTGATACCAATTTAATGATTGATGTTGAAGTATTATATCACTTAGAGTAGTATGGGTGAATTATAGATATCCATTTTCTTTAATGTTTCTTTTCAATTGAAGGAACCTTCACCTCTTGTTAAGGATTTTAATTCCCTCCTGAGAAAAAAAACACACATCCAAAGGAACACAAAGATTTACAAGGTTCACTATTCAATAAGAATAGCTATGTCCTTGGTATGGTTTAGAAATGATCTCATACCATAAAATCCACTAAGAAAAAAAATCCTTGGATTACAAAGGGTAAGATGTACAATTTCACTCGTGTAGCACTATTAAACAATCCCACAGGTGCATGTAAACTCTCTTAGCATAATAGGGTAATAATATTTGTTTTGTAATAAATCATTTTACCTGTGATTCTTTTCAATTCAACAAAAGTATTCAAATTGTAATATTATTCATCTTTTCCTTACCTAGAATAAAAGTAAGAACCTCAATGGACTTTGATATAGAAATCATCAAAAATGCCATGTCCAATTTTCCCAGTCCAATTCTCTGAGCACGATTCATTCGATGAAATTATTCAAGTCTAATTTTCTGATAGAATAGAGTAGATTTGAATTGTAACCACATGACCATCCAAACAGAATAACCACGGCTGCACTAGTCAAACAGAATCCTAACCACTTCCCAAGACAACTACAATCGGCATCACTTCAAAACATGAGACTAATAAAGATTCTTAGTATGATCCTTACTCATCTCGAGAGGTCCCATATGAAAACAACCAGTATGTAAAAATCAAAATATATAATTCAGAATGATATCAAACCCAGCCAAATACAATCCTCGCCAAAATGTATTCAATACAAAACAAAAATGGTTTCACTTTATCTCACTATAAACTCAGAGTTTCTCAAATGTCATCAAGTCAGACAAGTTCTATGTACATAACACATTTTTATATGTGACATAAAAGAAAATTAGGTGGGAATACCAAAACACATTCCCACTCACTTAAATTCACCCAAATCTAAATTTCATTGGAAATATCGGAGAAATTTGACTTTTTCGATCCTTCCCAATTCATCTCAAAACATCCACAATCATTATATATTCTTTTCTAGACTCCCATTTCAATATCCAATACAATTCCAATTTATGGGAAATACATGAGTCTGAATATAATTCTCTCATACTAATTTCTTCAAAATAATTCATGAAACAATACCAAAATAATGTGTTTGAAGATTTTCACTTCTCCACTTCAGGTATAATAATTCTTTTAAAAGAAAGGCTCCCCCTTAGACAAATCATTCATTAGTATCCTTCTATTTTATTTTCTATTTACCCACATGAGAAAAACACTCCATATACCAACATGTGCTTGAATAATGACTACTTTAAGGAATTTGAATTCGTTGAGGTTCATCATTAGAATCTTCTAGATTTAATTGGAAAGTATTGTAACTTTCCATTCATTCCTTCTTCTTTAATTTCATCTCAATCCTATCATGATATTTTTTTAATACAATGGTTTGGATAAAATTATCCCAAATACGATATTGCAGGATACAGTCATGCTAGATAAGATCATGTTGGATACGATCATTCTTGTTATGATCATGCTGGATATGATCATTCTGGACATTTTTTGTTACAATTACTAGATATGATCCATGATGATTTCTGGTTATGATTGATGGATATGATCACTGATCATTTATGGTTGTGATTGCAGGATAAAATCTCTGATCATTTATGGATATGATTTCTAGTTATGATCACTAATCATTTATTGTTAAGATTTCTGGATACGATCGATGATAATTTATGGTTACGATTTCTTGATACGATCATAAAGGTTATAATTGTTGGACATGATCAAATAAAATATGATGAAAATGATCTACTTGGATATAATACGAAAACAATATGATAATGATTATCTTCCAAAGTATGATACACAAAAATCTGAATAAGATTCATTCTCAATAGACACCATCTCTTTACTTTTATTTTTCCCAAATATGATTGTTTTGAAAAACAATCGATGTCTCATCTTCCATCATCACCACTTCGATCGGCACCACATACCATCAACATCACTTTTCCAATCAGTATCACCTTTCCAATCGGCATCACCCATTTCAATCGGCGTCACCAATTAAATTGGTGTCACTTTTCACTTCCACTCGGTATCCAATTGTTTTGAAATACAATTGATACAATCTGGATATGATTGTTTTCTGATTGTTTTGAAAATCTATAGGCACCACTTCTTTCTTTTCAGATTGTTTTCAAAAACAATCTGAATACTATTCTTTTTCGATTGGCAGTATCTATTTCACTCCTTATTTATTCTATAAAGCTTTCATCACATGTTCTCACATAAAATCATGATTTATATGAAATATAACCTAGAAAACCATCGTCACAATTAACATGGGTCTGATTCTTATCAAAACAACCCCAAAACAATTGTTTCCACAAAACAAAGTAAAGTGATATTCATTTCATCAAAACATACCTTGAAAACAAAAGAAAACGCATGAAACCTTCATCACCAGTATCATCAGCATGGTCCCAAAACTATTAATATAGGCTTTAAGAAACAAGAGCACATATGAAATGTTTATGAAAGAGTTAGTTTCAAAAAAAATAGTACTTGAGAATATAGACATAATACAACCCATGTGACATTGTAAATCTATGGATTAATATATTCCACTAAAAAATCAATAAGATCTGAAAAAAATTAATTCTTATAAATATTAAATCGAATGAGTTTTTAAAATCTTTTGGTGATCTAGGTGTGATTGTGAACATCATGTCATACCAATGTGTTATGAGTTAGGAATTGGACAATGTTAATCCCAAAAAAAATTCTTCAATTATAGGATGAAATGTAAGATATCCACTAGGTTTTAATAAATATGTTTTTGTTAAAGTGGGTAAATATTATTTTCCAGTGGAATTTCCTGTGCATGATATGGATGAAGAAAAAACCCTCATTAATCATAGAAGGATATTTTAGAAATAGGGGGCCTTAATTAATGTTAAAATTGTGTATTTATCTTTAAGGGTTGATGGGGATCATGTCAAGTCTAATATGTATCCTAAATTATTGAATATTAGAAACAAATATATTATTTTGAGTGATTATAACATTCAAGAAATAGAGGATGTTACTTCCACAAATGAGTAGAATAAATGAGATATTGTAAATATGAATGAAAAAGGAGAAATTAATGAAAAGATAGAGAAATGGTGTAGATTGAGAGTGTTGAGGGTTTTAGAAAATATGATGTGACAATAGAGTTTAAATTTCTTCAACAAGTTTGTTTAATTCAAGAATTAACATTTGATTTTTTTAGAATTAACTAAATATTGGTGGAATTGAACTATATAATTAGATATGATCATACCTCAAAGATGATTAAAAATTATTTTATATAATGTAAGAAGACTAGTCTAAATGGAGAAATATAAACTTATACCATTCGTTGATCTAAGATGAATAACTTCTTTATAATATTCTATTACATGACCTGGTAAGTTCATATCTAGCTCAAAACCAAAAAGTACTTATATGGGGAAACATAGATTTGTTTATGTTTTCTTTGGAATTATTATTTAGGATTTCTTTCTAAAATTTTCCACGGTAATTTATTTGATGATGTATGAATTTAGCCACCCATAAATATTTTAACATTAATGGAATGGATTTTGTAATCCTATTGGGAAATTTTAATTGGGTTGATTTATTGTGATTAACGAACGCACATGATTATAAGATAAAAATGATAAAGAAAATATCATTGACGGATAATAGATTATTGATTTAAATATATCAAATCTTTTACATTCTCTATATTTGTCACATGGTTTTTTGGTTTAGGAAATTTAAGGTCCCACATAGGGTTATTGATGTATTTCTCTCTTTGAAAAAAAAATTTTATTAGGAATACCTTAAAACATAGTTCTGAATATAATTTCTGGTGGAAATGAATGAGTATTATGATGGGTATATGATTAATGATAAGAATGAGAATATTAATTTGATGAATCATTATTTACAATGATTGTTTGATTATACATATGGAATTCTTCATTCATTTTTATGCTTTTATTGTAATGTCCTGGTTCCAGAAGCCACCCAGAGGCGCCCCGTACCCAGTTGGTCACATGGCCTCAAACTCGTTTCCCCGAACACCAAAGGCTTCCAACTAGAAGCTAGGGACTTGGGTGTGATAGTGGGGAAACTATGCCCTCATTGGTAGAGTACATAGTGGATGACAACCAATATACAATAGCAGAAGCAGTAATAATCCATACACAAGTGAACAATCAATGAAAAGAAATAATAATCAACTGGAGATATGAATAGTAAATAATTCATAATAAATATGTATAGGGAAATATCCAAACAAGTCAAAATTCTGAATACAACAGCACTAAACCTAAGTACAAATGAAAAGATAAACAGCTCCTTAGCATCGCACGCCTAGGCTTGGTCCCATGCTCTCCAGATCCATAGCAAGTCAAGAACCTGAAGTGAAAGGGAGCTTGACCTTATCTATACCTACAACAATATAATCTGTTTAGGCCCAGAATCATGGCCCAAACAGGTTGTGAGAATAAATACTAGTAGGAAACCACTCGAAGATTTGTGCCTAACATTCAGTGAATATATTGCAGGTAATGTACAGAAACCAGTAAATAGGAAAAATTATTAGAAGTAAACAGTCATGAGTTACAATACCAAGAAACAACTAACAAGAAGCTAAACATAAACAGGTAACCCTCTGGAAAGTACTCATATCCATCCACTATGATTCAACCTGACAATTACCAACAACCCTCTAGGAAGTACACTCAGCCTAACATCTCTGGTTTGGTCATACGAGAATTATAAGACACTTTGAGAAAGATCCTTCGGTCAGTTAACCATATAGTCTAAGTTAGTCAGGGAATATCTGAGGAAGATCACATAGTCAATTCTGCTTATAGCCCCAAGGTCACGAGATTCTATGAGGAAGCTCACTCGGTCAATTCCTCTTATAGCCCTAGGTCTTTCACAGACTCTCTGAGGAACCTCACCTGGTCAATTCCTCTTATATCCTAGAGTGGTTCAAGGTAATTCAAGATAAACAAAGACTCTCTAAGGAAGATCACTAGGTCTATCCCCTTATAGTCTATAAATCTCAAATACTCTATAAGGAATCTCACTCGTTCTATCCCCCTATAGTCTATAAAGTCTATAGACTCTTTGAGGAAGCTCACTCGGTCTATCCTCTTATGTACTACAGCACTAGGTTCTCAATGCCCCGTGTATGTCAACACATTGTAATGCTATAAGGACAAAGTAAACCTACATAAAAACTTCGCCAACTAGTCTACAGCATCACACACATGTCAAAAAACAACACACCATCCTACAACCACAAAGAATGGAAAACTAGAAAAGGGACCGTAGGAAAAACAGGACCAAACTGTCGCAAACAGAACAAAGCATGAGCCAAACATCCAAGGAATAACAATAAACCCAATTCATATCCAAATAACTTCTATAGATTCATACAAGCAGGGCAGGAAATCAGGAGCGGTAAAACAGTAAACACACAATACCCCGTTAAATGGTATTGGTGGAATTTGAAGATAATACTCAAATACTACGAACAGAAAAGGACAAACCACCTACCTCGGGTTAGGGAGATCAATATAATTCAACCATGAAGCTTGAATATCCTTGGAACATCATGGATCTATGAAAACGTCCAAAACTTTTTACCCAAGGTAACATGGAAAGAAGAGGAAATGGAATACAATTCTCAAGAAGAATTGAGAACGCACTTATGTGATTCCAACACAATCTATGTTGTTCGAATTGGAGGACGGACGGAGGATCGGGGGCTCGTCAAAGATCTGTGGACACTTGGTTCTCTGGAATGAATGGAAACTAGAAATAGTGGTTTCTATCTATCAAACGTGACCCAAATGCATTTAATGAAAAAAAGTACACAACATGTACTTTTGGATTACACTATATATACTCTCTTTTTCCATACTCCACTTTAAACAGCCTCCAGTCAATCCAACATGGTTTTGCATGCGGCTACTAAACAGCTAGAAAATTGCCTGCTACAGCTTTTGATTATAGGGCATGTACTCATAATTTACACGTCGTCTACTTAGAAAATTTGCATTACTTCTTCTTTTCTCAAAAAATGACCAGAAAGGAAAAACAAACCTGAAATGAAGGTTCGGGTTCTTACAAAATTCCCCCCTTAATGAAATTTCTCCGCAAATTTCCATAGCGTGGAGTATAAGAAAAAAAACATCAAACAAATCTGACCACTGTGATCGTACGTTGGCCTCCATCTCCCAAGTCTCGTCTTGAACCCACCTGTGCTTCAATAATACTCGTACTAGAGGAAGAGACCAGCCAAAAAGAACCTTCGTATTTCGATCAAAAATCCGGATAGGATGATCCTCAAACGATGCATCGGCTTCGAGCTCAACCTCTTTAGGTTGGAAGACATGAGACGGGTATGGAAAATAATGTCAGATATGAGAAACTTGGAAGATGATGTGCATAGACAGGTACCTCTGAGGTAACTGCAACCGGCCAAACTCTCTCCAACACCTCAAATGGCCCGATGTACCTTGGATAAATCTTACCATGTCTCCTAATCCTCCTGTGTCCCAACCTTGGTGCGACACACCGGAGAACCTGATCCCCGACCTTGAACTCCAGAGGTCATCTTCGCTGATCAGCATAAGACTTCTAACGAGACGGTGAAGTATCCATCCTCTTCCAAATCAACTCGATCTACTCTATGGACTCCTTGACATTGTGAGGTCCATGCATAGCTTCCTCTCCTTCCTCCATCCAACATAGGTGTTATCAACATGGCCTACCGTACACAGCCTCTTAAGGTGTCATCTAAATAGTCTCCTGGAAACTGTTGTTGTAGGAACACTTTAGAAGAGGTATATTCTTCTCCTAAGAACCTCAAAAATCAAGGATTCATGCTTGGAGCATGTCCTCAAGCACCTGAATCGTACGCTCGGACTAGCCATCTCTCTGGGGATGGTATACTGTACTCAAAAGTACATATGTACCAAAAGCCTTCTTAAGCCCCTGCCAGAACCGATAAGTTAAACATGCATCCATGTCTGATACAATAGAGTGTGGAAGTCCATGAAGACATACAATCTCTCAGATTTACATTATTCCCAACTCATCAACACTGAATGTATCCTTGAATGGAAAGAATTGAGAAACCTTCATGAGCCTATCAATGACAACCCATACTGCGTTGTTCCCTCAAGAAGACCTCGACAATCCTGTGACGAAATCTATCGCGTGGTCGTTCCACTTACACTGGGGAATGGGTAACTGCTGCAAAATCTCTGTTGGTCATTGATGCTACTCCTTCACCTGCTGACATGTGGAACACCTCATGATGAACCTAGAAACATCCCTCTTCATACCTGGCCACCAATAATGACAGTGTAGATCACAATACATCTTGGTAAAACTAGTATGAACATCCGAACTATGGAATTAAAGTCATTCATTAGCTTCTATCATATATCTTCTGGAACCCATAGGTGCCCCTAGAAATGCAAGATCTCATCCTCACATATGGTCCATCCAGGAATAGGGTCTTCTCTGGACACACTTTCCCATAGGACAATGCCTTCAAATTTTGATAGCATCCTCATTCGTACTCAATCAACAATGGTAGAGGTAACATCTACAGAAGATAGAAATTTCTTCCCATGCCTATCATGCACCTCCAAATGCATCTCAGAAAACCGATCCATAAGATTTCACTCACTACTGGCCTCCTGATCTTCCTGTATCTAAGTCCTCCTTCTCAATGCATCAGCCACAACATTTCCTTTCCTAGGAGTGTAGGCATGCTCCATGTCAAAGGACTGAAGGTACTCATCCCACCTTTTCTGCCTCAAATTCAAGTCACACTGAATGAAAATATACTTGAGACTTTTGTGGTCGGTGATGAACCACAAAATTCTCTCCTGGAAGATAATGTCTTCAACAGCATAAGGCATAAACAACAGCTGCCAAGTCCAAATCGTATCTTGGGTAATTCCTCTCATGTGGCCTCAACTACCAAGACCCATATGCAATGACTTCATTTCCCTAAATAAGAACATATCCTATCTTGATACCTGATTCATCATAGTAAACAATATTACTCTTTCCCGACTCTGGCAAGACTAGTATCGGTACTGATGCCAACATCCCTTTTAGCTCTTGAAAGGCTGACTCACATGAATCTAACTAGAAGATCTTTTCCCTATACATGTTCAGACATATTAGTGGTGATGATAAGTGCGAAAAGTAATGTATGAAATGTCTATAGTATCTATCCCTCCCCATAAAACTCCATACCTCAACGATATTTTTTGGATTCTCCTAGGAAACTGCAGCTCTCATTTTCTCTGGGTCTACTGATACTCCTTCCTCTGAGATAACATGACCTACGAAGTGAATCTCGTCTATCCAAAATATCACTTTGAGAGCTTACAATATAACTGATTCTCCCTTAGTATTCTCAAAAGGATCCCAAGATGCGTAGCATGGTCGTGTCAAGTGTGTGAGTACACCAAGATATCATCCACAAAAACAACCATGAAGGAATCCATGTATGGATGCAACACTCGACTCATCAGTGCCAGGAAAACTACTGGCATGTTCGTGAGACCGAACAGCATAACCGTATACTCGTATAGACCATACCTACTCTGGAAGGCTGTAAGATATATATCTGATGGTATAACGTGAAACTGATGACAACCAGATCTCAAATCAATCATCGAGAACACCCGAGCTCCTCTAAGCTGATTGAAGAGATCATCGGTCCTCGACAAGTGATATCTGTTCTTAACAGTCAACCGCTTCAACTTCTAATAGTCCACAAAAAGCCTGAGAATACCGTCTACCTTTATCGCAAACAAGGCAGGCGAACCCCAAGGAGAATTACTAGGTTAGATAAAACCCTTTTCCTGTAACTCCTCCAACTACTTCTTGAGAACCTGCAACTCAGGTGTAGTAATCCTATTAGGAAGAATGGACACTTGTGCTACTCCTGGCACAAACTCAATCTAGAATTCTCTCTCACCCTCTGGAGGAAAAACTAAAAAGTACTCTGGAATGACATCTATGAAATGATCCACCACTGGAGGAAAGTCTAACTGTGAAGTCCCCTAGTCATCCAGATAATGACTAGAAATTTGGGTTGTAACTCCTATCAACCGATGATGCTCTGGACCTGCTCTTCCTGCTTGGACATCAAATTATCCCTTATGAAGAAAGAATCCACCCTCTTGTGATAGGAAACTCACCCTATGATGATAATAGTCAATTACTTCCTGGAATGGAATTAACCAGTCTATCCCAAGGATGACATCATAACCTGACATCTCTATGACATACAGGTCCCATAAGAAGTGACACCCACCAACCTCTAGAGGGAAATCCTTTCACTGACGTACACTAGCTATCATAGTTACCAACGATGTGTCTAATGCCAAAATGTTGGCAGATGAAAAGATGTAGAGACCAAGACACCCCACATCAGCGACAGCTATAAAGCCATGGGAAGCCCCTATATCAAAAAGAGTTGAAGATAAAACTAAGGCTAATAATATTGTACAGCAAACTATAGAGGGGTCGGGATCCTGATCCTGATGGATCGGCTCCACTACAATGGCATGGCTTGCTCCACAGCCCTGTGACCCAACTTGACCACTCTGAGATGATCCACTCTACTGTCGCTGGTAGCCTGGTGACAGAACACCATGGGCGCGACCTCCATCTCGTCCCGAATAGCTGCAAGAACTCCAGTTCCCAGACTAGTGAGAAACTGGCGATGCTTCTCCTGAATGCGGGGTCATAGAAGAACCCCTACCATCGGCTGCAGGTGGGAAGATCGGATAGAAACGTTGAAGATGGCCCATATAACCACATGATCAGCACTACATTGGGTCTCTCTAGAACTAAGGCCTAGTATGCCCTCTCCACTTGCTTTGGTAACATATTACCTGGATTCCTGAAGATACATCTTTCCTACTATGATCTCCTCAAGAAGACTCCATGCAGTGATTCCTACTATTTGTTGGAGGAACACTAACTCAAGATGTTGAACTTCCCAGGGTCACTACTCCAGAATCCCTCAGATTACGCATAGTGATCAGTGCCTGATAGATGATAGAGGATATCAAAGTCAACCAGAAGATGTTCACCTACGATTGGATGTCGTACCTCAGACCATCCTCGATCTTTTGTTCCACGAACAACTCATCACCTCCTGGAATAGGCGTGAAACGCTTCAGCTCAGTAATGAGAGATGAGTACTCCATAACAGAAAGAGTTCCCTACTCTAGACACATAAAATCTCGGGCTCAATCGACCCTCAAAGTCTCATGGTAGAATTAATCGTAGAAGATTCATTGAAACTCATCACAAGTCATACTCTTCTGGCGTCCTGATTGTGAGATCACCTCCCACCATCTCTTGGAGGAGTATCAGAGCATATAGGAAGCGAGATTCACCCTCTTCTATGGAGGTATCTCTAGATACTAGAAAATTGTTAGCGTGGCCTCTTTCCATTCTTATACATCCTAGGGTCCTCCATCCCCTGAGAAAGTGGGAGGATGCTACTTCTAGAAAACCTATGTCGACTCTTCCTTCGACGGAGCGGGAGGCGACGCTCCCTGGAAGGTCTGCATCATCCTTAGAAACCTTCCCTAAACTGCGCATCAGGGCCTTAAATTGGTATAACTGTTGGTGCCAAGGTTGGCACAGTTGGAGGACCTATAGGAGTTCCCTGATCACCCATATATGGTGTCTTACCACAGTCTGGAAATTGGTGTACAACCACAGGACGTCTTAGCGGAATAATTTTGAAAGGTCAAACGCACACCTTAGATCAAGATTATCAAGGAAAAAAACATAAGAGTACAAGAAGGGAATAAGAGAAAGAAACATTCAAGTTTTACAAAAAATGACTACATGGAGTGTTTAATAACTACACGATGTGTTCTTTTAATCCATTCACATGGGGTGTAATTCTGCCACTACTGTTCGTGTAATGCCACAACCACACGACGTGTTGTCCCCACACATGGCGTGTACATGAACTCTATTCCCTTGCCCGAGTCTCCTTACACAGCTAACCCACATGGTCCGCTTAATCCTATACTACACGGTGTTTTCATTAAGGGAACATCGTATACTAGACAAGTTTCAAAGACCCATGTTGTTAGTTACACGACCGAATACACAGTTCACACTACACGGCATGCTCTTTGTGCACACGGTGTGTACTTAAAAGATTTTTCTGACCTATGTTGTTTGTGACACGGCCGGGTACCATGGTTACACTATACGACATGTGAATTTAGGACACGGTGTGTATAGTCGGCATTCCAACCATCTGTGTTGTTAGTCACAAGGGTAGACACATGGTCACTACAACACGGTGTGTATGTACCATACATTGCATGTTCCAGCAAGATTTTTCACAACCTCTTGTCCCTGCCCACATAGTCCGTGACACGGTTAAAAACTATACTGTGTGTATTCATAAAGTAAACACCATGTATTCTGGGATTTTTCATATAGTAACTTCAGAAACTGCACCGAAGCCCATAAAACAGGGAAAACAATAATTAAAGTGCCAAATTACGATATGTGGGGCCCCTACACCCCGCGAATTAAGGCATGGCATCTTATACATGTTATATACAAGGGAAACAAGTAAATGATCCACCAAGTTCCAATTAATATTGTCCCATTAGACCACAAGAATAAAAATTTGGCATTCATTCAAACAAGACCTTACATATAGAAAAACATATTGAAAGCAGGTATTCTATCAAGCATCTATCACAACAACATACATATTCTACACAACATCTATCACAATAATATGAAATCACTAATTCACACTAAATGGAATGACAAAAATGCATGACATATTATTTCTAGAAAGTGAATATATAATGCATGAGATGGAATAACCTCATCTAATTGGGTTGTGATAGAAATAAAAGCCCAATAATATCAATAGTAACAACACAAAACATGTGAGTCACCCATCAGTGAAAATCTGATCAACCGTAAACTTGAAAAACTAGAAGAAATTGCAATAAACGAGGTAGATTGGATTTTCCTTGTACATGGGATAGATACTCCCAGGCACAATTTTTTACCAAGTACCCATTCCATCCTATTCCAAGATATAGGCTCCAAACAGTAAGTCAAGAGAAAATAATTCCTCTGATACCACTTTTTTGTAACATCCCAGTTCCGGAATCCACATAGAGGTGCCTTGTACCCGGTTGGTCACATGAACTCAATCACATTTCACCGAATTTCAGAGGCTATCGACTAGCAGTGAGGGCCTTGGGTGTGATAGTGGGGAAACTATTCCCTCCTTGGGAGAGTACACAGAAGATGAGAAATAATATACAATAGTGGAATTAGTAATAATCCACACACATGTGAACAATGGAAGACTATAAATAATAAACAACTAGAGAAATGCATAAAAAATAATTCATGATACAGATGTCTAGGTAAATATCTAAAAAATTCACAATGTTGAATACAACAGTACTAAACCTACGTACAAATTAAAAGGTAAAAATCTCCTCAGTATCGCAAGCCTAGGATTGGTCCCATGCTCTCAATCTCCATAGCAAGTCACGAACCTGAAGTGGAAGGGGGAATGACCTTATCAATACCAACATCAGTATAATATGTTTGGTCTTAAAAGCATGGACCAAACAGGGTGTGATACTAAATCTCAGTAGGAAACAACCAGATGATCTGTGCCTAACAGTCAGTGAATATATGGCAGGTATTATAGGGAAATTAGTATACATGAAAAATTCTCAGCAATAAACAATCCTGAGTTCCAATATCAAGAAACAACTAACAAGAAACTAAACACAAACAGGTAACCATATGGTAAGTACTCATATCCATCCCCTCTGGTCCTACCTAACAAGTAACAACAACCCTCTGGGCAGTACACTCACCCTAACCCATCTGGTTTGCTCATACGAAAATTATAAGACTCTCTAAGGAAGCTCACTCGGTCAATACCCCTTATAGACTAAGGTAGTAAGGGACTATCTCTGGAAGATCACATAGTCTATTCCCCATATATCCCCAAGTTCAAGAGACTCTTTGACAAAGCTCACTCAGAAAATTCCACTTATAGTCCCATGTCGTTCAAAGACTCTCTGAGGATGCTCACCCAGTCAATTCCTCTTATATCCTGGAGTGGTTCAAGGTAATTCAAGTAAAACAAAGACTCTCTGAGGAAGCTCACTTGGTCTATCCACTTATAGTCTATAAATCTCAAACACTCTCTAAGGAAGCTCACTTGGTCTATCCCCCTATAGTCTATAATGTCCAAAGACTTTATAAGAAAGCTCACACAGTCTATCCTCTAATAGTCTATAGAACCAGGTTCTCACGAACCCATTTAAGTCAATGCATAGTAATTCTATATGTCCAAAATAAACCTAGATAAATACTTGGCTAACCAGTTTATAACATCTCACGCATGTCAAAAAAACACTCAATCCTTGGACCAGAAGGCCTGGAAAACATGTAAATGACCAGTAGGAAAAACAGGACCAAAAGGTCATAAACAGAACAAAACATGAGAATAAAATACAAGGAATAGAAATCAACTCAATTCATATCCAAATAACTTCTACACAGTCATACAAGCATGTAAGGAAATCAGTAGGTGTAAAATGATAAACACGCAAAACCTCATTCAACGGTATTAATTGAATTTGCACATAATATTCAATGACTACGAATAGAGAGGCTAAAACCACCTTCCTCAGGGTTGGGAGATCAATATACTTGAACCACAAATCTTAAATCTCCTTGGAACGTCATAGATCATAGAAAACGTCCAAAACGTTCAGCCCACGATAACTTGGAAAAGAAGAGTAAACGGAAAACAAGGCTCAAATAGAAGTCAGAACACTCTGATGCGATTCCAATGAAATAAATGGTGCTCAATGCAGTGGAAGGATAGAGGATGGGGGGATCATCGAAGATCTATGGATGCTCGGTGCTCCTGGATGAACCAAACCTAGAAGGAGTGGTTTCTGTCCGTTAGATGCAACCCCAGTGCATTTAATGAAAAAAGTGCACAACGTGTACTTTTAGAGTACACGGCGTGTACTCTCCATTTTCGTACTCCACATTAAGCGGCCTACTGTCACTCCCACACAGTCGTGTGTGCGGCTACTACATAGCCATCACATGGCCTGGTATGGCTTTTCAGTACATAGCGGGTAATCATAAAGTACATGGCGTATACTAAGAAAATTTCATGAAATTCCTCTTTTTTCAAAAAATGACCAAAAAGAAAAAACAAACCTGAAAAGAAGGTCCGAGTTCTTACATTATCATCTATGTTTTGAATTGGTTAATTTATTAATAATTCTCATGCCATGTGAAATTTTATAATATTATATTTCATGTTCATAAGGGTTATTAGAAACTATTATGTAACTCCCTTTCTTTAGAGATACTTCGGGCACATAGACAACTAAAAATTCCATAGATATATTTTGAATCTTTTAAAAGAAAAATGTTGAATTAGGATGATTGAGAAATTTTTTATTTGATTCATTTATACAATTTTTTCCTACAAGTACCTTTTATAATTATTTTAATCCTGTAAAAACCATGATTGACCTTAATAGTATAGGCCCATTACAAGACTATTTATCTTAACTAATTTACTCTTGTTTTTTCATTGTTATAATAGAATAATTATAGGGGGAGTGTTTGTTTAAATTTTTAAAAATGAATATTATGTATTGTAAAAGTGAATTTGATGAGTTATCATTGGTTATGGGGGGAAGGTTTATAAATTTTCATTAATTTCACTTTATTATTTACCTTCTTAAAAATAAAAATTATAACTAATGGAATATATTTGAAAATGACGGTGAATAATTCATTATTATTATATTTATGATTTGTTAATCAAGGATATAAGGAAGAATGAGTTTCTATCTGTTGTAATTTAGAATTATATTTTTCAAGTATAGGAATTTTATGGAGCTTTATATTATTTATCATACATTTTACATTATATTTTTACCTCCTCTATTAGAATTATTATTTTTCGCATAAAAAACCTAAAAAATTAAGTCCCAGGACCATTTTAACCCCTGTTTATTTACCACATGACTAATATTTATTTTTTCTTTATAGAGTGTATATTAATATTCATATATAGGTTATGGTAAGGATTTTCGAACTCAGGGATTGAGTATACCTCTAGTTAAATATTCATTCAGTCAATAGAGAAAATATTTCTAATAAGTTAGATCTCAAGTGAGTATGACTATTAATAATAAATATAAATATGATAATTAAGGTTAAGAATGATATCATCAATTTATTGGGAAATGGAAAATATATAACTGGTTATTTTTCATGAAATTTGAGTATTTGAAGGGTTTTTTTAAGGAAGGGGGAATTACCCCTTAATTTTATTAAACGAAATCACCCTCTTATTATGTTGGGAAGAGTATTTCCATTATATGGGCCTAGACCCCAATACATTTGGTTTTTAGTCATAAAAAATCCCCAATAGTCCAAGGATAAAATATACATTCAAGCATCCCCACCTGTCTGTGCGCTCTAGAGGGTCCAAATGCACCACATCGAAAGGAGGCTAGCCTAACATCACATTCATCTTCCCCCACCAGAGGTCGCCTACACATCATGCCTTCAACCCCATAGATATGCTCACACAGATCGCATGATCAAACCATGCTGCGTATGACTACTTTCTTGTGCTCCTTTATGCTCTTTTTTCAATCCCACGAATTGGATAGGACTGCCTCCCCAGACAAATTTGGGGGAAATATTGATGTGGCCAGGATTTTATGATGTGTTGGTTTTGTTTAACGATAAGATTGTGTTGTGTGAGGAGGATTTGGTTTCAATATCTGAGACCTGTCTTTTGTGTAATAATTTAATTGTTTAATTTTTATTTCTTGGTTAATATTTTTAGTTTTTTATTTCGTTAATTTATGAAATATTATTATATTCATTTTTTATAATTTTGAAGGAAAATTGGGAGTAAATTATAAAAAATTCCAACTATGTTGGAATAATTTATCCTAGAAGTGAGAAAGCTAGATAGATATGGAAAATTAGATGTAGGATTACAATGGTCTTGTTGGAATAAAATAATACTTCTTATATATTAACATTCTAATTATGGATGAAAATATTGAATGTTGTGTGTAATATTAACTCAAATCCATTACCAGCTGTAAAAGAATAAAATCGAACTTCCACATGCTATGTATGGTTTTCCAATGGGTATAACATGATGATCCAAAAATAAAAAAAATACATTGGTGTCACTTTGTAAGAGTACCTTGGTGGATTGGAGAATCCATGCACCCTAAATACTAGCATGGATTAGATTTTTCCAATTCTCTATGTAATTATTGTGCCATAATAGTCAAAACTGCATCATAAAGAATGGTTGACCCTTGGCCCATTGAAGTCTCAGGGGTTTCTGTAACACCCTGAGATTTTATGAAAAATATTATTTTTTATTTTATTGATGTCTTGTGTTGACTGCTACACCAAAAGGAGCTTCCACTACACGAATCCCTTACTTGGATTTCATTACACGCAATTGTGACCTTCCTCAATAACATGCGTCGTACGTAATACCGAATTTAACTAAACAACGATATACTATTACAATGTTATTAAAAATAGCTGTTTTGAATCGTAATACCCACTTTTTAAAATTTTGTAAATTTTATCTTTCAAAATGGACTTCTCTTTTGGATTTGGAATATCAAAATTATCCTAGGGTGAATTTTTGGTGTTTTTCCGAAAACAGTCAATTTTTGATGAATAGTGAAAACACTAGGATACTATTTAAAAACGGACTTTTTATTTAAATAATTATTTATTTTATTTAATTTATTTTAGGTGAAAATTGATACATAATAGTTATATAAGTTCAATGTAATTAATTGGAGTCATTTTATCATAATTTTAGATATATAAAAATTTTATTGAACTTTTCACCGTCTTTTACCCACCTACTAGGAGAATTTAGAAATTCACAGAAAACATAATTTTACTAATTATGTGTGTGGAATTTCTAAAATATGAGAGACACGGTTAATATCAAGGACTAAAATGTGGTTCAATGAGATGAAAATAATTTTTGGTGATTAGTAACTTTTTACTTTTATTTACCACGGTTAAAAGTAATTAGGGTAATTACGGGTAAAAATGATATTATTATTACCCTAACACATGTCCTAATTCTATTGGATAAGTGTAATTCAACCAAAAACAACCTTAGGAATAAAATATGTCCATTTAGGTCCACTTGGATTAGATTAGGACATTTAATATTATTTTATTTAAAGAATATTTAAAATAGTTAAAATCAATGTTTAATAAATAAAACATTTTTAATATAGGGTTATACATAATATAAATTCTACTATAAATATAAATTAGAAATATAAAACGATTTCCTACATAATGGTATTTTATTTATAATTTTTAGACATTAAATAATTAAATTTATTTATGACACAATGATGATGTAGTAATTATCTTATTAATAAAATATTGACATACTTGATGTTATAAATACCCAAATAAATGAAATTTGAGACTTTTTATGAATTCCATTAATTTTCTAGGTTAATATAACATGTTATTATGGATTTAATTAACTTTTTTAGAACTAATAATTCTGTTATGAGTTTCAAAAAAATCAATTACCAAACAGTGTTAAAATTGACATAAAATAGTTTTTAAAACAAATATTATATTATTAATTGTTATTTAATTCCTAAAAATCAAAGATTCCACCAAATGACTTAGATAAGGTTCTATATATTAATAATAAACAACTTGGGGTTATTTTGTCTTGTTATACTAAGTTTATTAACCTTATAGTGTAATACAAAAAGAAGACACGGTAAAAGTAAAATTATTTAACTTAAAGTTAAATCTAAATGATAAGGTTAAAATAGAATCATAAACGTGTATAAATTCTATTGGAATAGAGGATTGCGACCCATAACCACCTTATCTTTGAAATAAATCAATTTGGATCTATTATAAACCGAATATGACTTTATTATAAAATAATATTGTATGTTTCTTCAAAGGTGCCCCTCTCCTCCCTTATAAAAAGGGCACCTCCTCCCTCTCTTCATCACACCACATTGAGCCTTCATGCTTGGGCAAACACTGACAATTTCTCTTCTACACTTACCTAGAAAATTCATATAGGTCCCGATCTTCTTCAAAGACAATTTTTAGTGCCCAAAGAGGAGGTTAAGAAGAGGCACTTCAAAGAAGAGGTAATGTCTATTACCGATTCTTTCAACTTTATTTCTTCTTCTACTTCTTCTTGTTTAGTTGTTTCATTATGAGGTAATAAAATCAGTATCAATAATATACTTATATGTTATTATAATTATGTAACAACCCTATTTCACCATCTATCCATCCTACGAAAAACGAAATCACTACGCGTGCGTACGTACGGAATACCATCTCCACGCCGTGGTGTAATTTATTTTCCACCACCACCATAGTTGGATGGGTATAATGGTTTAAATAATAACTATATATGATTATTTTAATGTGATATTGATTCTGAAATATTATACATACACTCTAATACAATTCCTTGATCATGGGAATGATATCATCGCTCGTGCGTACGTACGGAATACCGTCTACACGATGTGATGCGACTCGTTCTACATGATATTCATTGCATAATGGTTATATAATTTAATATAATGAATAAATATGATATATATTAGAGTAATACCATTATATAAATAAGGTATCTATAACCTAAAATGAAAAATAATAATTTTTTCGACAAAACACGCATAAGAACAAAAAGTAATAATCACATGATTAACAAGTAGCAATGAAATATTACTAATAAGAAGCTAAGAATATGAACATATATGATATCATAACAATAAGTATGATTCTGGAATAAGTCAATGACATTATTTAAATCATTATAAAGTATGTTCAGACACTTATGAAGAAAATCAGACTTATGGAAAGGCAAAATATCGCAATCTCAATTTTTATCCGAGATTGTTTTTACTTCAGAATTTACTGGGGAATATTTATCGTCCACTTCCATGTTTCGTCAATATGTAATATTATTTCTACCCTCCTACAATTTTTTAAATCCAATTTTACCCTTTGGTGAGTTTATAGTAAAAGATATGAAAGGAATATTTTGTCATTTTTCGTACGAGTTACTTATTTACTTTTCTGGCCAATGTACGAGAAGAATGTTTTTTTAACTTATATGGCATGAACGGATATTTACGGTTCTCATAACACCTCATTTTCATGTTATTTACTATACAAGATTTCATGGTTATTTTCAATAAAATCCTTTTCTTTTAAATTTCATGGCATTTTGTGAAAAGAAAATGATTTTGAAGAAGAAAGTATATTTTCCTCAAGAATTCATTTCAAGTGTTTTATCTAAACCATTTTCCATATAAGATGACATTATTTCATATGTGTATGTTTAAATTATAATGTCTCTATGATTTACATGGTATCACTTTTCTTATGATTAAATGATATCCAATTGTTTTATATTGATTATGTTATGATTGGATTATGTTTATGAAACCCATTTTATTCTTTGGGTTATAATGAATGATTTATGTTTATGTTGTGATAGAAGTAAGAATGATTTCATTATTATATGGGTGGGACCTATATCTCCCTCCAATTCATTGGGTAATGATTCATATCTCATGAGATAAACATGGCTGGAATGGAAAATTGAATCGGTTCAGTAATGCAAGACTGGAACGAGGAGTTAACTCGACTCAGAAAGGGACTTTGTACACTAAGATGGTCTTGGCAGCAATGCCATGGCTACTATGGAAATCATAACATGTGCTTAATGGTTTCCACACTTACATGTTTTATTCTAATGCCATTTTATCATGATTAATGTTTCTTTATGATCTATGCCTTATGAACTGCCATGTTTTATGTCATTGCTCAAGATTTTGATGTTTAATCATTATGATCATGTTTTTAAGTTCAAATGTATATGATTTGTTTTATTTTATCCATTATTACCCTTACTGAGCATTTGAGATCACCCTTTATATGTTTTCATTTCCCCAGGATTTAAAGAATGGTTTTAGGGAAGAAAACAAAAGGGGAAGATCTTTACAGGAGATGTTGAAGATCTTTCACCATGATTAGAAGATTATATTTCCGAGTTTCCAAAGACACAAAACTATTACGGTCTTTGATTGTTGGTTCATATTATTTATAAAGTATTCTAAAAAAGTAATGTAATGTCAATGTACGTCAAGATTTGGGTCTCTACAGATGGTATCAGAGGAAATGTTTAGTTAACCATTGGAAACTAGGATGCGAATACTTTAGTGAGATCCTTAGAGATATTTCTAAGGTATGTCTAGGGATGTCCCTAAGGTTATGTATAAGTATTTTTTATAGTCATCGAATTATGGTAACTATATTAGAATTAAACCTAAGATGTTAGATATTGAAGGTACTCCCCCTTTATTATGTTTTTTCCCTAGTATGATTGTTTCCACTCACACTATTCTTTTTGGGTTTTAGACGATGTTGGAACCCGAAGGAACCATGTTGATAAATGTAATGGACAATGCAATGATTGTCCTCATGAGCAACCAAATGTGATGGGATAAGGAGTGAAAAATATTATTGCTATACTTACACATGCTATGAATCATTTTGGATTTACAAATGATCAGAGAAGGGAACAATATTCTGTTGAGCCCTTCATGAGGCAATGTCCATTGTCTTTCAATGGGTATTCTGATCCACTTATTGCCGAACAATGGATCAGTACCATTGAAAAGATATTTTCCATACATCGATATTCAGAACATCATAAAGTCATTTTATTTGTTTACTGTTTAGAAGGTGAAGCAGACCAGTGGTGGACTCTAATTAAGAATACAAGTCCCCAAGAGTAAATTCAATCCATGGAATGGGACAAGTTCAAGAACTTGTTTTTCACTAAGTACATTCCTCGTATTCTTTAAACAAATATGGAAAAGGTGTTTCTTGAGCTTAATCAGAAGGATGGTGAATCTGTTGGTATATACAAAGATAATTTTACAAGACTTTCAAGGTATGCATCTGGATTTATCATCCAACCTGAAAGTAAAGTTGATCAATTTTTCAGTTGTTTAAAACCAATTCATCAAAGGGCATTAGCTATAAGATACTTCAGTAGCTATGAAGAAATTGTGCATTGTGCTATCATGGTAGAACTGGAAGATCATGTAACATATCCATCTAATGGTTTTAACAAGAAACGAATGATGGAGTTCAAGGAGAAATCTCATAATAACGGTGAATAGAAGATGAATGTTTCATTATGCTCAAAGTGTGGAAATATGCATGGTGGATATTTTCTTAAAGGGACTAGAAAATGTAGTATGTGTGGAAAAGTAGGACATCGAGCAGCTGAGTGTCGAAGTAATGGAAAAAGGGTTGCTAATGATGTGAATAATGAAAAGACTACAGAGAACGCACCACCAACACTTCAATGCTTCAAGTGCAAGGAAATGAGTAATTATTCTAATCAATGCCCTAATCCAAGGGTTAATGATGATCAACATGAGAAACCTCTTAAGGAAAAGGATAAAGGGAAGTCACATGCGATCACTATTTGTGATGTTGAGAATGACAATGATGTTACATAATGATTAAGTTTTTATGTAATGGGATTTCAAAATAGCATCATGGAATCTCATTTATATTATCCTGGAATTTTGAAATATCTGTGTATTGGTCCATTGTGGTTTTCTATAAGAATATGGTACCGGTAACCATGAAAATAGATTCAAATATTTTGGAAAGAAAATGATATACACATAATGATGGGATAAGGAGAAAATGAATTGTTTGATAGTATTCATGAGCTCATGATTGATATAAGGACTAAGTGATATCATGGTTTGAGTATATAGAATTTTGAGGATTTTGGTATGTGGATAGTGTTAACTTTTAACTTCATTCATGTTTTCACTAAGGTTCAATGGGTATTCATTTTTCAAGAGAATTCATGATTAAGGCCTTTGAATGTTTGGAATGTGACCAACATGATATATCATATGATATATGGGGGATAAATGATGGCATTCACGTACTTGTTATGTGACCTCTCAAGTAATCATTTTCTTTACACTATGAGATTGGACAAAAGTATTTTCCATAAGCTTAAAGGATGGAATGAATTAAGTTGGACATCAGATAGAATTGTTTAGGGGTAGAATTTTTTTTTTGATATTTTTTATGGAATGTTATAATAATGTAGTTTTAGAAAAAGGGCAACCTGTAGGATGAGGGACAACCCATCTCGTCGGACAAGGTTGTGGGAATCGAACCCACAACTAAAGTGAGACATGCCTTTATCACCTACCACTATCCTACAAGAAGTCCCGGTTTTGTAGAAACCAGATTTATTGTATTAAGCAGTATGATATATGAAGTATAAGTCCATTTTAGGAACCATATATGATTAGTCTCACTATAGATGGACTTATGTACTTTTGATAACTTTTTATAACCTTTTGTTTAAGACAGATGGAATGACTCATCATTCTATCAGATGATCTTCTAACACTTCATGAATGACAAATTCAACTTCATTTCTTTATGATATGAAGTGTAAATTTTCCAAAGAACAACCAATGGTGAGAGTATACCAAAATTAAGAAATTATTTCTTCTAATTCCAATTTCATCAACTTTATGGAAATGATCTTGAAAACCAAAAATTTTGTCCTATTGTCCTTATATCTGATGAATCAGATGGTACCTTAGATCATCACAAATCAATGGCTTTGGGATTGTTGGCTTTTTCATAGCCATGTTCTCTACCACTATCCATCAAAACAGGATTGTTGGATTTCTCTTCCATATCCATATTTTCACCTATGTTCTCATATGCGGAAACCGAGTGATTAGTTAACTTGGGTAACCATTACGTTTCATAATTTAGTTTTTAAAGATTGGTTTTGGTATTCCATTTTACGATGTGGGTTTCTATTAAAGAATCTTTCGAGTAGTAAACCATTTATAATCCCGACTAATTTCGAGGGCCAAATTCATTTTAAGGGGGGTATAATGTAACACCCCGAGATTTTATGAAAAACATTCTTTTTAATTTTATTGATGTCTTGTGTTGTATGCTACACCAAAAGGATCTTTCACTACATGTATCCATGACTTGGCTTGCATTACACGAAATCACAACCTTTCTCGATAGCTTGTGTCGTATGCAATACAGAGTTCCGCTAAACAACGATATCCTATTAAAAAAGATTATTAAAACTAGCCGTTATGAATAGTAATACCCACTTTTTGAAATTTTTAAAATTTTACCTTTCAAAATGGAATTCATTTTTGGATTCAGAATATCGAAATTAGTCTAGGTTTAATTTTTGGTATTTTTCTGAAAACATTCAATTTTTGATGAATAGTGAAAACACTGGGTTACTATTTAAAACCTGACTTTTTATTTAAATAATTATTTATTTTATTTAAATTTATTTTAATTAAAAATTGATACATAATACTTATATAAGTTCAATGTAATTCATTAGAGTCATTTTATAATAATTTTAGATATATAAAAATTTTATTGAACTTTTCACCGTCTTTTGCCAACCTCCTAGGAGAATTTGGAAATTCAAATAAAACATAATTTTACCGCTTCTGTGAGTGGAATTTAGAAAATCCGAAAAACACGGTTAATATCAAAGACAAAAATGTGGTTCAATGGGATGAAAATAATTTTTGGTGAATAGTAACTTTTTACTTGTATTTACCGTGATTAAAATTAAATAGGGTAATTGAGGGTCAAAATGATATTATTATTACCCTAACATATGTCCTAATTCTATTAGATAACTGTAATTCGACCAAAAACAACCTTAGGAATGAAATATGACCATTTAGGTCCACTTAGATTAGATTAGGACATTTAATATTATTTTATTTAAAGAATAGTTAAAATCAATGTTTAAGAACTAAAACATTTTTAATATAGGGTTATACATAAGATAAATTAGACTATAAATATTCATTATAAAACTAAAAATATTTCCTACACAATGGTATTTTATTTATTATTTTTAGACATTAAATAATTTAATTTCTTTATGACATAATGATGATGCAGTAATTATCTTATTAATGAAATATTGATATAATTGATGTTATAAATACCCAAATAAATTTAATTTAGACTTTTTATGAATTACACTAATTTTCTAGGTTAATATGACATGTTATTAATGATTTAATTAACTTATTTTGAACTAATAATTCTATTATGATTTTCAGAAAAATCAATTACCAAATAGTGTCAAAATTGACATAAAATAGTTTTTAAAACAAATACTATATTATTAATTGTTATTTTATTCCTAAAAATATAGGGTTCTTCCCAATGACTTAGATAAGGTTATATATATTAATAATAAACAACTTGGTGTTCTTTTGAAATGTAATATAATGTTTATTAACTTTATAGTGTAAGAAAACAAGAAGACACGGTAAAAGTAAAATTATTTAACTTAAAGTTAAATATAAATGATAAGGTTAAAATAGAAACGTAAACATTTATAAATTATATTGGATGAGATGATTTCGACCCATCCCCACCTTATATTTTAAATAAATTAGTTAGGATATATTATAGACCTAATATGACTTTATTATAAAATAATATTTTAAGGTTTTCCAAAGGCGCCCCTCTCCTCCCTTATAAAAAGGGCACCTCATCCCTCTCTTCCTCACACCACATTGAGCCTTCAAGCTCGGCCAACCCCTTCCAATTTCTCTTCTCCACTTCCCTAGAAACACCCTAGAGGTCTTGGTCTTCTTCAAAGTCAATTTTTAGTGCCCTAAGAGGAGGTTAAGAAGAGGCGCTTCAAAGACGAGGTAATGTTCGTTACTGATTCGTTCAAATTTATTTCTTCTTATTCTTCTTCTTCTTTAGTTGTTTAATTATGAGGTAATAACATAAGTATCACTCATATACTGTTATTCTATTATAAGTATGAAACAAAAATATTTCGCCATCTATCCATCCTACAGAAAATGAAATCACCGCTCGTGCGTACGTACGGAATACAGTCTCCACGTCGTGTTGTAATCTATTTTCCACCACTACCTTACTTGGATGGGTATAATGGTGTAAATAATAACTATATATGATTATTTTAAAGTGATATTGATTCTAAAATAGTATACATACACTCCAATACAATTTCATGATCATGGGAATGATATCATCGCTCGTGCATACGTACGGAATACCGTCTCCACGATGCGATGCGACTCATTCTACATTATTTTCATTGCATAATGATTATATAAATGAATTAAAGGAATAAATATGATACATATTACACTAATACCATTCTAAAAATTAGTTATCTATAACCTAAAAAGAAGAATAAGAATTTTTGCGACAAAACACGTAAAAGAACAAAAAGTAATAAACAATCGAATAACAAGTAGTAATGAATTATTACTAATAAGAAGCTTAGAATATGACCATATATGATATCATAACAATAATTATGATTCTGTAATAAGTCAATGGCATTTTTTAAATCATTATATAGGAGTTTCGGAAACTTACGAAGCAAATCAGACTTAGGGTAAGGTAAAATCTCGGAATCTCAATTTTTATCTGAGATTGTTCTAACTTTATAATTTACTGGGGAATATTTATCATCCAAATCCATGTTTTGTCAATATGAAATATTATTTCTATCCTCCAAAAATTGTTTAAATCCTATTTTTCCATTCAGTGTGTTTTTAGTAAAATATATGAAAGGAATATTTTTTCGTTTTTCATACGTGGTACTTTTTGACTTTTTTGGCCAAAGTATGAGAAGAATGTTTTTTAACTCATACGACATGAACAGATTTTTATGGTTTTTATAATGGATTATTTTCATGATGTTTACTCTAAAATATTTAATGGTTATTTTCAATAAAATAATTTTCTTTTAAAATTTCATGGCATTTTGTGAAAAGAAAATGATTTTGAAGAAGAAATTCTATTTTCCTCAAGAATTCATTTCAAGTGTTTTATTTGAACCATTTTCCATCTATGATTACATAATTTCATATGTTTATGGTTCAAGTATAATGTCTCTATGATTTACATGGTTTCACTTTTCTTTTGATGAAATGATATCCAACTGTTTAATGTGGATTATGTTATGATGTGATGATGTTTATGAAACCCATTTAATTCTTTGGGTTATGATGAATGATTTATGTTTATGTTGTGTCACAAGTAAGAATGATTTCATTATGAGATGGGTGGGACCTATATCTTCCTCCAATGAATTGGGTAAAGATTTATATCTCATGAGATAGACATGGCTGGAAAGGCAAGTTAAACCGGTTCAGTAATACAGAATTGGAACGAGGAGTGAACTCGATTCAGAAAGGGACTTTGTCCATTAAGATAGTCTTGGCAGTAATGCTTTGGCTACTATGGAAATCATAACATGTGATTAAAGGTTTCCACAATTACATGTTTTATTCCCATTCGATTTTATCATGATTAATGTTTTTTATGATCTATGCCTTATGAACTGCCACGATTTATGTCACTGCTCAATATTTTGATGATTAAACATTATAATCATTTTTTTAAGTTAAAATGTATATGATTTGTTTTATTTTATCCATGCATACCCTTACTGAGCATCTGAGCTCACCCTTTATATTTTTTCATTACCCCAGGATTTAAAGAAAGGTTTTAGGTAAGAAAAAAAGGGGGAAGATCTTTACAGGGGATGTTGAAGATCGTTCACCATGATTAGAAGATTATATTCAGAGATTCCAAAGACACTAAACTATTACGGTCCTTGAGTGTTGGTTCTTATTATATATAAAGTATTCCGCAAAATTAATGTAATGTCCATGTACGTCAAGCTTTGGGTCTCTACAGTTTCTCTATAACATGAGATGAGGATACTATGATATGTATGAGTTCTTTCACTGTGCTTTAGAATAAAATCATATATTAAATTCTCAAAAAAAATTAGATGTACAATGTATCATTGAAGATATAAGAGGCTGAGTTTTTTATATATAAATTCTTGTGTCATGAAAGGGGATGGATGCAAAATGGGAAATGTGATCTGGTGGTGAGAGTTCATGAAGATATAACAAATATTATTCCATAAATAGTACCCTTACATTACAAGGGTTATGTATATATTAGATATTAAAACTAGATATTTCATTTTTTGAGATATATTTGAGATATATTTTACAGGATATAAGGGTGAAATCCTTGTTTAGTCTCCAGAATAATTTCAAGGAGTCTAAGTTAGAGATTACGTATGATGTATATGTTTAGATAATAGTATATATAAGGAAGGATATTTTCCTATAATTATTGGTCCTTGTTTCACCACGTGTGCCTTAAAATTTGGGTGGGTATTCATTCATCAACTGCCAGATCACTGTCAGTGTTTTTAGGAAGATGGCGGATGTGGTTGGTTTTGATGCTATCTCATGAATCACATTATGAGTGGTGTTTCTTTGTGAAAAGTTATGTGATGAAGGGTTATTGATTTTGTGAAGTTATTTTTTAATAATTATCCATTCATGGTGTTTTATTTATATATGCTTATATATATTATCTTTATTATTCATTCATGATCAATGTTTGTAGGAAGATGATTTTTATTATAGAATATAAACTAATTAAATTTATTCAAGCATGACTATTGTATGAGTTATAGTAATTTTGTTTACATAAGGTTTTGTATTACCTAGATTTTAAATAAATCAAATTATTTGATCGTATTGAAAGGGGATTTTATTAGTTATGTGAAGAATTTTGATATCAAGGCTTCACTTAGACTTTATTATTTTAATAACATGACTATTCATTCATTAGTTTTATTTCACTACATCATGGTCTTGAATTTACTATACATTTTACAACTTTACCAATTAATGATTCTACTAAATTAGTTTTAATACGTTATTTTGAAATTGTTATAATTATATATTATAAATATTTAAATAATTTATACATTATAGTAATCCTTGTATCTATGGTTTTGACATTATAAATGAGTAATACTACACCCTGGTATATTTTTTTAAAGAAAGAGTAATTATAAATTCTGACCATGATATCCCTTTAGAATGAATAATTCCATAAAGGTGGTATGTGGAGTCTAATTTTATATGGTTTGAACATTATAAAAAGTTATTAATTATTCCATTCAACACACATCATTTATGGTAAACGGGATTTCTAAGTTAAATGCCCCTATTCGGATATCTGCGGGATCAGGTCTCCGTGAGCCTTTGATTTTTATATAAAAAATAATGGGGTACATGTAGATTTATTGTTGAAATTTTTTTAGGGATTCATGAATAATGTATAACAAAGAATGAAAATAAATATTGAGTTTACATGGTTTTTTTTAAATAAATTTCGAATGGGATGCACATTGATAGAAAATTAAATATTCTAATTTGTTGGGAACATAAAGCATCTAAATGTTTATATCACATGGAATGATATTTAAAGTTGAAAATTTATTACTCATTATTTTCCTATCATTAATATATATTTGGTCACTATAATTTTTTATCGTTATAGTATATCAAAAATACTTATATCCATCCCGAGACAGTGTAAATTTTTCACATATCCATGGATGTATGGTATACCCTTTGAACCATATAAATCAATGTATTATTATTTCATTTTTGTTAAGTTTTTTTATAACATATTTGACAACCAGTTCCGACAAAGGATGATCTCATATCATATCATATCCATAATAAAGATATCCTAGGAAAAACTTTCTTTTAAAAGAGTAATCCTAATCCAATAGAAGTTATACATGTGAGGGTGATCACCTCCATTGGGAGTATCTAGCCGAAGAGGTTAGGCTAGGGGAACTAATAGAATCTACAAATTATAAAAAATGTTATTGTAAGAAAATATTATATCATACTAGTGTCAATAAGTAAGAGTGCCCATGTACAAAAGGTAAAGATCATATCTTGAATTATCCCTAGTGCTACTTGACCATAACACTGTATTTAGTGCATCTACCCATGGTCCAAATTTATTGTTCATTATACATAATGATGACCATCTAGAGTAGGTGGCCTTGTTACCAAATCAAAATACCATCCACTTCTAGTTTCCCCAACACCACCAGTTCTATAGGTAAAATAACCTCTTAGAAGGATACATATACTACCATGGGGAAGGCACCGATCTTGATACATCCCATTTCTTGGAGGTTTACACATAGTTCTCTCCTAGATATATTTTTCCACTTTATTGGTTATAAAATCACTAGAAAAAAATCATTTTTCTTCGTACATGTAGTGATTCATGTATCGCTACTGGTTAGATAATTTTTGAGATCTTATTATTAATGATTAATGAGATTTAGAATATTGATGAATATGTATTCGACTAAGAGATCTTGATGGTTTCAATTTCATGGAACAATTGATAACTATACTCCACGAAATCCAAGTTATACCCTAGTACCCAACTAATTATCATCCAAGAATATCTCTATCTCCAAACCACTCCCCAAAACTACAACATATGTGGGGATTCATAATATAAACACCCCCACTTGAATTTCTTTTCTTAGTCCCCACTTGAACATCCAATCTCAAAGATATCCATCATTAATCATGTATCAATAGTATCTCATGATTTCTATGAAGGTCGATATATACACACTCCTAGTCATTCTACTTGTAATTTATTGACCGTAGTTTCTTAGAGACGGTGAATTATTTCATTACATTGGCATGCTTACAAGAAATTCATATCCCTTAGGACCGAGTAGTTTAGTTCTTTTGGAAAACCAGATACATATATAGATTCAACATAACATCATGATAATAAATACAACATATACGCTTTAATCAGAACATCCATAACTCTATGTTTATCCATGAGGGTCATTCATAATGAACATCTTTATGAACTAAGAAAATGAATCATAAGGAAGGGTTTATCTCAAATGCTCAGTAAGGGGAAGAAATATAGTGGAAGATATCATAAACACAAATATTAGGCATGGTGAATAATAAAAAACACATGCCTCAAAAAATAAACGTTAACACACTATGGTAGAAATAAGATCTAAAAAAATAATTCCATAATAAAGTATAATCATGGTTATTATACTAGTCAAATTACAATATGAAATTTGAAGTACTAGTTTCATAAAGAGGGAATCCATAATGCAGGACATCATAACCATACCATCAATGTCTTGTTACAAGACTATAAATATCCAATTTTTTAAGGCCTCATGCCAAGATCATAGTTTCTCTCATGAGACCTACAGATTCACTTAGGGGATATAGCAGGCCCCACCAGACACTTACTAAGTCTAATGAATTATTCTTATGAATAGGAACAAACATAAACAATTTATAAATTCATATTGAAACTAACATATAAAATGTATATAATCTTCCATGAACATTAAAAATAAACACTAACCATTCGAATTAAATTGGTTAATGGTATCAAGATAGGACATCCACTTTCAAAAAAAATCAGAAACCCTTTAAACAAATTAGATGATATCATAATAAATAAACCACTATGAAATATTATATTAACCAAACATTGTTAACATTAATAAGATACTTTTAAATTATACCATTGAGAAATTCTTGAGGAATTAACCCTTAAACGTTACAAAGTGTCCCATACTACCTTAAAAAATTAAAATCAAAATCCCATAGAATATCATAAGAATAAAGAGACACATGATATGATTTACCAAGGGATATTAAATACACCATATTCAAGGAATAAGTGGGGAAAGAGTCATATATCTCATTAAAGGTAAAATGGGTGAGAAAAATCTATTTTACTTTCGAAAGATGAGTTCTTTTGGAAAATCATTTGGATTTTTCATAAATATAGTTTTAAAAATGTATATCCAATAAAAGAAAAGTTAAGGATGTTTATATTACATTTTACACATAAATGGTGTCCCAATGAAGCGAAATCATGTAATAAGTGTCTTTATAAAAGCTTTAGAATTAAAATATTTTAATGTCTTTTAAGGAATTCATTAAAGAGATTTTAACACACAAATTAATGTTTTCTTTCATTGAACTATAAATTAAACAAAATATATTTTTGATGTCAGAATTCGTGTTTTGGAAAGTTAAATATGGATTAAAACATATTATAGAGTGAAGTTCTAAATAGGTAATAATTCGAGAAGTTCCTTGAATCATTCTTTCATTTCAGAATAATTTTTGAATGATTATTTTAAAACATACAACTACAATAAAATAAAGGAGGAGGATTATTGCTTAACATATATGTAAAATACACACAAATTTTTTGTTTAGTGAATATTAATAAATAATAATTTCATTTAGGTGAGTGGAGAATAAGTGAAACCCGAATGAAAATGGATGTTCAGGAAGAAAATACTTACAAATTTGTAATCAATTTAATTTTTTGGCCAAATAATAATAATCAAAAAGTGATACATTTAATACCATTAAAATAAATATATTCATGATATGAAACATAAATTGATAGTATACATACACCATAAATAAGTAACAATGGTGAATACAAAATATCTCACAAAAATGGAAGTGAGATGAAGAAACCATTACCTTAAGTCTGAAGGTGTCTTCCACTTGATCTTAATGTCTTGAATAATAAAAATTAGGTTCATTAATTAATAATTACAGAACATAATCTCCATGTTATTGATTTATTATAAGATTTTTAAGTTCATTCATGGCCCTTTTTATAGTTAGGATGTTCAATTTTATTGTTTGGGTTTGTTTGTTTGCTGATCAGTACAATTATATATGTGAACAAGGAATTGTGTAAAATGAGGATGGTTGTATAGAATTTAAGTTATATAATATTAGAGAACGTAAATAATTTTACATGGTTGTAAATTTTATTTTGTTACATGGATTGAAGATGAATCATTATATAAATTATTTAATGATAACCGTTTCGGTTGATTAGTAGTTTTTGAACACAACGAACTCATTTTTCTTTGTAAACCAAAACCAATTGTTCAAAAATATTAAAGAACCATTTATGAGACATATAACCTATATTATAGTGCTTTTCAACTATAATAATTTTTTCATAACCACAATTCAATATGGTAATAGAAATTGAAACCCCATCGTCCTTGAATGTTGTAAATTACCACATCTCAGATGGTGTTTTTTACTACTACTATAAAATAAGGGTAATGGAGAGATGATAATACCTTATTCCAAAATCATAATAAAATTACCGTGCATATATGGTAATGTATTTTTAATTATATTTTGATGATTAGATGTGAGGATAGAAAAAAACAATGAAACATGAAAAGAATATAAAAAATTGGAAAAGGGAAAATTACCTCATGAATTAATCCTCCTTGAGAGCCTTTTTAGGGTAGTGGATTTGGTATTTTTATCCGAAAAATGGCTTATTGACATGGGGGATACTGGGAGGATATTTTATCAGTATTTATAAAAGGAATAGGGCTTTATATGTGTTAAGAGAAGAGGGAGTGAGGGGTGATTTATAATGGAGGAGAAGAGTAATTTTTGAATATCTTAATAATTATTTTATTATTTTGCTCAAGCCCATTAATAGTATTGATTCTTGTCTCCCATAATATTAATATAAGCATGTGAGTATGAAAAAGGTAGTTTAAATCAGCCTTACAACACCTTTGACTCAATCAATCATTTATTTAGTATTTATCATATTTTACTATTCACCAAAAATTGATGTATTTTACAAAAAACCAAAAATATTACCCTAACCATATTTAAATGTGTATAATCCAAAATTAAATTCCATTTTATCGAAATAAAATTCTAAATATGTGAAATTTAATATTTAAATAAAATAAATATTTAATTTAAAAATATAAATTTTAAATTTAAAACTGATTTTGTAATACTTTCAATAAATTAACCCATGACTCATAAAATTATCCCAAAATTGTTGGACAAAAATATATTTACTTAAGAACATATTTTATGAAAATTAATTATAATTCCATTTATTAATTTAAAAATATAATTAAATATTTATCACTCAAAAAAATACCAATACTTAATCAATAATTTATAAAATGTTCTATTTTATTTATAATGTGCATAAATATTATTTTTACATCCATGGGTGATGTTACTATTCATAAGTATGTATTACTATTCCTAGGGGTGCATTACAATTCATAAGGTTAAGTTACTATTTACCAAAAATTATGTTGATTCTATCAGCCTCCATACATCACCCTAAAATTAACTGTGTATGCCATATTTTTGATACTCAAAACAAAGAAGTGGAAAAATTATGTCCATTGGAAAGGTTATAAAAAAATGTTGTTTTTTAGATACTTGTTGTTTAATGCATTAAATGTTAAATTTATTTTAAAATGCTTAGGGTGTTACATTATCTTACTGATGACAATATCTCTTGGACTCATACTATGCTTACAGTCACCATAAAGTACTCCTCCCTAAAAAGGTATAAAACATTTGATTAGGATAAGATGGTCTCATCCTGAGATTTAGTAAAAATGTATCCACCAATGTATAGTTGAACCACGAAGAAGACTCAATATAGTAGTCATCATTTGTTCAGTAAGTATCTATACCATATATAAAACATGACTCATCGACTCCATACAACCCTTTACCTCATGAAGATCAGGCTATCTTCGTAATATTTAATACCTATGGAACTAGAAATCATATATCACACTCACCCTAAACCGTTTTTTCATTTTCAAATAAACCACTTTAGGTTTAGTGGGATCCACACAATTACAAGATACCACAATCAATACATCATAGAATCATTAGTTCAACGGAATGTGAAATTACATAAAAAATTACAACAAATTCACCATCATTCCAAATTCGTCTGATATTAAATTACAAACAAAAAACAATCCACCACCTCAGGCCATGAACCATGAGGTGACTGGTGCATCAATATTTTCACTCTGACACGCCTGTTCACTATCATCGTCAATACCTTCACCAGTAAGAACACCACTGGAAATCAGACTTCATCACTCCAAAATCTCTTCATCCATGTCCCTTCAAACATCACATATTAACAGAATGATATCCAAACAAAAAACGATCTCCAATTGAAATTGCGTCATCATATTCCAAATATGGTAAAAACCATCATTGGTCACCACCATGAACCTCTAGCGCCATCTCTAGGAAGCACTCTTAAAGACAAGATGTAGCTAAACCGACACTACCTAAAAAACTGAAACCAAATGCGAAAAGAAACCAACGCAAAACCCCATGGAACACCATCGATGGGTCATAGTACTGTAAAATAGGTCACTACCCACAGTTTTGCATAAAACCGGGGGTATAGGGTGCCACTATACCTACGGTTTTCCAAAACCATGGGTACAGGGATAGTACGTGAACCTATACCCACAGTTCTCCAAAACCGTGGGTATAGGGAACTTTACGATGACCTATACCCAAGGTTATTCAAAACCGTGGGTATTGGGGTTTTTTTGAATCCCTATACCCACGGTTCTAGAGAACCGTGGGTATAGCTTATGGCGGGGAATTAAAATTAGGCGGGACACACAAAAAAATTGGCGGGAAGATATTTTTTCACAGTTTATTTTAATATATTTATATAAATATAAATTTATACACAAAGAATTTCCGTAGCTCGGTTGGTAAATAGTGGAGGCGCGGCCGTTAGACTAGTGTTCGAATCCCGCGGTATGTATTTTTGGAATTTAAGAGGATTAAATTAATATATATATATGCTTATGCTCGAATAAATACTAGAATGAATTTGCAGTCTATTTGGTCACTTGGTGGTGTGCGGCCATGAAGCCCAGTGTGGGATGGGGGTTCTAATCCCAGCACTTGTGTTTTTTTTATTTTAAGTGGATTAAATTAATATTATACATTAATTTATGGATATATGTTAATTAACAATGTTAGCCTGGTTGGTCTGTTGTGGGCCGCTAGCGCGATGGGTAGTCATAGGCGCGGGTTCGAAACCCCGAGGCCACATTTTTTTAATACCGACGTAATTTATATTAATATATACCCGCTGATATATGTATATATAACATATAAAAATCATAGCTTGTTTGGTAGAGTGGCTCATTTTTAGGTGTATCAGGCATGGTTCAAACCTTGTTGATTACGATTTTTTAAAATTGAATTGAATATATTCCCCACAGTTTGAAAACCGTGGTGTAATTACCCTGTCACATTGTACATCGTAGTGTTGGTGTGTGACACACCTATATCCACGGTTCTACTAAACCGTGGGTATAGTTCAATACCCCTATACCGACGTCGTTCCAGCCCAAGGTTTCCAAAACCGTGGGTATAGGCCCTTTTTCCAGTAGTGTCAGCCTCACATCACAAAACTCCCCTGAAGATATATCACACTCAAAATATGTGTAATCTTGTCTCTGTTAGTGGTGAATATAATATAATCCACATGATGGAAGATCCACCCCCTTTAGTATATTACAAACTCTCCTTTGGTGACTATAATATAATATTGTCTTTATAAGTGGTGACTATAACATAATCATGTATTTATTAGTGGTGAATATAACATAATATTGTCTTTTTCAGTCAACTTATCATCAATTATGTGTTGTGTAATTGGCATGGGCTTATCAAAAACATTCCTTGGTACATGATATGGTTGTCAATAAGG
The DNA here is from genome assembly GCA_963277665.1 of Viscum album. NCBI lineage: Eukaryota > Viridiplantae > Streptophyta > Magnoliopsida > Santalales > Viscaceae > Viscum > Viscum album. The sequence goes on along the minus strand of OY728163.1, from coordinate 1,335,945,440 downwards.
TGAAGTACTATATTTTAACAGATAAACATAAGGTTATTGTAGAATGTCTTATTGTTCTAACATAAGTATTAAATTATGAAAATCAAAAATAACATGATATATAGTTCATGTACCACACCATCTATTCAATGAAAATGAAACCTTAGATTTCTGATTCTATAAAAACATTATCAAGGTCCTAAATAAAGGATATATTTGCCTCCCACACAAGCATTAGGTTTTGTTGTATGTTAATCTAACTCAAGAAACATTTACTCATTTTACCTAATTTTCCTAAATCAAAAATCATAAGAATCATAAGTCCACACTCTATACCTAATATAGCCCTTCTTGGATACCACTTTGACACAAACATACATATTGGGCCCTATTTAGACCATTAGTTAGGTCAAGTGTATCACACCAAATACACCCTGAAAAGGACAGGGGCTAGTGAGAAACACTAAGAAGGAAAATCACACATAATAGGTATCGGGGAAATAATAATAACCTATAACATATATGAATATAAAATACACATTATTACCAACATGCATTGGAAACTTTTAAATAATTGAACATTGTGTAAATTCTATTGTGATATATCAACTATCAAGAGAACCACCACAAACAAATCTCCAATGGAAATCAAATGAATAAATAAATTTCAAATTCCGGTAGACCTTATTTAAGGGAAAGAGACTCTTCACAACTATCAACCCTGACATGATCTTCAAGAGAAACCATCGCTGATAGGAACAATTATTCTCCACCATTTCCAGATCCAAAATATCTATTCCAACTAAATTCTCCACAAAACAATTTGTTACATTCATAGACATAACACATGTGGGGAAAAAAGTCCCATGCAGAGGTGTGAATAAATATACCCACCATTATTCCCCAAAAACAAAATAAATTTTGAAAAGCAAGACAAATCTATATAGCTGAAAGATATAAATATTATTTAAGGATTTATACAACCAATGAAAGGATAGAATCCCATTATCCACATATCTTCTCCAAGACCATCATAATCCAAAGGAATCCCAAGATATCCCTAACTAAAAAATTATGAAATACCCATCATCCATAACGTACATGCCACTACACTATATTCATAGTGGGTAACATTGACCGTGCAATGTATTGGATTTCGGTCTAGGGACATCCATCTATTATAGAGGACCTAAACCGTATATGGGGGGATTCTGACTTAGTGAATTTTAACTATATAGATAGACGACCCATTACCCATCTAGTGGGAGAGTGTTGACATTATCAATCATAAGGAGGGTCTACACCTCTGTTAGGTCAATAAATACTTTCCCAGTTCTCCTTGTGGAGGAATCAGACCATAAATCTATGGGGGATTACAAACTCTAAAATTCAGACATGGGACTCTTTCCATATCATCAAGATTTTACCAGGGGAGTACCAACCCCATTCTTGCATCTAATGTCTCATTAGAACATTTTCATAATCTCTATATGGAGAAAGATACTCAAACGTTCCCAAGTGACTAACAATCCTTGGTAGGGAACATGCCACACAATAATTGGACTTTTTACTTGCTATGTGGTGATCGAAGGCCACCCCACTGGACACGTGGTATGTAATTTCCTCTACCATCCTGGTTGCTTATTCCACCTCCCCCATAACTCAAACTCAGGACCTCTAGTGTAACATTCCACTGAGGATTATTATGAGTAATACTAGGCTATTGGATTACTGGTACTATTAATGCTCCTTAGTGGGATGTTATGCTAGAGGTAACAAGTTTTAGTTAAGGGGGAAGTTGAATAAAAATCATGGATGTCATGGTATAGTATTGGCCTTGTAAAATGTTGAGATGTGTTTAGCAATAGTCTCTCGTGGTGAAGAAACTTGTTCCATCATGTTACCTATGGGAAAACACATAAAATTTAATTATCCAAGTTTGATAGTATTGTGAGATTATTTGATATAGTCTCGAATCAGAATCAAATTAAAGGACATGGAATTCATCTAAAATGGTATGTGTAAGTGGGATACAAACTATATGTCATGGATCATTCTCAAAAATTCTAAAATTGAACATCCAATCTCCACCAATGAGAAATTTTGTGGACACCCAAGGATAGATCCTATCATAATAACCTCCTATAAATATCTTCTATGATATTACCTAATCATTACTTATAAGTTGATAGAAAACTACATAAAAATGTATGGTCGAATGACCCTATAATAGATTCCTCATGACCCTCAGGATGAGGCCAAATAACCTTATAAAACTCTGCACCACCCTATGTAACATTCTATATTAATTCTTCTACATCTAATATATTGAATAACCCAATTATCCCAAATAGTTTAAATACCTTAAGGGGTGAATTAGGGTGTGATATATTAAATAAACTTCACCTTAAAATCTTGTTTTGTTGTTAAACAAAACACTCTTCTCATCCTTTCCCATCTAAATGTATGTACAAAAATTAAATCATGCATGAGACATAATTTCTTTACTTGGTCCACCCTCTCTGGGATATGTTCAAGGAGCATAAAATGAAAATTTTCCAATGTACCAAATACACAAATTCTTAATATAAAAATATGGTTTGGACTAGATCACTTCTATGTCGGGGCTCACTGACATTAAAATGTTTTGGTATAACTTACGTTTTCCCAAGGGTTACTCCATAAATCTTTCCTTTGATGGATCACTACTAAAATAAAGGATAACCTTATTACTATTTCTTTTCTCCCATCTTTATATATGACCCACAAACAATTTATAAAAATATAGGTCCCTTTATTAGAAATAATAAATGAATCATATATTATAGATAGATTCTCCATTGAAGTCCCACTTTCATCCCCTTGAGAAAAACCACTTTACCATAGATTTATCGGTTATCTCTATTTTAAAACTTTTTTTATTCTCAATTCCATCAGAAATACCAAACATCCGAAATGAAACAATCCAATTAATCATAAGTATATACAACCTCTATGAACCCGAAAACTTTTAAAAAATATCTCTCTATTCTTGAATCCCAACTATCCTTCATATAGAAAATTCCTTTTGAAAATATGAAACACCTAAAAAAATATCACTTAGCCTTCATGAAGACTACAATGTTCGGTTGGAATTTAATAGCCTTTTCAATCTAAAATACTTTTTTGATACATAAACATTTTTTTCAGCTTTCATAACCTTTGAAAACATCATTTCTTCATGAAATGTTTTTCAAGAAACCAACCCTCATGAATCAACTTAATGTATTTGGAGACATTGAATCTTTGTTAAGTCATACTTTCCTTTATGAGGGGTTTAAAGGAATATTTATATTCATTATCTACCATTATATAATCTTCAATTCTAATCATCACCTTTTCATAAATCTATTAAGTCTCATCTTTGATGCTACCTATATTCATGAAGCACTAGGGAAACTTCCAATTTGTGGATCTTCTTATAGTCATAGAGATTTACCATTTTCTATCATGCATTTGTGAAGCTTCTTGTAGTCGTAGAAACAACTACCTTATTTTTCAACAAACAATGATATATCTAGAACACCACAACTGACATCAAGAAACATCTTTGTCAACAAATAAACTCAACCTAAAAACACTACTAGGTTACCTTGAGGGTTTTCCCCAAAAATCTCCCCACTGGGGATTTTTGAAAACCCTTCATATTTTTATTCCTATGTGAACCTTCTTCTATCTTCAACTAACATTATATTCTGTATATTTTTATAGAGATCAGATATTTTACCCCAAAAAAACTCTATGTCCACATGAGCTATGCTCAGTGTGAGAAAAAAGAGTAGTACAAAAAGTTAATCAATGAGTCACATAATTCCAAAAACACTCAATTGATTTCATCAGAAACCCCAAATAACATGATATATAACTATTTATCAATCATCTTTAGCATAGTAATATTTAAAAATTCCCCTTTATTCCATTTACATCATATCATATTCTCCCCCAATATTTATGAAGACATTTTCTCCCATTATATATCCCCAATTTCTCCACATTTTTCAATAAATCCAAAGGTTTATTCCTTATGATCTATAATATGGTAAAGAAGATTGATCAACACATTGGATAAAACACATCATACCTCAGGGAGAGGGATCCCACATCCAAAAACTTTCATCAGGGAATTGTTCACTATGTTGTTGATGACTCTTTTTGATTTCTATAATAGTGACACAATTTCATTCAACTACCTTTCCAAGCCTCTTGTTGAAAAATTTATATTGTTTTATTTTTACTAAATATATAAGAAATATACCGTCATCTCCTTGTGACTCAAATTTATTTGTTTGCTTATTACTGAAAATAAAACATTTACTTCCAAATATTTGACAGTTATTCAATGTTGGCTTCATTCTAGAACATTACTCATATAGATTATTTTATTCTTTAGGATACAACAGTGCCATGTTGTATATAAATATATATCGATGTTATGATTTCTTCCTTCCATAATTTCTCTTGTAGGTACATTTTAGTAATCTTTATTCTATACTTGTTGTTTATGATCCTATTTATCCACTCAAACACTCCATTTTGTTAAGGATTTCTCAATACTAAAAAATGATTCCATATCCTGTGTTTTTCAAGACAATATATCACTTGACTATTTGTGAATTACATGAAATTATTAGCATGAAACTTTAGAACCTTCATTCTAATAATCCTTTCATATTCCCTCGGATACTACTTTATGAAATAGAACACATCAGACTTGTGTGAAATGACAAATACCCATGTCATATTGTGGAATTCATCAATGAAAATAACATAATACCTCTTATGATTAATAGATCTTAGTGAGATATGTCCACTTACATTTGTAAACACCAATTCAAGAATTATGGTTGAATTTAGTTCTTTTTTCTTGTATATCTTTATGATAATCTTCCCTTTTTGACAAGAATCACACATACGAGTATGATCACATGATTTCGTAGGAATATCTAGAGCTCCATCACATTTTACAAGATGCTCTAGGGATAGTCTGAATAGATGTACTAGTCATTTATTCCCTAACCTATTTTCTTCCTCTCCAGATAAAAAGCACATATCTTCTTCCCCAGTTACAAGGTTGGGATTCCACTTCATTTTTACCTATAGAACTACTTCACTATATCTTCCTTTGATGATACACATCCTCTTAATAAATATTATAGAATGCTCCATGATATATAGTTTACTATCCCTAATAATGTTGTGATAGAGACCTTCAACAACTAAGACAACATCACATCTCATTTATTTTCTCAAAACTGTGTCTCTTCCCAAGCCAATAATCTTCAATCCATCATCATTCCAAAAAATTTCAACAACTTCCATGCCATTTTTTATGCCTGTAATAAGATCCTTATTATATTTCATATTGGATATAAATATACTATCAAGGTTCTGTACACCAAAATGATATAATTCATTAAGGTAAACCTCTATAACTATTTCTTGTTCAGCTGTTTTATTTTTTATCCATATTTTTGACTTCATACTCACTATGGATTGATAATCCTAATTTTACTCCAAATAAGATAGAACAACTTCATATTGTAGATATTATAATCAATTTTTCATTTTCATCTTACCTGATGACACATTTATGTTGGTCAGAGTGAGTATCTCAAGAGGGGGGCTGAATTGAGCACCTAATAAAAACTTTATCTACAAAAAATATAAATAAAATCCCCCAATATATTTAAAATATCCTAGTTATTATAAATAGTTTATCAATATATGATTTTCCATTTTATAATATTTCAAAAATATTTATTAAGTCTCAGTTAAATTAATATACAACAATGCTTTCACTATTGAAATCAATTTACTTACTCAAAAGTCTATAGAAACACTAATACGTAATAACTATCAAAGATGTGGTTTTTTATACTTTAAAATGATTAAATTTTAATGAAAAAAATAAAATACATAGTGGAATAAAAACATGAGGTTCAGTCTCAATCCAAGACCAAATCCTATACACATAGCAATGACCTGTTTCTATGAAAATTGTAAAAAATAATCTATGATCCCAACCTAGATCGAGAATACAATAGTAAATCTGTCCCATATGTAATGCACCAACCCCAATTACCCAGAGTTGGTGAATTATTAAATTTAATTGGAATTATTACAAGGATTCAAGTCCCGAAGGACCGATCAGTTTAACAACCTTGGAAAATAAATGGCATACATGAAGTTCAACATTAAAACATGAAAATAAAAACTAAAGTAATTTATTCGATTAGAAACATCCAATCCTCTAAGATTATTCCTTCAATTCAATCATAACTAACATCTTCATATCCTGGGAAAATAAAACATAAGAAAGGGGTGATCTTAGATGCTCATTAAGGGTAAATAATTTAGAAAAATCTATAAACTTTTAATGAAAGATGCGTAATAAATGAACATCCTTTTAAACAAAAACATGAACATAATATGGAAAAAATAAATCAAACATTACCATATAAACATGCACATGAATATTATACTAGTCAAATAATAAAATATAATAAATAATTTAATAATGAGGGTATGAATAGTACCAGACATTAATTTCTATGTCAATGCCTCGTGCCAGAACCTGTAGGCTAACTATTACTGGACCCAAACCCGGAGAGCCTCTGTAACTGGACTCTATCCTAGAGAGCCTCTATAATGGGACTCCAAACCAGAGAGCCTCTGTAACCAAACTCTCACCTGGAGGGTCTGTTGTAACCAGAACCCATCCCAAAGGGCATACTTTTACCGGTCCCCTACCTTGAACATACTAGTCCAATACATTCATCATAAGAAAAGGTCAAAATATAACATAAACATTCGTATTAAAACTAGCGTACGAAATGTCAATACTTTATCTGTACACCATGAATGGTATAAAAATACCACATCCATAGTCAAACATATCACAAAACATTCAAAAATTTATTGAACATTTTTGTCATAATAAATCAACTTCAACCATGTTTAAAATCTATTAAAGGATGTTGAAATTGATGAAAATGATCAATAAAATGCTTTGAGAGAAATACCCATTTTTCATGAAATCCTTTAAAAATATCACAATTTATAAACGTAGTCATTCAAAATCGATTTGTGAATCAAAGTGTCCCATACCAATTTGAAACTTTTTAAAAGAATTATCATTTAAAAACATTCATTTCCATATAAATAAATATTTATAATTAATTTTAAAACATCGACATTAATTAAAAGGGTTTAGAAAAATAAATCATTAAAACATTTACAATGAGGGTCTAGTTAAATTGACCATACCATAAAACCATAAAAGATTCATTTTGAAATCATTTTTATAAAATATGTGTATCTATGATATGTATTCCACAGAAAATACTTACGCATGGACAATCTCAGTTATTAATGAGATTGAGAAAATAACCCTTACCTCGTTGTAATCAATCGAGTCGCAAGAACAATAGTCAATAACCACCAAATGAATCACAAAATGTCATGAATATAAAAGTAATCATGATAATATATATCAAATGGTATTAAACAATACACCACATGCAATTAATAAGTGGTGAACAATTGAAACCTCATGGAATTAAAAGTGAGATAAGAAAACCCTTACCATGTGTCCGCCTTGACTCACTCGTATGTTTCTTATTATTCCTGAATACCTATCTTAAATTAATTTATACTTGATTAAGAGTATTTTAAATTTTATTGTTTCTTTTATATCACTTATTACCTTGGAATAACAATTATTTAATTTTATGAGTTCATATCACACATTTTGTTGATGTTCGAAACTTGAGTCAAAAATGAACTTGTTATAATTATAAATTGTCCATGTAGTAAAAATTCCATTATCTATAGAATTATATTAATCATTTATATTTCATATATATTATATATTTCCAGTATATATATGTATTTATAACATTACATAACATTTGGACATTGGAAATGAAATGCACCGTTCATGGAGACTGTAAGTCGTACGTGTGCAAGAACGATACTTTCATCTCTATTTTTTTTAATGGAATTAAAACATAATGATCAATATGAATATAATAATTCTAGTATAATAACATATATAATACCATTAGCTCCATACTTTATATATCCCACATAAGTCATTAACGGGTCATATCACATTGAGGGGGCGGTAGTCCGCACTTCCCCAAATGATATTATCATGTTTTACCCATAATGGAAACCATAAAGGCATGATATAAATGAGAAATAAAGAAGAAAAATGAAAGAATAAACATCATATATATATATCATATATAAATACAGTGCCATATTAATGGCCACCATGAGAGGCAGTAGGAGACAATCGAACAATCACCGTTTTGTGAGGTCTTAGTTTACAAACCACAGAAACAAATTTTTTTCACCCATTAGATGGAGGTGTCTGTAACTGTAGTTCGGATAATTCTCATAAAAACATCCTAGAATACTTATTAAATTGGTTTTTTCATAAAATAAACTAATAAAAAGAGTTAAGGGGGGTTTGAGATGTAAAATAAAACAAAATAAAAGAAAAGAATTTAAGAGAAACTGTTACATTTAATTTGGGTAACATCCTTTGGTTGGAAACAAAAACACTTTTTGAAGTGACTTCTTCCTAAGTTAAGGATTATAGGTCTAAGATAAGGATCTTGAGAGATTATTTTGGATGGTTTTGGATGAGAAAACGGGATTTAGAGGTGTGTGGAACAGGATAGAAGTGGTGTCCTTTTATAAGGGGGAGGAGGGGCTCTTTTGGAAAGTGTGAAAATATTATTTAATTATATAGTGATAATCTTTTTCTAATGTTCCAAAACAAATTAAAGTCAAAGATAAGATGAAACATGGTCGAAATAAAATCATCCAATAAGAATTGTATAGGTTATGGATATAGTTTTAATATTAATTATCTTATTTATTTAAATCATTTATTAATAAGGTAAATACTACACCATTAATGTGTAATATATAATTTATTTTATTTTATGTCTAAAAATTATTAAAAAAATAACATAATTTAGGAAAAAATGTTTATCTTTCCATTGAATATTTATAGTTGAAAATATGACTTATATAACCCAACGTAAAAATTGATTTACTAAAATTTATTTCTTTATGTCATTTTTTCCATTACTTTATGTTAATTAAAATAAAGTGCCATTATCATTCATAAGTGGCTCCATGGGGTCCCAAAATCTATCCATAGATGTCCATGGTCTCCCGTGATTCAATATATTAGGTTAGGAAAAGTGTTAAGGTAATGTTTTATTATTATAATATTCTTTTTACATTGAATTACCCTATTTACCTTTAACCGCGGTAAATAAAAGTCAAAAGTTACTATTCACCAAAAATTATTTTCATCTTATTGAACCAAATTTTATTTCATAATGTTATAAAAGTCTCTTGTATTTTTTAAATTCAACTCACAAAAGTGGTAAAATTTTGTTTCATGCCAATTTTTAAATTTTCCAAGGAGGTGGGTAAAAGACGGTAAAAATTTCAGTAACAATTTTATATGTCTAAACATATTATAAATTGACTACAATGAATTACATTGAAATTATATAGTTATTATGTTTCTATTTGGACCTAAAATAAATTAAAATAAACTGGTTAATTATTTAAATAAAAATTCAGTTTTATCCAAAAACTCAATTATTTTCACTATTCATCAAAAATTGAATGTTTTAAGAAAAATAAAAAAATTTCACCCTAACATAATTTTAATTTTATGAATTCAAAAATTATTTCTATTTTACCAAATTAAATTCATATAAGATTCATTTATTAATTGAAAATTAATTTCCATTGTCATAACCAAAATGCTTGTATTTAAAAAATAATAACTAACAAAAGATTGATACTTGTTTATGTTCAATTTCAAAGGGAAATTATTTCCAATGAATAACATCGGATTAAATGGTAAAAATAAATTATATTTATACTTCTAAACAATTAAAATGTATAATTTAACACTAGAAATTATTTTGATTAAAAAAGTTGTTTTCAGTTAAAATATAGTATTTTTCACTATTCACTCAAACATGAAAGTTATCAGAAAAACTCCAAATATTTATTGAAACTAAATCATTATGTCCTGATTCTAAATAATAAGTATATTTTTTCAAATTTGATATATAAGAGTTTCAAATATTGTATTTAAAAAGGGATCACCATTAAAAGTTGGTAAAATTTCCTTTTTTTAAAATACTTCATTTATCTTAAAAAATGAATTTGTTTTTTCATTTTGTCATAGAAACTCATAATATAGATTCAAAATTTATAAGTATTATATAAAGATAAAAATTTAGTTAATAATATTCATAACAACTTTTTAAATGTCTAGTTCGGTAAGTCATGGTGCGCTTGAACTCGGTGTTGCGTGTAGTGCAAGTTATTGAATTACATTGATGAAATAACGTAATTTGAAATCATGGGGTGTTACATTCTTCCCTCCTTCATGTGGGGAAACCCACATCAGAAATTGGGTTTAAAAAATTTAGTCTTAATAAGAGGAAAAGGGGAATGAAAAAGTCACCACCAAATTATGATCTCGATTAAAAGAACATTGGTGTCAATTAGAGACACATAATTGGAGGAAAAAAGTAAATATTTATAGGGATTGATTGAGGTTATCAGTCACAGACAATTTTATACTTGGGGGCCTCAAAGCCATCAATTTATGTTGATTTAAAATTCCATTGGTTCAACAAAACATAATGTATTAAGATAACACATTTTTTGTTTTATGATCCCTTACCAAATTTATAGGAATAAATTTCTTCACAGAATAAGAGAAGAAAATAATATATACTTGACAAGAAGAGTTCTGTCATTTAACTAATTTCTACCAGAAACTCTTCATTTACTCTAAAAGATAATAGAACATAAAAAATATATTATTTATCTTATTCGTATAGGGTTCCAAAAAAATGAATTTTCTATTTTTCTACCAGAACTTTTAAAAAACTACATTATTCAATCCAAGACATCACGTGGGCCAGTGGTAGGTGATACACCCTTATCGCCCTTCAGTTGCGGGTTCAAGTCTCACAACATTTCTGGACTCGACAAGTTTCCTCCCGACCTCCGGGTTGTCCTTTTAATGGAAATATAAAAATAATCTCAAACTAGACTTATCCAAAATACTTCTGTCCAAATTCACAGTCCAAAACTTATAAGGACGTTAAACACAATAAAGATCCTTTTTTCCACGTAATATCATCTGACCACCTTCATCGTGTATTCTTTTAAAACACTGCAACATCTTGAATTAAAATAAAATCATATTGATTACATTCATGCTCCCTTATTCCCTATAGAATACTGGATATACTTCTTCTATCCAAAAATGTTGTAAATTCCAACAATTATGGAATATAAAAATCATTAATCAGTTTCAAGGTAGTCAAGATTATCCAATACAATTTATCTAACTCAATCATGTATTATTCCATAATCACTACCTCAGTATCAGAACCATATTATGATTTATCATTCTCTCAACCATATATTTTCCAAAAATTGTACATACTATTGATTCACTTTTCTTGTTTCCACACAATCTCAAGTCCTAAATGAAATAGTACTGCAGTACAATCCTTATATACTCTATAATTATTATAACTTGTACATCATTAATACAATACTCAAATGACACAATAATTTAACAACAATGTAAGAAATCTAATCATTACACTTCATCTTCAGTAGTATCATAACTTTATTATTATCCATTAGAAGCATTTGGGGTATACTCTGATGATTTGGACATTGATTCACATAGTCTCCCAACTCCTTGCTGATGAATCATTTTACATTTGAAACATTTTTCTTACCCTTGAAATCACACAATTGGTGTCCTTTTTCCCCACAATTATAACTAACTCCCATTCCCTTCAAGTATTTATCAAGGTGATTATTTCCACAGTTATCACATATGGGAAAATCCATATTTTCCCTCTTCCCTTTATCCATATTTCTCCCTTCCATAAATTTATTATCATTCATCCCTTCAAAGCCATAGGAATCAGAGAATTCTTTACTTTTATTATTAACACATGATACTATTTCTACATATTTTTAGAATACAAGGGATAATATTTCCCTTCTAAATGTTTTCATAATATCATGAATGATATAATCCTTCTTTCTATTTGGATCATACGTATTGCGGGAGTTCACATTCCTTCTACTGGGTGCCATTTCTATACAATGGCATATACAAGGTGAGTTTATGAATGGAAATGAATAATTCCAAACTTGTAAAATACCTAACTTAAATTTAACAGGTTATGGATATAATTCATCATAATAAAAATATTTTCATTGAGGAGGTATATACTCATAAATCCTTCATAATGATTTCTAATGAAAATGAGATTTATCCTAATTATATCCCATAGGAGTGTCATAACCAAGAGATCATCAAGGCCCGTTGTCATGAACTAGTTCCCATTAGAGTCTAGAAAAATGTGGTGTTTTCAGGTTTTACCCTTAGATACATCTGTTCCAGAGCCACCTCTACCTGCTCGTATCAAGACATTGATGTATTTTCTTGGAAAACTCACAAAATGTCTACATTAGAAAAATTCTAGAAAAGTTCATCTATTCTAATCCTCAAATTCTTTCGTAGTGTAATGTTCTCTAATTAGAGTTTATCTAAATATAGTTTCCAAGGTAATTTCTATAATTTTTCTGATACCAACTGTAACGCCATGACCCCAGTTACCCATAGTTGTTTCCTTATTACATAACATTGGCATGATTACAAGGAATCAATTCCCAAAGGACCGATCAGTTTAACAGTCTTGGAAAATATATTACAAACTTGAAGTTCAACATTACAACTCGAGAATAAAAAATATAGTAAATAATTCCATTATAAACATCCAATCCTCCTAGATTATTCCACAAGTTACTCATAACGAACTTCTTCATATCCTGGGAAAATAAAACATAAGAAAAGGGTGATCCCAGATGCTCAGTAAGGGTAAATAATTTAGCGAAATCTATAATCATTTAAGGAAAGATGTGTAATAAAACAATACCATTTTAGACATAAACATGAACATAATATTGCAAAAATAAATCAAACATTACCATATAAACATGCACATAGATATTCTACTAGACGAATAATAACATGTAACAAGTAATTTCATAATGAGGGACTGTATAGTACCGAATATAAATTTATGTGTCAAGGCCTTGTGCCATGACCTATGGGCTAACTGTAACCAGAACCATACCCTGAGAGCCTCTATAACTGGACTCCATCCCAGAGAGTCTCTATAACTAGACTATAACCCAGAGAGCCTATGTAACTGGACTCCAACCTGGAGGGTCTGCTATAACCAGACTCCAACCCAGAGGGCTTACTATTACCAGTCCCCAACCCAGAACATACTAGTTCAATACATTTATCATAACAAAAGGATGAACTATAACATAAACATTTCTACTAAAACTAGAAAACTAAATGTCAATAATTTATCCATAAAACATGCATGGTATAAAAATAACACATCCATATTCAAACTTTTCACAAAATATACAATACAATATTGAAGATTTGTATCATAATAAATCAACTTCAAATAAGTTTAAAATCTATTAAATGATGTTTACATAGATGAAAATGATCTGTAAAATGCTTTGAAACAAATACCACTTTTTCTGGAAATCATTTAAAATTCTCACAATTTATAAAGGTATTCATTTAAAAGGGATTTTTTAATCAAAGTGTCCCATAAAACATTGAATTTTTTTAAAATAATTATCATTTCAAAGCATTCATGTTCATAAAAAAATTCCTTAAAATATTTTTGAAACATAGACTTTAATTTAAAGAGTAAAGAAAGGTAAATCTTTAAAACATCTAAAATGATGATCTAGTTAAACAGAACATCCAATAAAACCTTAAAATATTCCTTTTGGATTCATTTTTATAAAATATGGGTATCTATTATAAGTATTTCCTAGAAAATACTTACACATGAATAATCTAGGATATTAATGATATTGAGGAAATAACTCTTACCGCGTTGTAATCATTCGAGTCGTATGAAAAATAGTCAATTACCACTAAATTAATCACAAAACATCGTGAATATAAAGATAATCATGATAATATATATCAAATGGTAGAACACAATACACCACAAGCAATAAATAAGTGGTGAACAATGTAAATCTCACAGAATTAAAAGTGAGATAAGAAACCCCTTACCACGTGTCTGACTTGACTCACTCTTGTGTTCCTTTTTCTTCCGGAATAATAAATGTAAGTTAATTTATACTTGAATAAGAACATTTTAAATTTTATTTTTCCTTTTATATTACTTATTACCTTGCTATTACAATTAGTTAATTATTTGAGTTCATATTGGATATTTTGTTGATGTTCAGAACATGGGTAAAAAATAAACTTGTTATAATTATAAATTGTCCATGTGGCCAAAATTACATTATATATAGAATGATATTACTCATTTATAATTCATATATATCATATATTTCCAATATATATGTTTTCATAATAGTAAAAAACATTTGGAGATAAGAAATAAAATGCACCGTTCATGGAAACTATAAGCCGTAAGTACACATGAACGCTACTTTCATTTCTATTTTTTATTTTCATGAAATTATAACATAATCATACATAGTTATATTATAATTCCATATATTATCATATATAATATCATTAAATCCATATTTATATGTCCTGCATAATTCATTAATGAGTAATATCACTTTGAGGGGGCGGTAGTCTGCACTTCCTGAAATGATATTATATCATTTTACCTATAATGGAAACCATAAAGATATTAAATAAATGGAAAATAAAGAAGAAAAAATAAAACATAAACATAATATATATATCATATATAATTAAAGTACCATCTTAATAGACACCATGAGAGTTGGTAGGAGATAATCGAAAAATCATCATTTTGTGAGGTGTTAGTTTTCCAACCATGGAAACAGTATGTTCTTCACCCATTAGATGGAGGTGTGTGTAATTTTAGTTCGAATAATTCTCATAAAAACATCCTAGTATATTTGTTATACTATTTTTGTCATAAAATAATATAATAAAAAGAGTTAAGGTGTGTTGGAGAAGTAAAATAAAACAAAATTCAAGAAAACAATTTAAGAGAAACTGTTACCTTTAATTTGGGTAAATTCTTTTGGTTTGAACCAAAAGGAATTTTTGATGTGACATCGGCCTAAGGTAATGATTATAGGTGTAAGATAGGTATCTTGAGAGCTTATTTGGGAAGGTGATGGATGATACAGGGGGCTTGTGAGTTGTGTGGAAAGGATTAGAATGGGTGTCCTTTTATAAGGGGCGGAGGACTTATTTAGAAAAGTGTGAAAATATTACATTATTATATAGTGATATTCGGTTTCTGATGGTACAAAAAAATTAATGTTGAAGATAAGATGACTCATGGTCGAAATAAAATAATCCAATAAGAGTTGGACAAGTTTTGGATATAGTTTTAATATTAATAATCTTATTTATTTAAATCATTTATTAATGAGGTAAATACAACATCATTATTGTGTCATAAATAATTTAATTTATTTGATGACTAAAAACAATAAATAAATACCATAATGTAGGAAATATTTTTATCTTTCCAATTAATATTTATAGTAGAAATGATGACTTATATAAGCCCATGTAAAAATTGATTTACTAAAAGATTTTTGTTTAGGTCATTTTTTGCCTTTATATTAAGTTAATTAAAATAAAGTGTCATTATCATTCATAAATTTCTCCATGGGGTCCCATAATTGACACATAGTTTCCCATTGTCGGCCATGACTCGTCCAATAAGGTTCGAACAAGTGTTAAGGTAATTTTGTATTATTATAGTAATCTTTTTACCATGAATTACCCTATTTATCTTTCACTACGGTAAATATAAGTCAAAAGTTACTATTCACCAAAAATAATTTTCAACTTATTGAACCAAATTTTACTTACTGAGGATAACTATGTTTCTCAGATGTTTTAAATTCAACTCACAGAAGCGGTAAAATTATGTTTTATTCAAATTTACAAATTCTCAAAGGAGGTGGGTAAAAGATGGTAAAAAGATGAATAAAATTTTTATATATATAAACTTATTATAAAATTACTCCAATGAATTATAGTGAACTTATATATTTATTTTGGAAATATTTATACCTAAAATAAAATAAAATATAATAAATAATTATTTAAATAAAAAGTCTCTTTTAACCAATAACGAAGTGTTTTTCACTATTCATTAAAAATTGAATGTTTTCAGAAAAATACCAAAATTTCACCACAAGCTAATATTGATATTATTAATTCAAAAATTAATTATATTTTACAAAATTCAAAACATATAAGTTTCATTTATTATTTTAAATTTAATTACTTTTTTAAAACCAAAAAACATGTTTTTAAGAAATAAAAACTCAGAAAAGATTGATACGTGTTTATATTTAATTTCAAAGTGAAATTATTTCCGAATAAATAACTTTGGATTAATTGGTTAAAATATAATCTAATTTTACATCCAAACCATTAAAATGTCTATTTTAACAATACAAATTATTTTGATTTAAAAAGATTTTTTCAGTAACAATATAGTATTTTTCACTATTCACCCAAATATGAATGTTATCAGAAAAACACCAAAAATTTATTGAAACTAAATTCTTATATCCCAATTATAAATAATAATTTTTTTTTTCAAATTGAATATATAACAGTTTAATATATTGGATTTAAAAATATTTCGCCATTAAAAGGCGGTAAAATTACATTTTTTTAAATACTACTTTTATCTGAAAAAAATGAATTTGTTTTTTCATTATGTTTAATAAACTAATAAATTGTATGCTAAAATTATAAGGATTATATAAAGTTCAAAATTTAGTTAATAATATTCATACCCTCTTTTTAACGGCTAGTTTGGTATGTCGTGGTGCGCTTGAACTCAGTTTTGTGTGTAGTGCATGTTATTGATTTAATTTGAAGAAATAACATACTATGAAATCTTGGGGTGTTAACCCATCCACGCATAGACCACCTCCACGAAAACAATGGGAATAAATCTAAAGATAGGTCACAACCATACCTCTACCATAACATTTGGTAAAATAGGTAAAGTTAGTGTTAAGAAGATATTGTTTATCTTAGAGTAATGGTTCAAGATAGTTTGTGTGTGTTTATAAAATAGATTATCCACACTGATCATAATGAAAATGAAATATACAAGTTGAGAAATTAACGGTGTAGGAATATGTTGTTTTCTATGTTTGATAATTTCTATAGAACATGAATCCTAGAATAAGTTTGAAATGAAGATCAAGTTGAGTTTTTGAAATTCACAGAAGAACAAAGTTGTGTAAACTCTTTATTGGTAGTCTATAGGAAGAAATATAAGTGTTAAATGTTCTTTATTTGTTCTACAGTTGATCATAGTTAAAGAAGCATCGTGTAAGGACCAATTAATAACAATTTTCCATGGATCTGTAAATTTTCATCTCTTACTCACTGTGTGATTGTTTTATCCATATCTGCAAAAGGGAGTCTCTTCCAACATTTAATAGTATCATTTGTGAGTGTTCGTGTGGAGAAAAATCATCCCAATATCATACATCCTTGTATTCAGGGATGAAACATTCTTTAATGCATCTATAAAATATATTAATAATAATAATTAAAATTATTTTTGGTTTTAGAATAAATAATATAGTATTTAGTAATATTCATTTAAAAAAAATAGAAATGTAGTGGTGAGCCTTTAGAAAAGTGAGATAATCTGTGGTGGTGAGTCATGCTATGGGTGAGTCAAGATGACAGTGAATCATACAGGAATTGATTAAGGATGGTAGTAGGTCATTCTAACACTTAACCACATTTTATGTTCAACAATTATTAATCCACTGATAGTAGGTAATTCTCATACATAGCCAAAATTCCATTCTAGAAGTGAGACATAGGTGACAGTTGGTGATCCCATTACTTATAAAAATTCCAGCCCTGGCCCTGAGACATTGCAGATGGTGAATCAAACTCAATGATGAGGCATACATGGGAATGACTAATATACAATGGTGAGTCATCATTGGCGGTGACTCATCTTCAATGTTTAGTCATTCCTTGACTTGAAATTTTTTTCACTAATCTTACCCATAGTGTAAAAATCCACCTTCAAATATAAAACTCATTAATATCATAGTAATCATGATATTGTGATCATAAAAACAAGGTTTTTAACAATATCCTTCTTTTTTATGATAAAATATCATGAAATTTTATACAAATGGTATCAAAGGTAAATCATGACATTATATACCACCTGGAATCAAAAGTAATGATCAAAGTTAAAGACACGCACAAGTTATTAACAGTAATTAGATTGTAAATAGTATCAAAGAAAATTTGTCATTAAAGGAAGGTGTTTAAATATATATGAAAAGAAATATTAGTATGGAATCAAAGAATTAATAATATAAAAAATAAAAATTCTATAACCTTGTCCTCCTTTTGGGATTATCAAAAATTAAGTGGAAAATAGAAAATTCATAGAAATAGAATATGATCAGAAAAAATAAGAATTGTTAGAGAATTTCCATTTAAGAAAAATTATAGAAAGTACATCCAAAATGTTTCAACAAGAATTTAGACAAAAAAATAAACATAAAAACAAAATTATAATCATCAAAACTTCTCAGATTGTGTGGAATGATTATGATGTGATTTTCTATTCCATTTTATCTGATGTAGAAGGATCAGCAATAGATCTTTAAGGGGAATGAGGAATATCTATTGGAATAGTAGTAAAAGAAAGAGTTTCTATGATGATGATTGGTGGTAGGTGTTGAACTAATTCTCCAAGAGGGATATTGAAAGGTTATAAGTGGTCTATAAAAGGTGAATTGGGGTATACAGTCACACCAGGCCAAAAAGATTATGGTTCTTACGATGGAGGGATTAGATGAGAGATAACTAGAATGGATACCATAGCCACTAAAACCTTTCCATGAACATGAAGAAATGGTTTCATCAAATTGATAAAGTTTATAATTAAGTTTCCACATCTCTCCATTTGATTAATGAAATATTTTACCTACCCCATAAAAAGATTAAGTATATGATTGATGAAATTTAACTTATATAAATTCTATTTAATGTCTTGAATAAGCGTAGGAATTCTCATATTCACTACCAAAAACATAACATTACCAATAAAATCATGATTAGTGTATATCCTTAAAAGATAATACAATATTTTCTTGGTGATGGTTTCTATATTTGACTTCACGTCTTTTTCATACTCTTGATCCAACATGAGTACATGATCATTGTTAGATCATAATTTTCTGAAAGTATCTTAAGGTTGGTCAAGAACATCATTGAAATTAGGTCTAAGATATTCTCTCACAATAAAATCTGATATACTAAACATAAATACAGGGAGAAGTGAAAATATAAGGTTTTGAATGCATATTATCTATCCTATCAAGTAAATCATCCATTTATGCAGCGAAGGTTTTTTGTATCCCTTCTAACATAGATCTCATAGACTCTAGCTCACTGGGAAGTCTCATATTTTTTATCTTTACTTCTTGATTGTGGTGCATCTTTTTTGGTTGAATATGATTTTTCAATAGCTCAAATAAATACCTTGAATCCTTTTCACTCAACCTAGTTAAAAGAAGTGACTGATTCTTGAAAATGAAACCAAAATAAAAAATCATATTTTCTCTAAAAGATTCCAAATCTCTTTTGGGGACTACATCCTCTGAAACAATAGAAATAATAGGTGCAAGAAAAGATATAGAGGCAATGGTTGGTGTCACCACTCATACAAAATCAAACATTTGTAACACACCAACAGCACTAATATGGTCAAAAAATGATCATATAGGATCCCTTTATTCTAAAATATTAGCTCCACTATTATTTTGTGGGTTTCCAAAAAACATATAACATTCCTAAAACATAGGGCCCATCCAACTTGTAGAAGATTTTATAAGAGACTAAACAATAGTAGGCTCTGCAAATGTAGACACCAAAATATATGGTACGCTAATAGATTCCTCAATAATTATATGTACATCACTTGGTTTCTAAATGGTAGCTGGTTCATCTTCAATCAACTTTGCAACTGACTTCTCAACAGTAGAAACAACCTTCATCTTCTTAGCTACTAACTATTCAACATAATCTATTAGAACACTAAGACCACCACCAGTTGCAGGATCAACTGAATTATTTTTCATAATTAGGAATTCCTCCCCCTCTATTTATTCATATATTTCTTCTCTACCATCTTAGTTCACTTGTCAACAAGGATATGTCTATCTTATGATCTAGAAACAAATCCTATGGGAGAAGTGACATGTTCTTAAGATTTTTCCACATACTCATATCTAATTCTTCCACTAGGACCATAGGGTTATAATCAACATCAACATCATCATCATCATCATCATCATCATCTCCAATACCATTTTCATCATCTCCTCTTTATTAATCCACATCTTCTTCGACATCACTATTTTCATCATTTTCATTATTTCAAAGGATTTGTAATTAATCAAAAACTAGTATTCCCTTGATATTTATTTTTCTTGTTCATCACTGAATTATTATAGGAGTTTCTCTCTAATAGAGAGTCTATTAGGAGGACTAGGAGAACCATATGTTGTAACATGAGATCTATTAGGTAGATTAGTATCACTTCCATCATCCAATGAGAATTCCTTTTCTTATTAACATATGGATTCAT
Organism: Viscum album; assembly: GCA_963277665.1. NCBI lineage: Eukaryota > Viridiplantae > Streptophyta > Magnoliopsida > Santalales > Viscaceae > Viscum > Viscum album. The sequence goes on along the minus strand of OY728163.1, from coordinate 1,335,924,657 downwards.
CAACCTCTTCCTCCTCATCTAAGAACTACACCACTCTATATGGTTCCAAACCAAGGTCCACAAGAACTTTTGGTTTCTAAGGATGATCAATTAGGTTCAACTCATCATAATGTATTTCAATATCATTAACACAGTTATTCTTCCTAGGTTTCCAGCTAATTTTCAAACTTATAAAAATCCCCCTAGTGATGAAAAAGCCACCATAGTCCACTATTGATTCTTTACCTACATAACTAGGCCTTTGGCCTCTAGCATAGCTGAAAAAAACTTAGGGAATATTAAGGAATTTTACCTTGAATACGGCATGGTTATTTACAACATGTAAAGAATAATGTATCTAAAAAAGTTAATTTTCTCTCAACTTTTCATTAGAAACAATAGGTAAACATCCAGATATCTCAAAGTATAATGATATCATTGTCCAAAGTATGTCATGTTCTTTATAAACATGAAAATTAATCTACATTTACCATCATGTATTGAAGCCACTGGTCTTCTCAAAACTCCATATCCTATTAACATAAATGAAACATCATCATAAACAAATTTATCAATGAACTATCGAATGATTCCTTGTTAATATTCCAAAAATCTTTAATGTGGAGGATATAAATATTTATCCCACTGAATTGAATAAAATACAACCTTTCATCTATTTACTCTAGTTCTCACTCAATCTTCATTTTCATCAAAGAAGAACTCTACAATATAGTAGAACTGATGTACCAACCAAGGATATAATGGTCTCTCTTTAGAAGAGATCCATTACATGAATTATTATTCCTATATAACTTTGAGTAATAATTAATTTCTTGAGATTAACTATTCTTCTTGCACTTCTCTCTAATGTATTATAACCCTCTTCACAAGATCAGGATTTAGAGGCACTACTACTGAATCATATGACTTCATTTTCTGAGTATTTTTTTGAAAATCAATTGTATGATACTCAAAATATCACTCCATTATAACCAATGATGTCATCTTGGAAGGTTAGTATGAAGGTGATGTAAGGCTGACAGTCACAAGAGAAAGGTCTCACATGGATTGAGATAAAGTCATGAGGAAAGGAGTGTGTTGGAATTAAACAAAAATAGAATTTATATCATTTGGTAATTTTAAGGAATCATAAATAGAAAAATAAAAATGATAAATGAAATGTAATTAAAAATAAAATGAAATTAAAAATTAAATAAATATTATAAATAGTGACCTAAAATTTAATTAATAAAATGAAAAATGTAAATAGTTTTCCAATGGTTAGTAAAACTAACGAGGAGTGAAAACACAACGGTGAGAAAAACACATCGGTGAGTAACTCTAATGGTAGGAAAAATCAATTGTGGGTAAAATAAATGGTGATTAATTCCAATAGTGAGTAAAACTCAATGGAGGGTAAACTCAAGGGTGTTGAATTATAATGGTGAATAAAACTCAATGGTGGGTAAAACACTAAGGTGGGTAAAACTCAATGGTGTGAAAAACTCAATGGTGTGAAAAACTCAATGGAATGTCCTTGGAAATTAAACGTAACAAAATTTAATCATACCTAACTCATATTTAATGTAGTTTATTGTGTAATAATTCAATGTCTTAGAGAATATATCAGCAATATGATGTTCTATACTAATGAATTCAAGAGTAAAACCACCCTTTTGAAAATGGTCTCTCAAAATGGGATGTCTTACATAAATACGTTTTATTCTAAAGTGATATAGATGGTTATTAGAATTATTTATAGAAATTTTTTATAAAAATTTATAGGGACATGTCATAATTGATATCCATGGTCTAGAAATGTGTGTTTCGTCCACAAAATTTGAGCACTAAAACTACATGTAGTTATGTATTCAGCTATATAAGACGATAGTAAAATAGAATTTGGTTTAATATTACACCAAGACTTTATATATAATCCTAAAAGGTGAAATATTCTATAGGTAATTTTTCAATCTAACTTACAACCACCAAATTCAGTATATAAATAACTAACTAAGTCAAAAAAAAATTTATAGAAACTAAGTGTGACTCTTTTGGGTTGGCTTGAAAGCGAGCAGACATACCCACAATAAACATAATATCAGGGTGGATAGTAGTTAATTAGAGAATACTTCCAATCATACATCTATAACTTTTTTGATCTACTGGTTTCCCACATTCATCAAGATCAACCACACTAGTCGTACTCATAAGAGTATCACTACTCTAAGTACTATCCAAACCAATATGTTTCAAAATATACTTATAATATTTAGTTTGATTTAAAATAATTCATTCTATATTCGGAAAAATATGAAAACTAAGAAAGAATTTTAGTTCATCCATTAAACTGTTTTCAAATTTATTTTTTACCATTTTTAAAAAATCATTACATATGGAATTTTTAGATGATCCAAAAATAATATCATATTCAGAAATTTGAACAACTAAAACATCTTTTGAAATTCAATTTATAAAAAGTGTGGGATCAACTATACCTATTGAAAATCATTTTAAAAAAAGAAAATATCTAAACCTATTATACAGAGCTCTAGGATATTGTTTAAAACCATATAAATCTTATTTATATTTCAAAACAATATTTTGAAAATGGGGGTTTTGAAAACTATGAGGTTGTTCAACAAAAACATTTTCAATTGTATACCCAAGTAATAATTTACTCTTGATATCTATTTGATAATGTTTGAAATCAATATGAGCTTCACAATAAAGTTTTATTATAATGTATTAAACTATGGATACAGGTGAAAAGGTTTATTCATATTATAAACCCTATTCTTGACTATACCCTTGTGAAACTAGTATAGCCTTATTACTAACTATAGTTCCAGATTCATCATCCCTGTTTCTAAACACTCATTTAGTTCCTATAGTAAAGGTGTCATTAGTTATATCACAAAGTTCCCATATTTTAATTATTTCAAACATATATAGTTCTTCTTGCATAACCATTACCCTGAATTCTTCTTTAATTTCATTATTGATGTTCTTTGGTTCAAGATATGATAAGAAACATTTAGGTTGAAACAGGTTTCTTAGAGAATATCTAGTTTGTGTACATCTATTTTGGTCTTTAAATAGAGCATATAATGGATTTTTTTAAAGGGTCCTAACAAATCCAGAAAAAGACGGTCTACTCACCTTAGGATTCCCTATAATTTTAGATTTAGGTATGGGATTTTTTTCAGAACATGAGGATTTTTATTCTTGCTTTACAACAAATTTAGATGGTTTGGAATTTATGTTCAAAGTGGATAAATATTATTCAATATTCTATAAATGGGTATTATGATCACTTGGTTTTGTCTCATCAAATTTAACATGAACAATCTATTCCACAGTTTAGGTTCTTTTGTTAATAAACCTATAGGATTTATTAGAAATAGAATAATGAAAGAAAATTCCATCATCAGTTTTGGAGTTAAAATGTTCAGTATTATCCTTAGTATTAAAAATAGTGACTTTTCAACGAGAAACTCTAAATTAATTAACCTTAGTATTTCTACAATTCCTAAGTTCATAAGGGGTCTTCTTTAAGATAGGTCAAATAAATACTCTATTGATTATATAACATGTTGTGTTCATAGCCTCCATCAAAATGTAGATAGTTAATTCATCTTCATTAGGAATAGTTTGAGATATAAATTGATGTTTTGGATTTTTTTTCTTTATCAAAATCCATTCTTTTGATGGGTCCTAAGAGAATAGAAGTTATGAATATAACTATTTTGTTATAAAAATGATTCAAATTATTAATTTTTAATCTCACAACCATGGTCACTTATTAGGGTATTAATTATAATTCCACTTAGGTTTTCTAAATATTTAGTATATCAGGCGAAATAATAGAAATATTCACTTGTTCGAGTTACAAAGAATACCCATGTGTACCTAGAAATGTAATCTACTAGTACATAAACATAGTTATTCCCATTTAGACTAGAAACCATTGATGGTCCAAACCATTCCATATTAACCAACTCGAGAGGTTGAGAAGTTGAAAATTATTTCATTGATTTAAAATAAATTTAATGATGTGTCTTGTTTTGACACGAGTTATATACATTCTATTTTGGGAACACATGTTTGGGTAGATCCCTGACTAACCCTTTCCATGTAAGCTTGATAAGTGAGTGAATATTACCATAACCTAGGCTCTTATGTCAAACCCATGATTCCCTATAAAATACACTTAAGTAGGAAACATTTTGAGAAATAAAATAATCAATATTAACAGCATAATTGTTATAATTATTAAATAAGTTAACAGTAAATAATTTTTTGAATTAAAAATTTTTAATGCATTTTTATCAAATTTAACATGAGAACCATCACTACATAATTGTGAGATTATAATAAAATTATCTTTCAAACCATAAACCAAAATTAATCTAGAAATTAAAACATAATTATGGTTACCAATTTGACTAAGCCCAATGATATTTCCATTAGCATTTCACGGAAGGTGAAATGACTACCATCAAACTTTATGAGGATCTTGAAGAATGGGTATTCCCCTATAATATTCCTAGAGAATCCTCTCTCTAAGTATCATATAATTATATATTATATTTTCACTTTTTTTCCTATAAATCAAGTTTATACCATCAATGACATTAGTACTCATATTTTTTTAGGTCAAGATGTGTGAGAAATTAAATCCTTAATAACCCACATATTCATAATGGGTTTAATGTAAGAAGTTTGTAATTTTTTTAATAAAAATTGTATTACATATTCTAAAATAATAACTAGTAGTTCATATTTCAGATTTAGAATTATGTAAAAATGAAATCATAATTATTCTTCTCCACCCAGGTTGTTATCCTCATCCTGTAACATACCTTGGAGAAATATGTTTACCTATAATGTATGTAAGTTTTCTCACCCATTTGTAACATTTTCTAAATAAATATTTAATTGTTTATTAGAAAATTTATGTTCATTATTTTCCTTTGAAAACTAATCATTTTTTTCTTTCTCTAACTTAATATTGGTTTTAAAACTAGATTACATAACAAGATTTTTCTTCAAGAGATTATATTTATCCTTAAGTTCATTGAAATTTTCCTCAATCATTCTATATTATCAAACATTTCTTTGTGAGACATTTCTTTATCAATTTGTTCATTTTAATAGTGATTAGAATTAATCACATATAAATCAATAGATACCTAAGGTACCATAGAAACATTTTTTCGGAAGCACATGTTGGTTCTATCAGGTATTTTTTCTTAGGGGGAGTCAGATTCACTGGAGCTATCCTCGAAGGCACTCCATATTGATTTCATGGATTTATTATATTTTCTATATTTTTTATCATTCATTTTATTATATTTCATCTTAGTAAAATCATCATTCACATGTTATTTTTCTATTAGATTCATAATAGGTAATCTCATTTGAGTTCTCACCCCTTTTCCAATATTGTTTACAATTTCCTTTGCTATCATACTTTCCTTTATAACTTGGTTTCTTGATGAATTACTTCTTACTATAGAACTTCTTAAATATTCAGTCTAGATGGTTCATTTCCTAGCAACTATCCAATGGTGATTATTCATCACTATAAAATTCAACTTTTATATTTTCCTTTTTTCTATTTGGAATTACTTAACCTAAAGGCTACTTATTTTATTTTGGGATCATCATCATCTTATCAATTGAATTTCAAAACTTCTTCATACATCATCAATTTTAAAATTAACCTCGTAACTGGTAGTTTTCTAATATCAAATGATTCCCTGATTGAAGAAGATATCCCTCTCTGTCTCTCTGGAAGTTATATCGGTAGTCTCTTAATTTTATCCTTGTCTGGTATTGGATTTCATAGGGATCTCTTCATGTTTAATATCTTCTAAAACCTGAGATATATGTCAGAAATTATGTTATCAGGTTTCATATTAAAAGTTTCCTATATAATTTTATAGCTATTAAATCTCATTTCATTATCATTCTTGGATCCTTCCTGAGAAACAAATAAATTATCCCAAATTTCAAAGGAATTTTTACTAGCATATATCCTATTGAATTTATTATATCTTAATGAAAATTAAAGGAAATTCATAGAATTACAATTATTATTTTATAAAATTTTAGTTTAATTATCTCATGTACTGCTAGCAGTCTTAGTTAAATCATAATCATCGGTTTTAAAATAAAAAATTTCAAAACCCACTATTTTTTATGCGTTTTCATTTTTAGCTTCCACGGAGCATAGTTATTTCCATTAAAAAAGGAAGTATGTTAGTAGCATAAACATCTTGTATATTATCCATTTACAGAATTAAATTTATAATTACCAGAAATTTAATATCCTTAAAACAACTAAAATCACAGTTGAAAACAGATTTAGTTTTAATGAAAACAAATAAAACAAAACAAAACATAACAAACATTGGAATAAATATAAGAGGTTCAGTTTTAAGAAGATACCTAATCCACTACACAATGAAATCACCCACTACTTAGAATATTATATAAATAATATATGTCTTCTAAACTGCATTGGGTATGAAAAAAAATCTATCAAATTCATGTAGGGATGTCTTTTACAAAACCTACTAGAATAAAACAATAGACAAGTCACAATCAGACCTCGGCAATAACAATTGGGAAACAAGGAAAAGTGAGTGTTAATAATATATTTTGTATCTTCTAGTTTAGGTGGAAGAGATAGTCTATGTTTTTATAAAATTGATAATAAAAACTTCTCATAATGTAATTTAAATAGACAAACAGAGAAAATAATGGTGTAAGAATATGTTTTTTTCTATGTTTAATAAGCTCTATAGCTCATAAATTCTTGAATGTATTTTGAATTGATGCTCCAGTCGAGTTTCTAATATTATCAATTGAACATATTATCATAAACTATTTCTAGGTAGTATATAGGAAGAAATATAAGTGTTCAATGTGCTTCACTTATTTTACAGTTTATCCTTATAATAGATTCTTCATGTAAAGAAAACTTCACGACAATATTCTTTTGATATTTCAATGCTCAACTCTATCTATCAGTTTGTATTTTCTACACTTATATGAACAAGGGAGTATGATCCAAATTTTAATAGTAGCATGCATGGGTGTCCATATGGATAACTATAATATGGAAATCATGTATCCAGATACTCAGTGCTGACATATTCTTTAATATATCTCGGAAATAGATTAATAACAATAATTAAAATAATTTTCATAATTAAATTCCAAAATATATATATTATAAATATCATTTTCAAAATAAATAGAGAATATTAGTGGTGAATATTTGGAACAGTGATACAATCTCAGGTAGTGATTCATGTTGGTGATGAGTCGGGCTGATGGTGACTCAGGCCGGTGCCATGACTTTTTGACACTTTGCAAAATTTTCGATTCAAGGACGATTCATCCTATGGTAGTAGGTAGTTCCCATACTTATTCAAAATTCCATTATAATATTGAGATATATGTAATGGTAGGTTATTCCAGTAATTATCCAAATTTTAGGCCTAGTGTTACGACATTTCTGATGGTGACTCAGCCTCAACGGCAAGTCATACTTGGTTTTGACTAATCTTCTATGGTGAGTCATCCTTGGTGGGGAATCATCCTCAATGGTGAGTCTTTCCCTAACTTTACCAATTTTTTTTCCAATAATCCTCATAGTTTAAAATCTACCATAAAACATAAAACAAATTAATATCATAATAAACCTAATTTGGTGTTCATTAAAACAAGGGTCCCAATAATTGATTTTCTTCTTTTGACCACATTCCGTTTTTATGAGTTCATTTATCTAAATTAGTGATGATAAATATTTTTCCGTGTGTTTGAATCCTTCACACTTGAAATAGTGACCATCAAATGATGTCCTTGAATATTGAGCTCTATAAATGTTCCTCTATTAGTCATGTTTTCTTTGGTACCTATTGGCTATGGAACAAACATTTTGTGAGTATACCATCTTCCCAAAATAATAACATCTAATACAGGGTGCATTCCTATGTGTCACCACTACACTACTGGTATTCTATTGGGATCAATGAATCTTCTGGTTCTGATTTTTACCCAAATAAATATTCAATCTGAGAGTGGGTGATTTTTATTCGACATTAACCATTACTTCTTTATATTTTTTATCAAGTCTCATTCCACCCTTTTCATTTGAATTTAATTGTTTCTTATTTTCTACTAGACCTCTATGATCCACTAATTTATTTTTTTCACATGAATGACTTTCTTTCCCAATGTAAAACTCTGAGTCTAGTTTTTTTCTTGATCCATAACTTTTATTAATATGTTGACAACTTCATCTTTAAATTATTCAGTACATTTTATTTAATCTTTCACTCTGTTAAACAAACCATCAATCAAAATTTTCAATCATAAAATTTGATCTTGTACTAACTAACCTTTTCTGAGTTCTATTGAATTATATACATAAGCATTTGAATTTATTCCTCCAGTTCAAAATTTTATTCTTCTGGATGCTACATTTTAATTTTTTTCATCACAAACCACTCTATTGTATTTCATTGTTTTGGATCTCCAAAGATATATCTCTTCAATAAAATCTTCTAATTCATACTTTATATCAACTCTTCCTTTTAATTATTATTCATCATTATCACTTTATTACCTTTTATGAGGATTACTGAGAACATCCACCATATCATTCTCTCCATGGTCTTTTCAGTTCTCCTTCTTTTCAACCTCATTTTCTTCTAAACTGTCATTTTATTATGAATGGATATTCATATTTTTGAAGAAATTTATTTTAAAAAAAATTTACCTTTCACATACGATAAATACATATTTATGTGTATTTCAACTTCGTCCTCATCATATGTTTAAAAATTCTTAGGGCACCTTACTGGAAGATTTCCAACCTTTCCACATCAAAAGGATGCTATTGGGAATTTCCTTTGGAACTTTCCTTTTACTATTTTTATATTTTCGGAAAGGAATGACATTACCTCATCCATATCAGCTTCTTCTAATACATCTTCAATGGTGAGAATCTTCATGACCTTGAATTCCACATTTTTGAACTTCTCTTTTTTTTCATAGACTCATTATCATCATTTTTCATCTAGTGTGTAACTAGATTACTTTGAAATCAATACAATTTCATCTTATTTTGATAATTATCTTCTAGTATATAAAATTTCTAATTGAACTAAGGTGGAAGTCTTATTAATATGTTCTTAATATTATATAAATCTTCAATAATTACTCTGAGTCCATGCATGTATTCCAGAAAACATTCATCTGATCAATCAATGTGTCAAAAAACTAATTAGGGTATATTATGAGATCCATGTACTTTTTCCAAAGAACTTGCAGCTTTATTTCTCTGACTTTTGATTCTCCCTAAAAATTATTTAGAAACTTTTCCCACATATCATGTGATGAATTACACAACATAACCTTCATATATATTTTATTTGATAGGGATCCCCCTAAAGAAATGATTCTTTTGGCTTCAAAATCCAATCTCATTCAGTTAGATTAAAATAAAGAACCACTATCCACATTGGGTGAAATACCATGCATTAATGTTGTATAGAAATCCATTCCAAAATATCATAAGTATTGCTGCATCTAATTCTTCCATAATTGAAAATTCCTACCATCAAATATTGAAATTCCATTACGATTGACAACCTCCCTTGAAACCCCTTTACGAGAAACACTAAAATTAACCTTGTATCTAATACTAATTGTTTATCCAACTATGTTAAATACTATAGGAGTGAATTATGGTATGATAGATTAAAACAACTACCCCTTCAGATATTCTTTCATTGTTAAAAAAATACCCATGTCACCCTTTCTCCTATCAATGTATGACCAGAAATGAATTAAATTTTTGAGACACATCAATTTTACTTAGATCACCATCACTATGCTATGTCCAAGGAGAATGAAAATATAATATGTTGATGTAAAAGATAAAATAAGCATAACTTAAAAAATAATGTTTTTGAATTATCTCTTTTATTTCTATTCACACTTCCTTTACAATGTTTAGTTATAGAACAATACTTCCCAAGTGTCACTCCCTAAGTCTCTCCTTTAATGGCTCACTATTGGTGGAAAGGATCGCCTTTTCCCACTTTATTTTCTCACTAATCTGGAAAGGATCCATGAATAGTTTATTGAAATGTAGGTCCCTTCATTAGAAATAATTAATTAATCCTCAATTGTAGGTATATGATCTTATGAAGTCCCACTTTCATCCCTTTGATGAATAAAACTTTACTATATATTTAATGGGAAATCCCTTATTAATACATTCATGATGCTCACTAACTTCGAGAAGTTCACACATCCTTCACAAAGAATACAATTTCTTCAAAAGTATATAATACCTTTCTAAACCCCACTAATTTCATGATGCTCACCTCTATTACAAATCTCAACCATCATTTATGAAGAAACCTCCTTTTGTGAAGCTCAATCAACTTCACGAATCATACTTAGCCTTAAAAAACCACACCACCTTGTATACATAAAATTATATATCACCTCCAGATCATCCATTCCATTTCCTTGGATAATTTTCAACATATCATGTCAATAATATCCTTAAACCTCAATAGATAACCTCAAATACCTACTTTTTACCCAAACACAATCAACCCAAAAATAGTAAAATGTTCCCTTGAGGAATGTTTTTCCCAATAAACCCCACAAAAATGTGGCATGACCCATGTAACTAAATTTTATTTTCCCCTAACCATTTCTATGAATTGAACACTTCAATCCAATAAGTAGAGTATACCCTACACCTAATTGGAATGACCCATTCTAATTTTTTTAAATTATTATCCTTTCACATCAATAATAATTTATATGGGTTTACAATAATCCATGATATAAATTATAAATTGGATACATTAAAAAAAAATAAAAAATAATCTCTAATTTAAAATTCAATAATAATCTCTTTCATAAAAAATATACCTATAATTAACACATTAATCGTGAACTATGGATAAAGTCATAAAATCACATATTTAGTTTTTATAATCATATATAAATATTATATAAATAAAGAATTTATCATTTTTTCCCATTGTCCATGTTCCATGGTTTTAATTTTTGAGAAATAAAATAGAATTAATTTTAATAATCCAACCATTGGAAAGTTTTTTATTACCATTTATGATTTATTCTATTTATTATATATATTTAATTATCCACGAGTATGAAATCTGATAGAGAATCTAATAATAAAGTGAATGTGTGGAATCAACTACCTTGATTTCAAGATGAATTTTATCCTTCAATCCTTTGAGTATCACCTCTATCCACTCATTTATAACAATTCTTTAATATCATCTATTTAGATCCACCAAAAACCAAATATGATAATTCCAAACAATATATCATTCTTGAGAGAATGTATACTCTGAAATAAGAGATAAAATTTGTGGGAATCTTTTTATAGGGATGAATACAGTTACTATTAATTAACCATTTAATTTTCTAGTCATAATTTCACACTATAATTTACCCTCTTTAATTATCCAATAAAAAGACCATATTCTGTTAATTTTATAATTAATTTATTATCAAACATCTAATGTGAATCACCTATTTTAACCTTAAATGTCATGCTCATAAAAAATACTCAAAAATATCCTCTAATAATTCTATTCTATGAACTATGGAATTTTTATTTTACTTTTCTTCGTTGACAACTTCAAGACTTAATAAAAAATCTTTTAAAGGACTTATTATGAAAATCCAAGTAACAAATTTTCAAATATTAAAGAAAATTTTATGAATTTTATTTCAATAAGGGATCTTGGTTGGATATCAAATACATATAACTGAAAGTTTATTAGTCGTTTCCATGAATACATTTCGAAAGAATTATCTAAAAACCCTTAATTTATCTATGAAAAATATTCATAGTATGCCAAAAGAATAAGTGTTCCCAAATTATCTTACAATGGATACATAATTAATCATTATACATTTTATATAAAATATATTTATGAACATAGTATATTAAAAATTAGTGGAATCGTGTTTTTGGATGATTTGATTCATATATAGAGTGCCAAGTATAGAATTCCAATTTATAAGAATTGTTTTTATCATGAGATCATAAAAAATTGAGTTAAACTATATGTAATTTCATGATCCATTTTTTAGGTGAAAATTGGTTTATTATATGATTATAGTAAAATGTAATGAATTGGGTTTCATAAAAGAGAATTTTTATAATGATAAAAATATGACCCCTTTACAATGGATTCATAATTAGTGAATTTTTTTTATATAAGTGATCTTACAGAAAACAATTATTCCATTATTTTTTATAATGAATGAAAGTATGAAATCAAGAGCTAATTCATTATAGGATGATTCTTTCCATATTATATCTCATGAATTTTGAGTTGGGCCTAATGGAGCTGATGTCCTATGTATTATAGGTTACCATTGAGTGAAAATTTAAATAATTCATAGAGGAAGGAAATACTTCAACCATTAAAGAAAATAGAAAACGGTAAAATATAGGTTTTTTGACAATGAGTTTTTTTATATATAACATATTTTCATTTTTATAATTATTATTTAATATAAATATTACATATTTTTATTTATTTATTTTATTTATTTTCTTGTATAAAATGTATACTCTGCATAATGATTTGAGTCTCCCAAATGAGAAATATTTAATTGATCTCAAAAATGAGGAACAAATTATATTAGGTTATGTAGAGACCCGAAGCTTAACGTACATGGACATTACATTACTTTTTCGGAATACTTAGTACATAAAAAAAACACACACACAAGGACCGTAATAGTTTAGTGTCTTTGGAAACTCAGAATATAATCTTCTAATCGTGGTGAAGTACCTTCATCATATTCCATAAAGATCTTCCCCTTTTTTACTTAAAACCTTTCTTTATATCCTGGGTAAAAGAAAACATAAAAGGGTGAGGTCATATTCTCAGTAAGGGTAAACAAAAGAAATATCAATCACATTATATTCATAAGAACATAACATTTTGGAAATCGTAACCTGCAAAAGAGATCATAATATCATAACATGGGATAAATCATAGTAGTGAAATGTAATCCCAATAATCATAACTTAAAACATGAATCTTTGTGGCATACACACATAATCATATAGAATCATTTCTTATTAGTCAAGACTCATTTCCAAGACTAACTTAGTGGACAAAGTCCCTTTCTGAACCGAGTTCACTCCTCGTTTCAGTCCTGTTTCACTGAACCGGTATAACCTACCGTTCCATCCATGTCTATCTCATGAGATATAAAATCTTTACCCAATGCATTGGAGGAGATATAGGTCCCACCCATCTCATAATGATAACATTCATATGTGTTCCACAAAATCAAAAATCAAACATCATTGCATAACCCATGTAATAAAAATGGGAATCTTAAACATCGTGACATCATAAAACAACTCATATAAGATAAAGGAATTCATACAAATAATTCCATCACAACATAATCAAATCAATGTAATAATAGGGATAGAAAAATAACCCTTTATTATCTTAGATGGAAAATAATTTTGATAAAACACTAGAACTCCATTCTTGAGGAAAATATCCTTTCTACTTCAAAAACATTTTCCTTTCTTAACATGTCATACAATTTTAAACTAAAAGATTTTGATAAAAACTAAACTTTAAAACTTGTAAAGGAAGATTCTTGGAAATAATGTTTCAAAAATAAATTCATGCCGTATAAGTTAAAAAACATTCTTCTCGTACTTTTGTTGGAAAAGTCAAAAAGTACCTCGTACGAAAAACGACAAAAGATTCATTTCATATCTTTTACTAAAAACTCACCGAAGGGTAAAATTGGATTTAAAAAATTGTATGTGTATGGAAATAATATTAAATATTGAGGAAACATGGATGTGGATGATAAAATACACCCCAGTAAATACAAAAGTATAAACAATCTCTGATAAAAATGAGATTGTGATATTTTCCCTTACCTTAGGTCTGATTTTCTTCGTAAGTGTTAGAACCTCCTGTATAATGATTTTAATAATGTCATTGACTTATTCCAGAATCATACTCATTGTTATTATATCATATATTGTTCACTTATGACTTTATATTACCTGTTCTTTTGAAAATTCCATGTTAAAGAGCGTTTTGGGTAAAATTGTTTCATTTGTCGTCCGTGTTTTGACTTGTAATTATTCATATGATTACTTAGATCATGATTACTTAATTATAGAATATAAAACTTGATTTATATATAATATTTATTCAGAATATACATATATATAATAAATCAGTAAATGGAAAGAAATACACCGTTCATGGAGACGGTAGATCGTACGTACGCATGAACGCTATTTTCGTTTCCTTATTGAGTTGAATGGAATTAAGTAGATGACATACATATATATACACATAAATCAAGTATCATTATTATGTCATATATTTCATTATTACTTATTATATATACTTTATAATCATTCATGAATGGTTAAAGTGGAGAATGAATCTCATCGTGTCATGGAGACGGTAGTCCGTACGTACGCACGAGCGATGATATCATTCTCATGATTGTGGGACTTTATTGGATTGTATGTATACTATTTTAGAATCAATATCACATTAAAATAATCATATATAGTTATTATTTATACCATTATACCCATCCAAGTAAAGTGGTGGTGGAAAATAGATTTCACCACGGCGTGGAGACGGTATTCCATACGTACGCACGCGTGGTGATTTCGTTTTCCATAGGTTGGATAGATGGTGAAATAGGGTTGTTTCATACATATAATAACATATCAGTATATTAGTGATACTGATGTTATTACTTCATAATGAAACAACCTAATAAGAAGAAGTGGAAGAAGAAATAAAGTTGAAAGAATCTGTAACGGACATTACCTCTTCTTTGAAGCGCCTCTTTGATATCTCCTTTTAGGGAACTAAAATTGGTATTTGAGGAAGGCTGGAACCTCTAGGATGTTTCTAGGGAAGTGTAGAAGAGAATTTGGCAGGGTTTGGCCGAGATTTAAGGCTCAATGTTGTGTGAGGAAGAGAGGGAGTGGGTGCCCTTTTATAAGGGAGGAGAAGGGCACCTTTGGAATAACAAAAACTATTATTTTATTATAAAGCCAAATTCGGTTTTAAATAGCTCCAAATTTATTTATTTCGAAGTTAAGGTGGGTATGGGTCGAAGTCATCTAATCCTAACGAATTTAGACAAGTTTAGGTTCCTATTTTAACCTTATCATTTATATTTAACTTTAAGTCAGATAATTTTACTTTTACCGTGTCTTCTTGTTTTCTTACACTATAAGGTTAATAAACTTACTATATCCAGATAAACGAACCCCAAGTTGTTTATTATTAATAAATATAACCTTATCTAAGTCATTTTTCCAAACCTTAGATTTTTATGAATAAAATAACAATTAATAATATAATATTTGTTTTAAAAGCTATTTTATGTCAATTTTGACACTATTTAGTAATTGATTTTTTTTAAACACATAACAGAATGATTAGTTCAAAAAAAGTTTCTTAAATAAATACTAACATGTCATATTAACCTATAAAATTAGTTTAATTCATAAAAAGTCTCAAATTACATTTATTTGGGTATTTATAACATCAATTATGTCAATATTTCATTAATAAGATAATTACTTCATCATCGTTGTGTCATAAATAAATTAAATTATTTAATGTCTAAAAATTACAAATAAAATAACATTATGTAGGAAAGCTTTTTATAATTCCAATAAATATTTATAGTCTAATTTATCTTATGTATAACCCTATATTAAAAATGGATTACTTATTAAACATTAATTTTAACTATTTTAACCCTTCTTTAAATAAATTAATAATAAATGTCCTAATCTAATCCAAGTGGGTTTAAATGGTCATATTTTATTCCTAAGGTTGTTTTTGGTCTAATTACACTTATCCAATAGAATTAGGACATGTGTTACGGTAATAATAATATCATTTTTACCCTTAATTACCGTATTTACTTTTAACCGTGGTAAAAAAAGTAAAAAGTTACTATTCACCAAAAATTATTTTCATCTCATTGAACCACATTTTAGTTATTGATATTAACCGTGTCTCTCGGATTTTCGAAATTCCACTCACAGAAGTGGTAAAATTATGTTTTATGAAAAATTCAGTTTTTTAACTACCACTTAGTGGTTTCACTATTCATCAAAAAACGAAAGTTTCCAGAAAAATACCAAAAATTAGGCCTATGCTATATTTGATATTATGAATTCAAAAATGATGTCTATTTTATCAAATTCAAATCATATCAGTTACATTAAATAATTTAAAAATTAATTCCCGTCGTCAAAACAAATTGCGTGTTTTTAAGAGATAATAACTATCAAAAGATTGACACTGGTTTATAACTGGTTTAAATGTGAAATTACATCCAATGACCAGCACTGTATTAAATTGTAAAAATATATTCTAAATATACTTTAAAACCACTCTAATTAATAATTTATCACTATTAATTATTTCTATTAAAAAGGATGTTTTTAATTAAAATTTAGTAATTTTCACTATTTATCAGAATATGAATGTTATCCGAAAAGTACCAAAATTTCACCCTAAGCTAATTTCGATATTCCGAATCCAAAAATGAATTCCATTTTGAAAAATAAAATTTACAAAATTTCAAAAAGTGGTTATTACTATTCATAATGGCACGTTTTACTAATATTTTAATAGCATATCGTTGGTTAGTGAAACTCAGTATTGCGTACTACACACGCTATCGAGGAAGGTCGCGATTGCGATTAATGCAAGGAAAGTCAAGGATGCGTGTTTTTCAAGCTCCTTTTGGTGTAGCGTACAACACAAGACATTAATGAAATTAAAAAGAATATTTTTCATAAAATCTCAGGGTGTTACATTCTACCCCCTTAAAATGAATTTCTCCCTCAAAATTCGTCGGGGTTATAAATGGTTTACTATTCGAAAGTTTCTTTGATAAAAACCCCCATCGTAAAAAGGAATACCAAAACCAATCTTTAAAAACAAAAGTATGAAATGTAACGGTTACCCAAATAAACTAATCACTGGGATTCCACATAGTTGAAAATATGGATATGGAAGAGAAATCTAACCAACATGTTCTGATGCAGAGTGGTAGAGAACATGGCTATGGAAAATACAGCAATCACAAAGAAATAAATTTGTGATGATCTAGGGTACCATCTGATTCATCGGATATAAGGGCACTAGGACAACATTTTTGGTTTTCAATATCATTTCCCTAAAGTTGAAAATTTTGAATTAGAAGAAATACTTTCTTGATTTTGGTACAATCTCACTGTTGTTCATGAATTGAACAATTTCCACTTCATCCCTTAAAGAAATGAAGTTGAATTTGTTATTCGTGATGTGTTTACAGATCTTGTGATAGAATGATGGGTTATTCCATCTCTTTCAAACAAAAGGTTAGCAAAAGTTATAATTCCATCCTATGGTTAATCGTATATGGTTCCAAAAATGAACTTATACTTCATATAGCATACCGCTTAATAAAATAAAACTAGTTTCTACTAACCAGGGACTTCCTGTAGTCTAGTGGTAAGCGATAAAAGCCAGTCGCACTTCGGTTGTGGGTTTGATTCCCACAGCCTTGTCCGACGCGATGGGTTGTCGCCCATCCTGCAGGTTGTCCTTTTTCTAAAACTACATTACTATAACATCACATAAATAATATCAAAAGTTCTATCCTTAAACAATACTAACTTATGTCCAACATAATCCATTCCAATATTTAGGAAATACTTCGGTCCAAGCTCATAATATAAAGAAAATGATTACTTGAAATGTCATCAACCAAGCATGTGAATACCACCATTTATCCCCCATATATCTTTTTGGTCACATTCCAATCCTGTGAATACCTTAATCATGTATTCTCTTGAAAAATGAATACCCATTAAACCTTAGTGAAAACATGAATGCAGTTAAAAGTTAACACTTTCCATATACAAAAATCCTCAAAATTCTATATACTCAAACCATGATATCACTTATTCCTTATATCAATCATGAGCTCATGAATACTGTCAAATATTTCATTTTCTCTTTATCCCTTCATTATGTGCATATCATCACTTTTCATGGTTACCGTTACCTTAAAGTTATTGAAAACCACAATAGAATAATACAAAAATATTCTAATACACAATAAAAGTACCTCAATAACATTATTCTTGAATCCCAATACATAAACACTTCAATCCATCCTCTTCAATTATTGTCCTGGAATAAGTCCTTCCTTGATTTAGAAGTAACTTTTTAGGTGAGGTCATTGAGTTTAGTAATGCCCATGTTCTCCACAAATAATACATTGAACTCCATAACAGTCTGTCACTCTATGACCCTTTTCTCAACACAGATAACATTGGTCCCTCCATCTAATGTATTCCTCAAGGTTCTTCTTCCCTTCTTTAGAAATCTCAATCTTCCTTTCTTTATGATCCTCAATATGCGAACATGCATAATATTTTATCTTCCTCTTCTTTGGTGAATTAGGCATACCACTAAATTTCACCTTGTTAATCATATATCACGATGACTGATTCGGAATAATCACAATATCTTTCTCTCTAGGAATTACACAATTTTGTTGTTCATAGTCACCAATTTGTCCATTGGATTCAATGTTAACCGAATTCCTTCTGGTTCCCTCCATTAACTAAAACACAAAAAGAATCTGGTGAGAGGAAAAAATCATGCTAGAGAAAACAACATAGTAAAGGGGGATTATCCTCAATATCTAACATCTTAGGTTAAATTCTATGATCATTACCATAGTTATAGGACTGTATCCTATACATATACTTATCCTTAAGGACATCCCTATAAATACCTTAGAAATATCTCTAGGGATCTTACTATCATTTTCGTATCCTAGTTTCAAAAGGTTGACTAAACCTTTCCTCTGATACCAACTGTAGAGACCCAAAGCTTAACGTACATGGACATTACATTACTTTTGTGGAATACTTAGTACATAACAAAAACAAACACACATGGACAGTAATAGTTTAGTGTCTTTGGAAACTCGGAATATAATCTTCTAATCGTTGTGAAAGACCTTCAACATCTCCCATAAAGATCTTCCCCTTTTTTTTACCTAAAACCTTTCTTTATATCCTGGGGAAAAGAAAACATAAAAGGTTGAGGTCGTATTCTTAGTAAGGGTAAACAAAAGAAATATCAATCACATCATATTCATAAGAACATAACATTTTGGAAATCTTAACCTGCAAAAGAGATCAAAAAATCATAACATGGGATAAATTATAGTAGTGAAATATAATCCCAATAATCATAACATAAAACATGAAACTTTGTGTAATACACACATAATAATAGAGAATAATTTCTTATTAGTCAAGACTCATTTCCAAGACTATCTTAGTGGAAAAAGTCCCTTTCTGAACCGAGTTCACTCCTCGTTTCAGTCCTGTTTCACTGAACCGGTATAACATACCATTCCAGCCATGTCTATCTCATGAGATATAAAATATTTACCCAATGCATTGGAGGGAGATATAGGTCCCACCCATCTCAAAATGATACCATTCTTATGTGTTCCACAAAATCAAAAATCATACATCATTGCATAACCCACGTAATAAAAATGGGAATCTTAAACATCGTGACATCATAAAACTACTCATATAAGATAAAGGAATTCATAAAAATAATTCCATCACAACATAATCAAATCAATGTAATAATAGGGATATAAACATAACCCTTTATTATCTTATATGGAAAATAATTTTGATAAAACATTTGAACTCCATTCTTTAGGAAAATATCTTTTCTACTTCATAAACACTTTCCTTTCTTAACATGTCATACAATTTTAAACTAAAAGATGTTGATTAAAAATAAACTTGAAAACTTGTAAAGGAAGCTTCTTGGAAATAATGTTTTAAAAATCCATTCATTCCCTATAAGTTAAAAAAACATTCTTCTCGTACTTTTGTCGGAAAAGTTAAAAAGTACCTTGTACGAAAAATGACAAAAGATTCCTTTCATATCTTTTACTAAAAACTCACCGAAGGGTAAAATTGGATTTAAAAAATTGTATGTGGATGGAAATAATATTACATATTGAGGAAACATGGATGTGGATGATAAAATACACCCCAGTAAATACCAAAGTATAAACAATCTCGGATAAAAATTAGATTTTGTTATTTTCCCTTACCTTAGGTCCGATTTGCTTCGTAAGTGTCAGAACCTCCTGTATAATGATTTAAATAATTTCATTTACTTATTCCAGAATCATACTCATTGTTATTATATCATATATGGTTCACTTATGACTTTATATTACCTGTTCTTTTGTAAATTCCATGTTAAAGAGCGTTTTGGGTAAAATTGTTTCATTTGTCGTTCGTGTTTTGACTTGTAATTATTCATATGATTACATAGATCATGATTACATAATTCCAGAATATAAAACATGATTTATATATAATATTTATTCATAATATACATATATATAATAAATCAGTAAATGGAAAGAAATACACCGTTCATGGAGACGGTAGGTCGTACGTACGCATGAATGATGTTTTCGTTTCCTTATTGAGTTGAATGGAATTAAGTAGATGACATACATATATATAAACATAAATCCAGTATCATTATTATGTCATATATTTCATGATTACTTATTATATATACTTTATAATCATTCACGAATGGTTAAAGTGGTGAATGAATCTCATTGCGTCGTAGAGACGGTAGTCCGTACATACGCACGAGTGATGATATCGTTCTCATGATCGTGGGATTGTATTGGAGTGTATGTATACTATTTCAGAATTAATATCACTTTAAAATAATAATATATTCTTATTATTTACACCATTATACCCATCCAAGTAAGGTGGTGGGGGAAAATAGATTTCACCACGGCGTGGAGACGGTATTCCGTACGTACGCACGCGCGGTGATTTCATTTTCTGTAGGATGGATAGATGGTGAAATAGGGTTGTTTCATACTTATAATAACATATCTGTATATGAGTGATACTGATGTTATTTCTTCATAATGAAACAACCTAATAAGAAGAAGTGGAAGAAGAAAAAAAGTTGAAAGAATCGGTAATGGACATTATCTCTTCTTTGAAGCGCCTCTTTGAGATATCCTTTTAGGGCACTAAAATTGGTCTTTGAGGAAGACCGGAACCTCTAGGATGTTTCTAGGGAAGTGTAGAAGAGAATTTTTCAGGTTTTGTCCGAGATTGAAGGCTCAAAGTGGTGTGAGGAAGATAGGGAGGGGTGCCCTTTTATAAGGGAGGAGAAGGGAACCTTTGGAATAACTAAAAATATTATTTTATTATAAAGCCAAATTCGGTTTTAAATAGCTCTAAATTGATTTATTTCAAAGATAAGGTGTGGATGGGTCTAAATTCTCTCATCCAATATAATTTAGACAAGTTTAGGTTCCTATTTTAACCTTATCATTTATATTTAACTTTAAGTTAGATAGTTTTACTTTTACTGTGTCTTCTTGTTTTCTTACACTATAAGGTTAATAAACTTACTATATCCAGCCAAACGAACCCCAATTTGTTTATTATTAATATATATAACCTTATCTAAGTCATTTTGCAGAACCATAGATTTTTAGGAATAAAATCACAGTTAATAATATAATATTTGTTTTAAAAACTATTTTATGTCAATTTTGACACTATTTAGTAATTAATTTTTTTGAAAATCATAACCGAATGACTAGTTCGAACCAAGATTCTTAAATTGATACTAACATATCATATTAACCTAGATAATTATTTTAATTCATAAAAAGTCTCAAATTACATTTATTTGGGTATTTATAACAACAATTATGTCAATATTTCATTAATAAGATAATTACTACATCATCGTTGTGTCATAAATAAATTAAATTATTTAATGTCTAAAAATTACGAATAAAATACCATTATGTAGGAAATATTTTTATCTTTCTAATTAATTTTTATAGTCGACTTTATCTTATGTATAACCCTATACTAAAAATGATTTACTTATTAAACTTTGATTTCAACTATTTTAACCCTTCTTTAAATAAATTAATAATAAATGTCCTAATCTAATCCAAGTGGGCTTAAATGGTCATATTTTATTCCTAAGGTTGTTTTTGGTCGAATTAAACTTATCCAATAGAATTAGGACATGTGTTAGGGTAATAATAATATCATTTTTACCCTTAATTGCATTATTCTTTTTAACAGTGGTAAAAAAAAGTAAAAAGTTACTATTCACCAAAAATTATTTTAATCTCATTGAACCTCATTTTAGTCGTTGATATTAACTGTGTCTCTTGGATTTTCGAAATTACACTCACAGAAGTGGAAAAATTAAGTTTTATGAAAAATTCAGTTTTTTAACTATCACTTAGTGGTTTCACTATTCATCAAAAAATGAAAGTTTCCAGAAAAATCCCAAAAATTATGCCTAAGCTATATTTGATATTATGAATTCAAAAATGATGTCTATTTTATCAAATTCAAAACATATCAGTTATATTAAATAATTTAAAAATTAATTCCCGTCGTCAAAACAAATAGCGTGTTTTTAAGAGATAATAACTATCAAAATATTGACACTTGTTTATAACTGGTTTAAATGTGAAATTACATCCAATGACCAACATTGTATTAAATTGTAAAAATATATTCTAAATATACTTTAAAACCACTCAAATTAATAATTTATCACTATTAATTATTTCGATTAAAAAGGTTATTTTTAATTAAAATTTAGTAATTTTCACTATTCATCAGAATATGAAATTTATCTGAAAAGTACCAAAATTTCACCCTAAGCTAATTTCGATATTCCAAGTCCAAAAATGAAGTCCATTTTGAAAAATAAAATTTACAATTTCAAAAAGTGGTTATTAATATTCATAACGGCTAGTTTTAATAATATTTTAATAGCATATCATTGTTTAGTGAAACTCGGTATTGCGTACTACACATTGTTGGATCTGAATCTACAGATTACACACAAGAGGGGGGGGTGAATTGTGTCTTTTCAAAATTATTACAATCTCTTCAATTTTGACAAATTCTATCCACTATTTTTTAGCACGATTAAATATGCAGTGGAAAAAGTAAAAGCATGAACACACAGATGTATAGTGGTTCGGGGAACAGAAGGCCCCTAGTCCACTCCACCAACGCTAAAATCCATGAGCTTGGCGATTTTCACTATCTGGTCCTCGTTTCCACAGACCTGTTCACAACTGAGTACAGGCAGTTGACACCTTTACAAGTTTTAGGCAAACACAGCCTTCCTGGTTCAAACACGAACCCACACAGCTTAGAACGAGAAGCTGATCACTCAAAAATAAAAAGAGTTTCGATAAAGAAAACACTTCTACAGTTGTTCTTCACAATTTCAACAGAATGCAATTGACAGTAGATAGATCGTCGTCTTCAGAAAATAAAGATCTGTAATCAAAACAGTTCTGAGTCGATCTAGTTGCAATAGATATTACAAGAAACTTCACAACTTCAGCAGCAGTAGATTCACAACAGATAGTCGATGTAGAACACGTGAATCTGCTATCAAGATCTTCCTTCGGTAATAAAGGTTTTACACTTCTTCCCGATCACCAGAAAAGAACGCCTTCACACAGTCTCTGTTTCTTGCTTGTTAAAAGATCAACGTATATATTTCATACACTTTCCTGTGTATATATATATCCGAAGTTTCCAAGATAGAACATATATATTCAAATCTGAGAAAATCTTCCGCATAACTAGATCCATGAAAATCTCCTTTAGATTCGCGATATAAAAAAAATGAAATAACAGAGCCGTTGTAACTCCCCTGAAGAATCGGCATAAAAAGCTCTGTTTAAATCAATCATTAATCCGTTGAAAATCATCTTTGATTCAGTCAAAGTCGTACATAAGAATCGGCTAGAAATCTGCTTAATAATCCGCCTGTTTGACCAATGCAAAAGGAAATATCGTCTGTCAAAAATTTCCCGACGCCAAACGTAGGGTTGATGACGTAGCTCCAAACGTAGGGTTCACAAATGTAAGGTTCAGAATGTAAGGTTCAGAACGTAAGGTTCAGAATGTAAGGTTGAACATACATACTTTCTCTTCAGCATTCAAACGTAGGGTTGATCATCTATACTTTGTCTTGCTTCAACTCTCCAAAGAACGTACGGTTGATTATAAAAGTAAGGTGGATGATCCATACTTTTGAGAAACAAACTCAACACTGAAAACTAACGTACGGTTTCTCTTCCATACTTGTCCAACAACAAAAATGTAAGGTTCCTTCCAAACGTAATGTTCTTCTTCCATACTTTTCAACAATGTAAGGTTCATTAACCATACGTTTCAAAATAACGTAAGGTTCCTTAACCATACGTTTCTTTTAACATAAAAAGTAAACTTTTCATCCATACATTACGTTCATCAATGTAGGGTATGAACAGTGATTCCAGTACGCGCTAAAACTGATCTCGCGCTACAGTGATTCCAGAACGCGCTAAAATTGATCTCGGAATAAATGAAGTATGAAATCTCGTTATATGAAATAAATAAATAAAATAAATTCCTTCAAAATACTCAACGAAATAATTAGTAAATAATTAAGGGTATTTGTGAGCATCAAAATCATCAAAAAGAGACAGAGTATTATTTAAAATAATCTCCCCGTTTAAAAAACATTATTTTGAATTGTTTGAAAACAATACATTGCTCAACAATCTCCCCCTTTTTGATGATCACAAAACCCATAAAATAATAGAACTAATTTAATTGCAATCTTTACTGAAAAATTAGTTTTATAAAATTTTAGAATTTTGAAAGGATTAAAACAATATTTAACTATAATAAAATTTCTCCCCCATAAAAATAAATTTTCAGCTAAAAATAGATAAATGATAAATGTCGTATATATCCAAATTCTCCCATATATCCATATATCCAAATTTCTTCATAGGAAACAAATGAATTTAAATGTTGAATTTAAATGTTTTGTTTATCCAAATTCTCCCCCTTTTTGTGATATCAAAAAGAATGAAAAATTACGGATTTGAACACATTCAATATTGCACTGAACTATAAGTAAATGCTATAATTAACTGTGTATGAATAAGTGAATTTGTTATACTGGCTAACTCAATCATAAATCAATAAACAACAAAACAAAAAATAAGTAAGAAAAGAATTTTCATTCACAAGCTGTTATATATAAACGATTGTGATATACAGAGGCATCAAGGTTCATAGATAAGACAGGGAAAAAGGTGTCTATCTCCTTTGAATCGCGGTCTTTATCTCTGTAAACTGTTCTCTGAGCCTCTTCATCATCCCATCTCCTAACTTGATGATAAGATCTCTGTTCTCTTGAGTCATATGAATATCATCAATCAAATTAACTCTGAGAAACTCATGTATTCTTTCTTCTTTTTCAACAAAAAGAGCCAGTTTTTCTGATAACTGATTCAAAAGAATCCTAATCGGTTGCTCTCCAGATGTCAACTGATCCACTAAAAATCTCTGATTATCTAGAAAAACTGACAAAGGGGCACTATTACACTGAAGATCGTGTAATCTGTCACTCATATTGCTCATTATTGCAGTAATGGCTTGAAATTTCTGAATCAAATCAGGTGAAGAGCCTGATCCACTCACAGCACTGTTTGCAACAGACTCAAATTTATTCTCCATGTAAATCTTCAACTCAGATAAATAATCTTTCTTTACCATCTCTGATATTAACTGATCAACAGTATGCAGCATATCAGTCTTAAACAAACCTACTTCCTGTCTTGAAACAGTACATTCTTTCAGCTTCTGAAACTTCAACTGCTCTAAGTTCAAAGAATTTCTGAGACTAACATTCTCAGATTCTAACTGAGAGATACGCTTGTAAAACTCAACAAATTCTTCTTTTCTCGAATCAGGGGAACCCTGTGCTCGATTCTCATGTCCAGAATTAGGTTGATGAAGTAGGGCAAGTGGTAAGGAATCTGCATCTGACTGTTCTTTGTCCTTGTCCTGACAAGGTTGATCCACTGAACTAGCTTTTGAAGCCTGAAACTCTTCCACTGAAAAATCTTCCGGAAGTGCCTCTGTATTAGCTTCAGAAGTATGTTCATTACGAACAGTAGTCTCTCTGACTTCTAATGATTGGTCAAGAACAATATTTTCATGTAAATCTTGAGGTCGGGCCACTTCTTCACCAGGAACTGCCTCCATAAGTTGTTCTTGTTGAATTACTTTTTCAACAGCCACAACAGCAGATTGAGGTTCTTTTTGAGTTTCTGTTTGAGCTGCTGGTTCCTCTATCGGTGCAGTCTGCTCCAAAACAGCTTCTCTCACAAATGAATAAGAAAATAACGGTTCAGAGGATTTCAAGGTAGGAGAGATAATTTCT
Organism: Viscum album; assembly: GCA_963277665.1. Classification (NCBI taxonomy): domain Eukaryota; kingdom Viridiplantae; phylum Streptophyta; class Magnoliopsida; order Santalales; family Viscaceae; genus Viscum; species Viscum album. The sequence continues at coordinate 1,335,898,186 of OY728163.1, read as the reverse complement.
TCATCAATTGACCTCTTCCTTCTAGATTGAAGTCCTTCTTGACTTCTCTCTTCCTCAACTTCCTCCATCTCAAAACGAATTCTCCTTGCCACTGTACTAACTCTTGATTCTGCTTGTCCCTCCTTGGACTTAGCCGGTTGAGCCTGAGCACTCTCCGAGTTTTCCTCAGCTCCAACAGGTAAGAGTTTTCCTTTAATTGTGCTCCAGAATTATCCTACTTTCCTCAAAGTTCCAAGATTAAAAACATTACTGTGGTGACATTTCACCCCAGCATCTACCAATCTGATCATTCCTCTTTTAAACAAAAACAAAGAAATGAACCTTCCATAAGGGAAAAAGGTCATTCTTGCTTCACTCTGACAGCAGTAACTCAAATATCTTATCATAAACCGAGGAAAATTAATCTTAATATCACAAATCAGAAGATACATTTTGTACATGTCCGGGTATAGGATTTTCTCCATCTCAGCCATTCTTGGTGCTAAACCAGTCTGAACAAATTTTACCAAAATTTTCTGATCGGGCTCCAAATCCTTAATAAACATCTTCTTTATCACTCTGGTTCCAAACAGAAAAGACATAATGTCTTCAGACTTATGTACAGAATCTCCAATATTCCGTAAATCGAAATGAAAAACTCCTTCATGAGGGTAGTTAAGAATTTGACTTATCTCTACAGATGATATTGAAAAGTCCTTATCCTCTATTTGAGCCAATAAACTATCCTTTGTATCTCCAAGGCTAAACTGAACAGTTCTAAAGAAATGTCTCATTTCTGCCTCATATAGAAACTCAGAATTTTCACTATTAAAAGCTTGCTCAAGGCTTTGAAACGACAACGCTTGCTTCAACAGTAAATTAGTTTCAAACAGCCACTCTAAATCTATGACTTTACCTTGCAGTATTTTCCGACTAACTACCTTAGGTTTCTTTGCAGCACTGCACTCGGCTTCATCTGGACGCTTAGTCTTTGCCATTCCAACAACGATTTCTGAAGGTTCGTAAGTTTAGGGTTTGAAGATTCAGAAAATGGTTTTGGAGCAGATGTGCGGTTTTAGGTTTTCGAAAGGGTTTTCGAAAAAGGTGAAGCAGTTTAGAAGGTGAAACGGTTCTGACAGCCTTGATTCCCGTGTAATCACTAATCATTACTTTTATTTAAAAATAAATAAAATTACTTATAGCGGGAAACAGAAATTAAGCAGAATTCGAAAACAGAATAAGATTTAAAAAAACTATTTAAAATTAAATAAACCTAACTCCCCCTTAATAAATTCATACCTTGCCGTGGGAAGTGGTTTAGTAAAAATATCTGCTAATTGATTTTATATATTTACAAATTCTTAAAATATATCCTTTTTAAACACATGATCTCTTAAAAAGTGATGTCTTATATCAATGTGCTTAGTTCTAGAATGACTAATAGGATTTTTTGAAATATTAATTGCACTAGTATTAGCACATAAAATAGGTGTAATATTGAAAATTAATCCAAAGTCCATAAGAGTGTTTTTCATTCACAACACCTGTGCACAGCAACTACCTGCAGACACATATTATGCCTCAGCTGTTGACAGGGCAACTGAGTGTTGTTTCTTACTAGACCATGATACTAAAGACTTCCCTAAAAAGTGACATGTTCCTGAAGAACTCTTCCTATCTAATCTACAGCTTCCAAAGTCAGCATCTGAATATGAAATTAAATTAAAATCAGAGGTTTTTGGATAAAGCAGAGATTGATAAATAGTACCTTTTAAATATCTAAAAATTCTTTTAACAGCAGTTAAATGGGATTCTTTGGGATTTGATTGAAATCGAGCACAAAGTTATACTGAATACATTATATCTGGTCTACTAGCAGTAAGATATAACAAACTACCAATTATACCTCTATATAACTTGTTGTCCACTGATTTTCCAGTTTCATCCAAATCAAGTTTTATATTAGTACACATAGGAGTTGTAAATGGCTTGCTGTTTTCAAGTCCAAATTTCTTAAGTAAATCAGTAATGTATTTGCATTGATTTAAAACATTTCCAAAATCTTTTTGAAATATTTGAAGACCCAAAAAAAAATTTAATTCTCCCATCATACTCATTTCAAATTCTTTTTGCATTAATTCTGAAAATTCATGACAAAGAATTTTATTGGTTGATCCAAAAATTACATCATCAACATAAATTTGAAACAACAAAACATTATTTTTCACAGTTATTTTAAAGAGTGTTGGATCTGCCAGTCCAACAGTAAAATCATTTTTCAAAAGAAAAGAACTTAGTCTTTCATACCAAGCTCTAGGTGCTTGTTTAAGGCCATAAAGAGCTTTAGTAAGTTTGAAAACAGAATCTGGTTTTTGAGAATTTTCAAAACCAGGAGGTTGCTCAACATAAACTTCCTCCATTAAATAACCATTTAAAAAGGCAGATTTAACATCCATCTGAAATAATTTAAAATTCATATAAGATGCATAGGCTAAAAGGATTCTAATGGCTTCTAACCTGGCTACAGGTGCAAAGGTCTCATCATAATCTATTCCTTCTTCTTGATTATATCCTTTAACTACTAATCTTGCTTTATTTCTAGTTATTATCCCTTGATCATCCTGTTTATTCCTAAAGACCCATTTAGTTCCTATTACAGGATAATCATGTGGTCTTTCAACTAACTCCCAAACCTTATTTCCCTTGAACTGGTTCAATTCATCCTGCATTGCTATTACCCAGCTCTCATCATCTAAGGCTTCTTCTATGGTCTTAGGTTCTTGTTGGGATAGGAAAGCAGAGAATTCAACTATGTTTCCAAGGTTTCTTCTAGTTTGAATACCAGTCTCTAAGTCACCTATCACAGATTCTAAAGGGTGATTCTTTAAGGTTCTAGACTGTCTAGGAATTACATTCAAAGGTTCTTCAGTGTCATGTTCTTCTGAACTGGACTGAATTTCTTTTATATCATTTTCAAAATCATTCTTTAAATTCTCAAGTCTCATGTTTTCATTAGAATCAGGTTCATCTATTTGTTCTATCCTTTTCTCAAAAGGATCAGATTCATCAAATTTCACATGAACTGATTCTTCAACAATCCTTGACTTTTTATTATAGACTCTATAAGCTTTGGAGGTTGCAGAATATCCTAAGAAAATACCTTTATCAGATTTTGGATCAAATTTACCAAGATTATCTTTGGTATTCAAGATGTAAACCTTGCATCCAAAAACTTTAAAGTAATTTACTTTAGGTTTTCTGTTATTCCATAGTTCATAGGGTTTCTTTTTCAAAATCGGTCTTATTAAAATTCTATTCATTATATAACAAGCTGTATTAACAGCTTCTGCCCAGAAATATATAGGTAGGCTATATTCATTTAACATAGTTCTAGCCATTTCTTGAATAGTTCTATTTCTTCTTTCTACAATCCCATTCTGTTGAGGTGTTCTTGGAGCAGAGAAGGTGTGTTTAATACCCATGTTTGAGCAAAAGGAATTAAATTCCTGGTTCTCAAATTCTCCACCATGATCACTTCTCAATGAGATTATATTAAAACTTTTTTCATTTTGAATAGATTTACCAAAACCTTCAAATAAACTAAAAGCTTCACTTTTAAATTTCAAAAAGAAAATCCAAGTAAATCTAGAATAATCATCAACTAATACATAAACATATAATTTACCAGCTAAACATTCTACTCTTGAAGGTCCAAACAAATCCATATGGATAAGTTCTAGAGGTTTAGTTGTAGCAACTTTATTAACAGATTTGAATGATGATTTGTGTTGCTTGCCAAGCTGACATGCATCACAGAATCTGTCATTTTCAAATTTGAGACTAGGCAAATCAGAAACTAGATGTTTCTTAGATAATTTATGTAATGCATATATATTTCAATGACCAAGTCTTCTATGCCAGATCCATGATTCACTTATATTAGCAGTTAAGCAGTTTACTTGTTGTTTACACAAGGAATACAAATCCAAAGTATAAACATTATCAGTTCTGGGTGCTCTAAACTTAAACAGTTTATCTTTAGAAACAGTACAACTATTGTTAGTAAAATCAACAGTGTATCCATCATCACAGAGTTGAGAGATACTTATCAGATTGTGTTTTAACCCTTGTACATAAAGTAATTTGTTGATTGAGACTGTCTTTGGATCTCCAAATGTTCCAATACCAATAATCTTTCCTTTGGCATTGTCACCAAAGGTGACAAGTCCTCCTTCCTTTCGAGTAAGAGAAGAGAAATTAGCTGAAGTTCCACTCATGTGTCTTGAGCAGCCACTGTCCATATACCATATTTCTTTCTTTCTTTGGTGACCTGCTACCTGCAAAGACATTCAAACAAATTGCTTTGGTACCCATATTTTGTTGGGTCCAGGAGTGTTAGCAAGCAGTGATCTGGGTATCCAGATTTGCTTTGTTTTCTTAAAATTGATTGAATCATATAGATCATTGTAAATATAAGCTTTCTTAATTCCACATATTTGAGGTTGTCTTAGAAAACAGTTTTTAGCTACATGACCTTTTGTTGATCAGAAGTTACAAATAACCTGTTTAGTGCTAGGAACAAAATAATTTTTGTATAACTTAGGTTTTTCTCCTTTACTTCCAATTCCAAACCTTTCCTTTTTAATTAAAGTTTTTCCAAGTATCTCATTTAAGGCGTTTTCTCCTTTTGTAAAAACTAATGCAGCCTTTTTATAAGATTCTACTTCATCCTGTAGAGTTTTTATTTTTGATTCAAAATTAATTTTATTTGAGTCAGCAGAGTTGTATTTGTCAATTAATTCCTTATGTTGTTTTAGCAAAGTATTTCTATCATCTGAAATAGCTTTATGCAAGTTCTTTATAGATTTATATTTTTTAAATAATTAGTCATACCTTTCTTCAAGCATATTGCAGTAAGCTGCAAGTTTTTTATTTGAGAAGCTTGTTTCAGAGTTTGATTCATTATTTGAGTCAGAGGAGTAGTATGAGTGTACCTCATCAGTTTCAGTCATGAAACACATATTTGCTTTTAAATTGGATTCCTCCTTCTCTGAGCTTGATTCAGAAGAATTACTTGAGTCTTCAGAAACACTCCAAGTAGCTTTCATAGCTTTCTTGTCTTTCTGCTCATAATCATCTATTTTGAAGAATTTCTTCTTCTTTGCATCTTTCAATTTTGGGCAATCCGGTCTGATATGTCCCATATTTTTGCATTCATAACATCTCACTTCCTTTCTATCCTTCTTGAAGGATTTCTTGAAGTCTTTATTCTTACTGTATAACTTTCTGAATTTTCTGGCTAGCTGAGCCAGTTCTTCATCCGAATTTGAAGAATCAGATCTTTCTGATTTAGCACTTACTTCTCTGTTCTTCATCTTTCTATCCTTTTGTTGAGAAGTCACTTTCAAAGCAGTATTTTCCCTTTTTATGTAGACTTTATGCTCATTTACCTCATCTTGCATTTCAGCCTCGTACATCATCGATGTACCAATCAGCTCTCTCATAGTTAGATCTTTAACAGAAGTTGATTGTCTGATTGCTGCAGAGTTTCCATTCCATCAAGTAGGAAGTACTCTCAGTACCTTTAACGCTTGATCAGCCTGCTTGATTGGTTCTCCTAGAGCTGTTATATTATTGACAATTTCTGTCAATCTTCCATTCATCTGAGTGATGCTCTCTCCTTCAATCATTCTGAAAGTATCGAATTTTAATTTAGCAGTTGCATATCTCATCTGTCTTACATTATCTGTTCATTCATAAGCAACAGCTATTGTTTTCCACATTTCATATGCAGTCGGGCATTGAGATACTCTGTTAAATTCATCCGGTCCTAGACCACAGGTGATTGCATTCGTAGCTTTTGAATTCATGTCATACTCAGCCTCTGTAGCAGCACTCCATGTATCGGGATTTTCAGGAATTTCATAGGGAGTCAGAATCTTTGAATAGACTTTGTAACCAAGATTTTTCAGATAAATAATCATACGTGATTTCCAGCAGCCATAATTATCTCCATTAAAGTAAGGTGCTCTGACCATTGACATTCCCTCTCTCGTATCAGCCATGATACACTATGTATAATCTTTAAATACTTCTAGCTTGACAAGACTTTAAAAATAAGAAGCTCCTCCTTTGATACCAATTGTTGGATCTGAATCTACGGATTACACACAAGAGGGGGGGTGAATTGTGTCTTTTCAAAATTATTACAATCTCTTCAATTTAGGCAAATTCTGTCCACTATGTTTTAGCACGATTAAATATGCAGCGGAAAAAGTAAAAGCGTGAACACACGGATGTATAGTGGTTCGGGGAACAGAAGGCCCCTAGTCCACTCCACCAACGCTCAAATCCACGAGCTTGGCGATTTTCACTATCTGGTCCTCGTTTCCACAGACCTGTTCACAACTGAGTACAGGAAGTTGACACCTTTACAAGTTTCAGGCAAACACAGCCTTCCTGGTTCAAACACGAACCCACACAGCTCAGAACGAGAAGCTGATCACTCAAAAATAAAAAGAGTTTCGATAAAGAAAACACTTCTCCAGTTGTTCTTCACAATTGCAACAGAATGCAATTGACAGTAGATAGATCGTCGTCTTCAGAAAATAAAGATCTGTAATCAAAACAGTTCTGAGTCGATCCAGTTGCAATAGATATTACAAGAAACATCACAACTTCAGCAGCAGTAGATTCACAATAGATAGTCGATGTAGAACACGTGAATCTGCTATCAAGATCTTCCTTCGGTAATAAAGGTTTTACACTTCTTCTCGACCACCAGAAAAGAACGCCTTCACACAGTCTCTGTTTCTTGCTCGTTAAAAGATCAATCTATATATTTCAAACACTTTCCTGTGTATATATATATCCGAAGTTTCCAAGATAGAACATATATATTCAAATCTGAGAAAATCTTCCGCATAAATAGATCCATGAAAATCTCCTTTAGATTCGCGATATAAAAAAAATGAAATAACAGAGCCGTTGTAACTCCCCTGAAGAATCGGCATAAAAAGCTCCATTTAAATCAATCATTAATCCATTGAAAATCGTCTTTGATTCAGTCAAAGTCGTACTTAAGAATCGGCTAGAAATCCGCTTAATAATCCTCCTGTTTGTCCAATGCAAAAGGAAATATCGTCTGTCAAAAATATCCCGACGCCAAACGTAGGGTTGATGACGTAGCTCCAAACGTAGGGTTCACAAACGTATGGTTCAGAACGTAAGGTTCAGAACGTAAGGTTCAGAACGTAAGGTTCAGAACGTAAGGTTGAACATACATACTTTCTCTTCAGCATTCAAACGTAGGGTTGATCATCCATACTTTGTCTTGCTTCAACTCTCCAAAGAACATACGGTTGATTATAAAAGTAAGGTTGATGATCCATACATTTGAGAAACAAACTCAACACTGAAAACTAACGTACGGTTTCTCTTCCATACTTGTCCAACAACAAAAACGTAAGGTTCCTTCCAAACGTAATGTTCTTCTTCCATACTTTTCAACAATGTAAGGTTCATTAACCATACGTTTCAAAATAACGTAAGGTTCCTTAACCATACGTTTCTTTTAACAAAAAAAGTAAACTTTTCATCCATACGTTACGTTCATCAACGTAGGGTATGAACAGTGATTCCAGTACGCGCTAAAACTGATCTCACGCTACAGTGATTCCATAACGCGCTAAAATTGATCTCGCGCTACAGTGATTCCAGAACGCGCTAAAATTGATCTCGGAATAAATGAAGTATGAAATCTTGTTATATGAAATAAATAAATAAAATAAATTCCTGCAAAAAACTCAACGAAATAATTAGTAAATAATTAAGGGTATTTGTGAGCATCAAAATCATCATAAAGAGATAGAGTATTATTTAAAATAATCTCCCCCTTTAAAAAACATTATTTTGAATTGTTTGAAAACAATACATTGCTCAACACACATGCTATCGAGGAAGGTCGCGATTGCATTTAATTCAAGGCAATTCAAGGATGCGTGTTGTGCAAGCTCCTTTTGGTGTAGCGTACAACACAAGACATTAATGAAATTAAAAAGAATATTTTTCATAAAATCTTGGGGTGTTATAGGTTATAAATAGTAAAAGCATGAGAATCACAATATTTTAGTGTAAACAACAGTAGTTAAATCAAAGTAATTTTAAAAAATTTATATTGACTGGAATGAAGATGGACAACCAATTAAGCCAACAAAATTAATACTCACTAGTTATATTTAGATCAGCACCAAATTCAATGTGTTAATAATCAAGGATAGTTGTCAAATTATCATACTTGTAATTAGGGCCTTTTGGGTTTAAATTATAGTAACATACTATTAAACATTATATTATTTTCCCTCTTGATAAATCCTTGAAATATTTATTGATTTACTAAGGTGAATTTATATTAAATGGTTATAATGTAATTTTTTTTAATTTTTTAAGAACGGAACATAGAGATTAATAAATAATACTTTTCACAAGGTTCATGGTAGATGCATATAGGAATGAAAATATTTACTCACTCGTGTTGTATATTGGCTTCATATCGAATGAAACATGGAATTATTTTCTTACTAATATGAGGAGGGTGTATAATGGTTAATTGAATGTGGTTTTACTTTTTTTGACATTAAATTTTTAATGTTTTCATTTTTATATATAGTTTTATTAAATACAAAATAGTTTATAAAATAAAACATTTATAGTAAATCTATTATACTAATATTGTAAATCATAGATGTGGCATGATTCACTTGACAGAAAATTTGTACATAGTATAAATTTATAGTTTAATAATTAATATAAAAATATTTATGTTTTTTTTGTGATGAAGATTAATTAATCATGTTCTCCCACTAATTTGATCCCACATCATGTAGTGTGCATGGAGACACAAGTTAATAAGAAAGGCCAACAAATATATGATAAAATCAAAAATTTTATATTAATGTATAATAATAAAAAAAGTAAAATTTATTTAAATATTATATTTTTAACTAAATAACATGTATTAAGTTTTTCATTATTTGATTTAGACACAATACGAGTCATCTATATGGGATGAAAAAGAATTATTTTTTGTGGCTTTACATCATCTAGTGTAGTATGGAGGGGTTAGTGGGGTGGGTTTTAGAGTCTCACTAAGAGACTACTTTAAGAAAGAAAAATAACAAAATGATATTGATCAAGAATACTGAGGGTTAAAAAAATCTTAATAAAATATAATAATTTTTTGAATCAAATACACTAATCATAAAATAACATCTAGTATTAATTCAGTATCAATACTTTCTAAACCAACCATCATGGTCATGTCCACAAACACCATGTTTGAAGGGATGTTTTTTAGCATATAATTAAATTATATCAAAGGTAATCATTTTTTAATAATGTTTTATTGTAGCTATATAGAAAATTAAATTACTTTTTTTAAGTAGATTAAGAAAAATTGAAAGTGTTTAAATCAATAGTAATAAAAAATAGTATATTTTTAATACCCACCATTAACGATTAAATCTATATCAATCTATTATTATTATGAAAGTTTTTTTATTAATATATATTACTCAATAATGTTTATATTTTTTTTTTGTTTTATTATATTTTCATTCTAATAAATATAGTTAATCCAATAATTTATTTTATAGATCCAATGTTTTTATATCCAACTAGTCAAACCCACATGATATCCTTTTTTAACTATTAAAAACTATACTCTCAATATTTTTTGTATTTAATGTATATATTACATATTATGCATTAACATTCATGTTCTCTTTATAGTGAGACACTGACATATCATTCAGTAAAATATGTAGAATATAAATAAATAAAAATAATAAACAATTGTATTATTATAGATAATAATATGTTCAGGTATATTTACAAAAAGATTAATATTATAACTAATTTAATAAAAAAATTATTATAATTTTTTGTTTTATTTTAGTTTCCAAAAAAATGTTCATAAATAAGTTCACTGTATTTTTATATTTATTATAGATTCTATATCCCATAGTGTAACGTCCCCCAATCTTACACTCTCTCATGTAGCCAGAAAGGGTTGGTTACGAGACCTGAAGCATGCAACCCCATAAAATTGAAGCTCCTAACTAGAATTGTGGGTGTGATAAGTATAGTGGTGAGAATATACCCCATGGATTCAAAGATTACATCACAACAAAAAATATCTGAAAATAATAAATAAATATCAGAGTGAGGAAATAAAGGAAACAATATAATACTATAGAAACCAATAATAAAACACTAGTAAAGAGTCTAATAAATAATAAAGGAATTATATAATGACATGATGGAATGTAAGTAAATGTCATGATAGAAATAATAAAAGTAAAAGATTATCATACTCAATTAAATAAAAGACAGTCCCTAGTATCAAACCCCACGTTAGTCCCATCTCCAAACTCCATCCCATCCTGCAAAGATAATCAATATAAAGGTATGTTTCCCTTGTCTAACCTCCATCCACATAATCTACATGATTACCAAAAGAAATCCCAATTTGATTGTGTATATAAGTAATTATTTAAACGCCATGGTATCTAAAGAAACTAGTATGATAATAATTTTATGTAATAAAGTCATAAACATATGTATTAATTAATTCAATAATTAATAAAGTACCATAATAACTAGCTTTTTCTACATACCAGAATATCTCTAATAATGTCTCATGATCATTCCAATGAAACCCATATAACTATGGTAAAATAACATGTTTCAACGTCTTTCTAGAATATCTATGAGCATGTATTAGAAACATTCCAACCATAAACATATAACCATCCTATAACCACAACAATTCAGGTCAAATACCTATAAGCATTATAACCTCAAGGTCAAATCCCTATAGGAATTTCAACATGGGACTAGGCTGAGCCCGCTCAGAATAGGAATTACATCATGGTACTGAGCTGAGCCTGCTCAATATAAGAATTATAGCATGGGAATGAGCCGATCCCTGTCAATATCAGTATTAGAAAATTTAAGTGTTAATGTGTTAGGGCTATTCCCAGTATGTAAGCATTTCAGCAAGAATCATAATACATTTATTAAAAACATTGATATCTCAATGTCATATCTTAATACTCAATGTTAAATTATGAGAATTATCATTTTTTCAATCAATTTTCTTTTTTCATTTATATCACAATTGATAAACATTCAAATAAATAATATGTAGTTCACAACATAGGAATTATATATAAACCAATCACCTAAGGTCTCGTGTCCGGAAAATATGCTTTAATACATTGGAAAATTCAATTATATTCATGTTTCTCTCACCAAATTGGTATCCATAAGCTAGGTTATAATCCAAATAAATCTAACTAACTCAAAATAATAATCCCATTAAGTTTTAAAATAATTTAGATGTATGTTACATTAGATAAATCCTTATATTGTTTATTCTAGGAGGTTATTAAACAATAGGGTTAATATTTAGACCCCCTACCTTTAACCAATGAAGAAAAGAATGCTTTAAATGGAAAACCCATGAGGAAGAATATGTGGATGATCTGCAAGAGAATACAATATCAAAACTAATCAAGATAAAATACAACAATGTACATGAACAAGGGATTACACCATAATGGTTGGAGAACCAAGGGATAGAAGGGAAAACATGACAAAACCCACTAACCATGGATAAAAGGCATTAACGGGTCATCCATAATGTGTGTTAGAACTCCAAAGTCATTTGGAATGTTCCCTAGGGTTGAGAGGATTAGGTTGAAATGAGTTAGAATAAAATTCAACCGCACAACAAAATTTAAAATAGAAACTCATAGAATTATATGGCATGTAATATAGTTACACATCATGTAAATATTTCTAAATGGATACACCAAAATACTCACCACCTTGGCTAAATATTAAAATAATCAAACACTAGATGATGTGTAATAAATTTACATGGTAGTTAAATGTTTTGAAGATGTTTTTTTATCCCATTTATTTATTAGACAACCCATACACCATTTAAATGTTCTAAAAATACAATGATCCCCTGATGAAACTTGACCCTTTTATAGTCAAACTGTATTAATTCAAAAAAACATACATCCCTGAACTATATGTCATTTTTCAAAATGTAGGCTCCTCACATGGATCCTCTCTAGTTTTATCAAGTTTCCTCACAAACCTAGACTGTGTTCATTAAAATTTATGAAATTAATGATGAAAAATGACCACCAATGTCAAAGGATGAGGAAAAAATCAGAAAAAAATATTTTTAACAAAAAACATAAAGAGAGACAAACATGAAAAAGATTGGTTCTTACAACCTCCCCACCATATAACAGCTCATCCCTCAGCTGATTCGAGCCCCACTGTGAGGTCCGAACAAACAAGTCTCGTCCCCATGTTCACATATCACACTTCCTATCCAAGAATCCTTTGTAAACATACCCATTCTATCAACTAAAATCCAACAAATGGTATAGTTATACCCCATAGAAATCTCTTAGTAAAATCCATAACCCATATTGGATTCTCCTCAAAGTATGCATCAACACAAAGCTTAATGTCCTCCATATGTATCACTTGGGAAGGTTTTAGATTATATATCTAAAATTATGACACATAGAACACTTCATGCATGAAATAGTAGCTTAGGAGAAGGGAAAAAATGTATGCTTCTAGACCAACACTTTCCACTATCTCAAACATCTCGACAAACATGGGTTCGAGCTTTCCCTATTTCCTGATATAGAATTTCCCCAATCTTGGAAAAAATCAAAGGATAACATGATGACCAAAAACAAATTCCATAGGTCGTCTCTCATGGGTAGCATAAATTGTTTCCTAATCTATGTGGTCACCAATTATTGTGTGATCAACTGTAATTTCTCAGGCATCTCATGCATGAGACTAGGCCCATCATGTGTCTAATCACCTACCCCCATCAAATAAAAAGGTGAATGGAATGTTTTGTTATACATAGCCTCAAGGGGTTCCGTTTGTATAGATTATTTGAAGCTATTATTTTATGAAAACTCCTGGAGTTCAATATTTTACTCCCATAAACCAAAAAAAATCCAAAACGCGTGCCATTAAATATCCTCCAAAACCAGAATAGTCAACTTGGATTGACAATCATCTTGAGGATGATAGACTACTGAAAAAAGACCCTACGATCCCAACAGAAACACGATCTGAAAGGAATATATCTATGAGAAATGATTCTACTTGGAAGACAATGTAAATGAACTACCTAGAATACTTAAATATTGACTAAATCATAAACTATTACAGTCTCCCTAATAGGTAATAAGTGATATACCTTTGTCATTCATTGCAAAATAACTCATATAACATCATTTTATGGGATTTATTCCATAATCCTATTACAAAACCCATACTTAAATCATTGTATTTCTACATAGAAATGGTAACGGGTGGTAAAATCCCAGCGGGCCTTCAATGCTCAACTTTCACCTGTTGATACATGAAGCATCTAGTCATGAAGTCTGCAACCTTCTTCTTTATTCTTGACCACTAGTATGATTTACAGAGATCACAATACATCTGTGTCAAACCAATATTCATCGACCATATATAATCATGAAACTTTCTCATCAGCTTATAGTGTAATCTCGTAGAAACCCATATATGGCCATGTAAAATAAGTGAATTTACATTTCCAAGAGACCATCCTTAATGTGTCTCCCCACCATATAATTTATATCCTAGAACTGGACACACAGGATGAGATAAATTCTCAATATGAATCCAACATAAGACCATGGTTATAAAAGATGTTGAATTTAGAGTTACAAAACCTTGAGACTCAAAGAAATATTGATTCATGTCTACAAAGATAGTTATTATCCACCACTCATTGTGAGATTCTCAAACATCCTCTTTTCGTGTCATTCATCTCAATTCATTAGAAACAATTTTTCCATTGCCCAGTGTATAATCCAATTCAATGTCAAAATATTTTAGATACTTGACCCACCTATTACACATATAGATTTGATCTCATTGATAAAAGAAATACCAAAGGTGATTGTGGTCTGTCTGTAGTACAAACCTCTCACCCATTAGATAGTGTATCCATCACCTTAGTGAATGTACCACTATTTGTAACTCCAGATTGTGAGTAGGGTAATTCCACTCATGTGATCTAATATACCTAATGATGTAAGAAAAAAGTTGATCTTCTTATTTTAGAGCCGCTCCAAGTCCAACTATGGATGCATCAAAGTGTACAATATATTCTTTACATTATGCTGGTAATTTTAGGAATGGTGTTTAGATCTTCCTACCTTTAATCTCCTAAATTTTTTTCACAATCATTAGACCAAGCAAACATCATTCACTTCTTAGTCAGTCCCTACATTAGCCCTACCAAATAGGATATGTCCTAGATAAAGCACTTATAATAACAAGAAAACCCCAGAAATATCTGAATCTTAAATAAGTTCTTGGGATATTCCCAAAAACCATGGGTACAACATTATTTGTGTCCATTGAAACTCCATCCTTTCATATTATATGGCCCATGAAGTGAACTTTAATTATCTAGAAACTTCATTTGGTTAGCTTACTGTATATTCAAGGCCCTCTCAATGTAACCAGGATGATTTCATGATATTGGGCTTGATTGTATGGTGACTATGAGTACACTAAAATATCATCGAAAAAAATCACCACAAACTCATCCAAAAAAATCATGAAATATCATATACATCAAGGCCATGAATACAACTACTGGATTATTAAAAAAACTTCATCCCTATGAACTCATATAAATCATGCCTACTTCTAAAAGTAGCCTGAGGAATATCAGTTGGTATCATTGTTAACTGGTGGTAACCCAGTCTCAAATTGATTTTGAATAAGATCTTAGAACCACAAAATTGATCAAAATTATCATCAATTCAAGTATGAGGATTTTAGTTCTTGATTGCCATCTGGTCCATCCTTCGATAATCCACACATAAGTGCAAAGACTCATCAACCTTATTAGAGAAGTGAACCATAGAACCACAAGGAGATGTACTAGGTTGTTTGGATCCTTTGGATTATAGATATTCTAACTAAATTATCTACTCCCTAAGCTGTGTTGGTTCAATTCTATAAGTCAAGATAGAACCTAAATCTACTATCAACAATAATTCAATTTTGGACTCAACCTATAACTTGGGTGGTAATCCAGAAAACTCACTAGAAAAAACATAATTAAAATAGCATACCACTATAGTAAAATAATCCTTCTACATTACAGTATCATCTGGAGAAAGAAGGGCTTTATGAGTCATGTGACAATCCAACTCGAACCTAATTAGAACTATATCACTAACCTAAATATCCCACACCTCATGGTGAGAATAACTACCTCCTTTTGGAGATAGAAAGGTAACTCTCCTTATGTGACAATCGATATGATCGTGTTATGAAACTAGCCAATCCATACCAATAATCAAATCAAATCCTATATTTTCTAGAAAAAATGACTCCCAAAATAAACAATAACCAACAATATCTAGAGAACATGCCTTGAATATTTTGATATATTTTTATCACACTTTCAATAGTGAGTTGATGTTTAAAACCCCATCAATGATTTCCACAACCAAGCCCAAAATGTTTTAAAAAATAGCATATAGAAAGAATGTCATGCTCCTATAAAAAATAAATCACATGTTTGGGTAGATGACATGATAATCATACCTATAAAATTAGACAATCCTACATCCATGATAACTTGGGTAGTCAACATAACGTGCTGCTGACTTTTCCATCTGCCCTAGGATGTAGTCAAACTACCTTAAGCTGTTTTCTCTGCCTGTTACTACCACTCCTCCACAAGGGTACCACATCCCCTACCTCAGCCTGAGTGGCCAGTAGAACATAATCTACTATCCTTATAAGGGGTAGTTAATCCACTTCCCAACTCAGGTGTCTCTCTTGATCCCCTTAATTTGGTTTGTTATGGGATGATGGCGCAAAACATCGGATGATGACCCATTTTTTCCAATATGTACGACATTCGACTATGGGGTAAGAACATTGTGGGTGATTATGGCCAACCACTCTACACATATTGTACTGAAATAGGAAATAGTCCTGAGATGGATTTCCACTACCCTTGCAGATCTACCGACTACTTCCATGGAAAAACTATTATAACATTTATTCTTGCAATAAGAATAAGAACTACTAGTTCTCCCTGTTGAAACAATATGGCTGCTACTTCGGGACACTCTCATATTCCCATATATAAAGAGTTCTTGGATTATCACATCCTACAAAGTAATCTAATGAAAAACATTCTCCTATGACCTGATTTCATTAAAAATACCATACAAAAAATGCCTCCCCTAGAGATTTCATCAGCTACCAATGATGGAAGAATGTACTGTAGGTTGGTGAAATGTCCAGTATAGTCTAGAAAAAACATGCCTTCTTATGTCAGATGCATGAAATTGTGATATTTTTTATCCCATAACATATTGATATAGAAATGGATAAGGAAAATCATCTCAAAATTCTTCCAAGGTAGCACATCATGTTATCATGATTCAACTAGAATATCCCACCAACACATGGCAGGTCCACAAAACCTAAATGTAGTAAGATTCACCCTTATATCTATGAGATTCACACGTTGTTTGATGATTGTATTCAATTAATTGATCTAGAACTTATTGTCTTGAGGGACTCCTTCACCATTGAACAAAGAAGGACATTATATCTAAATATATCTTGTTATTTCATACTTCATAGTCATGATATAAATAGTCTCTCTTTTCTTGAATTCCATGAACCATAGAAAGCTATCCTAAAGTTGAACATTCAGATGATCCTTGAGAACTATAGGAATAATTATTCAGCTATTTTTAGATCATGCTAATTTCCACTCTCTCGATTCTCAAGTCAGAGATTACGAGGAGGAATTTTCTCTATAATACATGCCCTCACCTTAGAGTACTAGAAACTAAAATCGTCAGCCTCAACAATTCACTAAAATAGTTAACAACATACTCTTGGTCTATTTAAATATGGATTAAAATTGTTTTATCAGGACATGTCAGTTCATTTCATTTATCAAGTAAAACAAATATCTCATATCAAAGTTCATTAAGAAAATATATATCACAGGAAAATAAATATTTCCCTATCATGAACAATAAATGCCAATATATCATAATGTGCCTGTTATGTAGCATTCATAAGTATATCGAGCTATACCATTCCTTGAGTATAATCACAAGAACCAATAACATCATAAATCAATAACCTCACACAACATGTGAATCTCCTTGGGTGAAATAACATCAATTGTAACATGAAAATAGTAATATAAATAATCTTTTCTGTGAAAATTCATATTTTCCTCCACGCATGGGTTAGCTAATCCTGTGAATAAACTCATAACTAAGTCCTGACACATCCTAGTATCCTTTCTACCTTTCCCAGATAGTTATAAATACAATGAAACCTGGTGTTCTCTAATAAAAAATTGTAAAATCTCTCAACCAAACCTTTATGGACACTTAAGAGAGTTCTAGAGTGGGGGATGTTACACAAAGAAACGAATTAAATTCTCTCAAATATATCTTTTATATATCTCTATTTTGTTAATATATACACTTTTAATAGAAATATTAATTTACCATTATATTATTTTTATTTTTCAAAACTACTTGGATGGATATTTCAAAACATATTCAGAGGATGAAATAGATATATCTAGGGATGAATTTGATGATGTTTTTGTTTCAAAATATTTAAAAAATCTTGAATAGGTATTTATCGCTATATAATTTATTTAATTATATTATCTAATAATGTTAATAGATTTATGTATAGAACCACTTTTTAAAAATAATTGAAACTAAATATGACAATAAAAGTTGACTAAAGAAAATATATTTTAGTTTCATGCAATGAAAGATTATGTTTTCATAATCCATGCTTCTCGGATTTATTGGGGATTCTCATGAAAATATTTTTAATAAATCCAAAAATAATGGTATAATCGTATAATTAATCAAAAGTATATAAAATCATGGATCAGTACTCATATTTTTCTCTAATATTTAGTGACATTTTTTTATGTAATAAAAGTGTATGTAATTAATTTAAAATAAATAATTTAGTTTAAAATGTACTATATATGCCCAAAACCCCCCAAAAAAAATTGAATCTCAAGGGAAATGATTATTGATTCATCTATAACATTTAATAATAAACATATTTTGCTTCAAATGTGTGGTGTGTTTAGTATCATTGGATGTATGTTTTTTTTAAGTTAAAAATAATTTTTTTTAAATTTTTTACATTCTTAAAATAAATGATATGATCTAAAATGTTCATAAAAATCAATGAAAATGATCATTGGTTCATTTTTTAAATTTTAGAAACAAACCAAATTTTCTTTGGATATGTGGTGTAGTCAAAAGGAATTAAAAATTATTTTTCAAATATAAGTGTCAACTAAGTTAAAAAAATACATCCCATGATTATGACTAAAAAATGATTTATTATTTTCATGAAACTCTTAAAAATAGTCATTGATTCATTTTCAACATGTATGAATGAACTGAATGAAAATTTGTTGCACGATGTGGTTGCTGTGATAGAAACTACATATTTTCAATTTAAAATTATTAGTTTATTTTAATACATCCATTAAAAGAAAAAATCAATGAATGTTATATGTGATTTTTACAAAAAAATCAGAAAATTATATTTGATTAGTTTTGTTACCAATAGAAAGGAATCACATCATTTTGCAATGCAGTGTGGTCAAAATGACCTAAGGTATTTTTTCTATTATAAGTGTGAAAGAAGATAAAAATCAGAGTCACATGCTCAAAACTATGAAAATGGTTTGTTATTATTTACTCTAAAAAATGATTTTTTTATTTGTTTGTGGAATGTAGGAAGAAATTAGCCTTATCTAATGCATAGTGTGGTTAACATCACTGAAAATGCGTGTTTTATTTTTTAAAAATAGTTTTTTTAGTTAAAAACATATTTTACATAATCAATACCATAAACATGATTTCATTTTATCATGAAAATATATAAATATTACAATTAATTCATTTTTATATATTTGAATGAAAAATGTAAAACTATAACCCAATATATAGACTAAAAGTGTGTTTTTCAATTTAAAATAGTTGTTTTATTTCAAAACATTCATTGCAAACACCAAAATTGGTAGAACATGACAAAATTATGATATAAGTATAAGAAAAAAACGATTTACTCATTTATAAAATGTCAGAAAGAATTTCATTTCATTTTAATACAAGATGTAGTTAGAATAATCTAATGTATATTTTAACATTATAACTGTTAAAAAGTTTAAAAGGAGAGTCGGGTTTTTAGAATCAATAAAAGGAGCTGTAATTTTCATTAAACTATATGGAAATCATCATTGACTCAATTTTTACATATAATATTTTTCCCTTCCATATTCTCATGTGTGGTGTGTGTTCTGTGACTAAAAGAATATGTTTTAAATTTAAAAAGTTTATTTTAGTTAAAAACATGAATTATATCCTAAAAAATAAAAACAAATTATTTTCATGAAAGTGTTACATTATTATCTTTGATTCATTTTTTACATATAGGAATGAATCAAAAATATCTCTCATGTGCAATGTGGTTGAAATTAATTTAACCAAAATTTTCTATTTTAAGAAATAATTTTTTTTAAAATGAGTGTAAAAACTCAAAACTTACTAATTTTTATTTGGTTTATCGTGAATATTTATGAAAATTATAATTGATTTATTATCAATATTTAGGAATTAACCACACTTAATTATGATTCATGATGGGGTAAAAATTACTTAATATGTATTTTTTATATGTAATTTTTAGTACCCCCACTTTCAAGTAAGTAACCCATATTCTATAATTTTTATGTATATAAAGTGTTAGGGTGAAATTTGAGAGAGTTTGGATGAAGAATAAAATCTTTTTGGGGCTCTTATAAGGGTGCACGGTTAGCGAACGATTTGTGGAAACCATCCATCACCTACAAGAAACCATGCACTAGGTGTCATGGGCTATGGAAAAGGTGCATGAGTCAGGGCACTATTGGTCCTAACCATGTGGCTGTAAAAGGGAAATTGTACTACATGGGATAGTGGGATTTGTTATGGCTGGAAAATAGTTCACAAACCATGATATCCAAAAGTGTGAGGCCTCTTCTTGAAAAATTCTCTGGTACATGGTTAATTCATGGTTTTCTTAACCATGTGGCTAACCATACACGGTATAAAAACTAGATCCACAAAGAGTCGATCTTGGTCGGTTATGTGTCCTGATGAATTTTTTTTCCCCAAAATGAACATAAATTATAATATTTTTCTCCAAAAAGTTTTGGAACCTTTACCTGTTAGTTTGGAAGCGATCCAAAGGTGTTTCTTAGTCTGTTGAAGCCAGATTTCTGGGATATGTAATTGTTCATAGTGTTTTTCTCTGATTTCCCTTAGATCTACTACTCTATGTCTATTGGTTTCATAGATATAATCCCCCTATGGATATATATAATCTATTTAATAACAAATATGATTATATTTATCATTTTTAGTGATATGGGAGGATACTTATGGTGGGTTCTTTGACTTTCAACCTGATTCTATGGGATTTTTTATGCCATTTCCCATTTTTTTCAAATACATAGAGGTATGTGGCTTCACTCTAGAATATTATATTTATAATTTTATGGATTTATTTAAAATTCATGGATTTTAAGGAAATTAATTATTAATACTCTATTAAATTATTTTTTAAAGTGTATTGAGTGATGATTGGTGGAAATTGGTAAATTTGGTGTTTTACTGGAAAGATATTTTAGAAACATGATTTTGAAATTGTGATTATAAAATAATTGATGATTTTACTATCAAAAATTTGTCTTCAATAATTTTTTTATTGAAATGGTTTGGTCACACATAGGTGGGAATGGTTGTGTGGCATGTGTTTATATGCATTCGGATGAATAAGGCTATGAAGTACCCTCCATGAAAAGGGTGGGACAAATATGGGTGTGAATTACCCTCATCAATGTGTTTCACTAAGTGGCAGCATATTGTAAGGATGACTCACCACTCGTGAGTATTGGGAGTTCCAGGTTTCATTTATGGTTGAATGTTTGGATATGTGGAATGGAATGGGTTAGGCCCAAATTGGTTTTATTATTGGATATAAATTATTGTTTGGTTTCATTCAATGTAGTTATATATTGTTTTACAAAACTATATTATTATGTATCTTAATTATATTTTGACATAAACTATTTATAAATTGTTTTATATGAACTATTTTATATTAATATGAAAATATGTCATATCCTTATGGACTTAGTATGCAATTCATTTAGGGAAAACCAACTGAGTTTCATTACTCACCCCTTCCATGGCACTTTGGTGCTTTTGTAGATATTATTTATTGGGACATAAGAAAAGGTAATGTATCCCATATCTCTAGTGCTTCTTAGTGATACATGGGTTGATTAGTGGATTTGGAGCATTATTATCGTAGGATCTTTTGATTAATCATTATCTCTGAGTTTTGTGGGTTTTATAGTCTTCTGTCTTGTACTTGGTTATTTTTTAGTCTTTCATTGTGGTAATCTTGTGTACTTTGAATTTTATATAATGGTAATTATTTGAGCTATATTTCATTACTATCAAGAATCATGTAGTAGTCTATTTGGTTATAAACTGTTTTTTTGGTTGTTTTATTTTCAAAGGAAAATTTTCCCTAAAATTATACATTAATACCTTGGCATTTATTACCATCCTTTAGCATCATAGTGATGTCTCCTAAGTCCAAGTAGTATCATCATGCCTTCTCAAACCAATGAGGAGGGTAGGAATGTTAAAAATGGTATCATCTATTTTAGTTCTTGTCCAAAAAGTGGTAATTTGGATTATGTTCTCAGAGTTAAAATTCATATATTTATATTACTTATGATGGGTTGGTAGAAATGAGTATGATTATTGGGACTTGAAATGTAGATCATAAAAATATATAGCTAATCATTTTATGTGGAACATTAAGTTATCTACGAGTTGGGTACATATGTCTTTTTTGATACACTTATTGGATTTGGAATCTCATTTCCATGGGTTGATCGAATGAGACAAGAATGACATGCATTATAGAAGTGTATTCCCACTATGAGTGCATATTTCATTTTGAGTAATGATTTTATGAAATGTATTTATTTTTTATAAATGTTGAATTTTTTTTAAATGTTATATTTTGAAAATATCATGATTTTGATATTTTAAATATGATTTTATTTTTAAATGAAAGTGTGATTTTTTAAAAAAGTTTGAATCTAGAAAAAGCTTGTTTTTTTGAAATCATTTTTGTGATATTGTGGAATGGTTTAATTTGAAATGCTAAGAATTCGGTAAATAGAGATTGAGCTTTATGGAATCTATTGTGTTTCTATAAAATAGAACTTGGTAGGCACAGTAGAAACTAACTGAGGGAATATGATGAAAATGTGGTTTCACATGAGCTATAGGTGAACCAACAGCTAGTTCAGAGTATTTTTCCAGCATTTAAAGATGTGGAAAACATGAATAGGATGGATGATACAAGGAAAATAAATCATTTCATCCAATTACAAAAACAAAATCCACACATATTTTAGGTGATTCTAAACTAGAAAAAGCATAGGTGGGGCTGAATAGGCTGAACAATATCATTGATTTCATTAGCACAATAGTATATATATATTATGTTGAAAACATACATTATAGAACATCTTGCATGCCAGTGGAGGTATTTAGTTATTCAACATAAATTATACATCAACCTAGCATTGGATAATTTTTAGGAATTGTTTAAAAAATTTATATCCTCAAATATTTATAAGTAAAATAATGATGAATTTTTTATCTTTAAGTATTAAAATATTTCTTGGCATTGATTATGAGGATAAATTCATGAATTTAGTGTGTGTTTCACCTAAAGTTTCTAGTAGTGCATCCTTAAAACCAAACATCTTTGAATCTGGTCTGAGAAAGTATATTCATCCAAATATTTCTGTGATCTATAATACATATTATATTGAGATAGTTAATAGAGAACTTTTAGCTGAAAGAGACATCTAAAATTCTCTTGGATGAGGAAGTATGTTGATATGCATAGGAAATGGTTGAAAGAATAATGTTGGGAGAAAGTGAAATAGGGACACATATTTCCATAGTGGGAGTATGAATTAAAATCATACATCATGATCAACAAAAATTCCTTCATGACCTAAGAAAAAATATGGATGTTTCCAATTTTGTTTGCTAGATCACATAAAGAGAGTGTGTACGACACCACCTACAGAATTCCATAACATCAATTAGATGGGACATCTTCAGTGCTATTATCACAGTTCTCCATGTTCATGTGTGAAAGACACTTCTCGTCTCTTAGAATTGTAGTAAGCTTCGATGAGATGATGAAGTAAGAATCAATCTTATCAATAGAACATAGATATACATGGTGATTCCACGATTACGTTGAATCCTCAGACAATGCAATCTCAAGTAGGAAATATAGAAAAAAGTGTAATGAATAATAAATTATATAGAGATGAGAAGGTTATTGTGGATAATTAGTCTAAACATTCTATGGGGAGAGGTGTAATTGTTTTCAATTATATTTTTATTCATGATTTTTTTGATATTGGCGAATCTCATTCTTTTATTGGATATTAAACTATTAAATTTCTGAGATCAAAAGTTAAGATGATGCCTTCTATAGTAAAACATAGAACTCATCTTTGTCAAAGAGTGTGTTAAGCCTTTATGACTAGAGAATGTTCTATAACTATTGATGAAGATGAGTTGAAATTTTATTTCTCTATGCTTGAGATTAATGTCTATGATATAATCCTATGTATGGATTGGTTGACTATGTTCAAAGAAAAAAATAAATTTTTATACATGAAGAGTTTGTTTTTTAGCTGAATATATAGTTGATAATCTCTTTCGAGGAGTTCAGAGTGTAAAGGAAGGAACAATGTGATTCTTGGAACCAGAAGTTATAATGATATCATACAAGTTGGCAGTGTTGTCTATGACATTGATGGAAAATATTGAGAGAAACAATTGTGAAATGGTGGTATATCAGTTTATAGATGTGTTTTCTGAATAATTTATTAGGGTTTCCACTAGTAAGGGAAGTGTATCATGTGATATATCTCCTCCCTTGGACTAATCATATTTCCCTTGAATATTATCGAATGAAACCAACCGAATTATGTTAACTAAATGTGTAGTTGGAAGAACTGAAAATCATATGATTCATTCAAATCAGCACATCTCTATTGGATGCACCTTTCTTGTTTTTCTAAAAGGTGAACATAACTCGTCATATATGTATGGATTATCATAATCATAACCAAGTTAATATAAATAATAGGTATTCACTTCCACTCTTTTATTATATGTTTAATCTATTTATAATAGATCAATGGTTATCTAATATTTAATTGTGACATGGATATCACCAATTGTTAGTTCAATGGGATGATATTCCAAATACATATTTCATAAGTAGATATCGACATTATGAATATGTGGTGATGCCTTTTGGTATTAAGAGTTTAACAATAGTATATACAGTATATATGAATTAGATATTTCAGTGATATTTAGATATTATTATTGTGGTTCTTATTGATGACATATTAGTGTATTCAAGTACAAGGTTTGAGCATTAGAAACATTTTTCGACAGTGTAGGGATTCTTGAGGGATCATCATCAGTATGAAAAAATTTAGAACTGTGTCTTTTGAAAAAAAGAGTTATGAATTCTTTTCCATTTAATTTCTAAAAGAGGTGTTTATGTAGATACCTAAATGATAGATGTTGTTTTCTCTTGAAACCCACCAAAAAATGCCTTTGAGATATGGAGTTTCCTTGGACCTATAGGTTATTACTAATGATTTGTTTGTGAAATCTCATGACTAGCTTGTCATAAGAAATATTTGAAAAAAAAATATTCCATTCCATTTTAATGAATAATTCCATAAAAATTTTCCTTAGTTAATGGTTCTCCTTACTTCAGCACCAATCTTGATTTTACCCAAATGAGGACATTGATACATAGTGTATTCTGATGCATCAGGTTCTAGGTTGGGGTCTATTCTCATGTATGGAGATCATGTTGTTTATTATGGATCAAGGTAGTTATGGGTGCATGAGAATAACTAACCAACAAATTATTTGGATCTATCCACTTTCTTCCATGATTTGAATACATGGAGTCATTATCTATTTGATTATAAATTTACTATGTTCACATATCATAAGATCTAGGAGATAATT
Organism: Viscum album; assembly: GCA_963277665.1. Taxonomy (NCBI): domain Eukaryota; kingdom Viridiplantae; phylum Streptophyta; class Magnoliopsida; order Santalales; family Viscaceae; genus Viscum; species Viscum album. The sequence goes on along the minus strand of OY728163.1, from coordinate 1,335,872,861 downwards.
TTCTCACAACAGGATTTGATTTCAAGGAAATTAAGATGGATGGAGTACCTCAAAATGATTGACTTTGACTTCATGTATAAATCAAGTAAAGTAAATTTGGTGTTCGATGCATTAATTAGAAATGCATATGCTCTGTTGGAAAATAAGCTTCATATGGGTGGTAGATGATGTCGGACATAATTGACATGTATGAGGACTGAGGTGATATTGTGGCCTTCTTTCCAATTTCATTTGTTCTTGAATTTTTTGACATTGTAAAATAGTCCTATAAATTTGATACGGAATGTGTGGAGATTATGTAAAAACGCAATGGTTGGGAAACCATTTTGGATAGGATACTAGATGATAGTTAGTGTTTTGGTTCAGAAATAGGACGGTTATACCTATGGATTATCCGGAACAATTTCATCGTGCCTACACCTTTAAAGATAGGTTGTACATCCTGGATTTCAAAATATTTATAAATCTTATAACGCGTAGTATTGGTGGTTTACAATGAAAATTAAATTGGATGAGATTGTTTCAAGATTCTTAACATGTCCTCAAGTTAAGGTTGAGCTTCTGCGACCAGTAGGTATGTTCCAGTCATTACCTATTCCTATGTGGAAATGGGATAAGATAGCTATGGATTTTGTAATAGGTCTCCCAATAGAAACTCAGAAACACAATTCCATATGGGTGATAGTGGATCATCACACAATGTAGTCTCATTTCATCCCTATTCATGAATCTTATATGGTTGTGGACTTGTAAAAAATCTATTTTTGAGAAGTGGTAAAGAATCATGGTGTACCAGTTTCAATCCTATTAGATAGTTATAAGAGGTATATAACTTGGTTCTGGAAATACTTAATGAAATCCCAAGGGCCTCAGTTGACTATGAGTGCGGCCTATCATCCATATGAATAATTATAATCTGAGCAGATGATAAAAATGATTGAAGACATCTTTTGGGCTTGTGTAATGGATTTTGGTTGCTCATGGAAGAGCACGTGACATTAGTGGAGTTCACATATAACAATAGTTATCAAGCCTCGATACATATGTCTTATTTTGAGGCATTGTATGGCCATCCTTATCATTCTCCACTTTGTTTGGTGAAATTGGCGAGACTTCCCAGGCTGGGCAGAGCCTTGTGCATGAAAAAATAGAGAATATTCAATTGATTAGAAAATGTATGGAGACATCTCTGAGTCCTCATAAATATTATATGGGTCATTTTTGATGACCATTTTCTTTCACGATGAGTGATCTTGTGTTCTTGAGGACCTCTTAAAAGATTATACATTGTCATTTTTGAAAGAATGGAAATTTATCTCCTCTATACATAGGCCCTTTTGAGATACTTGAACAATTTGGAGAGGTGGAATATCATTTGGTATTTCCACTATGGTTTAGTTTGGTGCATAATGTGTTTCATGTATCTTAGTTGAAAAAGTATCATCTGGGTCTTGAACATGTGATTTTATTGGATCATGTTATCCTTGATCAAGATGATTCATTATATAACATGATAGTGAAGATTGTGGATTGGAAATAGAGATTCTTGTGTGGAAAAAGCATCAGTCTAGTGCAGGTTTTGTGGAAACACAGTCAGAGTCAGGAAGAGACATGGGAATGGGAGAAGTAAATGAAATAGAAAAGGCCAGAACTGTATCATAGAAATAATGGTTTTCTCCTTTTTAGGATGGAAAGACCAATGGTGGGGAGATTGTAGTACCAGTATTTTCAAGTAAGTAACCCTTATTTTTTGATTTTTAAGTATATAAAGTGTTAGGGTGAGGTTTTGGAGAGTTAGAGTGATGTTTAAAATGTTTTTGGGAATTTTATAAGGGTATATGGCTGGATCAATGTTGTTGGAAACCGTGTATCACCAACAGTAAACCATACATAAGGAGGAAGGTGAAAAATATGAGTCACACTGGTAGGAACACAGTTTTTCCAAACCATGCGGCCACCTAAGAGAAATTGTTCCACAAGGGATAGTGGGATTTGGAATGGCTGGAACATGGTTTTTTAACTATGCGATCCAAATGTGTGAGGCCTCCCCTTATGGAAGTAGATGTTGTGCAGTTTTAAAATTTGTTTTCCTAACCATGTGACTAACTGAGCACATGTTAAAAACTAGATCTAGAAAAAGTGGATCTTGGTCGCTGATGTGTTTTAATTCCTTTCTTCCCATAAATGCGCCTAAATCGGGATTTCTCTCTCTCAAATGTTAGAGAACCTATCCCTATCAGTTTGGATGTGATATAGAGGTGTTTCTTGGTGTGTCAAATCTTGATTTATATGTTAAGTCATTGTTCATGATTTTTGAAATGGTTTTCATCATATCTACTTATCCATCTCTCTAGATTTTATAGATATACACCCAATGTGGTTAGATATAAATTATTTGATTCCAAATATGATTATTTTTGGATTTTTCAGTGATAGGGGAGGAGGTTCCTATGGGTTTTTGGAGTTTCAACGTGATTTTGTGGGTGTTTTCATTTCATTTTATGCTTTTTCCAAATCCTACAAGGATGGTGGCTTCACTCTCGACTAATCTATTTATAATATGATGGATTGATTTAAAATTAATGGGTTTATTTAAATTTATTCAGAATTCTCTATGAAATGATTCGTATAAACCATCTTGAGTTATGGCTTGCAGAAATGTTTAAATTTGGTGTTTTGATGGAACGATTTTTTGGAAATATGATTCCAAAATGATGATTTTAAAATAAGTGATGGTTTTGTTATATAGATAATAAGTTTTTAATAAAAAAATTTGTTTTATAAATTGGTTTGGGAACACATCGGTTGGTATGGCTATGTGTTGTGTGTTCATGTTTATTGGGATGGATAAGGCCATGAAGTACCCTAATCAAAAGGTTGGGATGAATATGGGTGTGAGGTACCCCCGTTAAAGTGGTTCACTAAGTGATATCATAGTTAAAGGATGACTCGCCACTCACGAGTATAGGGAGTTATATATTTCATTCAGGATGGATGTGTAGATATGTGGAACAAAATGGGTAATGCTAATATGGTTTTTATGAATGGTTTTAGAGAATCATTTTATTTCTCTCCATGGAGTTTGATATTTCTTGACAAAACTATTATATTATGGGTCTTCTTTATAATGTGATATAAATTATTTAGAAATTTTTTTATATAAACTATTTCATATACTTTTTGTAATAAGTTATATCCAAGTGGTGTGAGTAGGGATGTTATTTGGGAAAAACCAATTGAGTTTCATTACTCACCCCTACCTTGGAACATTGGTGTTTTTACAAATATCATTTATCAGGACACATGGAAAGGTAAATATCACACTTCACTTGTGGTGCTTAGTGATACTTAGGGTGTTTATAGGAGTTGGATCATGGATATTGTTGGAGCTTTAGAGTTATCATTTTATTTGAATTTTGTTGGTTTCAAAATCTTTTGTTGTGTAATTGGTTATTGTGTAGTCTTATACTACGGTACTCTTCTGTAGTTTGAATTTGATATAATGGTAATTCTTTGAACAATGTTTCATTACTAGCATACATCATGTAGTAGTCTCTTTAGTAGTTATTTTTTAGTTTATTTTTTTAAATGGAAAATCATCCCCCAAATTGTAAATTAATCCCTTGGAATTTATTTCCAACCTTTAGCATCTTGGGGATGTCAATTAAGTCTAAGTAAAGTCTTCTATCCTTCTCATTCCAATTATGAGGGGATAGATGTTAAATAATTGGTTTTAAATTTTTTACAAGTTTTTAATAAAACACATATTGTATATGATTATTTATATATTATTTTTTTTAAATTACATGTACATTTCTATGATAGGATAAATTCCAAAGGATTATTGATTTATTGAAAAATAATTGAATACTTTCTATTATGAAAATGTTTCACTTATAATTGTTGAAATAATATCATATATTCATAATGTACAAATATTTAATTAGATAATAAAATTTTTCTATTATTTACATTAGAAACATTATAGTCTAAATTACGATTAATATTTTGATGAATTTAATCTATATGTATATTTTTATTATATTTAGGAATATTTAACACTAAGAAGTGGTTATAATAGTTTATGAGGGAATTAATTAAGGATAAAAAGAACACAAAAAGGCCCTCTTTATTAGAACTAATGAAGCACTAAAAAATTGAAATTACTCAATTCATTTTATGTAACAAAAAATCTGTTTTTATCACTAACAAAGGGTAATCATATTATAGTGTTTCCGTTATTTTTATTATATGAACATATGTTTTATTTTGAGGAGTGATATTTATGGTGTCAAAATAATGGAAATTGTTTCAAATATGTGTGAGATATATAAATCATTAATTTTTGTATAAAAATAATCATATATAAAATAATACTACATTTAATAAAAATTTTGATAGGAGTAGTTTTAATAAATTAATCTCACCCTTTTAATTTTTTAAAAATTTAAATTCTTTGGTGACAAAAATTTATAAAAAAAGTTGGGTTTTATTATCAAAGAAACCATTTTTAATTTTTTTCATGAGTGTCAGTTAATTCTTTGATCAAATCATTGGTCAAAGACTAAATAAATATGCTAAAGTGAAATATACAATTCATCCATTATATAAATGTATTAAGGATATTATAAATTATATTTTACAGGTTATATAAGAAAAAAATTACCAAAATCAATGAGAAAAAATAATTGTTTGATATTTTTCATATATTTTCATAATAAATAAGGGAAAGCTTTGAATAAAATTTATATGTACAATTAGTCACTGAAAAAACTAATTTATTTCTACACATCATAAAATAGATAAATTTATGTTTCATTTTCATATTAAATTATATTAAAAGTGTTAAGTAATATATGAATTTAAGTTTGTTACATTAGAAATGAAATTGAATTAGTAAAATATTTAGTTCCTTAGATATTTTTAAAGGATTGATTTGTGTATTATAGACCCCATATATCTTAAAAATTATAAAAACAATTTTCAAGTAATCACAGGATGGTGAATAATGATATTAAAAATTATTTATAATGGTAAAAAATAATCATATATTTTATTAACGTAGTGTTAATGAAATAGAAATAATATATATTGATGATATTAGTGGTATGAAAAAATGGGAGCATCTTCATGAGGTGAGAAATGAAGATTAAGTTTTTTATTATGGTAGAAGATTCATTTTAAAGTGTTCAATATTATATAGTAACAATGGACACATTGATTTCTATAGTTTTTTGAGTTTTTCTTATAAAGACAAGATAAATCCATTTTACCACTAATATACTACAAGCATAAAATATGGGTTCATTATTCTAAATTCGAAATGAAAAATTAATGGTGAGTTTTGAAACATCCTTTTTTGTAGCTTATGGATAAAAAATATGCCTCAAAAGTTCATATTTTATAAATAGCCATCCAATGGTTAAATATATTATGAGATAAAATAAAATTAGTTGGAAGCGAATAAGTTTTGGTATATTAGGAAAATTATTTAAAATCACTATCATGATTTAAGAACCATAAATTTAATATTCAATATGAAATATTTAGAATTCATCGATGATTAAAAATTCCTTTATAAATTATTTTAAAGTGTTTATAGAGTGTGTGTTAATAATGGTTATATGATTTTTTTAGCTCCAAAAAATTATTGATAAAAGGGGACTTCTGTAAATACTCTAACCTCTAATAATAGAAATTCCTATTAATTTTATCCATATAATTCAATTTTAGGGTACATTTTGAATTGAAAAATGTGTTAGAGGAGTTTAGAGGATAAGGGGTGGTGGTGTAAGGGACACGTGGTTCTACAATAGCACTGGGTACCTGGATAACCCAAGTGGTTAGTATGGCTACTTTCTACCACATCGGGTACCCCGTGTTCTTATTTATGTTCCTGTGATAGTTTCATAAGAAGGTATATACATAGGGTTATGATTATATTTTCAACTTCTTATTTTGAAACTAAAAAAATACATTATTAGGATATTATCATCACTTTCAACTATGTGAGTCGATAACGATCTCTCCCTCACCTATCCTCTATTCCAAGATAATAAATATTCCTTCTTTGGTCCTAATCAATTTTGATTAATTGAGGGAGTTTATCTATAGTGATCTAAGAGTGTATTACTCATATAATGCTTCTCATATATATTATTTTATTTATTTAAGTGGGTGTAATCCATTTTTTCTCAAATCTAGGGTTTCCCAAACACATTAAATCCTTTGGTATTCCTTTTACCTAACTTTCGTTGTGGTTCCACTAAAAAAAATTTGAAGGTACTAGTGTTTCTTTTCTTAATAATATCCCTATTATATGATTTCCATGAGTATAACCTTGAACCCTCCCAATTCTAGGATGGTCTAGTAATTCCATAGGTGTCATACTCTATTCTTATAGGCATTAGTAACTACAATACATTTATTTCGTGTTGGTGACCCCTTCTTCTTTAAAGTATATTAAACGATTGAGTTTTCAATAGTTTTGGAAAAAGAAAAATGAATTAAAAGTTAATATGTAAAACTTATAAATGCTTGTTCAAATTATTTTACAATTTTTTGATTATATTTTTGACCTATTTGATTTTCTTCTTGTCATGTAAGCATGACTGGCCAATTTAGTTATGAAGTATTTCCTGTCTTATAGTCTACTAGAATTATTATCTTCTTATAAATTTTATTTAACCTATTCATATGTTTTATTGTCTTTTTAAAACTACTGATACTTATATTTAGATGATGATTTATAATTGTTTATGGTAGTAATTTGGAATTAGATGATGACAAATGTAATGTTCATTAATCCATGAATCAAATTCATTGTAGATCATGGTAGAAATTGGTACACCTTCCTTTCTAAATCTTATTTAGATATTATTTTTATTGATAGACATATTTCTGATTGGAATGGGATCACAATTCCTTGACTCATTATACCCATTTCCCCATTCCCCAGTGTTTGGGAAACAGGGTTTCCATAACACATTATAACCAATTCCTTGCCCCTTGGGATGGGTGTCTCAACCTTACTCATAATAAACATTTTTCTTGGTACTTGAGGACAGGATTGAATAAGGGTTATAAATTATTGATTCTACTGGTATAGGGGGTCTGTTATTTCAGTTTTTATTAATTTAAAATATGATTGATAATGTAAGTTGTTTGATTTAATGTATATTATTATAATTTCATTTATATTTTCTATACACTTTGGATTATAACATGAATGTAGGTGTTGGGTGGGGACCTCATAATAGGTATTTTTATACCAATACCCTAAACATGCTCATTTGGGATGCATACCAATTATTTCTTATGGGATCTAAGTAAAGGTAAAATTCTTTATCATGGGAGATAGTTTCACTTAGAACATGGTTCTTGGGTAGAGCCTTTTAGTTCCTTTTGAGCCTTCTAATGGAAATGTTGTATGAATTTAGTGTAGTTATCATAGAGTGTTCTCAAAGGGGTTCCACATCAATATATCACTATTTTATAGATTTTTTAAAATTTTTATCCATGTATAACTTGTTTTTTAGATTATATTGACATTTTTCGGGTCTTAAATATATGTGATAGATATCTATTAAATTTACCTGCATAATATTGTTCTATTATACAACAAATTCCGTTGATGATAATATCACCAATTTTGTTTACTATGTATTTTAAAAATATATCTCCCACCATGTTCATAAACATTCTATTATCTGGTATGCTATAAAAAGGTAGAGGTCATCTCTCATGTATATACCATTCAAACCCAAAATCTTATACCAATCACGAAGGTGAAACACCTAAGGACTTATGACATAGTGATATAGTAATCATTCGAGTATGTGGGCCACCATCATTAAAAAATGGTAACATATATCAATAAGGGATATTTGGTATGTTATTTTAGTGTATCTCGAAGATAGAACTATTGAGACTCAGGCAGTAACCTAAAAATATGCCGTCCTAAAATAATTATGGTGGGTTATTAAGTTACCAGGTGTAGTCTGAGATATATTTTTATTTCATTTCATGAGTTATTCCTATGTTCTTAGGTATCATTAATCATTCTAGGCATATTTAGGTTGGTAAAAGTATAATGGTATGACATATCATATTCCTACATTTACTTCATTAATTATTTTATTTTTAAAACCAATTCATGATTCATACAAACTAAAACTTCAAAAATAAACAAATATTTTTTAATATATATTTATTATTATGTAAAGTAATAGGTTAATATGGATAAATAATTTATTCCCTTTTTTACCACTCTCTTATATTCTCGATAGCTAGATTTTTTTCATGTTATACATTGGACAAGCCCTTGTTTATTTCTAAATGATAGATAAATTACAAATTTATTTTTAAAGAAGGTATACAAATTATTTTATAAAATTAAATGTTTTTAATAGATTAATGTTTGTAATAACTTTTTCTACCTAACTTGATATCAAGTCATGTTATGACTTTATTTAAAAATATACTTTACTTATTATCAAAAAAAATATGTAAAATTATGTTCAAATTTTTTTTAATGATTTAAAAATATGGTTATGTGTTTAAAAGGTAATCTAATTGATGCTTATATTTGAAATGAGTTTAAAATATTGTTAATTGTGGTTTAAATTTAAATATAAATTTTTAAATAATGGTATGGAAGAGTGAGTATGGGGTTTCGAATAAAAAGTTTAGTCCTTTGGTTTAGTTGATATTTTTTATAATCATAAATACATTAAGGTATAATATCATTAACTCCTTATTTGTATTTTGGGATGATTTCATAAATTCTCAGCTCTAAGGTTGTTAGTGGGCTCTCTGTGTCCTTTATAACCATATGTTATACTTCTCATGTTTTTCATATAAGTATTATTTTGGTATTCTTTATTTCAGTTTATTTTTTTATTAATTTTTTGTTGGTATGTAGGTTTATTCTGTATATCCCTTCTCTCAAATGGAATGGAAATGTTGTCCAAAATTGATTATTTTTTGGGTCTAGAAAATAAGAATAAATCATATTAAATATTTTATTTATATTTTAACTAAATTATTCCCTAATGATATAAAATGTTATTTTTTCATTGAAATTAAAGACCTTAAGGGTTTAATTTTTATTTTTATTTAATGATCTTATAATATTTTAAAAAGATAAATTTGTGTTAGAATCAACCATTTTCAATTCAACTAATGAACTTATGCATATCCTATCAAAGAGGTTATTTTAATATTGTCTATAAAATAATATTATAATGTGGGGTTTTATTTTGAATTATATTGAAAGTTTATCTTTTCATGTTTTTTTATAAAAGATGTGGGTTTTGAAGTAAATTAAATAAAATTGGTTCCTAGGTTTTCCAAAATTTTCATAATATTCATAATAGAAATTTAAAATTTTCCTTTGAATTATTTTATAAGAAAATTAAGTGGGAATGAAATGATTACTTTACATTCTTATGTTTTTAATAAATTTCTTACTCATTGTTGGATTTTTATTTCAGGGAGTCTAGGGTCTACATATGGTAAAAGTAATATTGGTAGAAGGGTAGAAGGTGGTGATTTTGGATTTTATATGGTTAAATGTGGCATGTGGTCATAATAGGTGGACACTAGGAACCCAGTTTCCTGTCACATGGTAATTAGTGAAAATTCTAGTGGGTTAGTTTTTATCAGCCCACATTTGGTTGGTTTTATTTTAAATAGAAGTTTGAAATGGACCTTTTTATCTTATTTCCTTGAAATTATACTAACTTTATCCCCAATGTGTCCTTCAACATCTAGTAATTATGAGGGATAAGTTCTATCATCCATCCTAATATTTCCTTCTATCTAACTTCTTCAATCATGGATTCCATTGTGATTTACAATTTCCAAAGATAAAGTAATCACCACTCTTCCTTCCCTTTCACTCTTATATAGTATTTTTTTTCTTCTTTTATCTTAATCATATGATTTCGTATTTTATTTTATCGTGAATGAATAATTGAAGTTACCAATGGTGTTTTTTGTTGTATTTGTTGTCAATAAGCATCAATTTGAATATATTGGAAAAAATTCTTGATAGAGAGAGAATCCACACAATCAATATCAATAAATGGCCATTATCTTGGAAGACCCGACCAAAATGATTTAAATTATTTTCTATATAAATTAGATAATTGATAAGTCAATATTTATGGAAATCATAGTACTATGTTGGAGAATGTTTTCTAAAATAGTGCTGAACGAGTTTTGAAATTTCTAGATAGAAATAAATATTTATGGACTGAGTTAATTAATAAAGATTCTAATTGATGTGAAAAACATAAATATATTGAAGAAATATCCTTTGTATGAGTTTTGAGGTCCAGTTTAATTAACTGATAATTCATATTGATGATATGAAAGAGGTCTTGTTCTGATTGAGTGAAGTAAAGAATTTCAGGTGACTTGAAATCTACCTATGGCTATGATTGCATATGATTCACTTAAAATAATTTAATCTATATGTATGAGTGATTGGGAGTCTTTTTATGTTTTATTTTATATTATGGGATGAAATTTTCTAGGTGGATGGTCTTTGTATGAGTCATCTCCAAGTGCAGGAAAGTTTAAATTGATCCATTACCCTATGCTCCATAAAAGCCTTTCACAAATATTTTGATATAGATGAATGGAATATAGATAAGTTCGGGGTAGTTTGTGAGTCATTGGGAGCACTGTATGTGTTAATTGAACCCCTGTATGAGTAATTTATTCAGTTTTTTATTCATCATGCAACTATGTATGAGTGATTTAGTCACAATATAAGTCATTTTTGAGTTCATATAGTTGTGTATAAATGATTTTAGAATTCATACGAGTCATTTTGATTTGTATATAAGTCATTTTTGTAGACCGTATGACTGATTTCCTACCATTTGTGACTGCTATACTTAGAGAAAGTTTATTAGTTTCTTGCATAATGAAAATGTGAGTTCCAAAAAATAAATTCATAAGAAGAAATGAATTATTGGAGGATGAAAATTTTTTTCTTTCATGATCAAAAAATCATGATTCATTATTGATCCATGATTCAATCTTGGGTTGAATAATATTGAGTTAGAAATGCTTATTAGTAAACTATTTTAATTATTTTTGATTTCCAAATGAGGATATATGGAAATAAATATTTGTGAAAAAAATCTAAAACAATTAGTTTAATTGTTAATATATTCTTTCGAGTTTTAAATATCAATAACATGTTCATGAATTACTATGAAAAAGAAGTCCGAATTGGGGTACTTTTTGAAAAATATTCATGCAAGATACACTTTCTATATGTTCATAAGCTTTTGTGTCCTCAAGTAATGACCCTCACCAAAAATTATGAAATAATTTATGAATTTGATAAAGATATTAGGAATAAATTAACTATATATTATTTGAGGATTATTTTGAGAAGAAGGAATCCAATCCTTTTAAAAAATAAAATGGAAGACATATTTGGATGCTAGAAAATAAGAAGAAAAAGAAAATGATGGAATTTATTTAAAACTTCTTGAAACAATAGGTTGAGTTAAAAATAAAATATATTGTGGGGATAGACCCATGATATTTCATTGAGAAAAAGATATAGATTTTCATAGGTAGAAGTGTGTTGTATTTAATTTTTTTGGTGTGTATGATATCTCTTGTAATATTTTTATTTCTATAAATTAAGAAAGACTCAAACAATTTTGAGTTATATTTTATAGAAATTTGACCCAAATATATAATTCACGGTATAAGAACGAAAATTATCATCGGGGATAATTTTTATTTTTTTGAGGAATAATAGAGATCTCAAAGAAAAGAGAATAAGAAACTAATAAATTGTTGAGAAGGTAGAACCATTTGAGTACAAAAGAGTAATAGGAAGATGACCTAGTTCTACTGATTAGGTCTAGTCAAATAAGAAGAAGAGGATATGAGTATTCTAGTTAATATACTTGTTTATATAATATTCATTAATGAATAAGTAATGAATAAGAAATAATAAGAAGAGTTTGATAAGGTCTATGTAAATGTATTATAAATAATCATCCTCAGGATGTCCAGGAACATAGAGTTTGTGTTGTGATACAATATTTTTTAAACTTCCAAGAAGACCATCACAAGAATTTCAAAGAATCATTATTTATGTGAAGAAAATATGATTTTTTGGATTCAGTGAAATCCAATTTATATTTTTAATCTACGTCAAATGAATTTCTGGGATCCATTACAATAAACCAACAAGAGTGGAATGAGTTCACTAATTCAATACAGTAAACAATCACCAATAAAATATTTTGATAGGGTATAATATGATACTTAATAATAAAAATTCTAATTGTGGGAAGGATTATAATATAAAATTAGTGACTCGTCGAACCTTGATCAAAATAAGGAGTAGGTACCTCACATTAAAGACGAATCTTCTAAATACAAAGTGTGTTGTACTTTATTTTTATAAATGCATGTGGTTTATGTGATTTCGTAGAGATAATAAAATAAAGTTACATGTTAACAGGTGTATAGGTTCAAATACAAAGGGGGTAGTATTTTTATAATATTAATTTCTAATTTATTAAAGTTAGCCACACCCAATTCCCCCTACTCCAGATCCTACACTATGTTCTAATAGGCATTTCAATAAGTATAAAAATGTTTCCCTTTAGTTGGATCAAATTAGTTCTTACCCTATAGTTTTTATCAAAATACCTGAAGTGTATATTTTATGTGTTTCCTGAAGAACCACATATATATAATTTTACTTATACTCGTGTTGGAATAAATATGGCGATAAAGACACAGAAAAATAGAGAAAAGAAATAGAATTTAAATCTAAGTGAGAATTCATTTATTTAATGAGAAAACAACCACTATATAAAGGTAGTATAAGGTTTAAATATTCTATTAAACATTTTAGATAAGATTTATAATACAAATCGAGATCATGATATCACGAGAATGGTATAATAAAATTTATCAAAAACCAATAGTTTGCGTTTACCGAATACATGACGAAAAACCTTGGTTGTTTTGTTAATTATATTTTTGATTTTATCATGGATTTATATGACGTTATGTCATAGCTAGAAAATTATTTTGATGCAATGAAATAAATAATTAACATTAAAGTTGTAAAAATTAAACTTTATCATCAAATAACTAAAAGATAAGGAGAAAAACACTACAATTCAATAGATAGAATTTATATATTGTTGAATAAAACATTAAATACAGAATTTGTTGGTAATTCATGGATATAAAAGTTTGTGATGAAATTATCCAAGAATTAGATTATTCACATAAAATATTTATGGGATTAAAGAATGGTCAATTAAAGAGTAAATCAAAAAATATTAAAGGATATGGGTATTACCTTTCAAGAAATTAAAAAGTTTCATGGAGATCAAACATGGAAGATGGAGAAATAATGTAAAGATATATTGATCTCAGTTTAAGTATATAAGAATAAACTTATCATATAGGGTCTTGAGATGGAGATCAAAATAAAAAATATACAAGTGGTTAAACCTTAAAATTCATAACAATATGAGAAAATAAATATTTCCACACAAACTTCAAAAAAGGGGTTTGATTATAAAAGTACTATAAATGTTTTCTAAAAGAGTTTTAAATCCTCTAGAGATCCTACTACTCTAAGATATTAGAAAAAGTTGATGAAAAAAGATATTGGTAATTACACCAATACATCAAATGGGTATACAAGAACTTCTAATAAGATAATATCCATAAATAGATCTCAGATATGGGTGATATGACCTAAAATAGTAAGCATAAGAATATGGAAACATTAAATGTACAAGAATATGGAAGATATTTATCAGCTACAATTGGTGTTGTTGTAGGTTTGGACATAAGACCTTTTATGAATAGAATAATAATTCAATATATGGAATCTATATAAATCATATATCTATGGGGACAAGAGATTAAAAAATGAAAACATATTGTAAAAAATCTTGCTTTATAGAGAAAGGGAAATATATCTATAAAAAAACATATTTTAATGTTTGGATAATTTTTGTGATTTTTGTAAAAAAGTTTGTCACTATTATGAATAGTTATGGTATGTACCAACCATGTACAAATAATATAGGAATGATAAGAGAAATTAAAAAAATTTGAAGAAGTAATTGATAAAATAAAACAAGCCTATCTTTGGGTAGAATCCAAAGAAGATTATTGAACTAAACCCTTCTAATAATACCAAAAAAATGTTTCCAGGATGTAACTATAAAGAAAATATGATTATATTATAGTAAGAAAGACCACATCATAGACCATTGCATTATTTCCATTAATAAAATAATAGTGAAATATAGAAACTGAATGGGAATAGATCCTAGAGAATGTTATATGGATTGTATTATTTGGTGAAATCATAGATAAACAATAAAAATTTTGTTAGATGCTATAAAATAATGATAACCAAAAGTATATTAAATTTGTATAAATAATTTTCAACCAAGATGAAAACATAACAACCAATTTAATGACATGGAAACTTTAGTTGTAGAACGTTTTTAAGAATAATGTAAAAGAACATGTGACTTCTAGTGTGCAAAGTGAAGCTATTAGAAGTTGATAAACATAAATAATATGGAAGAACATATACAAATAGAGTGTTTTAAAATATGTACATTATAATTAGAAATGTACAAGAGTGTAGATAAATCTAATAAAAATTATTGTGCACTATTTAATAAAATAAATGAGGTTTTTATAACAAAGAATAAAACAATAAAATAAAAATTTATGATATCCTGAATTACACTTGGTGATTTTTTTGAGGTTATTACGGGTTTGAATTTTTTTCAACATGCTTAAAAAATATTAATATGGTTTTTGAGGTTTCTAAGAATTTACTGTATTTACTATAAATACATTTTAGTTGTTTATCGGAGGCTCAAGTTTATTTTGAATAAATTTTGTGCCACATTTTGATTATTCTATAATTCCTCTTGAGTTTTTATATGTGATTAATCTTGTGATCACATATTTCACATGATTAGTCTAATGGGCATGTGTCCAATCATATATTAATGTTATTGATCACATTTTTTCATGACCAGACATTGATTTTTTCAAATATTCAATCCAATTCCAAAATGTGGATCCATATGTTAAGTGAGTTGTTCTTGCATTCGATCCACTATCATATAATCGATCAATATTTCCCATGAATTGTTCATGATTTTAATCCATATGGTTGGTCTCTATAGTGTGTTATCTTTATAATATTGATCTAATTATTATTTGGACACATAAATTTAATTTCATTCAAGTGATTATGTTGGGTGAAAGTTTGAGTCTCTAGATTTTTAATATTTTTTTCAAATTAAACTCAATGATTCTAAAGAAGATTTTTGTACTCTAAAACATCACATCGAAAATGCGATTCATGATTTTACAAGAGTGAATTAAAAATTTTATTCAAAGATTATATATATTTTATATTCCAAGTTAGATTATCTGAAAATTATTTATAATTTTTAAAGATAGAGTCATTTGTGAATAATATCCATATTTTAAATCTATAATTTTAATGTGATAATGCATTCATATTTTAGAGTTCATATAAACACATACATATTGATATTTAGTGATTCTATATATGTTTTGACTCAATAAGTATATTATCTAGTTAGTCTTTTTAATATTTCTTTGTTGTGAGAAATTTTTAAATAAGATAGATCTCATGTTAATTTCAATAATGAAGAATACATGAGTATTATTGGAAATTAAAAAATCGCTATTTTTTAATTATTCTTGATATTAATTGATTCTATAAATGATTATGAAATGATTTAATAGTGATATATGAAGAAAAAATAATGTTATAAGATATATTTTTATGTATACATATTGTTAATAAAAGTTGTAATAATTCAAGATCATTAATCATTAACTTAAGTTTAAACTAAATGAAAATAATATGGAGGATCATGTAGTATGATTATGTTGAATGAATTTATGAGAATTATTATTTTTAAATGATACATAAAAAATTATTTTAATTATGTGAGTTTTGATATTATAGACTATAAGTATCTATTGATTAAAGAGTTCATTTAAAATTATATTTACAGAAACAGCATACCATAAAAAATTATGAGAGAGAGGGAGTATGATGCTTGAATTTTAGAAGCTCTGATAAAAATTATGAGCTTGAGTATTCAAGATAATAAAATATGAGACAAATTTTTTAAGACAATATCATTATCTAATTCTTTATTTAATGAGTGGATTATTCTATCAATATCGAAGGCTTCAATTTAAGATCATAAATTGTTTTTTAAGAAACTAGATTCTTAATATGTCTTTCCTATAATGTTTAAATTATTTTATAACCAAAATGATATTATATAAATACCAATGCAATATGGATGACCAAGTATTCAGAATGATACATAGACTATTAATTTGAATTTTATTATAGTATTTAGTGGCGAATCTATGGATCAATATGAGTTATTCGTGATAAGGAGTAGGAACCCTCAATGGTTCTGAACTATATAAAACAACTTATGATTTATCTTATTCATTTATTTCATATGTGGAAGGATAAAAGGTAAACATTGAGGTTATCCTATCATATTTAGTATAATGGGTTTATTTTTAAATAAAATAAATTATAAAATACAACTACACTAATTAATCCCCCCTCTTAATGGTGAATCATATCTTGGGGCATTTCAAGTGGTATCAGAGCAAGTTTACCAATGAAAAATCCCTAATTAACATCTGATAAACAATAATAATTCGTTTAATATTAGGGGTGTTCCAATATTTTATGGAAATAACTAATATGGATAGAATAATATAATCCTTACCTTTTCTATTTCACTTTTCCAAGAAGTTGATAGTGTAGTTATGGATATTTTCCCACTGATTGACATAAAATATCAAATGAATTTTAAGGATAAAATGAAAATAGAGAATAAAGATAGGAAAAATTTTAAATAGTAATTTCTTTATCTGAAAAGGTTAACACTAAAGTGTTGGGATTGAATGCAAGAAAAGAAATATCAGATATCCTTGAGATATACTATGAGGGAAATGTTAATGTTAGAGAATCTAAGTTAAAATTATAAAGGTTCCAATTTGAATATATAAATAAGGGAAATGTTGATAATATTGATTAATTTTTTTACATGGGTGAAATAAAGTTTTAGTAACATCATAGGCTTTGATGAAAATCTAGAATACTTTGTTATTTTTAAAAAACATGTGTAACATTCTATATAGGTTTGATGTTACGGTTTTGACTCTAATTTTTATTTAAAGGTTGGGGTTGAAGCCTCATTTTATTATTTAAAGAAAAGACCTCCTTAGACTAGGTAGAGGGCGACCAATTACATAGCACGCATGCACATGGAAAAGTGTCTTGAATACTAGGCTTGAAAGCCCATTTTTTGGCCCAAAGGGCCCCTCGGTGAATAGTACAGCTACAGTTCCCAGGCTGATACAATAGCTACTACAATACCACCACCGCTACAGTCCCTCGACCACTAAAGTGTCACCGCCGCAACAGTTCTGCCACTGCTACAGTTCTGCTACAGTGCCCCCAGATATTAGTCCCTGCCTAGATTTGATCCTGGGTCTTTTGGATGCCAAGAAAGAGCATGTATGACTAGGGTACAAGCTAATTGGCTTGACTCTAAATGTTATTGAAGATATATACCTTGAAAATATTTTCAAAATTCACATGTAATATAAAAGGATAAAGGATCCATTATTTAAAAATAATTCCAAGGATGAAATAGAATTTGAAGCTATAAATAATTTTACAATTGGAGGTGAATAAACCGATGGACCAAGTGAATCAGATGGTGAAAATGGGAAAGATGATGAACCTAAAAGAATCATATCCCTTATCACAAGAAACATTAAAAAAGTAATTGTAAAAAAATGGTAAAATTACACTAAATATCTTCAAATTTGTGTACACTAGAAAAATTTCCATTAATTTACATAAAACTAAAATTAGAGATTATGGTATTAAGGATTAATGGTCTAAAAAAGAGATGTAGTAAGAACAAAAAATAAGTATCATAATAATTTAACCATTAGAAGATGTTCCCAAGAAAAAAAATAAAATCTATTAAGTAAGTAGGATGAGGATAAAATCAATTATTATAATCAATTAGATAAATTGGTTGATAATATATTTACATATATGCTGTAAACTTTTTGTGAAATATAAGGAATATTCTATTAGTAAAGGTTAATATGACAAATTTATGTAAACAAAACATATAATGAAATCTAAACTATAAACATGTCTGGAGAAAAATAAAAAACTCAAGAATGAATTTTTACTCTTGAAGATAGAGGATGAAAAAATTGATGATTATGATGGATATTCCACAATGGAATATACCTATAAAGAATATTTTAAATTTTTTATACATGATGTTTTGGTAAATGGAATTATTGTTATAGATAATGAAGAGAAACTCATTTTTAAGGATGAATATCATTGTAGGACTCTATAAATGTGTTTAGAAGCTAAAAAATAAGTGATGATTTTGTGAAATTATTATAATAGATCTGTTGAGATCTGGGATGAGTCATTAAAGTATACTGAAATTGTGAACTCAAATCAGCAAGTTAAATCATCATCACATATATCTAATTCTAACCCTTTTTTTCAAAAACATAAAAATTTAAATTGAAAAATGGTTATGTAAGGTCTAATAATTGTAATGAGAAACGATCTTCTTTATCTAAGGAAGAGAATAAAGTCTCTCAAGAAACAATCTACCCAAGTCGGAATCAAGTTTCTTCGATTATAGTAAAATTATACCAAAACATTCAACATTATAATAATTTATATAGAAGACCCATATTTGGTGGTTAGTACTAGTGTTATGGTTTTTTTGGTCACTAGAAAATTTCAATCTGGAAATATATATTTTTACTAGGTAAAATATATGATGCAAGGGGAGAAGTTCTCAGAATATGACGAGATATAAAAAGAGGAAGAAAATTGATTATAGGTAAATTTTTTCCCACCCACATAGAATAACATTTAAAAAATTGATAAATTATCTAGTAAATGTGATATATAGGGTAATATATTTAAATATTGCATAGATAGATTACATGGAAATATTCCTTGAAATGATAAGGGGAAAGGAAAACTTATATAAGATCAAGGAGAAATATCATTTGTTATTAAAGTCACTTTGATGGTCAACAAAAGAGAAAAGTTGTGGATCTAGGAGAGTGGTTGTTCGTCACATAATTCATGTGAAAAAAACCATTAAGAACATTAAATAACCTGATGATGGATTTTTCACTTTTATCAATGATAGTTCATTGATATATGAAGGAATTAGTTTAGCTAATATAGAATAAAACAAGTATAATTTAAAAGTTGTTTTTTATATGGAAGGAATAAAGCACAATATCGTAATTGGAATGAAATATTTTGTCAAATTTAATGATGTTATATTCTAAAAAACCCATGTTTCATGAAAATTTATAAATATTTAAGCAGCATCACTATAGGAGAATGGACATGTGATAAATTATTCCAAATTAGAGTTCAAAATAACCCATTCTACTTGGGTTCCAAAGAAGAAAATATATTGTTTAATAGGTGAACTGGCTACCTTGGCTAAAGAAGTCTGAGTAAAATCTAAATTTCAAACATGGAAAGAGATATTGTCCAAAAACCAGGGAAATAGAGGAAATTTCTGGAACATTACAAAAGTATAATATAGTCTAATTAATAGAAAAAAAACTAGACATACAATTTTCAAGAAAACATGAACTCATTCACTTGAATATATATGCACCAATGAGAAATTATTCTACTAAATATTATTTTTAATTAATTATATTCATCAATTATTTCAATCAAATGAATATTTTATTGTTCAAATATAACAAATCTTATGTTGTCAACTTGTTCAAAATCATTAGAAGGTAGTTAGAGAATGTATAAGGAATGTACATTTTAAAGATGAGAAATGATAATGCCAGAAACTTTATATTTGATGAAATTGATAATTATTTAACAATAATATAATTAAACATAAATTAATTACTCCATATACTCTAAAAATGTATGGAATATCTATGAGTAAAAACATAAGCGTTGTTGAAATAGGGCGTACACTTTTTGATCAGGAAAAAACATTCCAAATTTTTATGAAGAGAAGATTTGTGAAAAACTATCCATATTTAAAATATATCCATGATTATACCATTGTAAAAACCTGATAATATGTGGTTTCAAATGAATAATACTATAAAATAATTTAATTTATTTTTCATTTCATGATTCATAAATATCAAGGGTAGAAATCTTGGAAAATATGAAGAAAAATAGGCTGAAGGAATCATTATGGGTTATCTCTCTAATTGAATTGGATACAATTGGTGTAAAAAATGAAACATAAAATAGTTTAATATTATTATTATCAATAACCAATAAAATATGGGAGGTTCAATTTTTGTAGCATATGATTTTTCATAAGCTTATAATGAGTAGAATTTAGAAAACTAATCCATTGAACAGGAAGAAAATAAGAAATATTTTGAAGTAGTTGATTCATAATAGAATTAAAATGATTATAAACCTACTAAAAATTAGGGAACAATAATATTATAATTAATAAGACTACTGATATTGAAAATATAATTGGAAATCGTGAGGTACCTATTGAGACCATAAAAATCATAGAGTTGAGAATGAAACTACTGTGATTTCACAAATTGAACTAAAATCAGTTTTTGAAGTAGTTGAACATAAAGAGAGGATTAGTTCTATGAATGAAATGAAAGATAAAAAATATAATAAATAAACATGATATATTATTCCACGTCTAAGAAAAATTATAAGCAACATTTGTTTTTTAGAAACAATCATAATGATAATGGAGATATGTCAAGTAATAAAGCTATGCTAGTTTACAAGGGATACTCTAAAATGGGAGGCATAGATATTTCTAAGGAAAAAATACATCAAGATACTATTAACAGTTCCTAATCATAAATAGTATATATTTTATTAAATGGATGTGAAATTATACTTCCTTAAAAGTGATATTAAAGAGGTTGTTTTTATCAACAGCTACAGGGGTTTATTCTAGATAAATATGGACGAATTTATTACAAGTAGAATAAATAATTATATGGATTCAAATAGTCTCTAAGGTTCTAAAAATAAAAACTATATGATTTTTGAATAATTTGATATTTATAAAAGGAACATATGACAACAACTTGCATGGGAAAGAATACACCACAAGTACTCTCTTTGTAATGATCTATGTTGATGATATCATATTTATAATTTATTATAAGTAACTTTGTGAGTAATTATTAATTAAAATGAAGAATAATTTTAAGGTTTATTTATTGGGATAGATGCATTATTTATTTGTGTTAAAAATCTATAAATATTTGATTAAATTTTTCTCTCTCAATAAAAACATACCAAAGAATTATTCATAATGTTTGAAATGAATGATTGAAAGGATTTTTTCTCTTTGATAGAAGTCTTAAAAAATTATGAAAATTATAATGGGAATAGTTTCCATCAAAAGTAATTCATAATTTTTTTAGCACCCAACTTTACCTCACGTCATAAAGCCATATATTTTATTAGAAGTGACGCTTTGTGAGAGTGTTAAAAATTAATCTCAAATGATATTAACCAAGATAATATTTTGATATATTAATGGAATAATCAGTAGTATCCTAATGGATAGAATCATAAAAAAATATCTATGGAGGTTCGTAAATTCATAGTAGGTAAAGGATTACAAAGATAATAATTCCACATCTAGTGGATACTTCATCCTTGGTGAGATTTGTGTAAGATAAAATAGTAAGAAGAAGAAGGTTGTGTCTTTGAGTATAGATGAGGCCAAGTACAATATACCTTCACCTGACTACACACAAATTTATTGTATTTAAATTAAATTTATAGATTTAAGAGTGGTTGTTAAGATACCATTATCAATTAATTATAATAATATGAGTGACATTGATCACTCATGGAATCACATGCTAAACTCAAACTCCAAAAAAATTAATTGGGGGCCAAATACACTTTAATTGTCAATATAAAAGGGTAAGTATTTATTTCTAGGTAGAGGGAAACCAATTACATAGTCCACAGTCCCTGGGTCACCCAAGTATATGTAAACAGGAATGAAGTACCATGACCTGTTGGTCAATACAATGAACCAAAAACATTTGGCTCACACCTCTCGTGCTCTTATGTCCATGAACATTGTCCCCATTTTCACAATAATGCATCACCTGTTGGATTCCACCACCACCTATGATAGAGGTTGTCTCGTCATCCTACATCGATGTAGGTTTCATTCAAGAACCTTACCTATCTCGATCACCAACATGTGTCCTACCAATAGTCCACCTATTATCTATATATAATTTTCTAGCATTTACATTGTGCTCTGCGTATACCATCTTCGATCACTAATTCCTTGTGTCCTATGTGGCCTCATTCAAATGATCGACCATCATCATTACCACTTTTCTAACATGAACCACACTTCACTCTCACCCACATTAATCACCACATATGTATGTTCCATGACTGTGTGAAAACTATCACCCTAAAAAATGGGTAAATGATTTTCATGTCTCTAGGAATCAATTCCCAACTGTCTAGATGTGGTTCATATATGAGAACAAATCCTTATCAAATATTCCTACAAAAATATCCAAATATATTAATATCAGGTACCATTTTTTAAAGAAAAAGTGTCTAGTGGTGATATAAATCATTATTTTGTTATCAATAAGAATAAAATTGCTAAAATTATCATAGAGGAAATCCCAAGAGACACAACTCATTATAAAATATAGAAATAATTCAAAGGGAACCCCAACTATGATTTATATTGTGTTGAAAAACGGAAAAAAATAGTTACATAATACTATATAAAAGGGGAATATAATTCACTGATAAATAATCACTTCATTATCATCTATTTTTTTATAATATTAAATTCAGGAGGTTATTAAAAGTGATATTGAATACAGGTATTCAGGGGGATTTCATATAACTCACCTGCCCATAAGTTCTTGTCATTGAAGGGTGAAATTATCTAAAAAATATATCCTTATCTAGTTGTGTTGAAAATGAAACATCTCACATGAGATAGGTTGTGATTTTATTTATTTTCATGTTTTTTCTATGTTTTGAATACATTTGTTCTATTTCACAGAGTTAAGAGATGTTTCCAATAAATCTAAAAGGGTGTTATTGAAATACCCTTGGATTTATTGATGATTTGGTTATGGTTTTTCATTTTATTCCTACATGAATGAAGAAATGGGAATAGATAATTAGGATTCAAAGATGTTATTGTAATTGTATGAAATTTTTTTGGGTATCTTCTTGGTGTATCTAAGTGATTTTGAAGTTATTTTATGCTTACTCAGATGATTCTTGAATTATTTTTGAGTTTTTAAATACATTGGATCCAATGTCTCTACGGTTTACATATTTGATCAATAGTCATTTGGTCGATCAGGTGTTCATATGATCAATCAATTATATTTTCATATGATCAATTCAATACCACACCATTTATCTATACAATAAGGGATGGGTTATTGTTATTGATACACTCTATTATAATCAATTTATATGTTTAATAAATATTTTATGTATTTGACCAACACGGTCAGTCCAAATAGTGTGGAAGATTAACATGATTTTTCTGACACATGGTTGGTCACATACATGGAGTTTTTTTGAGTGAGTCCTCTCATTGGAAATTTGAGTTCCTATGGTTTGAATATTTTGATGAGATAAAAATTGGTGTTTCTCATGAAAATATTCAAATAGTAAAACATCACATCTAAAATTTTATCCATGCTATTTTATGAGATATTTTAAAAATATTATTCAATTCTAATATTTTATAATTTTTTGAGAATTATTATTAGAAAAGTTTGACGTGTTTCTTGGATATAAATCTTTTAGTGATGAGTCTCTACATATTAAATCCTTAATTTTAATGTGAGTATACCTTACCATTTTAGAGATCTAATATTTACATTTATCTTGATATGAAATTATTCTTATTATGTTTAAAATGAATTAGTATTTTAGTTCGTGAGTTATATTTTCAAAAGTTGTTGTGTTATGAGAGAAGGTTGGACAATGATGACACTAATAGAAAAAACTCTACACAAATAGTTTAGAACAATTTTTATAGGTCTACAAACCATTGGTATATCCTATACCAACAGTTTGTAGGGGAATTGGATGTTCTGATATAGTTCTATTGTAATATGTATCCAAGAATTCATGTATTGATATATTAATAGAAAAATAGATAATAAAAAACTATGAGGGAGAGGGAGAGAGGAATTCCAAATCCTGAAGTTTATAAGCTTTAATCATTTTTGTTAGCTCAATTATTTAAGAGAAGCAAAAAATATTTGTTGTTAATAAATACCTATTATCATCTTATTTTATATTTGAGTGAGAAACATATTCCATCTATATTGAAGGCTTAGTGGGAAGATCATAAATACTTTCTGAAATAGAAAGATTCCCAAGAGTTCTCTCTCATATTTTTTTTCAATAATTATATAACTAGAAAGAAACATTGTAATTCCTAGATTGAAATTGATGATCAATGCTACAAGATGATACAGGAAATATCCAATTATATTTGATCATATTATTTAATATATAATCCATTTATCTATTGGAGTTAAACACGATTAGGGATAGGAACCCACACAAAGTTCAAAATTTTGAAAATCTACTTGTTATTTATCTTCTTTATTTGTTACATATGAATAAGGCTGAGTAGAAAAATTAATGGGATTATGTCTTAACTGTAATCATGGGCTTATTTCTGAACAAAAATTAGTCATAATATAAAACAACCATATATTAGTCCCCCATTCTCATTAGTGAATTATATCTTTGGTAACATTTATAAAAAATGATAACATATCTAGGAAGTTATCGGTGAAACAAGAATGGACATTTCTTTAAAATTTATTGTTGAAAAGAAGATATTTTCTATTATAAGAAATAATCTTCATCCTTGTTTCTCACATAGAGTGGCTAATAGAGACTCAACTTATTCATAAATTATTTACTTGTACTATGGATTGAAGTTTAAGTATAATGGAGGACTGATTTAAATTTATAATCTCTATAGATATTAAAAACATATATATCATTGGAAAAATTTCAGTTTTTATATTTATGTTTCTTGATAACAAATTTATCGTCAAATATCAATTGGTATATGACATTTAAATATATATTAAAATATTAGGGGATTATTTATGAAGAAGAAACCAGTCATGATAAATATCATTTGAAGAGAATCCATTTAGGGGGAGAATAGAAGATAAAAAAAATTAAAGAGGTTAATCATTCTTGTTAAATATATATTTCTAGACAGCCCCAGAAGAAGTGAATATTGAGGTATGATTTTCAGTATTCAAATTATATTATAACATATATAAAATTTGGTTTTTGATGGGGCATGACTATCTAAAAAAATCGGAGAAAAAAATAACTTTCACTTGACTTTTTTTATTTTGTTTCATAAGTTGAGTAGATAACTATAAAATTTCAGGAAAATATATTTGGAAATACATAAATAAAAAAATATTGAGATGGTATAACATTGTGAATATTTTCATGAAAAAAATTGTTATCTAAATTTATCACACTCATTTTATATACTAAGATAACCTAAGTATACATAGAGTTTATTTTTTAATGAAAATTTACAAAGTACAATGTGATTTCACTCTTCCCACGTGTAAAATTTTTAGTCTCTTTGAACAAGGGGTATAAAAAATAAAATAGGGGGAAGATTATTTATATTACATAGAAGAGAAATGGGGATAATAATTTCCACTTGGAGAAACATCCCTTTAAAACATGGTATCAATAAGGGGATGAAGATAATTCCCATTTTCATTTATTGTAAATAAGGGGAAGATGACATATTGAAAGAAATTAATTTTTTAAGTTGTTTATTAGTATTGGAAACAACACAATGGGTGTGGGGATTGAAATACTAAAGCATTCATTATAGGTTATATTATTCCATTCAATTTGTGATAGAAATAGTAATATTCATCAAACTCATCAAACAAAGATAAACATATATAAGGGATTTTTATTCTTTCTGATAAATAAAATAAATTCTATTGGAACCATTTCATCCCTTTTAATAACAGTTATTTTATTTTTTAAATAAGTACCATTTATCAAAGAGAAGTCATATTTTCTTCACCTACCAAAAAATTGGTCTTGTTTCACAAAACATCATGTAATTTGAAATAAATTACCATGTATATTTCACAAGATTATGACATGGATTTTTATTTTTTCATCATAAAAATAAATATATATAGTTACATCTATATTATTAATGAATACATAGTTTCAACATTTTACATTGTTCTTATTCTTTTTTAAGACAATTAACTACCTATAATATCTCTGTCTTGAATCAAAAACATTTTAGGTTTTTGTGAAGTTGAAAATACTTGAAAAATTAATCATATTTAGTTTAAAAAAATACTAATTTTTTTGAGAAACACTTCATATCATATGGAATAATGAGAGAGTTTACTGATTTTGAAGTGAAAAGTATTAATACTGTGGTGTACTTGATATAGTCTTATTTGAGAAATTTTATAACGTTTATTTTTTAATTTTAATGTAATATATTTTTTATCCATTATAATACATATTATATATATATCTAATGAATTGGCCAATTTTTAGAAAACTAGAAAACAAAAACACACAAAAGTTTAACCTGAGGTGAAACTAATTAAAATTTTTAAATACTCAAGAGCCTTCATTTAGTACCTTCAACACATCACCCTTAATTATTATGAAAA
This sequence comes from Viscum album, assembly GCA_963277665.1. NCBI lineage: Eukaryota > Viridiplantae > Streptophyta > Magnoliopsida > Santalales > Viscaceae > Viscum > Viscum album. Next base: position 1,335,845,966 of record OY728163.1, on the reverse strand, counting down.
CTCATTACAAAAAATTTAATCATCGCTTCTAGTTTTGACCTTCCCATTATATATGATACATATCATATGTTAGACTTTGTTTAAGTCTAGTCGATCTCATTCTGAATGTCAATGGAATTTTATTTTCATCTTTTTCACAACATGTTGATGTCAGGTATCAATGCAAGTTTTTATTTTTGTATTGAGGAATGTCAATAAATCCTTAATTAGTGTTCACAGTTCACTATATCATTTAATAATAGTATTGAGTCAATACAATAGATCAACATATGGTTCCCATGATATTTATATTTGGAACATGTGGCAACGATGTGAGCACCTGGAAACCACAATGTATGAAATTTTCCACAGTCACAATGCATCTGCTCTAGTAATACCACAAACACTGGATCGCTACTAACTATGTTGGGGTTATTACACATTTTCACCTCTAATTGACTAGCTTCTTTATTAAAAAATTAAAATAAAAAAAACAAAATCTTCATCAAAGTTCCTATCAATCCTTCACTAAAAGGGTTGTACGTACTAAAACTCATAATAAATCTCATAAATAGTCTATCATCCTCTTCCAACAAAATACTTCACACAATGAAACAATTTCTCTTATAATTGTCCAATTATAGGTAACCCGTGAATACCCTTCAAAAATTCATTAATTCACTTTAACAAATTCCTTCTATTTATTCCTTTATACATTTCCATATGAAATCTTGGAGACAAAATTTTATTGTATCCTCTCCAATAGAAATTCTATATGAACATAGAGGTAGTTCTTGAACATCTCAATAATAATAGATGACACAAATTCATTGTCCAATGATGTATGATCAAGCGTTAGATTAGGTTTCATGGAAGTATGAGATGCCTCAGTCTTAGAAATCCTCCACCATTCCCTCAAGATAAATCTACAATTATCTCCATATTTATCAAAATATAGGACATATGTTTTCTATTTTTACCCCCTAAATAAATATCTAAAATGAATCTCTATATGAAATTGTTTAGGTACATTTCGTTGGGAATTTTTTCTTAAAAAATATCTTCCAACGTATAAATTTTTCCATATTAAAACAAATGTATTGTTTATAAATATGGGAAACTCAGTTGTAGGTGAGATAATATTCCATTAAAATTCAGTAAAATGTTTCTAGCTTCAAACTAAGATGCGAATAGTTGTGAACGATTTATCTTTTTTTGAGTCTAGTGTATAACCCTTGCATTTCTATTAACTTTTTCACAAACTTTTTCCTCTTCCTCCTCAACATCACTATTTTCTCCTTTTGTTGTATCATTAGACATTTATTAATCCTAAAATAACTCTTTCATCATATATGGGTTACTTCTTGGTTGTATTCATTCACATATTGTGAAAAAATCACATAGTCTTGGGATGGACCTCCTTCAATGACTCTAGTATAAATCTATCATCATAAAATAGCAGGATTTTACTGGACAGTAGAAACCTCCATATATAACTATATAAAATCATTATCATGCTCTTGGTAAAATTTATGTGAGGCCTTTAAATGGTCTTTATAATTATGTTGTGGATAATTTAGAGATCATATATTAACCTTGTTTTATAATTTACAATAACTAATATACTATATTTTTATCCAATTCTTATATTCTATCAACCACAAATTCTAGCATAAAGTTCTCCTAAGCTAACATAATAAATTATGATAACAACCTATGTTGGTTTTCTACTATATAATGCTCCATCATTTGTTTGAATAACATCACTTTGTTAATAAAAATGGGCAGGAATGATTTTCATGTGATAAAAAATGATCATGATTCCAAAAGTGTAAACAATATTTACTTTGACATATAATCATCTAAGTTTAATAGTGGAATAATTTTGTAATTTTTCTCATGGAAAAAGGTTGTAATTATAAAATAATGATTGAGGTAAATTATTTATAATGATCTTGTGAATTAACCAAAGAGTATCCCCTAAAATTATCAAACTAGGTGTGAGGTTTGGCCTCTTTATCAAAAACCAGGTGAAGATTGAGTTAAAAACCAACCATCTTTTTCAAGGTTATTACCCCTAGATGCATTTATGTCAGAGACAATATCTACTTTTTTGTATCCAAACATAAATTTATTTGATTGGAAAACCAATTAATCTTTATTTATTTTTTACTTTATTGAAAATTAATTAATAAATATTGACAATAAGTTTCAATTAGTATGAACTACATTGTGATATTAATTAGTAATGGAGGTCAATCGCTTAGAAAAGATCATTTGAATTAATTAAATTAGATTATTTGGGAGTGTCAAACCAATCTTGTAGTTAGTCCTCTTTAACATACACAAGGTGAATAATGGGTGAATAATCAATAATCCTTTTCAAGGATATTATGTGTAGGTGACACTATGATAGAGCACGTATCTATTTTTTGTATCTAGATAGAGATATTATTGCTTGAAAATCACATAATATTTACTTTATTAATTGTTAATTAATTATTATGTAATTAATTACGAATTAATTATTAGATAACAATTACTAATTTATTATTAGTTGACAATTTGTAATTAATTATTAGTTATTAATTAATTAGTAGTTAGTTAATTATTTCATAATTAATAGTTAGTAATTAATTATTAATTATTAGAAATAAATTTATTAATTATTTTTTTATTTATTAACTATTAGTTAATAAGTAATTATTAATTATTAATTAATATTATTTCAAATTATTTGTTAATTATTCATTAGTAAAAAATTATTAATTAATAATTAATAATTAATTACTACCTTTAAATTATTTAATAATTAATTTTTAGTTTATGATTATTATCTTGTTATTATTATTAAATACTAACTGAGATTAAATAGTTTTTAATTCATGTGATTAATTAAATTAAAAATAGTAATTATTAATTAATCAATAATTTGAATCCATTTGATAATAATTAATTACTTACCAACATTAACTATTATTAACAAATTACATATAACAAATTAAACTCAATAAATAAAGAAATTTAAATAATATCGAAATTAAAAACTAAATAAATAGTAAAAAATACAATAATTTATAGAAAAATATATTTGAATGAATCTATGAATTGTTTTTACACCATGAAAGCTAAAGGAAGCAAATACTCAACTTTATCATTAGAGACGAGAGAAAAAAATGGGTGAATATGTCACTACCCAGCCCACCAAAGACTATTTGGTCAGCATAAGGTTGATCCGCAACAACCCAATTCTACCTACATAGTTAAGGGGATGGAGACATGTGCTGAGAACGAATATCTATAATGGCTGGCCTTTTGATAATGTAATTTCTTAAACACACACATCTCCAAGCCCATAAAATTATGAAATTTAAAACAACTGATAAAAAATCATTTATACATCTATAATCTATCAATTAGAGTTTGACATAAAAAATGGAAACTATAAAAAGGGGGAAAAGCCCACCAAAAATTGGAAAATAAATACCATATTCCTCCAAATGAGGGGACTATTGTCAATGCAACACCGATACACATCTCAGTCTTCCTTGCCAAAACTAAGCTACACCTACTCTTAGTCCTCCAAGGACCTCGTAAAAAGGTTTTTCATCCACATAAGACATGAAAAGGGTGGGTAGAGCCCATGAAGGGTTGACTATAACAATACCTATAAACACACCCTATAAAAACAAACATAAAGCATCAAGAGTGGTCAACTCATCAAATAAAGGTATATCCAAAAAGATATGATACAAAACAATAACCTATGATATACTAAATTTACACATAAAATAATCTAAGTCCCAAAATTTCTTTACCACTACCAACCATAGATCCACTCAATGATTCAAGATAACACTCATCTTGGAGGAATCACTCCATGAGCTATATTACCCCTAATGAAACACATCCACAAGTTCGTGATCTTCATGTCTATCCAAGAATAAGAACATAGGAAACTGAGTGGGTTCCTCCAACTACACACTCCATTGGATTAATATGCCATCAAAAATATAAGATGTCAATACACAGATAGGGGTTAAACACCTAGCATTTTCTGGGGGCCCACCAGACACTACTGGAAACATCCTCCTAGATTAGGGATCGATTCCCATGTAAGTGTTGTTCATACAAATTCCATAAACCCTAACTAGGGAAAACATTAAGTAAAATAGGTTCTCTCTGGGCCTCTTAGATGGATACATGCTCTGGGTTTCAGAGGGGTCTATGGTCTGATGATTGGCCCATATTTCATACTGACGCCCATAAAATAAGACTAAGACAACTCACTCCAGAAGAAGGGATCTAACCCACAATGCCTTGATCATCAGGAAGATATTGTGGTGTTTACATCCTATAATGAGGATGTGATATTTCACTAAACAGTCATAGTAATAGACCAAGGGAACACACTCAACTGATACTAGTCTAATGAATCTCACACATGTTCAAAACAAAGCACAGCTAAGAAGAATGTGGAATCCAACTAATTCTCGATGGTGTTCACAGTGTGTCCCTAGGGGTACAAGTGCATCTCAAAAATACCGGAACTACATGTGAATTGTACCCACATGACATGAAATTTTACACAATAAATGGTATTTAACAAGGGTACAAAACATGTAGATGTAAAATGACAATTATTTCCCCATATTCCCATGCCCTTGTACAACAGGCCATGCCAGTGCACTTGGGTGTGTCTGAGTACACTACTCTGGCCGTGTACTCTGAATTTCCCATGTAATTCCAAAGTACATGGGTCATGTGAGGCCACATGTCAACCTAGGTGTGTACTCCCAACACACTCCATTTCATTACTCATCTTATACATGGTGTGTGACTTAGAATACAAAGCGTCTAATGATACATGGATTTTGTGTGTGTACACATAGTACACGATGATCTGGATGGAAAAGTGTCATAAGATGTGTGACACATGTCACATGACATGTGTTACTTATCTCTACAAATAATCACTAGAACTGTATAGAGGGAACTATATGGTGATTAATCATAGTATTACATGTCGTGTAGTCAGGTTTTTTATAGAACCCTTGGAAGACTTCATGTGTCTCTTGATTTCAATTTCACTACCGCCAATTCTACCCAAGGATCTCGGATCTAGTCTAACTGAGTCCCATCATCGCTTGGCCACTGGATTCTGGCCATATCTTCTGCTCAGAAGACACGCATTTTCATGATTTTCCACCTGCAGATGACAAATCCACAAAAAAAATCTATTGATCCATCAATGGATCTACTTCCTTCATCATACACCACAACCATAATGTTTGATTTCCATTCCAATCCTATGGTACTGATCTATCACACCAAATATTTAATGTGCATTGATTGTTACTAGAGTATTCATGTAATCATAGTCCAAAATAGAATTCAAATTATGAACATACAATGAAAGAGGAGAGAAAATGCACAAAACACAAATATTAGTAACAGACCCTAGGAAATGATCATGTTACCATTAATTCATTATCGTAGTTAAATTAATGTTGGGGAAACAATAAACCAAAACAATATCAATTCATATACCGCATGAAGACAGATCAATTACGCAAATTAAATAGTTGTTCTGTGAATTAATATGTTAGATGATTAATTCATGTTTTTCATGGGTAAATCAGAACTAGATTAATAAAAAACAAAAAACCATACCTCAATGTGGATCAATCATTAATCATGAATGATACCATATCATTGTCGTTGATGAGATCCATAAGTTCTATTGTCGTTGGCATTCCTTACGGTACACTGATCATCGATACACTATCTCGATGGACGCCAAAGTTCCTCCATGATCTCTAATAAATTATCCAAGTGATGAGGATAACCATATGAATTCAATATAACAAATTATTTATAGATGAAAAAGTAGTTCACTTTTCAGCATAATAAGTAAATTAATTCAATTTATTTATTTCATTATTTTCACCCACATTGTATTATACCCTAAAATCCAATGCCGACAAATAATATATTGCACGTAGGGTAAACCCCCTATCCTAAACTAAACGAAGATCTCTAATTATTTACTTGAGACTTTGTTCGGTGGTTATTTTTCTTCTTAAAAAAATCATGCTTGATATTTTAATATATTCAATATCATTAAAATATAAATTTTGAGCACACCAGACCTCAAAATCTCACTCCATCTCAGCACCTAGATCTGAAAATATTTTTCATTATATCTAAAATTATTAAATTTTTTAAATAAATTTTATAAATTATTCCCCCTTTGAGTATTTTTATCCTTGAATGGTACAAGATAAACAAAAAGGTGGGGATATTGAGCTCTCAAATGGGTCTCCAAATCCCAAAATCTCCCTTGATGTTTTGTTATTCTTAAAATAGACATTCACCAAAGTAAAACACATTCCCATGAAGGTTAATTCTTTACATATTCTCAATGATTCTAGATCGTTGACAAAAAGGAAACACCACTCTCATAGAACAACTCACCCAGTTCCATATCTTGTAATTAATTGTGCACATACCTCCTCATATGCACTATGTGGAGAACAACTAGAAACCAAAACTATTGTGTCTATGAGGTTGAGAGTTACACCAAATATCTCATATTTACAAAGTAATAGGAAAAATAAAGGTCCTTAGAACCATCGAGATAGCTTACCACACTAGCTAAAACACCGTAACTATTGAACTCCAAAGGCCTTCGTTGTTGGTCCATAAAGAACTCATGATGTTTTCTAGGAATTCCTCATCTTACCCTTGATGAATTTCTCTCTCACAACCATTTCAAGCACGAAAAATAGGTCCCAATCACTATCATAAATTACCTTCAATCATTATGAAAGTGACCAATAAGGTCCATCAATCATAGCCTAAAAAAGGTAATACATTGGTGGTCGAGTGATAATCATTATTCTATGAAAACTATATCAATGGTATATGATCATCCTAACTATGGCCCAAAACCAACATGTGAACCCAAATCATGTTCATAAGAACCAAAAAGGTCCAATTTACTTATCCACCTCACTACGGTAAAACAATAAGCTAAACTACAATCGTGTCCCAAATGACTTTCCACATCCCCTCCCAAATAATTATGTGAAGTAATAATCATAGATTTTAATGATGTTCAAGGTAATTCCAGGAATCTGGACAATATCAAGCAAGAAAAAGTGTCCCAAACTCTCCAAAAAACTATGTTGGTCATCACCCTCATAGAGGAATGAAAACAAGAGTTTATCATGAATGCTTGTTGTAACTCCCTTGGCTACCCAAATAATTCTATGAGATACTGGTACATCCTCACCTCCACAAGATGTACTACTATTAGAAAAAACCCGCTCATAACACCATTTAATAGCTTGAATGGTGTCACCAACCATACTTGAACAAGGATGAAAAGATTCCCACATTTTTAAAATCAAATAGGAACATATCCAATAGATATATGGTCGTAAAAAATCTCAAAATATATATCCGTAAGTTGAATATCCATGGATCTTTGAAGAAGATAGGGGGTACAATTATCTAGTATAGGTAAATTAAACCTTCCTTGGATGTCTCGTGTTCTCTAACTCAGATTTCTAGCACACATGTGGGTAAACGAATAAGACTATAATGAAATGGACCATAAATGGTTAAGGTTCCAATCCAAAAGTCTTACAACTCCACTAAGGGATACAATAAGTCGATGGGTATCATAAAAAACTAAAAACATCCATAATATATTTTTAAAGCCACACCTGGTATATACTTCTATAAAACTAGAGCTATTGATAACCTATCTGGAGGTCAAACATAGGGAACCACTTTACCCTAAACCTCTAGTTGAAGAACACAATGATTACTGGGAGTGGATAATATTCCCCACATCACTAGGTTCAATTGACATATTTTCATACCCAACCTCAATCACACATTCGCCTCACAAGAAAATAACCCTAGGATGACCATGTGGACATATTGGGTCTTACCAAACCCATTTTCTATAAACTACTTACAACAACATTAGCTTAGAAATCTCAGTAGGCTCCATCTATTATTCAATTGAAAAAATAATGGGTGATCCCTAGTGTCAGTCCTTAATGGATCCTTGCTTTATAAGTGGAGATAAACATAGTATGTACCTAGAAAAAACATCCACAAACTCCACCACAACTCCATGAAAACAAAATCTGATAACTTATATTGTTCTATAGGTATTAATATCTGACTGATAAGAAGTCAAGAATAAAGTACTATAAATGATCTCATCTACCACTTTCTAGGATCACACCTTATCAATGGAGGACAAATCCATCCTAATTATATGAAAACCCCACCACACTCAACTGTAGAAAACAATTGATAAAGGATAGTGTAAAACTAGTTCATATTGCGGAAAACATCATAGAGTATCACTACCACCCAGAATGGATTCCTTACGAGGGTGTCTCTCTATCCCTCCTCCCAGATTAAGGTCACACTATTAGTAGAATCATGTAATCATTGATCGTATCAGCAGTGGAATCTAGTAAAAGGTCATAGAAAAAAGGATTCACAGGTATCACTAAGTATCTATTAGGGGATACTCTCTTGGATAAGCCTCTCATGAATCCATGTGAAAACTAAAATTAGAGTAGGGAATACACACACTATACCTTGATCCAAACATGAAGCATATTTTCATTTCAAAACCTTGAAACTCATCCACTCCCTTTCCCTATTATTTACCAAAACTAAGTATTACTCTGATACCATATCACATAAAAAGGGCCTCAAAAAAGTCAAATAAACTAATCCCCCACACCTTGACACTATCTCCATTAGGCAGAACTGATTCTCTTTTACGATTTTGGATCTCTTCTCAAGAACGTGTCTCGGTGTGTTAATTTTCATTATTTCTTGCATGTAAAACATCACACTAAACATCACCGACCCAAGGATCTTACAATTCATCATGTATCCCTAGAAGATACATGAACAAAGGAGGAAAAACGGTGCATCATACATGTTTATAAAAGTACTAAAAAGGTATAAGGAACACAAATCATACCTCCGAACACTCCTTCAACCTCTTGGTAAATAGCCTCTAGTGGTTGTAGTTATCCAAGATTCTGACCACCAACATCCAGATCTTGTAGTGGTTCACCTAGGGTCTGTGGTGGTGGTAGAAACAATAAAAAGTTCTAGGTGTATCCTATTTATTCTCCAGTTCCTCTATTACAACCACCACCATGAGGAAATCCTTCTCCAGTCACAGTCTCTTCCTAGAAGGTTCGTTGACTGTCTCTCTTACTACATCACAATGAGTTGGAAAATACCATGTTATATATTCATAACCATCACAAGAGTAGTAATGATCTTGCCTCAGTGTCTTGATTTGTCCCTAAGGTCTCTGTGACTGAAAGTACATCCTATAATGAGACCTACAACGCACACCTACTATCGATGGGCCTTGATGACCCTACATATTAAGATATCTCTACCTCATAAGCTCATGATATCCAATAAAATCCAATACATCATTATCTAGAACTAAAAATGCTATTCAAAACTCAGACTGTCATGTTTCATCCACCTAAAACAATAGTGGTGGGTCTATGAACCGATCAATATGGGAAATCACCACCTTCTAACCATCCTAAAGAAATAATGTCACATGACTAAGCCCCTCCAAAGAGGCTCTATCACTCATTGGGTTATACTCTAAAATCTACTATAGAAAACTCACTAGATATCATCTTGTATACATCTTGTAAGATAGAAGCTCTACAATGATCAATGAGTATATATGGTGAGGTAACTAAGGATATGGAAACCAAAAAACATTTCTATATGATTAATTTACCATTATTTTCCCTAAAACCAATGCCTATATGTACCAGGTCAACAAGTATGTTATTAGAGTCTTTTTGAATAGATATGTTAGCCTCTTCACCTAAAATAAGTCCTTTTCCTAAAATAAATCTAGAGACATTGTAACAAATGTTTCCGAAGTTTCCAAACGAAACCTCACATCTATAAAAGACTCCAAACACAAGTCCAAGGATAGAACCACATCTCATAGGACTCTTTCATGACCCCACCATCGGGGCTTACCTAGTCAGTGGAAGGCCTAGCCAAAACTTCCCTAAAATATCCTCCCTAGAAAAGGGGATGGTAAAATGTTCTAGGAAGGAATGCCTAAAATGGGAGGCCTTTTAATAATGTAGGAGTGCACATTAACACTTATCTAAAACTGTAAAATTATAAAATGTAAAATAATTAATGAAAAGGAATGCGTGGATCTATAATCCCACAATTAGAGTACAACATAATGTAAAGGAAAACATAAAAAGGGTTCAAATAGAAGATCATAGATCTTTTAAAAATAATGTATGTCTTACTTAGAAGGAAGGGATTGATGTCAATGAAAAAATGGTATACACCACATTCTATCTAGCCCAAAATAATCTCCACCTATTCATGATCATATAAGGAGTCCATAATAAGGTTTTTCATCTTTATAAGACATGAAATGTGTATGAAGATCTCATGTATAAGTGGGTATAAAAATACCCAATAGGACACCATGAAAACACCAAACATAAATCATCAAGATTAGTCAGCTCATCAGATACATGTATGTTAAATAAGATATGGGACATAACTGTAACCAAGGATATCCTACATATACTTGTAAAATAATATGATTCATAAAATGTCTCTACCACTACCAACCATAGATATTCTTGTGGTTTCAAGGTAATACAGATCCACAATGAACCACTTCATGAGATATACCACCATTGATACACTATTCCCATAGGAAATGCTATTTATGTATAGTTGTGACGACGAACATAAGAAACTAAGAGGGTTCAACATAGATACACACTCCATCATACCAAAACCCCATCATCAAGATCAAATCTCATTAAATATATTTGGGTTCAATGCACATGGATCTCTTGTGGGACACTAGACCCTACTAGAAACATCCATTTAGATTGGGGATCAAGAACCATGTATGTGTTTTCCACACTAATTCCACAAACCAAATCTAAGAAAATGTAATGTACATGAGGATCATTTTGGGACTCATAGAGGGATAAATTTTCCAGGTCACTAACTATTATGTGGACCGATTCTTGGGACCATATGTCATATTAACCCCAATGGAATTGGACTAAGACAACTCACTATAGAAAAAGGGAACTCGTCCACTATAACAACCAGGGTTTTCGTATAAGGTATGGATCCTTTTATTTTTGGTTTAAATATTTTATTATGGACTTATGTGAGTGCTTATCTTGTTCATGGTTGTTTTGGAGTTTTTTGGGCCTTGTTCGGAGGCCGAAACTAAGTTTTGGGTTGAAAATGACATGTTGCATGGTTTGCGCACGGCTTACTAACAGTTTAGGTAAACATTGTGAGAGGTCTGAAAAACTATAGGTTTTGGAAAGGGAGGTTATGAATGGTAAGTCATCATGCAGGGTAATCGTTTCATGTGGCCCTCTTAGGAAGAGAGGTGCGCTCAATTTCCATATGGTTTGGGAAACCGTGTGGGTAAATCTTACAGCCCCTGCTGTGTGTTTTTTTAATTTCAAATTAAAAAATAATAATTGTATTTTTAAAACCAAACGGGGTTATCTTCTCCCATACACATGAGACCTCCGTGGAGATCCCCTTTGATTCCAATCATAGCCTTTGATCCCTACACATCATCCAACTTCCGTTTTGATCGTTGATCGACTCTACAGATCCGCAACGGTATGCCCATGATTCCATTTTAGTCGTTCTGGATTCTTCAGATAAATAACAGCACTATTTAGATTTAGGATTATATTCCCTAACATTCATTTCTTCATCTTTTGATCAATTTTCATCTAAACCAGGATGAATGTGGACATGATACTGGACAAGCTGTCTATTACCAAGGTGAGGAAGGTGGTTTATACTTTCTTTCGGCTTTTTTGATGTCTTTCGAGCGTTCGTCCAAAAGTCCATTTGTCAGAATTTCCGGTGAGGTCTGGTTTTCGAGCAAGGAGATTTTAGTAGATGTAGTTGGACCGAGTGTGGTTAAATGTTGGTTCTATTTAGGTGGGTTGGTACTTGTTTCTCATTCCCAGGTCACCCAAGGGGTGCTCTTTAAGGAAGTACATTGTTTATGCCTATTAAAATCACTCAATGGGTGTTTGATTGTTCTTTCCAAGGTAGAGGAATCCCATAGATTACTTGATATCTTGAGTAGCTAATTTAGGTGTTGCAATACCGCCTTAATTATTCATATTAGGTTATTCCATGTGTATTTTGAGTGTTTGGCTTAAATAGAATGTGTTTATATGGGTGGGTATACTTATATGTTAATGACTAATGGAATTTGAAATGATTTCTATGGGAGGGTAATCTCATATTCTTGGTAATTGATAAATGATAAATGGTTTGCATGATTGGCTATACTCATGGATGGTGCTCATTATGTGAGTGGGTATACTCACATGTTCATTGCTCTTTAGTTTGGATGCTTGAATGCTTGTTGAATGGTTTTATATATTCCATGGACTGCTCTCCATGGATCTGGACCATGGTAGTGGACACCTTTGGTGGACTCTGCCCCTTGGGTATTGATTCTGCGGGATGCCTCGGGACTTGCTACCCTGTAGGATCTAGCTTGCTTTGTCTCACGAAGGACATCCTACTGACTTGATCCTAGGACCCCAACCAGTGAATAATCAAGTTTCCACTAGGGATGCCCAGGGGACTCGAGGGGATGTCGTGGAAATGGCCCTTGCATCCATCCCTCTTGGGTATAGATATTTATTACATGGATTCCTTGGTCTACTGACACCTTGGATCCAACCCTTGGGGTCTACACCTCACTTTTCAGCATGGTCGTGGGATACATGTTTTCTCTAAACAGCATGGTTGTGGGTTATATGATACAAATGGATATACAACATTGCCATGTTACTTTTCCATTTACTTGGTTATAGTTTCCTTATTAGTAGCTGACTCTCTTTTGTAGGTTGTGTTGACAGCTGTTCATTTTTACATTACAGTGGACTTATTCCTTAGGAATATGCACTTACTTTCTTGTTGTTAACACTTTCTAGATCTTGTTTAGATTTGCTGTTAGAAATTTATAGACCTTGGTGGTTGCCTACTAGGATATTTATATCACAGCTTGTTTTGGCCTCCTAGGGGACCTAAACAGATTATATGGTTGCATGTGATGATAGGGGAAAGTGCCCTAGTACAGGTTGTTGATTGTGGCTACGGAGCAGAGGATTATAGGACCAAGCTGAGGCTCATGATGTTAGGATATCTTTTGGAATTTTGTTCTTCTGGGGATACTTGTATTATAATTCCATTTACTATTCTGGAAGATTTCTAGAAACTTGTACCATCTGCGTTATTTTTTTTATATGAGACACTTTTGATTATTACTATGTATTCATGTATTCTTATCACACTTTCATTTGTCTTCTTTTTATTTTTCTTCTGATATTTTATATATTTGAGTTCAGTTTTGATACTCTGTTAATGTGGGAATAGTCTCCCCATTGACTCACATAGGCCCTCACTGCTGGTCGGTAGCCTCTGGCATTTGGGGAGATATGCACGAGGCCTTCTGACCAACCAGGCTCGGGGCACCGTTTTAGGTGGCATCCAAGTCCAGGACGTTACAATGTGGTATCAAGATTGTTTTTATTTTCTAGATTGACTTACTATTTGGTGACATTAGAAAGGGATAGGAAGTAAATCTAATGTGGTAACAAACTATGACCAGGATTAGATACCTCACATATAGGGAAAATCCAAATTGCCTCAAATTGAGTTCTGACTTTCTGGATTTTGACTATTACAGTTGATTTTATTTAATTGTTTAGTGAACCGAAAAATTTCTTCTATTACCATTGATGCAATTTTTTGTTCTATTTCAGTTGAAACCTGATGATATGAGGGTGATCCATCTCATGAATTATATGGAAACTTGTTATAATCACATTCCATTAATTATGTAATGTCATTTAGGATGCATTTGATACTATATGCAGTTGTGATAGTTAATGTGATAGTTGTGCCTACAGTGGGGAAAGTTGGGTGTAGTTGATAAAGGTGTGGAACCATCTTTCAATCCATAAGGATTATGGGCACTTATGAATTGGTAAACGATACAACAATTCAATGTAAATTCTTAAATGATCTTTATATAGGCATGGTTTTGATAAGATCCATGTTTTTGGTTCATGAGGTGTTATGGGCCCTCATGGATTCATAAATTGGTAAACCCTTGGTAAAATTTCCTAAATAACTGAATGTAAAATGGAAATGGAACTTAAAACGTTGAATAGATACTTGACTTAGACCAGAATTTTTTGTGGGTGAAATGAATTATATCATGAGGTTCGAAGGTTGTTCTTTATACAGTCCTGGGTTTAGAAGTAGGTAGTGGTTTTGACATGGTTTCTAGGATGGTTTTGACCTATATTGCTTTTTTGAGCTTTGTTATTTAATTTTGTTTATTTCTTAGGTGTTTGTTTGGAATTGTAGAGACATTCCACCATGATAACCTCCTTTGGAACACCGAGATGGAGGCAGTGACCATACTTTGGAGATGGTGGGCCATGGGATACCGCTTGATCCTCTGATTGGGCCATCTATGGCACCTGGGGCTATTTTGGACAAAAGTGTTGAGGCACAGCTCTGTGAGGGTTTATTTCACTATATGAAGTCTTTCTAGGGAACACTACAACCATCCTTGACTATGGTTGAGCTGAGACGGGTGTTCCAGCAATAGCTTACCCCTATATTTTCAAAGGATGGGGGATCACAAGATACAGAATTGTGGCTAGAAACAACGTTAGGAATTTTCGATCATCTAGAGATGCCTTTAGAGTGAAGTGTCAAGCTCATGACTTACATGAAAAGTGGAGCGGCAACGCGCTGGTGTGACGTTTTGGACAAAGTTGATGGGATCTAGAATATGGGTTGATCTAAATTATAATCTTATTTCTATGAATGATTTTATCTTGAAACTCTGTGAGTAGAGAGGGAAAGTGAGTTTATGCATCTGGAGCAAGACGCGATGACAGTTGTTGAATACTCAACACCATTTACAAAGCTGCAGCATTTTGCACCGATGTATCTTAGAGATGAGATATCAAAGGTGAGGCTCTTCAAGTAAGTTCTCAAACATGGAATCAGATCTCAGTTCAATGTGTTTGGGTTTCCTTCTATCACATAGATTGTGAATCAGATGCTGATTACATAGCAGAACCTTAGGGAAGCTAGGGGTACATAATAAGGGATTGTTGTAACTCTCCCTAGTGGATCAACGTCTTCATGAAGGAAGCACTGTTTCTAGGCTACCCACTACATAAGTGCTAGTCATGTTTTGGGCACAGGTAGATTTTTTTGGCATCAGTGTGGTAGGAGATCCTACATTCGGAATTTGGGTGATCGTGACCCATTTGAGTGGGGATTTTGTGGTAGGATTGGGAATATGTAGTGGTTTTGTAGGACCTTCCCTCTTACTTCGAGTGGTAGGGGGTCAGCTTTGAAGTCATGTTCAAGAGCACGGTCTTCATATCTGCGCCATGCTGGGAGGTAGAGCAGTGTAGGATGGTCAGTCCAGGGTAGTTGATGTCTTGGCCAAGGTAGCCAGGCACCGGGTTCTCAGAGCCAGTAGGGTGGATCAACATATAGTATCTAGGCAGGGTTATAGGTCTATAGAACAAGATAGACTTATGTAGTACAATGGACCCAACAAGGGAAGTATCCCAGCTCGTCTACAGTGATAGGTATGATCTTAGTTTCTTCTACTCTTCCATCTTCTCTTTTTGATACAGGTGCCTCTCATAGCATTATCTCTACATGAGTAGTAAAGATATTTGGGCCTATTTTTTTCTTTCTGAGGTTACATGGATGCTAGACACACCGTTTGGAGTTAGAAGGGGTGATTTCTACTAGTGTATGGAATTTTCCCTTGTGGTAGGTGGGTGAAACTTTCTCTGAAATTTGAATGTCCTAGAGATGACAGGGTTTAACGTCATTCTCAGAATGGGATGGCTCATTTCTTGTTGATTGTATGTGTATTGCTATTGTTGGAGGGTGACTTTCACATCACATGAGTGTGAAGTGTTTATTCACAAAGGTGAATGTGATGTCCACGCGAGAAGAGCTAGACCCAATCATCGTGGTCTTGGCAGGATGACAACCCATATTTCTAGTTTGTTTTTTGATGAGTAGGGAGTGATGTAGGAAGACTCTCCTCTAGTGGTAGAGCGATTCATGGATGTCTTTATCCATGAATTTTCTAGTTTTCCTCCTACGATAGAGGTGGATTTTTCCATCGAGCTTGTTCCAGGAGCTGCAACAGTGTCCATTACTCATTATAGGATGGCTACAAAAGAGTTACAAGAGCTCAAGTGGTAGCGAGATGACTTGGAGGGGAACTGATTTATCAGACCTAGTACTTCTTTATGGGGTTCGCCTGTTTCAGCATCCATGGGGACCAAAACAAAATATGTGGTTGCAAGTGATGATAAGGGAAATCACCCTAGTACATTTTGTTGATAATGGATTTTGAGCAGGGGAGCATAGGACCAAGTTGTGGCTTCTGATGTTGGGATACCTTTTTGCACTTTTTTTCTTTTTGGAATACTTGTATTGTATTTCCATGTACTGTTATGTATTTTTTCAAGACTCTTGTACCATCTACGTCATTTTTGTATATGAGACACTTTTGGTTACTATTATGTATTCTTATCTTCTTGTCTCACTTTCAGTTGTCTTATGTTTATTTCTCTTCATCTATTGTATATATTTGAACTCTGTTATGATACTTTAGTAATGAGGCATAGTCACCCAACTAATTCACCCAGGCCCTCACTTATAGTTGGAAGCCTCTGGCGTATGGGGATATTCTCTTGAGGCCTTGTGACCAACTAGGCTCGGAGCACCGTTTCGAGTGGCATCTGTGTCTAGGATGTTACATGCACACTTACCTGATTATTTTAAATTTGTACTGGGGTCTCCATCATATTAGGAGGATGTTATGTTTCACTAAACCCTTATATTAATAGACCAAGGGAACACACCCTATCATTGATGTTCTAAGTAAGCTTACAGAAGCTCAAAAGGTAGCTGAATTGGGATGAAAGAGGACTCAAACTTATCCTAAAAGAAGTACACAGCATGTCCCTATGGGTAAACAACATGGCTCACAATTCCTGATACTACATGTACATAACACTCACACGACATGCACATTTCCACAATAAATGGTGTTTCCCATGGGTAAATTTCATGTAGATGTCACTCTGGAACTCATCATTCCATCTTCCCAAGCCCATGTACATCGGGTTTTGCTCATGCACTTGGACGTGTCTGAGTACACGACTCTACTAATGTACCTAGTATTTCCTATTTACATCCAAATTATATGGACTATGGGGCCACATGGACACATGGTAATATACTCCATATACATGCCAATACATCCACCATGTGCTTCATGGGGTGTCGCATGGGTCACATGGTGTGTTACACTGCATGGATTCTTGGGCCTGTATACCCTATATACTCTAAGCTAGTCAGAAAAGTTTCACATGGTATTTGATACTTATATATATGCAGAAACCCTAGTTACATATAAAGGAGAGTACACAACATTTTTTATAGGACAACACACCGTGGAGTCGATTTTTTCACATAACCTAAGAAATAATTCACACATCTTATGATTCTGACACTACTTCCACTAATTCATCCCAAAGAACTACGATCTATTCCAACCGAGTCCTATCCACCCCTACTCGATGAATTCTAGTCATGCATTCCACTCGGGAGACACCATCAATCACAACTCACCACACATGAAATTCATATATGTGAACATAAACTTCTTATCGATCAATTGTCTTACTATCATCATCATAAACAACAACTGCAACATCAAATCTCCATCCCAAATCTACGATCGCAATCCACTGCACCAAAGACCAAATGTGTATTGATCATTCACTAGGTATTTTAATAATCGTTGGTAAAAAAGAAAACGAAAATGATGAACATAAATAGAATGGGGAGAGAAGATTAAAAATACAAAATTCTGTTACTAACTTAAGCCAATTTTCATTTTGGCCTCGATTCATTATCATATGGAAGTGATTGAAGAGAAATAAATAAACCAAAATAATATAAATTTCTACGGAATATAAAGAAATTACCTAAATTAAACAATATATCTGTTAATTAATTAAGCAGATGATTAATTGGTGTTCATTATGGTAAAATAAAAAACAAAATAAATCCATAAAAAACAAAATCCATGCCTCAATTTCGATCAATCACTAATAAAGAATGGTCATACTTCATTTTCATTGATGAGATCCATAAGATGAATTATTGTTGGAATTCCTTATGGTACATTGATCATAGATCCCTAATCTCTATACCCACTAATGGTTCTCCATGATCTCCTCTCAATTATAAGGGGTATGAGGCTAACCTAATGAATTGGTTCTAGTAGTGTATTTATAAAGGAAAATCTAGGTTGTTGAGTCAATGTAATATATAAATTAATTAAATTTTTTTGTTTGTTTTTAGCTGTGGATTATTCTAACAAAACACCCAATAATAATAAAGATTGTGTCACACCAATGGTAAACCCTAAATTCCATAATTAATGGAAATATAATCTTTCTGATCGAAGACTCCATTTGGGATTTAATCCACTTTTTATAGAAAATTTTTTATGTGAGATATTAATATATTTAATTTATTTAAAATATCAATTCTAGGCTCATTGAGCCTTGGAATATCACCTCATCTCATCACTCGATTCTGAAAATATAGCAAAATATATTTCAATTTCTTAATAGGACAAAACAATGTTTATAAAAAGTGATGGAGAGGGGATCAAAGAACCAAAGAGTGAGAAGGGATGGGTGATAGAGAGTGAGATGAATAGTAGAGGGTACACTCCTACCTTACATGATTTTAACCACACTAGAAAAAAAATTTATTAGTGCTAAAAAGGTGTTGTTGTTCTAATCACCATTAAAAGGTGGATTATTTTATCATCACTCCCTCTTCCACTCATATTGGGAATATTTCTACATTGTGTTATTAAAATTATAGCATACTAAAACAACAAATACAGTGAAATATAGGATTTAAAAAATTCCAAATTTAATTGAAATAATAATTAAAACACAAATAAAATAAAAAATACACTATTATAGACATTTAAAATATTGTTTTGTTCAATTACATTAGCATGTAAAATTTCTCACAAACTTTCAAAAAACATAAATGGTTTAATTGTTATTGGAACACTTCCCTTCTCGAAAAAGCCCAATCAGAATAGTAGTTTACTAAAAAACCATCTCAAATCAAAAAAAAAACCACCTTTATATGAAATAAATTCTTATGTTAGTAA
This sequence comes from Viscum album, assembly GCA_963277665.1. Taxonomy (NCBI): domain Eukaryota; kingdom Viridiplantae; phylum Streptophyta; class Magnoliopsida; order Santalales; family Viscaceae; genus Viscum; species Viscum album. The sequence goes on along the minus strand of OY728163.1, from coordinate 1,335,826,585 downwards.
TACTATAATTAAATAAATTAAACATAAAAATGAAATAATACATTAATAAAATATTATTTTTAAACTAAATCCACACAATCTTAGTAACACTAGTAACACCATGCATCAGATTGAAATGAAAATGATTCATACATTTCAAAAATGAATTATGGATCATTTAATGAAAGTTTCTAGACAATCCAAATGCATTTAACTGGTTTTTATTATGTCACTTGTTTTTTTATTAAAATGTCAGTTTAAACTAAACACCCGCACTTTGAGTTATACTAGTCAGATCATGTGTCGGTTTGATATGGTACTAATATGTAAACATATAAAATGATTTATAAATCAATTTTATAAATTATTAAGACAATATGAGTGTATTTTCTTAGTTTTCAGTGAGTGACACATGTTTTGAACTAAAATATCAGTTTTAAAATGATAACAAACACTTTAAGTCATTCTGAGAATACTGTGTATTGGATTCAGGTGAGGCTGATTTCTACACATCAAAACTAAACTATGAATCAATTTTATAACATTTCAAAACAAAATATATGAGTTTTATTAATTTTGATTATGTCACTTTTATTTTTTACTAAAATGTATATTTTAAATAGAAAGACACACTTGGATTTCTAACGGTCACATTGTGCATCGAATTGAGGTATGAATGATTCATACACATCAAAAATGAATTTTGGATATTTTCTCTAAATTATCAACACAATCTGAATTCATATTCTCAATTTTGAGTATGTCACCTGTGGTTTCTACTAAAATTTCATTTTATAATAAAATCACGAAATTTGAGTCATACAAGTCACGTCATTTGTTGGATTGAGGTGCAGCTAATTCATAACCATCAAAAATGACTTATGGATCGTTGTAAAAAATTATCAAAATAATATAAATTTATTTTATAGGTTTTTAATTTGTCACTTTTGTTTACTAATATTTCATTTTAAATTGAAAACATGCACTTTGGTTCATACTAGACACATCATGTATATGTTTGATGTGAGACAGATTCCAACATGTCAAGGTTGAATTATGAATCATTTTAATAAATTATAAACACAATCTAAGTGTTTTCACATAGCTTTTAGTGACTAACACACATTTTCTTATAAAATGACTATTTTAAATGGATAACGAACACTTTGAGTCATATTAGAAACATCATTTATCAGATTGAGGTATGTTTTATTCCTACACGTCAAAATTTACTTATGGATTATTTTTCAAATGTATCAAAACAATATGATGTTTCTTACATGGTTTTGAGTACGTCACATGTAGTTTTTCTCTAAAATGATAGTTTTAAATAAAAAGGCACACTTGGAGTCATATGGGTCACATCATATGTCATATTAAGGTGTGGCTAATTTATACACCTACAAATTTACTTATGGATCATTTTTCTAAATTATGAAAAAAACTGAAATAATTTGATTGGTTCTGAATATTTCACTTGTTATTTTTACTAAAATTCCATTTTAAACTAAAAACCATGCAATTTGAGTCAGACCAGGCATATTATGTATCAGTTTAATGTGAGACTAATTCCTACATGTCACAAATTACTTATGAATAGTGTTCCTAAATTATAAATTCAATGTGAGTTTTGTTTCTCATTTTGGAATGAGTGATACAATTTTTCAGCTAAAATTTCAATTTTAAACTTATAATAGAAAATTTGAGTCATTTTGAGCACACTGCATATCAGATTGTTGTATAGATAATTATGAAAGATCAAAAATGAATTATGGATAATTTTAATAATGTACTGAAATAACACAAATTCATTTTTATTGTTTTTGAGTATTTCACATATATTTAATACTAAAATGTTAATTTTATATAAAAAGAAACACAAGTAGTCATATCGGTAACGCCATGCATCAGATTGAGGTTTGGATGATTCCTATATGTTAAAAATGACTTATGAAATTTTTTTCCATAAATTATCAAGACAAATCAAATGAATTTTATTGGTTTCGAGTATGTCACTTTTTTCTAAAATTTCATTTTAAATTAAAATCCTGAAATTACATTCAAACTGATTATATAGTGTGTAGTTTTGATGTGAGACTGATTCCCACAAATAAAAATTGACTTACAAACAATTTTAAAAAATTATAAATACAATGATAATGAGTTTTCTTGGTTTTTATGTAGTGAAACATTTTTTGAACAAAAATTTCACTTTTGAAATAATAAAAAATATTTGTGTCATATCGATCACACCATCGGTCAGGTTGAGTTGGGTTAGATTCCTACAAATCAATAATGACTTATGAATTATTGTCCTCATCTATTAAAATAATATGAATGTGTTTGATCAGTTTTGAGTATGTCACCTTTCTTTTTCCTAAAATTTCAATTTTAAATAAAAATTAAAAATTATAGTCATATATGTCACATCGTGCATTTAATTGAGGTGAGGCCAATTATTACATGTTACAAATGACTTATGAATCACTTTACTTAATAATAAAAATAATATGAATGTTTTTTATTGGTTTTGATTATGACTCCAAATCATTTTTTTTTTATTTTCACAGAAGCCACTTTAGGGTAGTGGGAACCGACCAAATATATTGTTCAGTAGGATATTCAAAATTCAAAAACCACAAATCAAGAAAATTAACGCAAAATAGAAAATCACATGATTCGACCGAGAATCCATGGCACCATCGCATTAAAACCACCATCATCATCCCATCACTGTCTTCCACAGTACGTCGCCTTTCATTTCCATCATCAATGAACAAAACCATCGCTAGCATTGCAGCCCTTCACTGGAGCAAACCAAAAATCATCCTACAACCATTCTCATCGTCGACCTTCATCTAGAGGACCGTCGAAGACCATCAAACCACCGTAAAAACATCATCAATTTCCCGTCATCTCCAACTATCATGAAAAACATTTTCTCTTTTATCACTTTCCTTCATCGTCACTGCATAAAAAAAACTAAACAAAACTTGATATACAAATTCAATGTAGAAAAATGATTAAAGTCTCAGCTGGAGGACCAATAGCCACCGAGCCACACATCCGAAAGCCTCAAGTAATCACTAATCCAGATCTGACTGGGAAAGGTACGGAGGAACCTGAGGCCAGAGCAGGGCTTTGAGCAGTAATGGATTCCGGACACCAGTATCATCGATGAAGCAGAAATCTAGTACTAGCAGAACAAAAACAGGCCGAATCAGGTAACTCCGAAAGATACGATGACCGCTGATCCGCATAACCCAAATCATCTTTATTACCACTGCTCCTTCTCCGACCAGGAGAAGCTCAGAGGATCTTGAGGACTCAGAAAGGATTGAGCGGCCTAGGGATCCACAGGAAGAAATCATCGACAGGAAGACCGAAAGAGTCAAAGAAGAAAGTCTAGAACATCGAGCATCACATCAAAGAAGGAGAAAAACCAAAGAAGAAGGTAACCTTCACGAATATGGAGAACGAATAAAAGGGAAGTACAGGAAAGGAGAAAGTCCTATGTGGAGTTCCATCACCGCCGAGGAAGGCTTTTGAAACCCTAGGAGGGGACCCGAGAGAGGAGAGGGGAGACAGACATTTGGTATGCCACTTAATTAAAAATCATTTTAAACTGAAAACACACACTTTGAGTAATAATGTTCACATCCTGTGTGGGTTTTATGTGTGAATTTCTAATATATGTCATAAATGACTTATGATCACTTTTCCTAAATTTTCTAGACAATCTAAGTGATTTTTCAATGTTTTTAGTGAGTGACACACATTTTGAACTAAAATGTCAATTTTAAACTAATAACATATAGTTTAAGGCATTCCAAGAATACCGTATATTAGATTTAGGTGAGGATGACTCATAAACATCAACAATAACTTATAGATGTTTTTCTTAAATTATTCAAACAATCCAACGGCGTTTTCTCAAATCTGAGTATGTCACATGTGTTTTTTATTAAAATGTCTATTTTAAATAAAAAGACACACTTAGAGTCACATTGGTAACATAGTGTATCTTATTGAGGTTTGTTTTATTCCTAAACATCACTTAAGGCTTATGGATCATTTTCATAAATTATCAAAACAATCCAAATGATTTTTCTCGGTTTTGGGTATGTTACTTCGGGTTTTTACTAAAATATCATTTTTAAACTAAACACACACAGTTGGATTCATACCAGTCACACCATGCATAGTATTGGTGATATACTGATTCTTATAAGTCAAAAAAGACTTATGGGTCATTTTAATAAATTTTTAGGACAATATGATTGATTTTTATCACTTCTACATATGCCATGTGTCTTTTTGAATAAAATTTCATATTAAATTGAAAGCACATACTTTGAATCATATCGGCCATATAATATGGAATCATGATATTGAACTAAATACTATAAATAAAAAATGAATTATGAATCCTTTTCCTAAAGTATAAAGACAATTCATGAATGTTTTCTCAGTTTTCTGTTGAGTTTTTAGCTTAATTTTCAATTTTAAATGAAAATCATGCAATCTGAGTTATATCGGACACACGGGGTATCAGGTAGATATTTGGTAGATTCTTACATGTAAAAAATGAATTATGGATTATTTTACTAAATTATTAAAACAATCCAATTTTTTTGGTTGGTATTGAGTTTGTAAATTCTATTTTGAACTAAAATGTCAATTTTAAACTGAAAACACACACTTTCAGTCATATCGAACACACCATGTATTAAATTGAGGTGTGTTTTATTCCTATACATCAAAAATAAATTATAATTCAATTTCATAAAGTATAAAATAAAAATGACAAGAAAATTTACTACAAACATAAATAAAATGATTAAAATATACAGTAAATAAGTTATATGAAGTCACCTCTTTATGATTTTTGTATAAAATCTAACACAAGTTATGTTTCCCATTCATTTTTAAACAAATTTATTTCCTCTTTAGAATATGAGTAATCTCTATAGTCTTGGTTGTGCTAAAAAAATATAAATAAATAAATTATTAATAAACATTTTAAATGAAATTGTAATTGTCTTCAAAAATACCTCTTTGGGTATGCTAGTTTGTTGATCGTATACAATATCATTCATAAATTTTCCAACATAATAACCAAAATCTTTTCAATTTGTTTATTTTAGAAACCTCTAAAACATTGTGAAAAATAAATAATTTTTTTTATATATCTTTTGGTAGTGGAATGATATTATATATACCTTGATAAATATCCACATGTAGAAGTTTATAGTCTCCTTATGCTCATTGACTATCCTCATTCCATGTTTTTGATGATATTCTAACCCCACCATATAATAATAGAATTTTCATTAAAAAATAATATAAAATGTATGAATTGAATATTATTTGTAAAAGTTTTCATGTACTATATTAAAAATTGATAAGCATTATGATGTCTGGTCGGTTTGTTGGGTATCCATGCATTTAATATAGAAAATAAATCTTTGGAGTATCCAAATTCACTACCGTGAGTAAAAAATGTTTCCAAAAAACAAAAATGAATAAATAATGACATAAATTAAAATATATTTTATATGATTAAATTTTGGATTTTCACCCACTACATCATGGGTATTATGAATATTCAATCATCTATAAGTTTAATTTCAAACATTATATCTAGTTATTACACTATTCCATCATATTACTTTGGTTCCAATTGTGTAGAAGTAATGTGAGGACTAATGAGTCCATGTTTATATTCCGAGGGTTTTACCTTTATATATTATTGGTATGTATGCTTTTAAAAATTTTGAATAGTATTTAGTTATAATTAACCTAATAGGTCAGCTTCTGGAATTACAAATAATGGAAACACAATTCATGTATACATTTATAACTATGACCCCTATCAATTCTTGTGTGGGGATTTCACTTATATTATTAAGACCAATATATCATATAATATCCTCCTCATACATCTCTTCTTCAAAGTCAATTATGGCCATATCACAGCTTGATTGCATTATATCTACATGATAATTTAATGCTAGTAAATGTGAAAGTTCAATGGTAGGGGTAATGGTACATTGTGAATATATTTTCAGTTTGTTGGTTGATCCTTTCAATCATTTTGATTTGGCCTTTCATGTCACCCCTTCCCATTGTTATTTTATAATAACAATCATCATTTTCGGCACCCTTCATTATTTTTTAATGGTATTTCATAAAAATAAATATGAAATGAATATCTCTTTATTAAGATGATTGTTTATAAGATATAATGGCCATGCTAGAAAATTTCCAATAACATTATTATCCATATGAATATTCATATCATCAAGTGGAATAGGTAGATCAGTTATCGTATTATGAGATACATGATTCCCCACACTCACATGACATATAGGAAGTTGTTAATTGTGATGAATATATCCTTGGATATTGTACATGGTACACCTCACAAAAAGGTGATGGGTGGATGTTGATAGATTTAAATCCCAATCATTTTAACCCTATATAATATCATTACGGGAAAGGTATCAGTGTCCACCTGATACACATTTCTAAGAGAAAATTATGATATTATTGATTACCAATTCTAAGAAAAATCTTTTTGGGAAATTGATATCCTCAAAGCCGGTGGGGTGGGGATCTTAATGTAGGGGTTGTTCTTATGTTATTTCCTCTCTTTGATTACTTTCTATAAAATTTTCTTAAAACTCCAACAGCCAATTAAAATTTTCTTATAGAGTGCTTAATAATTCCAAGAACTCTTAAATTTTCCAATATTTATCTCCATGTTCATTTCATGAGTAAAAATATGTTTGGGTTGACACCCTACAACCCACACCTCTAACACAACAATATTGTTCTAGCCTCTTCATGGATACATATAGTAGTTGTTCATATCTTATAACTAATAATGATTATTATGTCTTATTATAATAAAAAATATAATAAAATAATTAATCATTATTATTTTATAATGATTAAAAGTAAAGTAATTTTTTTTCCTTATTACACATGATTCCCCAAATTTTTTTATGTATTCATCTTTAAATATCTCTTCTTTATTTACACATTCCTCCTTCGGTAGACCAAGACATTGGATGGATGTGGATTTCGATTTAGATTCATCAATCTATGTATAAATATAGAAATATAATTTTTTTTGTTGTTTCACATCATGAAAAAATTATTACAATGTATTTTAAATTCATTCCATTTTATCAAATTAAACATACCCTATATATTCATTATAGCAATGGTATGTTGGTTTTGCTACTGGTTGCTTATTTTTAGTACTGTGTTTCTATTTCATAAATTGACAATTCTTAATCAAAGTGGTCAATACACATATATTCAATCGATGTATTACTAGTCACAATGTACCTCAAAATATCTCTCTTCATAATGACCAGTAAACACATCCCAAACTTGTTTTTTTATCAAGTGTGCATACATATCTGGTGAGTGTACATTTAATTTCCCTTCAATATCTATGTTATAATACTTCATAAGAATTGGGTTAAATCCTATGTGAGTCTTTCCAGCAAGCATAAATAAAATTTCATCCATTATTCATCTACAATAAATACACTTGGAAAGGGATAATGAAGAGTAGTTCAACATTTCATTATTTTATTTTTAGTATAATAAAGAATAAATATCATAATTTTACCCTTATCTATTTCCATATTAGTGTAATAAGTAGTGGAATTAAAAGTGAATCAATATTTTTAGTTGACTCCATAAAAATATGGTCTCCAAACCATCCTTTAAACAATTGACTATATGTATTTGATATCTATATTTGATCCCTTTATGAATTCAAAAGCCTACGAATTACTTTGTGGGTTTCAACATATGGGGAAACCTCTAAACTATTATTAAAAACATAAAGGTGCTCTTGTTCCCACTATATAATAGTAATTGTAACATAATCTTTTCCAAAAATTCCCTCACCCATAATCCGCCCGGTGTGATGAGATTATAGTAGACTGATTCTTTCCACATCGAATATGTAGTTTTTGCATAATTCAATGGTTTTATCAATAATATATAATTTGGCTATACAACCCTCTATCTGACTTTGATTTTTGAAAGAAACTTTAAAAATACTCATATATTATTCAATGGTGTACATCCATCTATATTGTGTAGGAAAACATAGTCAAATGTCCCTTACCAAGTGAAAAATCATGTTAACCGTTGTATCAACGAATTTTGACAGGAAGATCATATTTGATTCATATAATATGATAGAAATTTTCTTTTCCATATTTGAGAATTCCATTGAGTCTATAACATTGTTTCATATTGCTTTGAAATTGAAAAAGATATCGGTTAATTTATCATATAAATTCTTGGAAAAAAAATGTAAATTTATAAGAATTAGATCTTTCATCAAAACATATAAGTCATTTGATTTCAAATCTGTTAGATTTAGAGCATTCGTTGACAAAATATTGTTGATATGTAATTAATAAATCTTAAGAACGATTAAATCATACATGAAGTTACAAAACTGATATGTCTCTTTCCTAGAATTAGTGTAATTAGTTTGAGGAAGAAAATTGCATTTTTTACTCTTCACCAGCATAAAATCTTCTCGTATTCTCATATCAATCATGTTCAACCTAGCCTTAATTTCATCCTTTGTTTTTCTAGGTTCATTTAGTAACATGAAAATGATGGTTTTGAAAACATTATTTTCAACATGCACAACATCTAGAAAATTATTAACACACAAGAAATTATAGTATGGTATTTCAATAAAAACTGATCACTTTTTCCAACAGATTTATTTATGTTTTTTAAAAAATGCTTTCAGAATCAGTGTATGTTTATTTTACTTCTCAAATGGTTAATCACATGTTAGTTGTGATGATGTTGCGATTTATTCTGAACTATTATATAATTATGTCATCCAAGTCTTGTATTTATATCATTAGGGTAGAAATCTTCAAGGTCCTACAAACATAGTATTTAATGAATGTTTTAACAAAATTGAATTTGTACTTCGTTCATGAATAGTACACCTTTTGAGTTCCTTTAATATTATATCTTAAAAAATTCTATAAGTCTAAAAGTAATTTATTTTTTCTTACTACATGGATATCAATGTGAAATATTCATTTCCATGATAATTATACAACATAACATCTGATTCCCACAATATTTTTAAATCTTTTATCAATAGATCCAAATAAAAATCAGTATAATTACCTGTTCGTTTTCGTCTTTATAAAACAATTGATAACAAAATTTATTTTTGTTTCACGCATAACTATAGTGGAAAGTTATACTTTTCCATCTTAATGATCCATGTACTATGAGTGATTCTTAGAAACCAAAAGGATTTAATCAATTAGTAGATAGCGTAAGGTGAAGGTTTGTCATCTCATTTCCAAATTTTGTATACATGTGATCAATTCTCTTCCACTAAGTGCTATTTTCAGGTGAAGAAGTTTCCCATAATTATTTCTATTATCTTCCAGCCACATCATTTTTTAGTCTCATCACTTCTTAATTGGGGCATAATCCTTGGAATGATTGGAAGGTACCATTTTACATTCATAAGACCATATTCATCTTTCTTGTATCAAGAAGATCCAAACATTGGAAATTTTTTATGTTATTTTTGGTACTTTCAATATAGTATAAAATCATTTTTATTGGTGTGTATTCTTTCAATGATCATACCCATTAAACATATCATTCATTTAACTTCATATGATCAGCAAATAAGCTAATTATCTTCTAGGAGAATATCATTCAATAGATAAAGTAGTTCATTAAAACTAGCATCACTCCATCGATTTCCAGATATTGAATTATATAGATTATGTTTGACTGAAACTATTTTATATTTAATAGAGCATCATACAATGGTGACTTTGCACAACTCAATAACTTCTAAAACAATATTTGTCAATAATGAAGTTCATCTTCAACAAACATTTTCATTTCCTCAATATTATCTTCATCATCATTTACCCCAATAATCTCATCCTTGATATGTTCTTTATCATTGTCCACACATGTAATCATTTCAGATGACCCATAAAATAATGAATTTTCCCAGTCACTAGATACATTTATTTTATACCCATGTTTAGTTAAACATTTTTAACATCGATCAATTTTGTGATATATCAAGTGTTCTTACAACACCTCTAGACTAATTATTCTTGAATAAAACATCATAAACACATAAATATTATTTGATAAGGTTCATATTCATGATATTTTCCAAACATTATGAACACTTTCACAACATTTATATAAATTGGATGAATAAAATGATCTCTTAGATTGATGATTTTCTTCTCAAGTACATTTTGATGTAAATATTAGAACTCCTAGGTAAGTTGAATTATTAGGTGAATCTCTAGATTATTTATATTTTCAAAAGGAACTCGTATTTGATTCATTATTATGGAACACTATCCTAGTCTTTGATGATTTAGATTGTGGTAAAGTGGTGTTGGACACCCCAACTAACCATATATCTAATTATGTTAATTTATAGAAAGTAAAAGTGTCTACTTCTAACTATTTTTTTGTGAGATATTTGACTAGTGGTATAGGATAAATCCATATAGATTAACCAAAGACTAACAAATTTTATACACCCATTGAGAATGACAAAAAAATAGTGAAGTGAAATAGAACGAAGAATGTGGAAGTGACTCAAGAGACTCTAAAGTTCTTGAGGGTTCCTAGAAACATGTGAAATCATTGATAAGAGATCATCATTTGAGGATTCATGGATGCGGGCAAAGAAAAATGGACTTGTGTTCTTTTTTTAATTAGTAACATATGATTGGTTTCAATATTAGAATGAAATTGGGTCTGTGAATTTTATTTGATGATGGAAGTTTCACCGTATCTGACCCCATCCATTATTCTTTCTATTTTTTTAATAAATGGGATCCGACCCTATCTTTTAAAAAAGTCATAAATATCATTTCATAGAAAAATTTCAACCTATGATTAAAATTTTGTTATAAGGTAATATTATTATTGGTTATGAATTTAATGAAATAAATATGTTTATTAATGGTCGTGATTTTACTAACATGGGTATTCATCAATCATTTGTATATTATAAGTAACAAATATGCCATCTCTTTTACTAATACTGGTCCCAATAGAGACCACTCCCCTATCACAATCCAATATATAGGAACACAATATATAGCCTTTAACAAAAAATTTTAAAACTATCTATCTTTATCAATGACTGATAACTATTTTTATATTATAATTACAATTTGATGGATTTGACATTCTCTCCCAAAATTTGGAACAGTATACATTCCATATTTTGGTTTCCTGAAAATAAAACAATATTGAAAGATGATGCATTGATGGTCATTGAAAATAAAATACCCAAGTTAATGACATATTTTAAAAAGACATTATGGATTTAACCCAAAGGAGTTTGAGGTAGACTTGGCAGAAAATGGGAAGAATTCATTGATTTCAATACATGGGAGAAGGTGGGGTACTTGAAACATGAAGCTGATTAACATATATTCAATACAAAAACATTACCTACTAATCATTTTCAGTCACCACCTTACATGAAACCCGGGTGGAGTTTTTGTAGTGCATGTCTAGGATCTCCCTGAAATTTGAGTGTGAAATTATGAGAAATGAGTGAAATGGAACATGATGTTGAGGAATACGGTTTACTAAAAATGTCTTGAGGCACGATATATTGGGTGTAGAATATATAAGGTATATTGAGGACAAAAATGATCTCTTTTGTGAGTGTTGTTCAACCATTTGGAAAAATTAAAAAAAATGTTTGAGGCAGAGAAACATATCACAACTGATCACATTTATAGAATTTAATATATCATTATAATTCCACATCAAAAAAATTAGACAAACATTAAACTATGACAATTATATTAATATGAATTTTTCAATTTTTAAAAAAATTAAACAAAATTATTTTAATTTTAATTTATCTTCATTTTTTTATCTAAAATGTTGTAAAAGAAAATAAATTATTAGAATTTTTCACCTCTTTTTTAAAGGGTGATGTGAAAAGGTCCACTTATTAAATAAGAAAACATAAAACCAAGGAGGAACATGAATGAAAAGAAATATAGAGAAATATATAGTAAAAATCATTGATGGATTAGAGAATGAGTACTCTTGTTGTGCGGAAAGAATCATCAACCCCTACCACATTGGTGTTTTCCTCTTCTCCATATTTTTCACTATATCCATGGTCTACATCCATCATCTTAAAATCTATAATTGAAAAAATCCCTAATTTATTTTTATATGAAGAGTTGATTATTGATCTGGTCTTCCACATCACTACTTGTAGATATAAGAAACTGAAAGGGGTTTTGAATAAATACCTTCTAGTGTGTTTTGTCTTTTTCTTACTAAACAGTATGAGTATGAACATACAATGTGGGATTCTTTACTTTTTCATAGTCAACATGCTAGTTTCAAGGATCCTTGGTAGAAAATTCCACTTCCACACAATTCAATATTTATTTTGTAGTAGCAACAGGTTCTAACCCAATTAAAGAACCCACATTCACTTTTACATCAATAGAAACATGAGCCAAGAGGGATTAAATTCCATTAACAGAATCATTTATAAGGTGTAGTAGTCCTTAAATCCAAGGAAAAGGTAGGATTATGATCCTTACTCATAGTAGTTACTGATTCCACCACTTTAACTTTACCACAACCCACCATCACATTTAAAGGATGATGATTCTCATAAACTTCCCCTTCTATATAACGACACACATCAATTGAATATGGGATCCTTGATTCACTGAGAACCAAGTTTTTTTCTAAAGATCCCATTAATGAATGAATAGCATTCGTGGATAAAGGCTACAAAAGATGGGAAAAAGACAACTAATTTCACCAATGGCTCTATCTAACCCTCTCTTGGACAAGGATAAGAGTCCTTTTGGGTTTTAATGGGATGGAGGACTCTAATTTAGCATTTCCTTTCTGACACCTAGAAGCCACAGTTTTCTGCTCCTCACATAGGTTATAATCAATAAAATTTCTTGTCGATAATTATATTTCTGACAGACTATCATCAAATTCAACTTACTCGAGTTCATAAATAGTGTTTTTAGACAAAAAATCTCTAAATGAGACTCATAGATCCAAATGAATCTCATAAACCAAATTGTCCTAAGAAATATTGGGTTCAACACATTACAACTGGACATGAGCGGAAACTTCTTCAAGTTGTGAGCAAGTAGAATTATTATTTTCATCCATTGTACTCCCATCCTTCTGTAAAGTGCATTTTGGTTCAATTTACCTCAAATCATGAGTGGGATATTCAACATCAGTATGCTTTTTTCATCTAAATGGATTCAAATTCCTTGTACTGGAACAAAGACAACATCCTCCTTAGAAACTCCTTTAACCTGATTTCTAATGTCAGGAAAAATTCCAATACCCCTTTTCCTCTAGTATCGAAGTACATCCTTCTAATGTAACAAGAATTTGGAGAAAAATACGTCACCCATGCAGGAAGAGATCATATGACCAATGATTTTGTATTATTCACAAAATGTGGGGTTATTTCATACTATATTCTAAGATAAATATCATCATGAATAGTAGTGAGAACCACCTTATCAATAAAATTGTAGGTTATATCTACTTCAACCACAACCCAAGAAAAGTGGTCAAAATAGACACGTTAAGTGGTTGTTTCCATCTTATTTGGTATACCAATCACAAAGTAATTATAAAATAATATTCCAGGATGCCATAAGACCCAATTTAAACCATGAATCTTCACCCAGACTTGCACACAAGTTTTTCTGAAGTTATTTATAATTATTTACATATACATAATCAAAATTATTTTAAATTGTTTAATATCACCAATTAAAAATTATGTTGAAGTTATAAAAATAATTATTTACTCAATACCTTTCCAAAAAATTTTATATACACATGAAAATAATGTTTTTTATTTTTAATAATCACCAAGATAATATTTTTTATAAATATTAATTCAATAAAACATTGAATAAAATTTGAAAAATGGTTAATTTCAAAATCCCATGTTAATCATTTAAAAAAAATATAAACACCCAAACACTTGGTTTGAAATTCATTTGGTGCAAAATACATATTTAAAAACCTCAATCATATGTTATTCACTTCATTCAAAACCAAATGAATACTTTATAATCTACTATAGAATTGTTACAAACATTTGGATCAAACATCAATTGATACAAAATGTAAATTTATAAATTAAAGGTGGCATAAAAAGACACATTAAAAACACTCGCAATATTTTCTAAAAAACTCTTAGGCATTTTTAAACACATGTTACAAAATCCAAATCTAAGAAAAGGGTTAAAATCATTTAAAAACACTATTTTCTCTTAATGGATAGTAATATAAGAATAATATTAATAAATAAACTCTTTGAGACTAATTGGAATTCATAGGATTGTAATATAATGTGGCAGTATCGAAACACCCTGCTTGGATCATTGGAAAATGAGCCATAAGTCTTTGTCTATATAAAAAATTCACCAACAATCCAAGAAATTGATTTCTCTACATTTCTCCTGATATTTCATTTCTTCCCTTCTGCAAAACTCCCCAAACAATGGAAATAAAATAAGGGACTATATATAATTTCTTTTCAATCAAAATCACACCTACTAAACAATGCGTGAATGTTTTGTTGAGACTTGTGTGGGTGTTTCAGAACAATCTTAGGGTGCCTCCAAGAGTGAATGAATCATGTTTAGGTAAATGTATACAGCATCAATGGTAAAATCCAATCATTTTTGGCAGGGTTGGTCAATGGAGGTCCGATCAGTTTTTTTTCATATGATGTGATACAGTGGAATACGAATTTGATTAGGTGCATAGTTTCAATCATGATTAAAGAGAATTAGAAATAATCACATACTTTATCTTTTGAGAGGATTGATTAATCGAGAAGATTGATGAAGATTTATGATAGAGAATTGGTTTCATGGGAGCATGAATGATGGAAACAAGGAGGACTCTCTAGCGTTCTATTTTAAATACCATGAAATCTTTATCAAGGATTTTAAAAAAGTGTAGATAATGATATGTTTTATCAGGTCTTTTTTAGAAATAATATACATAAATTTGTATCAATTCTAAAAAAGTACAAATATTGACATAATTTTAATAATATAATAAATATAATTAAAAAAATAAATGTATAAAATTATTAATAAATTATTAACTAATTAAAAATATTTATTTATAAATACAATTATAAAAAAATATATTTATTGTAATATTATAATTATCTAATTATTTAAATATATTTGTTTCTAATTATAATTATAAATAAATATTTTTAAAAATATTTTTATATAATTATAAATAGAATTTAAATAATTTTATATACATTTATTTATTAATATATTAATATATATAATTATAAATATAATAGATATATTTATTATTTATATATATTTATTATAATTTTATAATTATTTAAACATATTTAAATATATTTGTTTATAATTATAAATATATTTATATAATTATTTATATTTAGATATAATTATGTATATTTATTAATATAAAATTATATAAAATTATAAATATATTTAATATATTTAATATAATTTTATAATTATTTAAATATATATAATGAGTTATAATTATAATTATAATTAAATATATTTTCAAATTATTTATACAATATTAATAATATATGTATTTATATTTATTTATATATAAATATATATAATCATAAATATAATAAATATTTCTAAATATATATATATTTATTATAAATTTACAATTATATATATATATATATATTTATAATTTTAAATAAATACTTTTATAAATATTTTTATATAATTATAAATTATTTTATATAATTATATATATTTATACATAAATTTCAAACATATTTTAAATGTTAAAACTTAATAAAAAAATTGACTTAATATTATTCATTTAAATTATGAACATATAGAAAATATTAAAGGTGTTGGGGCACTCAACAGAAGCTGGTAGAATAATGATTTATAAAAAAATTCATCATTGTGATGACAGGACTTTTCGTCTCTAATGATCTAAGCCCTTGTACAGTCTCAGGATCTCACATAAATTAAAACTGAAAAACATACTTGTTTTGATCTGATGTTGTGTTCGACTGCAACTCAGTGTCGGTGATCGTTTCTTAAAGGATCTATAGCAGGATACCTCTATATCATCCACACATGAATTAAAAATCCATGGGATCATCGATATTTGGATTCTATTTGTTGGCATGGTGATCTGAGGATGCATTGGATGTCCCGATGATAATCGTGATCTTCTCCGATCGATTCCTGAAGGCATTCTTTGATTATCACTCAAAGAGAGAGAGACCCTCTCTCTCTAGAAAGAGTGATGAGTGAAAAAGGCTCTCATTCATGTATGAATGAATAGTTCCAAGCATGAGCCTCTCTCCACTGATTTAAAATGGAGGTCCAAAATATCTGATTGTGTTCCTCGACCCCCATTTATTTATCATCCACTAAATAAACAAATATCGAGAACTAAACTACAACCCAAATATCTTTTATTTTATTTTATCACATACCTATAATATATTAAAATATATTATGTGATAAACCTGAGTCTTCAAATCGACTCGTAATTCCCATGTAATATTAAATGAACCTAGAATATTAAAATAATAATCAATTGATTAATATCATTATCATATTTATTTAACATGTAAATAGATTTTTTAAATTGATTAAATACCAATTGTTTTTTACTTTAATAATAATGAATTTATTTATTAGTTAGTGATCGATAACATAGACAACACACAGACCGTGTGGCGGGGCTCACCATGAACCATATACATATTCAACTAAATAGGGAAGATTCTGGAATATGCTATTGTGTGTGACCATCTAGGACCCTATCTAAATAGAATTGAATAAAATCCAGAGACCAATAGTGGAGTCTAGAAACCCATCAAGGCCCCTAAAGATATATGGATTTTTATAGTAATGAAAACCAACCAATAGACACTCACAATGTAATATAATCTCATGGTATTTAAATATCTCATATTGTTGGATGCACACTTGTGTCATCATACTTTTCTTTCTTTATTATTTTTTCATATAATTGGATGGATTTAAATTATAATGACCATGGACAAAGATTTATAAAGGTACTACCAACCTGATCAACATGGATCAAGATATATTACATCCCCCACCTAGAAGTGGCAAATCCTTTCTTGACCATTCAACCAATGTCATACCACTAATGAAGCACTCAAAAAAAGCTACCTGGCCATGATTTCATTATCATGGTCTTTTCCTTGCATAAAATTACAAAATAAAATGACACGCATTGATAATGATCTCAAGTCTGGAGACTGGTAAAAATGTTCATAGATAGGAATGACTAATCACACATGAAACTTCTGGTGTTCTTATTGGAGGTTATGTCTTCATGATCTCACTTCTAGAGATCACCAAGTGTGAACTTAATGAGAATTAGTATCAATGCTTATGATCCCCCAACACCTAATAGTCATTCATAAGTTGTTTCTATTTATTATGACGTATCTATAATATATAACCTTGGTTTACGATTAATGTTATAATATCTCGAGGTTCTCATTATTTTATGAGATTTTCAATAATCTTTTGATACAACAATTAATCTAAGGAAATTTCCCTTCAAAATGGACATAGAAATATCTATACTATAATTGTATGAAAATATCAGGTATATCTAACTGTATACACAATATGGTAATCAAAAGTAATGTTCATGTTTGGTCTAGATAACCCATATTAAAATACTCCCACTTTTACTTGAGCCAACATTATAATGAACCTTGTTAACTCTCACCAAATAATAATCATGTTTCTACTGAGTAACAGCTTTAGCTGCTCATTTCTTCATGTTTCCTCCACATGGATATTCTGTTATATGCAACCTAACCTCCTTGAGTAAAAATTATCTAGAGATGGTATCCTTGATTATATTCCCTTTTTGTCAACTGAAAAAACATGACATCATACCTAGTACCAATAACAAAATTATTATATTGATAAAACTTTACTTTATCGTTGTGATCCCAGGAACTGGAACAAATCATTGCATTTAATATCCACTTCTTAACTACCGCAGAAGTTGCAATGTTCTCAATTTTTTTAGGTATGGATTCTATTGGCTCTTATGATTTCTTCTCGCTTAATAACATATACTAACTACAATAAAATATCAAATTGATCTTAAGGAAAACTCTTTTTTCCCTCAAAACTAGTATCATTTTCTCTCTACTTACCAAGAACAAATATTTTGTACATACCCAAGTACGATCAGATGTTATTGACTATATAACTTTTAGTTATCATGGAAATAAATGATATTTACCTACCATAAAGTATATTTTTCCAATATAATTTCTTTTATATGTAACACACCAAGCTTCCAAGGTACGCTTCCCTTTAGAATAATGTAATAGCTTGCATTGTACGTAACTTCGAGTTCTAAAACACATCACAAACAATCATATTAACTGTTATGAATTGTAATACCCACTTTTTTAAATTTTATAAATTTTATCTTTCAAAATGGACTTCATTTTTATATTCGGAATATCAAAATTATCCTCGGGTGAATTTTTTGTAATTTTCTGAAAATGTTCAATTTTTGATGAATAGTGAAATAACACTAAGTTATTGTTTAAATATAAATTTTTTATTTAAATAATAATTTATTTTATTTATTTTAGTTCAAAATAGATACATAATACCAATATATGTTCAATGTAATCCATAGGACTCAGTTTATAATAATTTTAGAAATACAAAAAATTTATTGAACTTATCACGGTCGTTTTATCCATCCTCTAGGAGAATTTTAAAATTCACATAAAATTGAATTTTACCACTTCTATGAGTGGAATTTTGAAAATCCTAGATATACAGTTTATATTAATGTGTAAAATTTGGTTCAATAAGATAAAAATATTTTTTGGTGAATAGAAACTTTTTACTTTTATTTACCACGGTTAAAATTAAATAGGGAAATTATGGGTAAAAATGAAATTATTATTACCATAACACATGTTCTAATTCTATTGGCTAAGTATAATTCGACCAAAAACAACCTTAGGAATAATATATGATCCTCTTTGGTCCACTTGGATTATATTACTACATTTATTATTATTTAATTCAAAGAAGAGTTAAAAGAGTTAAAATCAAATTTTAATAAATAAAACATTTTTAATATAGGGTAATACATAATATAAATTCGATTATATATATTAATTATAAATATAAAAATATTTCCTACATAATGTTATTTTATTTATAATTTTTAGACATAAAATAATTTAATTTATTTATGACACAATGGTGATGTAGTAATTACCTAATTAATGAAATATTAAAATAATTGATATTATAAATATCCCAATAAATTTAATTTGAAACTTATTATGAATTACAATAATTTTCTAGATTAATATAACATATTAGGGTTGGTTAGATTAATTTTTTTCAAACTAAAAATGCTGTTATAAATTTAGAAAAAACAAAATACCAAATAGTGTCAAAATTGACATAAAAGAGTTTTTAAAAGATATATTATAATATTAATTGATATTCTATACCTAAAAATATAAGGTTCGGAAAAATTACTTAGATAAGGTTATATATATTAATAATGAACCATTTGGGATTCTCTTGGCTTGTTATAGTAAGTTTATTGACCATATAATATAAAAATACAAAGAGACATGGTAAATGTCAAACTATTTAACTAAGAGTTAAATATAATTGATAAGGTTAATATAGTGACCCACACCAATCTAAAATCTATTTTTTGAAATTATTTCGACCCATCCCCACCTTATCCTAGAAATAAGTCACTTTTTAGGCATTATAAACCAAATATGAATTTATTATAAAATAATATTTTAAGTTTTTCCTTAGGTGCCCCTCACCCCTCTTATAAAAGGGCACTCCACCATCTCTCACATTCATACATTCAAATCCTTTTTCATGGACAAAACCTACCCAAATATTCTATAAACTTCCCATAATTCAACATAGAGGCCTTAGTTTGAACAAAAACAAAACCTATGAATCACATTTGTTCAAATTCAAAGGAAGAACTCGAAGAAGAGGTAATGTTTTCACCACCTTCTTTCAAGTTCCTTTCATCTTCAACTTGTTATTTCTTTGTTATTTCCATTCTAAAATAATAAATCCAATATCTTATATATACATTAATGTTATTATAAATATGGTACAACCATTTTTAGTATTATATCCATTCTTTGAATGATATAGTTTCTTGTGCGTACGTATGGACAACTATCTCCACGAATGTGATAAGATTAATTCCCCATCATATCCATTCAAGTATAATTCTCATTTGATGATTAAAAATAATTTATATGGACTTGATATCATTCTGGATATGAATAAGATACAACCAATCCATAAAAACCTCTTATGTAACAAAACATATAAAAGAAAATGAATAAGTTAACATTTGAATCGACGATAATACTAAGATAGTATTAACAAAGCCATGTTAAAAGATCATATATGATATCAAATTAAGGTATATTATTCTTTTATAATTTAATAAAAATTATTTCACCATTATACAAGTGGTTAAAATATCATCAACCAAGGAAAAGTACAAGGTAATATTTTATTTCACAATCTATTCATTACTCGAGGTTGTTTATACGTAATTATCTACTAGGACCTCCTTATCATCCACATCCATGTTTTTTAAAATGTATTTCAAATAATTCTTAATATTTTATTGACTATGGATTAAATTCATTTATACCCATTTTTACTTTTTATCAGACATTTATAAAGGAATCTTTTTGTTGTTTCCCAAACAAGGTCATTCTTAACCTTTTTGACAAAATTATGGTAAGAATGTTTTTTTAACTTATACGGTGGGTGCAGCTATTTTCCCCAATTATAAAATCATCGAATCTTCCCTTGAAAGTTTATAAGAATATCTTCAATGTAAATGTTTTATTTTATAATTTTGTTATTTATAAATTATTTCAAAAAAAGATATATTTCTTTCAAATAGTTTTGATTTCATCAATGTCAACACCCTTTGATGGATTTTAAGCTTATTTGATGTTGATTTATTATGAAACAAGACTTACATATAGTAGTTAAGGTTTTCTGATATGTTTGACTATGGATGTGTTATTTTTAGGCCATTCATCGTTTAAGGATAAAGTATTGACATTTCGTATGCTAGTTTTAATACGAATGTTTATGTTTGGTTTAAATCTGTTCAGATGAGGAATGCATTTGATTTAATAAGTGACGGGTGGAGCCCGCTATAGCTCATCGATGCATCGGTGGGTCTCATGAGGCAAACTAGTGTCTTGGCACAAGGCCTTGACAAAACATTATTTGTATCCATGGAACAAGGCCTTGACTATGTGGTTATGATAGTCTGGCATTATGCATTCCATCATTATGAAAGTGGTTATTGATATTTCATGTGATTATTCGACTAGTAGAATATCCATTTTAATAATTAAATGGAATTCTTTCAATTTGTTTCTGCCATATTATGCTGATTTTCAAGTTAAAATAGCTTTTGTTTTAGTTATACATTGCCTTAAATGTTTTTCACTTTATGATGTAATGTAAGACTTGTGAATGTATATGGTGATTCCAGGGCTACTAAACTAATCGGTCTTTCGAGACATGATCTTTTGTGATCATGCCAATGTTTTATAATAATGCACCAACTTTGGGTAATTGGGGTTCGGGCGTTACAGTTGGTATCAGAGGATGTTTAGTATAAACCTTCGGAGTTAGATTTTGATAAACTCTAATTAGATCACATAGACCTAAGATGGACTTTGAGGATTAGTATAGAAGAACTTCCTAGAATTTTGGTATTGTAGATATTTTATGAGTTTTCTGAGAAATATATCCATGTTTCGATACGAGCCGGTGGAGGCATATCTGGCATAGATGTACCTAGGGGTAAAACCCGAAAACACCGCTTTGAGCTATACTTGAACGGGAACTGGTGCACGACAACAGGCCTTGCTACACTCTTGGTTACGACACTCTCCGGGGATATTCTTAAGATAATTCTCATTATCATTAAAACCCATTTTGAAGGGTTTATGAGTATATACTCCCTCAAAGAAAACATTTTTATGATTACAAGATAAAATCCATAAACTGTTCAGTTTATGTTAAGTGTTTTACAAGTTTGGAATTATGTATTTCGACTCATAAACTAATCTAGTTTAAACCATTTTTTAGAAATGGCGCCTAGTGGAAGAAATGGAAACTGTATCAATGCACACTCTCCATGTAGGGATTTCCCTCTATCTCAAGATAATTATAGTGTAGATGGTGATGCAACTGGTGCTGATCAGCTAATCACTATACTCTGACAACTCACTTAGGTTATGAATAATAACATTACCCATATAGAGCACCCTGATCCGTAGCATGGAGGATCAATGTTAGATCTCTTCATGAGGAAAAAACCACCAAAATTCAATGGGGGTAAAAATACACTAGTAGCTGATAAATGCATAAATTCTTTAGAGAAAATATTCTATTCCTTGGGGAGTATTGAAAGGGAAACAATTATCATGGTAGTTTACCACCTCACTAGAGATGTTGATCGATGGTGGTCATTAATTCAAAACACGAAGGAAGATGATAAAGTATCAAATATGGAATGGACGGTGTTCAAAGATAATTAATTAGAAAAATACTTTCCTCATGACCATGGAGCAGATATGGAAATACAATTTCTGAGTCTAAGGAAAAAGGAGGTTGAGAATGTCGCAAAGTATGAGGCTAACATTACATGTATAGCGAGGTATGCAGCAGATTATATACGTAACCCAAGATGTAAGATTGATCATTTATTTTATTGGTTAAAACCATTTCTCCATCGAGCTTTAGTCCCACAATCCTTCTAGTCGTATGAAGACATTTCCACATGTACTATCAAGATAGAAAAATAAATCTATATGTCTTATGACATTAAAGCAATGCAAGAGAAGAAGATATCTACTGATCACTCTGGGAATGGAAATAAGGGGAAGAAGGAAAAATTTGAATATATATCCTGTAGTAAATGTGGGAAGAAACACCATGGTACTTGCTTGAAAGGAATGGGAGTCTGTTACAAGTGTGGTGAAATAGGCCCCCAACCTTGTGATTTCCAGTGGAATAAAGAAGATACGGATATTCAATTCTACAACTATAGGTAGATGGGACATTATGCAAATTAATTTCGTAATTGTCAGGGGAACTCACCTCAGAAAAGTACAAGGGATCAATTCCAAGCTTATTCTATCACTATTGCTGAGTTAGATGCTCCGAAAGACATGGTGGCATGTAATTTAATGGTTTCCTCAAGTTTAGCCAATGCTTTATTTGATTCTCAATCAACGCATTGTTTCAAATCTTCCCAGTTTTCTATGAAAATTATATATTTCCAATTTTATTTAACAAGGGAGTAGTAAGTTAAAACTCTTAAGGGAAGTATCATTGCAACAATGTTTGGGGAATCAGTCCCCATTAGAGAACATAAATTTTCTTTATCTACTGACCACATCATCAAACTCATGATTGAATTTGATATCATCCTTGGTATGGATTGTCTTTTATACCATGATGAAAAAATTTATTGTAAGAAGAAGGAGGTTACTATTTTTTATGATAATGATAAAGAACACCATATCTTTAGAGAAGAATCATCACCGCCTATGTATTATCTAGATCCACCCTGAGTAGATCAAATAAATTCAATTATTTGGGAGGAAGAGAATGAAATAACTATGGGTGAGGAATGTAATTTTAAAATAGAGGAAGTTCATATTGTGAATGAATATGTAGATGTGTTTCCATAAGATTTACCTGAACATCCTCCAGAACAAGAAATTGTGTTTTACATTGATTTAATTCCTGGTTCAAGCCTTATATCGAAGACCCCTTATAGAATGGCCACTATGGAATTAGTTTCACTAAAGAAACAACTAGATGAATTTAGTAATAAGGGATTTATTCTTCCTAGTGTTTCTCCATGGGGAACCCTATCCTTTTTGTTAAGAAGAATGATGGATCTATGAGGTTATGTATCGACTATAGGGAAATCAGTGCTATAATAATAAAGAACAAGTATCCCCTAGCTCGTATTGATGATTTATTTGACCAACTCCATAGAGCTCAATACTTTTCAAAGATTGAAATTCAACCTGGATACCATCAGTTGTGTGTGAAGAAGGAATACATTCCGAAGAGAGCATTTCGAACCAGGTACGGGTATTACGAGTTTACAGTAAGGCATTTTGGATTGACTAATGCACCCTCTGTATTCATAGATCTAATAAACAGTGTTTTAAGGAATATATAGTTGATTTTTTATTGGAATTTTTTGATGATATCTAGGTATACTCCCAAAGCCAAGAAGGTCATGAAAATCACTTGCGCATTATCCTAAAGACTCTTAGAAGACATGAATTATATGGGATGTTTAGAAAGTGTGAATTCTGGCTTTAGGAGATTCCATTTCTTGGCTATATTGTCTCTAGGGATAGAATCTCCATTGATCCTTATATGACATGAGAAATCCAAGAATAGCCAAAACCAATGAGTATAATCAAGGTACGCAGTTTTATTGGTTCAGCAGGTTATTATCGGCATTTCATCCAGAACATTGCCCTATTGGATAACCCATTAACGAAGCCCCCACATAATGGGGTTAAATTTAATTGTAAAAAATAGTGTGAAGAATTTTTTGAAGAACTTAAGAGACGATTAATAAATGCTCCTATATTGACTCTACCATCGGGGAATGATGGGTTTGTTATTTATAGTGATGCGTCAAAGAAAGGACATTGTTGTGTCCTTATACAGAATGATAGGGTTATTGCCTATTCATCATGACAGTAGAAAATTCATGAGAAAAACTATCCTACTCATGACCTTGAGTTAGTTTCTGTGATATTTTCTTTGAAGATATGGAGACATTACCTATATGGTAAAAAATGTGAGATATACATCGATCACAAGAGTTTGAAGTCTATTTTATCACAGAAATAACTCAACATGAGGCATAGGCGATGGCTTGAACTACTCAAGGATTATGATTGCACGATAAAATACCACCAAGGGAAAGCAAATAAGGTGGAAGATGCTTTTATCGGTAAGGATCATGGAGTTTTGAACAAAATGAGATTTGAAATGGATCCAATTTTCATCGATCTAGTAAAGTGGGATATGGGAATAACCATGGAAGGTGAAGCATTGATACTTTTTCAAATGGTTTCCAAACTATATTTACTTGAATTGATAATGAGTTCTCGGACTGATGATGAAGAATTTAAAAAGAAGATTAAAGTTGTGAATGATGGGAGATTGAATGACTTTGTGTATGAAGATAGAATTTTGAAATTTGGGAAGAGACTTTGTGTTCCCGATATACCTAATCTAAAAAAGGAATTGTTGGATGACGCTCATAGTTCTGATTTTTCTATACAACCTAGGATCAGCAAAATGTATAGAGAATTGAAGGAATTTTTTTTGTGGGGCAACATGAAGAGGGAGATTGCTGATTTGGTGTCAAGATGTATGGTTTGTCAACAAATGAAAAATAGAAGCCAGTATCCTAGAGGAGTCCTGAAACCTCTTCCCATACCTAAGTGGAAATGGGAGAACATAATGATGCACTTTGTCATGGGGCTACAAAATACCCCTAGAATGAATGGTTTAATATGGTTCATTGATGATCATCATACCAAGTCAGTACGTTTTCTTGCTATAAGAGAAGATCTACCACTTGAATGTCTTGAAAGACTATATATTAATGATGTTGTGAGACATCATGGAGTTCCCCTATTGATTGTTTCTGATCATGATCCCTATTTTACTTCAATATTCTAGAAGAGTCTTCAGATTTCCTTGGATACTGAACTTCGTTTGAGCACTGCCTACCACCCTCAAATAGATAGACAATCAGAACAGACTATTCAAACCTTAGAAGACATTTTGAGATCCAGCTCACATGACATTCAGGGTATGTGGGATAAATATTTACATCAGGTGGAATTTTCCTATAACAATAGCTTCCATTCAAATATTCAGATGGCCACATATGAAGTGTTATACAGAAAGAGATGTTGTACACCAACATGTTGGGTTGATGTTGGTGAAAGAAAAATTGTAGGCCTAGAACTTGTAATGAAACAATGGAAAATGTTAAGGTAATCCAAACCCACATCAAAGCATCTCAAACTTGGCAGAAGGGCAATGTTGATAACTGAAGGAAGGATTTAGAATTTCAGGTAGTAGATCATGTTTTCATGAAGGTATCTCCATGGAAGGGTGTTATACATTTCAGTAAGAAAGGTAAATTGAGTCCCAGGTACAAAAGACCTTTTGAAATTCTAGAACAAATCAGGGCTGTAGCCTATCATTTTGCAATGCCACCAAATCTATCCAAAGTTAATGATGTGTTCCACGTATCACTGTTGAGAAAATTCACGCATGACCCATCGTATGTACTCACTTATGAGGAAGTAGAACTGGATCCTGATATGTCTTATTGCAAAGATCCCGCCCGGATTCTTAATACCAGAGAACAAGTGCTGAGAAACCGGAAAACTCGTTTGGTAAAAGTTCTATAGAGAAACCATAAGATGGAAGAGGCAATGTGGGAACCCAAGAACATATGACAAAGAACCACATGAGTTTTTTTATGTAGTAAATTTTTAGCAATTTTGAGGACAAAATTATTTGAAGGATGGGAGAATGTAACAACCCATGCTTCCACGGTATTCTTCCCTTTGAATAATTCAATAGCTTGCATTGTATGCAACTTCGAGTTCTAACACACAGAACAACCAATCCAAATAGCCATTATGAATAGTAAAACCCACCTTTTGAAATTTTATAAATTTTATATATCAAAATGGAATTCATTTTCAGACTCGGAATATCAAAATTATCCTAGGGTTAATTTTTGGTAATTTTCTGAAAACGTTTAATTTTTTATGAATAGTGCAAAAAACACTGAGTTATGGTTTAAAACAAAATTTCTTATTTAAATAATTTTTTATATTATTTATTTTAGGTCAAAATAGATACATAATACCTATATAAGTTCAATGTAATCCATTGGAGTCAGTTTATAATAATTTTAGTTATATAAAAATTTTATTGAACTTTTCATCGTCTTTTATCCATCTCCTAGGAAAATTTTCAAATTCACATCAAACATAACATTACTGCTTCTATGAGTGTAATTAAGAAACTGCAAGAGACACGGTTAATATCAAGGAGTAAAATGTTATTCAATAAGAAAAAAAATAATTTTTGGTGAGTAGTATCTTTGTACATTTATTTACCACAGTTAAAAGTAAATAGGGTAATTAAGGGTAAAAATGATATTATTATGACCCTAAAACATGTCCTAATTCTATTGGATAATTATAATTCTACCAAAAACAACCTTATGAATAAAATATTAACCTCTTTGTCCACTTGGATTAGATTAAGAAATTAATAATTATTTAATTCACAAAAGAGTTAAAAGAGTTAAAATCAAAGTTAAATAACTAAAATATTTTTTCTATAGGGTAATACATAAGATAAATTCGATTAGAAATATTCATTAGAAATAAAAAACTATTTCCTACATAATGGTATTTTATTTATAATTTTTATAAA
Organism: Viscum album; assembly: GCA_963277665.1. Classification (NCBI taxonomy): domain Eukaryota; kingdom Viridiplantae; phylum Streptophyta; class Magnoliopsida; order Santalales; family Viscaceae; genus Viscum; species Viscum album. Next base: position 1,335,798,878 of record OY728163.1, on the reverse strand, counting down.
TTAAATAATTTAATTTATTTATGACACAATGGTGATACAGTAATTACCTAATTAATGAAATATTAAAATAATTAATATTATAAATATAAAAAAATGTAATTTGAGACTTTTTATGAATTCCAATAATTTCTAGGTTAATATACCATATTAGGATTGGTTAGATGAATTTTTTTCGAAGTAATAATGTTGTTATAAATTTACCAAAAACAAAATACCAAATAGTGTCAAAATTGACATAAAACTGTTTTTGAAACAAATATTATATAATTAATTGATAATATATTCCTAAAAATCTAATTCTAGACAAAATTACTTAGATAAGGTTATATATATTAATAATTAACCACTTGGGGTTCTCTTGACTTGTTATAGTAAGTTTATTAACCATATAATATAAAAATTCAAAGAGACATGGTAAATGTCAAACTATTTAACTAAGAGTTAAATGTAAATGATTAGGTTAATATAGTGACACAACCCTATATGAAATCTATTGGCTGATAGTATTTCGACCCATCCCCACCTTATCCTCGAAGTATGTCACTTTGGTGCCATTTTAATGTTAATATAAATTTATTATAAAATAATATTTTATGTTTTTTCTTAAGGTCCCCCTCACCCCTCTTATAAAAGGGTACTCACCCTTCTCTCACATTCGTACATTCAAATCCTTTTGGATAGGCCAACCCCTGCCCAAATATTCTCTCAACTTCCCTCACTTAAACATAGAGGCCTTAGTTGGTTTAGAAAGGAATCCTAAGGAGCCCTTTTGACCCAATCAAAAGGAAGAACCCGGAGAAGAGGTATTGTTTTCCCCACCCTCTTTCAAGTTCCTTTCTTATTCCACTTCTTCATCCTTTGTTATTTACAGTATAAAATAATAAATATATTATCTTATATATACTATAATGTTATTATAAATATGGTAGAACCATATTCAGTATTATATCCTTCCTTTGAATGATATTGTCGCTCGTGCGTACGTACGGACTACCGTGTCCACGAACGCGATGATATTCATTCCCCATCGTATCCATTCAATTATAATTCTAATTTTATGATAAAAAAATAATGTTTAAGTACTTTATAGAATTCTTTATATGAATAAGATAAAACCTACCCATAACAAACACGGCTTATGTAACAAAACATATGAAAGAAAACGAGTAAGTTAACACCTGAAACGACGATAATACTTAGATATTATTAACAAAGCAATGTTAAAAGATCATATATGATATAATATTAATGTATATGATTATATTATAATTTAATATCAATTATTTCACCATTATATGGGATGTTAAACTACCCTCGACCAAGGAAAAGTACAAGGTAAGGGTTTATTTCAAAATGACATCATTATCCGAGGTTGTTTATATGTAATTATCTACTGGGACCTCTTTTTCATCCACATCCATGTTTTTTAAAAATTTATTTCAAATCATTCAGACTATTTTATAGAATTTGGGTTATAGTCATTTATAACCTTTTTGACTTTTTATAAGATGTTTATAAAGGAATCTTTCTCTCGTTTTCCAAACAAGGTCCTTTTTAACCTTTTAGACAGAATTTAGGTAAGAATGTTTTTTTAACTTATACGGCAGGTGCGGCTATTTTCCGAAATTATAAAATCATCAAGTCCTCCCTTACAAGATTATAATAATATTTCCAAATTATATATTTTATTTTATAGTTAGGTGACTTTTAAATGATTTGAAAAAAAGAGATATTAATCTCAAATAGTGTTGATTTCATCTATGTCAACACCCACTGATATATTTTAAGATTATTTGAAGTTGATATATTATGATACAAAACTTCAATATAGTATTGAAGGTTTTGTGATATGTTTGACTGTGGATGTGTTATTTTTATACCATTTATGCTTTATGGATAATGTATTGACATTTCGTATGCTAGTTTTAATACGAATGATTATGTTATGTTTCAACCTGTTCATATGAGGAATGCATTATACTTAATAATTAACGGGTGGAGCCCTCTATTGCTACTCGATGCATAGGTAGGTATCATGAGACAAACTAGTGTCTTGGAAAAAGTCCTTGCAAAAATTTATTTCTAGTCTTGGCACAAGGCTTTGACTATGTGGTTATGATATTCTGGAATTATGCATTCCATCATTATGGAAGTGGTTATTGATATTGAATTTGATTATTCAACTAGAATAATATCCATGTGAATAAGTAAATGGATTTATTTAAATTTATTTCTACCATATTATGCTGAAGTTGAAGTTTAAACGGCTTTTGTTTTAGTTATACATTTCCATAAATGTTTATGCCAATTTATGAATGTTTTCTCTAAATTGTTATCCTTACTGGGAATCTGAGCTCACCACTTTCTATGTTTTATTTTTCCCAAGATGTGAATAAGTATTTTATGAATGACCTGCAGGGATAGTATGTGGGGATATGAGTGTGGTATGTGGAGACAAGATGTTTTTATAGTTTTTCACTTTATGATGTAATGTAAGACTTATGAATGTATCTAGTGATTCCAAGGCTACTAAACTAATCGGTCTTTAGAGACTTGATCTTTTGTAATCATGCTAATGATATGTAATAATGCACTGACTCTGGGTAACTGGGGTCGGGGTGTTATAGTTGGTATCATCGGAATTTTAGTACAAACCTTGTAATCTATATTTAGATAAACTCTGATTAGAGAACATAGACCTAAGATGGACTTTGAGGATTAGTATATAATAACTTCCTAAAATTTTGGTATTGTAGATATTTTGTGAGTTTTCTGAGAAATACATCCTAGTATGGATACGAGCCGGTAGAGGCAGCTCTGACATAGATAAACCTAGGGGTAAAACCTGAAAACACCACCTTGATCTAGACTCGAACGAGAACTGGTGCACAACAACGGGCCTTGCAGCACTATTGGTTACGACACTCCTGAGGGGTATTCTTAGGATAATTGCCATTTTCTTTACAAACCATTTTAAATGGTTTATGAGTATATACATCCACAAATAAAACATTTTTATGATTATGGATTATATCCATAAGCTATTCAATTTATGTTTAGTGTTTTATTAGTTTGGAATTATGTATTTCAATTCATAAACTGATCTAGTTTATGCCATTGTTTAGAAATGTCTCCTAGTGGAATAAATAGAAATAGTATCAATGTACACACTCCATGTAGGGATTTCCCTCATCCTCAAGATAATTATTGTGGACCTGGTGATGCAACTGGTGATGATCAGATAATCACTATACAAGGACAACTCACTCAGGTTATGAATAATAACCTTACCCGTATAGAGCACCTTGATCTGCAGTGTGGAGGATCAATGTTAGATTGGTTCATGAGGCAATAACCACCAACATTAAATGGGGGTAAAAATCCACTAGTAGCTGAGAAATATATAAATTACTTAGAGAAAATATTACATGCCTTGTGGAGTAGTGAAAGGGGAAATGTTATCATGGCAGTTTACCTCCTCACTGGAGATGTTGATCAATGGTTTTCATTGATTCAAATCACGAACGAAGATTATGAAGAATAAAATATTGAATGGATGGAGTTCGAAGATATTTTCTTAGAAATATACTTTCCTCATGACTATCGAGCAGATATGGAAAGACCATTTCTGAGTCTATGGAAAAAAGGAGGATGAAAATGTCGCAAAGTATGAGGCTATCTTTACATGGTTTGTGAGGTATATAGCAGATTATATACATTACCCAATATGTAAGATTGATCATTTCTTTGATGGGTTAAAACCATTTCTCTGTCGAGAATTAGCCTCACAATCCTTCTCGTCGTATGAAGATATTTTCTCATGTGCTATCAGGACAGTAAATGAATTCTCTAAGTCTTATGAGTTTAAGGCAAAGCAAGAGAAGAAGAGATCTGCTGATCACTCTAAGAATGGAAATATGGGGAAGAAGGGAAAAGTTTAATATCCATCTTGCAGTAAATGTGTGAATAAACACCCTGGTAGTTGCATGAAAGGAATGGGAGTCTATTAAAAGTGTGGTGAAAAAGGCCACCAAGCTTGTGATTTCAAGAGGAATAAAGAAGCTACCGATGTTCAATGATACAACTACAGGGAGATGGGACATTATGCAAATGAATTTATTAAGCATCAAGATAACTCACCTTAGAAAAGGACACGGGATTAAGGCCAAGCTTATGCTATCACTACTGCTGAGTTAGAAGCTCCGAAAGACGTGGTGGCAGGTAATTTAATGGTTTTCTCATGTTTATCCAGTGCTTTATTTGATTCTGAATCATCACATTGTTTCATATCTTTCCATTTTTCTAAGAAAATTATATATTTCCAATTTTATTTAACAAGGGAGTATTCAGTTAAAAATCCTAAGGGAAGTATCATTGCAACAATGTTTTGTGAATCAGCCCCCATAAAAGCACATAAATGTTCTTTATTTGCTGACCTCATCATCAAACCCAATATTGAATTTGATATCATCCATGGTATGGATTGGATTTTAGACCATGATGAATAAATTTATTATATGAAAAGGTGGTTACTATATTTTAGGATAATGATAAAGAACACCATATCTTTAGAGAAGAATCTTCACTGCCTAATTAATATCAAGATCCACCCCTAGAAGCTCAACTAAATTCAATTATTTTAGAGGAAGAGAATTAAATAACTATGGGTGAGGAAAGGAATTTTCAAATAGAGGATGTTCTTATTGTGAAAGAATATGTAGATGTGTTCCCAGAAGATTTACCTGAACAAACTCCAGAACAAGAAATTGAGTTTTCCACTGATTTAAATCCTGGTTCAAGGCCTATATCGAAGACCCCTTATAGAATGGCCACTATGGAATTAGTTCAACTAAAGAAACAGCTAGATGAATTTAGTAATAAGGGATTTATTCTCCCTAGTGTTTCTCCATGGGGAGACCCTATCCTTTTTGTTAATAATAATGATGGATCTATGAGGTAATTTATTGACTACAGGGAAATCAGTGCTATAATAATAAAGAACAAGTATCCCCTACCTCGCATTGATGATTAATTTGACCAACTGCATAAAGCCCAATACTTTTCAAAGATTGACCTTTGATTTGGATACCATCAGTTGTGTCTGAAGAAGGAAGACATTCTAAAGAGAGCATTTCAAACCAGGTACGGGCATTATGAGTTTACAGTAAGGCCTTTTGGATTGACTAATGCACCCTCTGTATTCATAGATTTAATGAACAGAGTTTTCAAGGAATATATAGATGATTTTGTATTGGAATTATTTGATGATATCATGGTATACTCCAAAAGCAATGAAGATCATGAATATCACTTGCGCATTACCCTGAAGACTCTTAGAAGACAAGAATTATATGGGATGCTTAGCAAGTGTGAATTCTGGCTTAAGGAGATTTCATTTCTTGGCCATATTTTCTCTAGGGATGGAATCTCCATTGATACTTCTAAGACTATAGAAATCCAAGAATGGCCAGCACTAATGAGTATAACCGAGGTACGTAGTTTTATTAGTTTAGTAGGTTATTATCGTCGTTTCGTCCAGATCATTGCCCGATTAGCTTACCCAATAAAGAAACTCACACGTAAAGGGGTTAAATTTATTTGGACAAAAGTGTGTGAATAATGTTTTGAATAAATTAAGAGAAGATTATTCAATGCTCTTATATTGACTCTACCATCAGGGAATTATGGGTTTTTTTATTTACAGTGATGCTTCAAAGAAGGGACTTGGTTGTGTCCTTATACAGAATGACGGGGTTATTGCCAATGCATCACGACAACTAAAAATTCATGAGAAAAACTATTCAACTCATGATCATAAGTTATCTGCTGTAATATTTTCTTTGAATATATGGAGATATTATCTCTATGGTGAAAAATGTGATATATACACCTATCATAAGAGTTTGAAGTATATTTTCTCACGGAAATAAATCAACATGAGGCAATGGTTATGCCTTGAAAAACTCAAGGATTATGATTTCACTATACACTACAACCCAGGGATGGAAAATAAGGTGGAAGATGCTTTGAGCAGAAAGGATCATTGAGTTTCGAACAAAATGAGAGTTGAAAAGGATCCAATTTTCATAGATCTAGTAAAGTTGGATATGGGAATAACCATGGAAGTTGAAACATCGATGCATTTTTAAATTATTTCAAAACCATCATTTCAAGAAAGGAAGAAGAGTTCTCAGACCTATGATGAAGAATTTCAAAAGATGATTAAAGATGTGAATGATGGGATATTGAATGAATTTGTGTATGAAGATGGAATTTTGAAATTTCGGAAGAGACTTTGTTTTGCCGATATACCTGATCTAAAAAGGGAATTATTGGACGATGCTCATAGTTCCAATTTCTTTATACACTATGGGGGAACCAAAATGTATAGAGATTTGATGGAAAAAATTTGGTGGGACAGCATGAAGTGGGAGATTGCTGATTTTGGGTCAAGATGTATGGTTTGTCAACAAGTGAAAGATGGAAGGCAACAGCCTGGAGGATTCATGGAAACTCTTCCCATACCTGATTGAAATGGGATAATATCATGATGGACTTAGTCATGGGGCTACCAAAGACCCCTAGAAGGAACAATGCAATATGGGTCATTATTGATCCTCTAACCAAGTTAGTACATTTTCTTGCTATAAGAGAAGATCTACCACTTGAACGTCTATAAATAATATGTATTAATGAAGTTTGTGAGACTTCACGGAGTACCGCTGTTGATTTTTTCTATTTGTGATCCTTGTTTTACTTCAAGATTCTAGGAGAGTCTTCAAAAGGCCATGGATTCTAAACTTCATTTGAGCACTGCCTACCACCCTCAAACAGATAGACAATCATAACGGACTATTCAAACCATATAAGACATGTTGAGAACCAGCTCACTTGACTATGAGGGTATGTGGGATCAGTATTTACCTCTGGTGGAATTATCCTTTAAAAATGGCTTCCATTCAAGTATTTGTATGGCACTGTATGAATCGTTATATGGAAAGAGATGTCTCATACCAACATGTTGGGATGATGTTGGTGAAAGAGAACTTGTAGGCCCAGAACTTGTTAAGGAAACAATGGAAAAGGTAAAGGTAATCCAAACCCACACCAAAGCAGCTCAAAGTAGGCAGAAGATCTATGCCGATAACCGAAGGAATGATTTGGAATTTCAGGTAGGAGATCATGTTTTATTGAAGGTATCTCCATGTAAGGGTGTTATATATTTCGATAAGAAAGGTAAATTGAGTCTTAGGTACATAAGACCATTCAAAATTCTAGAATGAATTGGGTCTGTATCTTATCAATTGGCAATGTCACCAAATCTCTCCAATGTTCATGATGCGTTCCATGGGTCAATGTTGAGAAAATACATCCCTGACCCAATGCATGTACGCACTTATGAAGAAGTAGAACTGGAACCTGATCATTCTTATTGTGAAGATCCCATCAGGATTCTTGATACATGATAACATGTTCTGAGAAACCGGACAACTCATCTGGTAAAAGTTCTATGGAGAAACCGTAGGATGGAAGAGGCAACGTGGGAGCCCGAGAAAATTATAATGAAGAACCACCCGAGTCTTTTTATGTAGTAATATTCGAGAAATTTCGAGGGTTAAATTATTTGAAGTAGGGGAGAATGTAACACTGAAATCTTCCACGGTAATCTTTCTTTTAAATAATGCAATCGCTTGCATTGTACGCAACTTTGAGTTCTAACACACACCACAACCAATCAAACTAGCTGATATGAATATTTATACCCTTATTTTGAAATTTTATAAATTTTATCTTTCAGAATGTACTTCATTTTTAGATTCTTAATATTGAAATTATCCTAGGGTGAATTTTTGTTAATTTTCTGAAAACGTTCAATTTTTTATGAATTGTGAAAAAAACATTGTGTTATAGTTTAAAAACCAAATTTTTTATTTAAATAATTTTTTATTTTATTTATTATAGGTCAAAATAGATACATAAAACCAATATAAGTTCAATGTCATCCATTGGAGCCAGTTTATAATAATTTTAGATATATAAAAATTTTATTGAACTTTTCACCGTCTTTTACCCATCTCCTAGGAGAATTTGAAAATAAACATAAAACATAATTTTACCACATCTGTGACTATAATTTAGAAAATCTGAGAGACATGATTAATATCAAGGAGAAAATTGTGGTTTAATTAGATAAAAAAAACTTTTGATTAATTGTAACTTTTTACTTTTATTTACCATTGTTAAAAGTAAATAGGGTAATTAAGGGTAAAAATTATATTATTATTACCATTAAACATGTCCTAATTCTATTGGATAAATATAATTTGACCAAAAAAATTATATGAATTAAATATGAACCTATTTGGTCCACTTGGATTAGATTAGGACATTTATTATTATTTAATTCCGAAAAGAGTTAAAAGAGTTAAAATTAACATTTAATGACTAAAACATTTTTAATATAGGGTAAAACATAAGATAAATTTGATTTTAAATATTCACTAGAAATATAAAACGATTTCCTACATAATTGTATTTCATTTATACTTTTTAGACATTAAATAATTTAATTTATTTATGACCCAATAGTGATGTAGTAATTACCTAATTAATGAAATACTAAAATAATTGATATTATAAATATCAAAATAAATGAAATTTGAGACTTTTTATGAATTCCAATAATTTTATAGGTTAATATAACATATTAGGGTTGGTTAGATGAATTTTTTTCGAATTAATAATGGTGTTATTAAATTTTGAAAAAACAGAATTCCAAATAGTGTCAAAATTGACATAAAAGAGTTTTTAAAACAAATCTTATATTATTAATTGATATTATATTCCTAAAAATCTATGTTTCGAAAAATGACTTAGATGAGGTCATATATATTAATAATTAACCACTTGGGGTTCTTTTGTCTTGTTATATTATGTTTATTAACCATATAATATAAAAATACAAAGAGACATGGTAAATGTCAAACTATTTAATGAAGAGTTAAATATAAATGATAAGGTTAATATAGTGACCCAAACCTATCTAAAATCTATTGGTTGAAAGTATTTAGACTCATACCCACCTTTGCCTCGAAATAAGTCACTTTGGAGCCATTATAAATAGAATATGAATTTATTATAAAATAATATTTTAACTTTTTACTAAGGTGCCCCTCACCTCTCTTATAAAAGGGAACTCCCCCTCACCTCTCACATTAATACATTCAAAGACTTTTGGATCGGCCAACCACTACCCAAATATTCTCTCAACTTCCCTCAATTCAACCTAGAGGCCTTATTTTGATCCGAAAGACAACCTAAGTAGCCCTTTTGATAATGTTTTCACCACTCTCTTTCAGGTTCCTTTCTTCTTCCACTTCTTCTTTATTTGTTATTTCCATTCTAAGAAAATAAATACATTATATTCTATATACTGTAACGTTATTATAAATATGTTACAACCATATTTAGTATTTTATCCATCCTTTGAGTGATATTTTCGCTCGTGCGTATGTACGAAGTACCGTCTCCACGAACGCGATGAGATTCATTCGCCATCATATCCATTCAAGTCTAATTCTCATTTTATGATTGAAAATAATTTTTAAGGGATTTATATAATTTGGGATATAAATTAGATACAACCTATCCAAAACAATCATGGCTTATGTATCAAAACATATAAAAGAAAACGAGTAAGTTAACACCCGAAACGATGATAATACTATGATATTATTAACAAAGAAATGTTAAAAGATCATATATGATATCATATTAATGTATATGATTCGTGTATAATTTAATAACAATTATTTCACCACTATACAGGAGGTTAAACTACCCTCGACCAATGAAACTACAAGTCAATGTTTTATTTCACAATCTATTCATTATCCGAAGTTGTTTATAAATAATAATCTTCTGGGACCTATTTTTCTTCCACATACATGTTTTTTAAAAATGTATTTCAAATCATTCTTACTATTTTATAGACTATGGGTTAATGTCATTTATTCCCTTGTTGACTTTTTATAAGATTTTTATAAAGTAATTTTTCCGTTGTTTTCCAAACAAGGTCCTTTTTAACCTTTTCGACAGAATTAAGGTAAGAATGATTTATTTTAACTTATACGGTGGGTGGGGCTATTTTCTGTCGTTATAAAATCGTTGAAGCTTCCCTAAAAAGATAAGAAGAATATTTTCAAGTTAAATTATTTATTTTATAATTATGTGACTTTTAAATGATTTCAAAAAAAGAGATATTTCTCTCAAATAGTTTTGATTTCATCTATGTCAACATACTTTGATGGATTTTCAGCTTATTTGAAGTTGATTTATTATGATACAAAACGTCCATGTAGTATTGATGGTTTTGTGTTTTGTTTGACTATGGATGTGTTATTTTTATACCATTCATGGTTTATGGAAAAAGTATTGACATTTTGTATGATAGTTTTAATATTAATGTTTATGTTATGTTTAAACTTGTTCATATGAGGAATGCATTAGACTTAATAAGTGATGGGTGGAGCCCGCTCTAGCTCCTCGATGCATCAGTAGGTCTCATGAGACGAAATCGATTATAGGAAAAAGGCCTTGAAAAAATATTATTTGTAGTCTTGGCACAAGGCCTTGACTATGTGGTTATGATAGTCTGGCATTATCAATTCCCTCATTATGAAAGTGGACATTGATATTGCATGTGATTATTTGGCTAGTAGAATATCCATGTGAATAAGTAAATGGAATTATTTCAATTTATTTCTTCCATATTATGCTGAAGATAAATTTTAAATGGATTTTATATTAGTTATACATTGACTTAAATGTTTATGCCCATTTAGGAATGTTTCCGCTATATTGTTATCCATACAGGGCATCTGACCTCACCCCTTTCTATGTTTTATTTCTCCCAGGATGTGAAGAATTATCTTCTGAATGACATATAGGGATAGTATGAGGGGATATGAGTGTTGGATATGGAGAAAAGATGTTGTTGTATTTTTTCACTTTATGATGTAATGTATGACATATGAATGTATGTAGTGATTCCAAGGCTACTAAACTAATCGGTCTTTTGAGACGTGATCTTTTGTGATCATGCCAATGTTATGTAATAATGCACCGACTCTGGTTAACTTGGGTCGGGGCGTTACATTATATATCATGGAATATTTGATTTATCCATCGTCTAAGAGCATGGAACTCAACTAACCACTTTATTTCTACCTATTCCTGGGCATGTCTACTTGGAAATATTTATGCCCAAAAAAACTAGAAACAATTCTATACATGAATTGTTCCATCTGGTTTTTTTCAAAACAACGTCATTGTATGTATGATTGACTAGGTACAAGAAAACATTAGATCTAAATCAATAGGTATTTTTCTCTAGAATATAGGTTTCTACTTTTAGTCAATTGCTGGAGAATAAATTTCATCCTGGTCTTAACTAAGTAAAAGACCAATTTATGTTTTCCATATGACACTGAATATATTTTACATTGAAAATAATGTCTCTCCAACTAAACCCTTATAGAAACATGAAAAATATTCATTCTAAATTAATGCTCTATGTCTTTGTTTCTTACTTTAACCCTGAACTAGATTTCATGTAACTTTCAACCCTTATTTTCATCCAATGGTTTCGTCAAACCTTTTTGGTTTAATCATATAAACACCTTATGCCAATATTAATATTGACATCGAAATACCAATAAAATGATCTTAGAAATTAGATATTATAAGTGAAATTCTAATGGATTCAGTTATACTGAATTCTAATTACCAATCAATCATTATTGGTACTTCTCTTGTTCCATACAAGTATAACTCACTTGAATACCCACTATAACATTCAATATAATGGTCCCCTTTTCAATTCGATACACGGAATCCATTATTGAATTTTAATTAACCTTTTCAATATTAGTGGATTTCCATATACCGGTTACTTATATGAATTAATATTATCATCGAATAATGTATCCCTAAGAATGGTGAATAGAAAACCATCATTGTGGTTTTAATCTTCTTATGAATTAAGTGTCTCTAGAATAGTCACATTCCACTTGCACTTATGGAACTACTTCCTATTGAAACTACATGTGCATCTATTGCATTGAATAAACCCAAATCAATCATTCTCCAACTATCTCAAGTAGATATTTTCAAGCTTATATAGAAATGTAGTCTATTAATTGACTGAATTTTTATATAGTAGGGATTTATGTAATATCCTAAGAAACCATTAGGATAATTATTTTGATGACCAATGTGCTTTTCTTAATGAAAGTTTTTTATATCCTAACAAACCCTTGGAATCTCAACACATTTCCTATGACAGAATGGATTTCCTGTCATATTATGACTCTTAGGATATCCATTTTTCATTATTGTTTTCATGGGGTTAAGAGATATCGCCATTATTTTCAAATCATGTATTAAAATATAATAGAAGTTTCTGCAAGTTTCAACACTGATAATACTTATATCAAAACTCTAATGTATAAAATATTCCTTTAAAAATTCCTCCATGCTATATTTTTTCGACCAATTTTAACATGTAAGACATATCATCAATACTTATTATTGATGTCAATGTTGTGAAGTGGATAAGTTAATGAGCATTTATGAATTACTCTACACTGCATTATATTGATTGAAGAATGCTTGGTCAAGATATTCTTCCGCATGTTTTCCTGAAGAAACTCATATCTTCTGACCATGAATATACTTCTCTATCACATTATTTAATTAATTAATAGAACCTCATGATGTACATATACCACAAGCATTCCATTGGAATAGTTCATACTGTCTTATTATGCTAATCCCTAATGCTTTGTGGCATACCATTATTTGTAATGGTTTATTTTTCCAAAATATATACGTCGATAAAACCAAATGTTTTTATCTTTATCAAGCCTAAATACCAAACATAGAATGTCATTTATGTCGAATTATTTTTACTTGAAATAGAAATATCTTTGCACAACTGATTATATAAGTCTCAAATTTTATACTCATCAAGTATTTCCAATGATTCAAGTATCTATTAACTATTGGTTGAGTATGATACACGATAAAAAACATTTATTCACAAACCTAGAACAATATCTCCTAGGGTCCAATGGTCACATGAGATAAATTTTTGGGTTATACTCAATAATATTTTAACTTAAATCATCAACGAGTAAATTAGAAGTTATGTGTTTCTTACCACTAACTTAGGAATTACCCTTTCTCATCCACTTGAAGAATATATCTTAATTCTTGTAATGATTCTATTATTACTTGGTTACTATATTCAAATACGCATATGTGATTGGTATATTTTATTTAATAACCAATAATCATGTATAAAATATTAATTGATGAATATAAACTAAATAATAAGATTGTTCTTGTTTATTTTATTCTATTAATTGTGTTAAAATGTACATAAATTAATTCCATGATATGAAAATAAAATATCCTCTTGTTTAATAACCGGGCTCTTTCTTTGAAGGATTTTGTTATGGTTTTTGTAGTGCTTCACTTGTCATTAGACTTTTTCTCTCTCCATTCAACTTATTCACCATAAAAATGAAATATTGTAAATTAAATTTTCATTTACTTGAAAAAACTCACCTAAAATGTAATAAACTATTTACTTCATCTTGTTCATTTTGTAACCTAAAATGAAACTGGAGTAATCAGGTGTAAGAGTTGGATTCCTTGAAATATTTTCATCTATATTTCATGTTTACACATAATATATTGTAATTTATCACTCATTCAGATATTTCATCACTTTCTCATAACAATCATCTTAGAGATAAGACAACATGTGTAATCATCCATCTCCTAATGTAGTGATCACAACTGACATAGGATGTTCATTATTGCATAATGACATACCTATTATCTGATGTATACTAGAGTCTCCGATAAAAATCTTTTACTCCCTCACTTCCTAAGGTGGATTAATATTTATAGGAAATCCAACACCAATAATTTCAAATATCGTAGTATTGTGCACAAACGCATGTACTGAAATTTGAAATTCATGCTAGTTAGGACATTTACATTGTCCCATATTTATCACAGTTTCTCTTGCAGTGTGACATTATATTTTATAAACAATTAAGCTAGCAGATTAGTACTTTTAAATTGATTACTGATTTAGAAATTATTGATTAATTAATCATTAAATGTATCTCACTATTTTATAAAATTTGAGTATCCCTCTATGCTAGAATCGGAATACTTTATCTCTTTAGTATTCTAGTGGAATGGATCATTGAGCCTCCCCTTGTAGTCGACAATTAATCTCTACTCCCCTACTCGGAGAGTTAAAGGTAGGATTTTTTACTATCTATTATGAATTAACTCAGGACTCCTTGACATGTTGTGTGAGGTCCCACATTCATAGAATCTTAAACATGATTCCCTCAATGCTTTCCTATAATATGATTCAAGTTAGATGTGAATAATCCTAATTACCACATAAGTAAATTAAACCCATATTTCTTATAAGAACTCTCTTGTAGTAAGAGGAAAGCTTGGCTATGGAATAATGAGCACCCCAAAAACCAAATTTTGTTCAAATACTAATGATGGAAGGTGTTTATGACTTAATAATTATGTAAGGGTTTTTGTATTTTTTTTCTCAATGAATGTAATCCATTCCTATTAATCTTGTTCATTTTATGTTATCGCTATCACAACTAAAAATTAATATAAAAACATATGCCGCGTCTTTTTTAATTTAATTAATTATTAATTCACATATTTTCCCACTATTATAAAATGAATAAAATAATAAATAAATGCATAAAATAAATATACTACCAAACTAGTAATGATTATCTAAAATGATCTAGGGGAATCATACATAAGTAGTTGCTTGAATCTTGATGCATCCCATCCCAATCATGTATTCCCTCTTCTTATATGGATTATTATCTCATCTTGGTGGGTTCCCCATCACTTCTAGGGTACCGCCTCATCTTGGTGGGGTCCACATCAAGTTTTGGAGTACCGCGTCGTCTTGGAGGGGTCCAAATCATGTCTGGAGTACCGCCTTGTCATGGTAGGGTCAATGTCATGTTTGGGAGTACCGCCTCATCTGGGTGGGGTCCACATGATGTCTGGATTACTGTATTGTCTTGGTGTTGTCTGCATATTACATCGTATTTGTCAATATGCAGGTACAATTCAATGCATGTGGGGGAAAACATGGTAGAAATATACATAAAATGCAATTAGAAATGTGTGAATTTATACAAATTGACCAAAAATAAATGATGGTATTCAAACCATCTTACTTAATTAAAAACATCAAATACAATTAAATAGTATATTAAGTAAATAAATGTCGACATAGATATTTCGATGCTCTTGTCCAGTTGGTGGGTAAAATTAAATCATGATAAAATTAAGATATCTCTACCTCATAAGCTCGTGATATGCAATAATATACTATACATCATTATCCAGAACCAAAAAATCTATGCATAACTTAGAATATCATGTTTCATCCAACTAATCCAATAGTATTGGGTCTATGAACTGATCAATAAGAGAAAGCACCACCTGCTAACCATCCTAAAGAATGACTGCCTCAAGACTAAGCCCCTCCAAGGAGGATTCATCACTCATTTGGTTATACTCTCACATCTACTATGGGAACCTCACTAGATATCATCCTGGAAACATCTTGTAAAAGAGAATGTGTACCATGATCAGTGAGTATATATGGTGAGGTGGCTCAAGAAGCATATGGAAACCAAAATCCTTTCCTAAATGATGTATTTACCAATGTATTCTATAAAAACAATGCCTACATGTACCAGGACAACACGTATGTTATCAGAGAATTTTTTAATAGATATGTTTGCCTTTGCACGAACAATTAGTCATTTTTCTGAAATAAAAACTAGAGACATTTTAACACTTGTTTCCCTAGTTCCCAAAACAAACCTCACATCTATAAAATAATCCAAACTCTAGTCCAAGGATGGAAAACACATATCATACTAGTCTTTCATGACCCAAACCTCAAGGCTCACATGGTCGGTGGATGGCCTAGCCACAACTTCCCTAAAATCTCCTCCATAGGCTAGGGGATGGTAAAATGTTCTGGGAAGGAATGCCTAAAATGTGAGGCATTTTCCTAATGTAGTTGTGCACATTTACACAGATATAGAACTATAAAATTATAAAATGTAAAATAATTTGAGAAAATGAATGCATAGATCTGTAATCTCACAATTACTGTACAACATAATGTAATGCAAAACATAAAAAAGGGGTCAAATAAAATCTCACTAATAATTTTAAAATAATGTTTTGCTTACTTAGAAGGAGGGGATTGATATCAATGAAAAAATTGTATACACTACAATCTATCTAGCCCAAAATAATCTCCACCTATTCATGTTCCTCAAAGGAGTCCATAAAAAGTATTTTCATTTTCATAAGACATGAAATGTGTAAGAAGGTCTCATGTAGAAGTGAGTATAACAATACCCAATAGGACACCATGAAAACACCAAACATAAATCATCAACATTAGTCAGCTCATCATAAATAGGTATGTAAAATAAGATTTGGGAAATAACAATAACCAAGGATAACCTATATATACTTGTAAAAGAATCTGATTCATAAAAGGTCTCTACCACTACCAACCATAGGTCTTCTCGAGGTTTCAAGCTAAGACTCATCCACAATAAACCACTCCATGAGTTATACCACCATTGAATACACTATTCCCATAGTAAATGTTATTCATGTATAGCCAAGACGAAAACATAAGAAACTAGAGGGTTCAACCAATATACACACTCCATTCTACTAAAACCACATCATAAAGATCAAATCTCAATACATAGATTGGGGTTCAATGCATAAGGATCTCTTGTGGGACACCAGACCCTACTAGAAACATCCTTTTAGATGGGGGATAATGGACCATGTAAGTGTTGGTCGCATGAATTCCACAAACCAAATCTATGGAAACATGAAGTAAATGATGATCGGTTTGGGACTCAAAGAGGGATACATTCTCCAAGTCATTATGGGGTACGAGGACTGATTCTTGGGACCATATGTATTATTATTCCCCATGTAAGTGGACTGACACAACTCACACTAGTAAAAGAGAACTCTTTTACTGTAAGAACTAGTTTTTTTATGTGTTATGGATCCTTATTTTTTTGGTTTAAATATCTTACTATGTCTTTATGTGAATGATTATCTTGATCATGGGTGTTTTGGAGGTGTTCGAGGCTTGTTAAATGGTTGGTACAATGTTTTGGGCTGAAAATGACATGGCACATGGTTTGCGCACAACATATGCACGGTATAGGTGAACTGTGTGAGAAGTATGAGAAACTATAGGTGTAGGAAAGAGAGGTTCTACTTGGCTAGTCAAACCATTTGGGGTAACAGTGCAGGGTGGCCCTCTTAAGAAGAGAGGTTCACACAATTTCTGCACGGTTTGGGAAACCATATGGGTAAATCGTGCAACCCTCACATTGTGTTTTTTTATTTTAAATTTAAAAATAATTTTATTTTTAAAACCAAACGGGATTATCTTCTCCCATGCATAGGAGACCTCCGTGGAGAACCCATTTGATTCCAATCTTAGGCTTTGAGACCTACTCATTGTTCTACCGTAGTTATGATCATCGATTGAATCTACCGATCTGTAACGATACGTCATCGATTCCATTTTAATCATACATGATTCTTCATAAAAATAACGGCCCAATTTGGATTTAGGATTATATTCCCTAACATTCCATTCTTCATCCTTTTAACAGTTTTCTTCCAAACCAGGATGATTCAGGACTTGATATTCGACGAACTTTCTACTACCAAGGTGAGGTGGGTGGTATATACATTCTTTCAGCTTTTCATGGTGTCTTTCAAGCGTTCGTCCAAAATTCCATATGTCGGAATTTCCGGTGAGGAATTGTTTTTTGAGTGAGGAGATTTTAGTAGCTATTTTTGGACCTTGAGAGGTTGAATGTGGGTTATTTTTAGGTGTGTTGGCACAGGTTTCTCATTCCAATGTCACCTAAGGGGTGCTCTTTAAGGAAATACATTGTTTAGGCCTGTTAAAACCACCCAATGGGTGTGTGCTTGTTCTTTCTAAGGTATAAGAATCCCTTATATGACTTTATAACTTTAGTACCTAGTTTAGGAGATGCACAACCTCCTTACTTATTGATATCATGTTATGCCTTTTTCTATTTTGATAGTTTGGCATAAATGGAATGTGTTTATATGGGTGGGTATACGTATATGTAAATGATTAATGGTGTTTTAAATGGTTTCAATGGGAGGGTAAGCCCATGTGCATGGAAATTGATAAATGGTAAATGTTTTGCATGAGTGGGTATACTCATGGCTTGTTCCTGTTGATTTGAGTGGGTATAATCACATGTTCATTAATGTTTAATTTCGATGCTTGAATGCCTGTTGAATGGTTTTATATATCTCAGGGACTACTCTACATGGATCTGGAACATGGTAGAGGACACCTTGGGTGGACTCTGCCCCATGGGTATTGATTCTGTGGGATTCATCGGGCCTTGATACCCCGTAGGATCTGGCTTGCTTGGGGTCACGTATGAATTTCTACTGACTAGATCCTAGGACCCCAACTAGTGCCTAACTGTGTTTCCACCAAGGATTCCCATGGGACTCTATGGGATGCCTTTGGCATACTCCTTGGATCCAGCCCTCTGTGGTCTAGATATTTATTACTTGGATTCCTTGGTTTGCTGACACCTAGGATCCAACCCATGGGGTATATACCCCACTTTACGGCATGGTTGTGGGATACTTGATTTATCTATACAGCATGGTTGTGGGTTACATGATAAATATATAAGTACATCATGACCATGTGACTTGTCATTTTTCTTGGTCATAACTGCCTTTTTAGAAGCTGACACTCTTTTGCAGGTAGCGTTGAGGGTTGTTCAGTTTTACATTACAGTGGACTTATGCCTTGGGAATAGGCACTTACTTACTGATTGTTTACAATTACTAGAAATTTTGTAGAATTATTGTTAGAACTTTATAGACCGAGGTGGTTTCCTACTATGATGTTTATCTCACACCTTGTTTGGGCATCCTTGGGGACCCAAACAAATTATATGTTTACAGGTGATGAAAGGGGAAAGTGCCCTAGTACAGATTGTTGAATGTGGATTTGGATTAAGGGAGCATATGACAAAGCTGAGGCTTGTGATGCGGGGATACCTTTTTGGACTTTTGTTCATTTGGGAATACTTGTATTATATTTCCATTTAATATATAGGTTGTTTTCTAGAAACTTGTACTATCTGCATCATTTTTATATATGAGACACTTTTGGTTATTATTATGTATACATGTCTTCTGGTCTCGCATTCAGTTGTATGCTTTTTATTTTTCGTCTGCTATTTTATATATTTGACTTCTATTGTGATATTATAGTAATATTGGAGTAGTCTCCCCATTAAATCACCTAGGCCCTCGCTGCTAGTCGGTAGCCTCTGGCATTTTGGGATATGTGCTTGAGGTCAAGTGACCAATTGGGCTCGGAGCAGCATTTCGGGTAGCATCCGAGTCTAGGACACTACAAAGTGGTATCAAACATGTTTTTATTTTATTCTATGAATTACTATTTGGTTACATTAGAATGGTATAGGAAGGAAATGTATTGTGGTAACAAACTATGACCGGGAGTAGCTTCCCCACATACATGGAAAATCCAAATTTCCTCGAATTGAGTTCTGACTTTCCAGATTTTGGCTATTATAGTTGATTTGATTTCACTATTGTCTAACGTATCTGATTTCTTCTATTACCATTGATGCAATTTTTTGTTCTATTTTAGTTTAAACCTGATGAGATGAGGGTGATCCATCTCATGCATTATGTAGACACTTGTTAGAATCATATTCCATGAATTATGCCATGCCATTTAGGATGCATTAGATACTGCATACAGTTGTGATAGTGGATGTGATAGTTGTTCCTACTGTTGTGTTAGGTGGGATCAGTTGATAAATGTGTGGCACCATCTTTCAATCTACAAGGAATATGGGCCCTTATGAATTGGGAAATGATGCACCGATGTAATGAAAATTCATAAATGAACTTGTTATATGCATGGTTTGGATAAGAGACAAGTTTTTTGGATCATAAGGTGTTATGGTCCCTAATGGATATAGAAATTGATAAACTCTTGGTAAAATTTCATAAATAACTCAATTTGAAATGGAAATAGAACATAAAATGGTGAAAATATACTGGACTTATACCAGAATTTTTTGTCTATGAGAGGCATAGTTTCTGGTGTCTCTATGGCTATTCTTTATACAGTTCTAGATTTAGAAGCTAGTTGTGGGTTTCACTTGGTTTCAAGGATGATTTTAACCAATCCTTCTTTTCTATATTTTTTTCTTGAAGTTGAAAGTTTTTGAGGTGTCTGTTTGGCATTGTAGAGCCATTCCACCATGACGACCTCCTTTAGAACATTGTGATGGAGGTGATGGCCATAATTCATAGATGGTGGGCCATGGGCTACTGCTTTATCCTTTGATAGGTTCAGATATAGAAACTAAGGCTATTTTGGACATAGGTGTTGAGGCACAGTTCTATGAGGGATTCTTTCGCTGTATGAAGTCTTTCTAGGGAACACCACATCCAACCTTGACAATGGTTGAGGTGACACGGGTGTTCCATCAAAATCATTATCATATGTTTTCAAGGGATAGTGGATCACATGATGTATATTGGTGGCTATAAATAGTGATAGGAATTTTTGAGCATCGGGAGACACCTCCAGAGCGAAGGGTCTAGCTTTTGACTTACTGGCTATGTGGAGAGGCAAAGCACTCATGCGATCTTTGGAACCTGGTTGATGGGCATCAGAATATGGGTTGGGATGAATTCAAAACTTGATTATATGAATAATTATACCCCGAAACTCTATGAGCAGAGTTTGAGAATGAGTTTATGCATCTGGAGCAAGATGCGATGATAGTTATTTAATACTCATCACTCTTTACAGAGTTGCATCATTTTGCGCTGATGTATCTTACTAATGAGCAGTCGAGGGTGGGGTTATTCAAGGAAGGTCTCATACATGCTATTAGATCCTAGGTCAATGTGTTTAGGCTTCCTTCTATCATTGAGATTGTGAATCAGATTCTGATTATATAGCGGACCTTGAGGGATGTTGGTGGTACAAAATTGGGGAGTGTTGTAACTCTCCCCAGTGGATCTACATCTTGAAGAAGGGAGAACTATTTTTAGGCTACCCACTACAAAAGTTCTATTCAGTTTACGGGTGCAGGAAGCTTTTTGTTTTTCCATCAGTGAGGTAGGAGATCCTACATGTGGAATTAGTCCGACCGTGAATCAGTTGAGTGGCGATCTTACAGCAGGATTGGGAACATGTAGCAGTTTTGTAGGATCTTTCCTCCTACTGTGAGTGGTAGGGGGTCAGCTCTGAAGTTATGTTCAGGTGTAGGGTCATCATCTCTACACCAGGGTAGGACCTAGAGCAGTGCAGGTTGGTCAGGCTAGGGTAGTGGTGGTCGTGGCCATGGTAGCCAGACACCAGGTTCTCAAAGACAAGAGGGCTTATCAGCTTATGGAATCTAGGAAGGGTCACAGGGCCATGGTACATGATAGACTTATGTAGTATAACGGACCCAATAGGAGTAGGATCCTAGATCATTTAGAGTGAGAGGTATGATATTAATGGCTTCTACTATTGCATCTACTCTTTTTGATACTGGTGTCTCTCACAACATTATCTCTGCATGAGTAGTAAAGAGAATTCGCTTATTGTTTTTCTATCTAAGGTCATTTTGACGCTAGACACACCGTTGGGAGTTAGAATGGGTGATGAACGCCGGTGTATGTAATTTCACCTTGACTTTGGTGGGTGCCACATTCTTTTGAGATTTTATATCCTCGAGAAGACTGAGTTTGACATCATTCTCAGAATGGATAGGCTCGTTGCTTATTGAGAGTATGTGGATTGAAATCACTGGGGGTGACATTCACATCACCAGAGGGTTTACTGTTCATTCACAAGGGTGAATGGGATGTCCTGGTGAGTAAACAGGACCTGAGCATCATGGGATTGGCGGGATGACAACCCAGATTGCTAGTTTGTTTCTGGATGATCGGGGAGCAGGTTAGGAATACTATCCTCCAATGGTTGAGGGTTTCATGGATGTCTTTCTTGATGACTTTTCTGGTTTTTGTCCTGATATATTTGTGTAGTTTTCCATCAAGCTAGTTCCAAAAGGTGCACCGGTGTCCATTACTCCTTATAGGATGTCTACAAAGGAGTTGCATGAGCTCAGGTGGCAACTAGAGGAATTGGAGGAGAAGGGATTTATCAGACATAGTACTTCTCTATGGAGTTCTCCAGTCCTTTTTATGAAAAAGGAGGGAAATACTCTTAGGCTATCCGTGAATTATCAGAAACTGAACCACCTGATGGTTAAAACCGGTAATCCCTTGCCAAAAATAGACGACCTGTTTGATTATCTTCAAGGAGATCGAGTGTTCTGGAAGATCACATTGATGTCAAGATATCACCAGGTGCATGTTTGTCCTACAGACATACCTCATATATCCTTTTGTAATGGGTATGAGGTGTATGAATTTCTGGTTATGTTGTTCGGTCTCATGAACATTCCAGTGGTTTTCATGGACCTGATGAACTAAGTGTTTCATCCTTCCATAGATTCTTTTGTGGTGGTTTTCATAGAAGATATCTTGGTGTATTCTCACAATCGACATGGTCATGCCAACCATCATGATAACATTTAGAATACATTAAGAGAGCATCAGTTATATTCTATACTTTAAAAGAGCCACTTTTGGATAGATTAGATTCACTTCCTGGGTCACATTATCTCAGACACAGGAGTGTTAGTGGACCCAGAGAAGGTGAGAGGTGTAGTATCCTAGGATCATCCCAAGAATGTTTTTGACATACAGAGCTTCTTGCGGTTAGTTGGATACTACATGAGTTTTATAAAGGAATTCTCAAGAATAGAAGCACCGTTGATTGGATAGAATAAGAAGGGTTTGAAGTTCATGTGGTCAGAATATTGTGAGACATCCTTTTAGGAGTTGAAAGGGAGGTTGACATCAGCACCAGTCCTGATACAGCCATAGTAGGGAAATATCTCTATAGTGTACAGTGACGCTTCAAGTATTGGGTTGGGGTGGTGCTAATGTTGGGAGATCGAGTTGTGGCATACAGGTCTCGACAGCTGAGGCCTCACGAGATGAATTTACCTATGTACGATCTTGAGTTTACTGCAGTTGTTCATGCATTTCAATTTCAGAGACCCAATTTATTAGGATAGTGTTTTTTGGTGTTCATATTCCACAAATGTCTCAAGTATATCATTACATAGCATGATCAGAATTTGAGGCAGTGAAGGTGGGTGGGGTACCAACATTATTTTGACCTTGAGCTTGCATACATGCCTGGTAAGGGAAATGAATTAGATGTTGTACTAAGCAGGAGGACTCATAAATAGACAGTGTAGTAGGAATGTAGTGAGTGGAAGATTATGGATTTGGTATGCATTTGGAGGTGCATGATAGATAGGGGTAGAATTTTATTTCATCCTTAGCTATTACCTCAACTCTGTTGTACAGATTTAGGATGAGGCATCTATCAGATTCAGAAGGCCTAGTTATACTGGAAGGTGTGGCAGGTGAGTACCCTGCAACTGGTAATATGGTAGGAGATGATGATATCTTGCGTATCCATGGACATTTTGGGTTCCATTGAATATACATGAGGAATTGATGCGGGAGTTTCATGATTCAGCTTGGGCAGTGTATCTCGGGGTTACCAAGAAGTATTGTGACTTGAAGAATCTGTATTGGTGGCTAGGAATGAAGACAGAGGTATACATTTTTGTTACGAGGTGTTCCACCTGTCAGCAGGTGAAGGTGGAACATCAGTGACCATCTAAAATTTTACATCTGTTGCCAATCCCATAGTAGAAATGGGATGATATCATGATGGATTTGATGAAAGGTTTGATGAGGTATCCTTGAGGTAATGATGATATGGGGGTTTTCATTGATAGGATTACGAAGGTCTCACATTTCTTGTCGATAAAGGAGACATTAAATTTTTATTATCTTGGAAAGTTGTACATTCGAGATGTAATATGTCTTTATGGGGTTCTGCGCACTATCATATCAGCTTGGGACGCATGATTTATGTCTCGTTTCTGGTAGAGTTTTCAGAGGGTTTTGTGTACACAGGTGCTTCTGAGCACAACATACCACCCTCAGACTGATGGTCGGTCAGATCATATGATACATGTGTTGGAAGACATATTGCAAGAAAGCGTCCTAGATTTTTGGGGGCCATACGAGAGGCACATTCCCCTAGTTAAGTTCACCTACAATAACCGTAATCAGGATATGATATAGATGGAACCTTAAGAGGATTTATACGGTAGGCCATGTCATTCTCCCAAGTGTTGGTTAGAGGTAGGAGAGGAAGCTTTACTAGTACTGTGTCTCATGCAAAAGACTTTATATCAAGTCTTGTTGATTCAGAAGTAGAAGGCTACAACCTAGTATCATCATAAATCATATGTCAATCATCGCAGATGACCTCTAAAATTTGAGGTTTGGGACTGGGTTTTCTTTAATGTTTCGCTGAGGTTGGTATGTAGGTAGATAAAGAGATAGGGTAAATTTGACCGAGATAGGCCAGGTCGTTTGAGATTCTGGAGAAAACTAGGTCGGTTTCTTATTGGTTGTAGTTATCTCATAGGTACTGAGCCATGCATGATGTCTTACAATTATCTTAGTTGTGCCACTATCACTCAGACCCATATCATGTTTTCAGCATGAGGAGGTTGAGTTGTAGGTTGATGCATCATTTGAGGAGCATTTGATTTGTATCATTGATAGAAGCAAGAAGGTCCTTCGAGGAAATTCGATTTCCCTAGTACATGTTCTATGGAAAAATCTCTGTTTACAGGACGAGACTTACGAGAGGGAGGTAGAAGAACATTCTCAGTGGATGGATTTTTTATTTGATGAATTTTGACCACCCTTCATAGTAAAATTCGGGGATGAATTGCTTTAAGGGGGAAGATTGTAAGAACTCGGGTTTTCATATGAGGTACAAATCCTTCTCTTTTTGGTTTAATTATATTTTTATGGCCTTATATGAATTCTTATCTTCATCATCGATGTTTTGGAGGTGTATGAGGCTTTTTCAGTGGTCGGGACCATGTTTTGGGCCGAAAATGACCAGGCATATGGTTTGCGCATGGCATGCACATGGTTTTGGTAAACTGTGCGAGAGGTCTGGGAAACTGTAGGTTTTGGACAGAGAGGTTCTATGTAGTTACCGCTTGGATAGTCAAACCATGGGAGGAAAACAAGCGGGGTGTCCTTCTTAGGCAGAGAGGGGAACATGGTTTCCGCACGGTTTGGAAACTATGCAGGTAAATCGTGATACCCCTACTGTATGTTTTTTTAATTAAATTTAAAAAATAATTTTTTTAAACCCAAATGGGTTTTTCTTCTCCTATGCTAAGGATTCCTCCATGGATCTCCCCTTTGGTGCCAATATTTGCCTTTTATCCCTAATCATCTTCCAACTTCCATTTTGATCATCGATCGACTCTATAGATCCTCAATGGTATGTCCTCAATTAATTTTCAGTCGTTCAGGATTCTACGGAACAACAACTGCTCTTTTTGGATTTAGGGTCAAATGCCCTAATATTCTGTTCTTCATTCATTCTTTAATTTTCTTCTAAACTGGGATGAATTAGGAAAATATACTAGACAATTTTTCTACTACTGAGGTGTGGTATGTGGTCTATAATTTCATTCATGTTTTCTTGGTGTCTTTCGATCATTCTGCTGAAATTCCTTTTGTCTGACATTCAGAAAAGGTCTTTTTTTAGTGAGTAGCTTTCAGTAGCTCTATTTTGACCTAGTGAGGTTGACCGTGGATTCCTTTTAGTTGTGTTGGAAAATATTTCTCATTCTACGGTCACAAAAGGGGTACGCTTTAAGGAAATACTTTGTTTATGCATGTTAAAACCACCCAATGGGTGTGTGCTTCTGCTTTTCAAGGTAGAGGAAGCCCTTATATGATTTTATAGCTTGATTATCTAGTTTAGGAGATGTACTGCCTCTTTACTTGTTGATATCATGTTATGCCTCATCTATTTTGATAGTTTCTCTTAAATGGAATGTGTTTATATGGGTGGATATACCTATTTTTAAATGACTAATGGCATCTTAAATGGTTCATATGGGAGGGTAGGACCATGTGATAGGTAATTGATAAATGATAATTGGTTTTCATGACTGGTTATACTCATGGATTGTTCTCATTGATGTGAGTGGGTATACACGCATGTTCATGAATGTTTAATTTGGATACTTTAATGCTTGTTGAATGGTTTGATAGATGCCATGGACTTCTCTCCAGGGATCTAGAATGCGGTAGTGGATGCCTTAGGTTGACTATGCCCCTTGGGTCTTGTTTCTGTGGGATGCCTCTGGCCTTTCTACCTTGTAGGATACATCTTTCTTGGGCCCGCGTCAGACATGCTAATGACTTTCTCCTTGGACCCCAACAAGGGCCTAACTGAGTTTCCACCATGGATTCCCAGGGGACTATATGGGATTCCTTGTAAATGATCTATGGATATTTCCCTCTGTTGTCTAGATATTTATTACATGGATTCCTTGGTCTAGTGACACCTTGGATTTAGACCATTGGTTCTACACATCACCTTACTGTGTGGTTGTGGGATACTCGATTTCTTTATACAGCGTGGCTGTGGGTTACAGGATACCGATGGATTTACACCATGGCCATGTGACTTGTCTATTTACTTGGTTATAGCTACCATGTTAGGATCTGACTCCCTTTTATAGGTATCCTTGAGGGTTTTTTCAATTCTACATTATAGTGTACTTATGCCATGATCATATGCACTTACATAGTTATAGTTTACTTTTGTTTCCACTTTTGTAGAATTATTGTTAGAACTATATAGACCTGGGTGGTTACCTACTGGGACGTTTATCTCACACCCAGTTTCAGCATCATTGGGGACTCAAACAGATTATTTGGTTGTAAGTGATGATAGGGGAAATCACCCAAGTACATTTTATTGATTGTGGATTTTGAGCAAGGGAGCATAAGACCATGTTTTTTCTTTTGATGTTGGGATACGTTTTTGGAATTTTTTTCTTTTTGGGATGCTTGTATTTTATTTCCATGTACTTTTATGGCTTGTTTCAAGACACATGAACCATCTTCATCATTTTTGTATATGAGACACTTGTCGTTATTATTATGTATTCTTATCTTCTTCTCTAACTTTCAGTTGTCTTATGTTTATTTCTCTTCATCTATTGTATATATTTGAACTCTGTTATGATACTTTAGTAATGAGGCATAGTCACCCAACTAATTCACCCAGGCCCTCACTTATAGTTGGAAGCCTCTGGCATCTGGGGATATGCTCTTGAGGCCTTGTGACCAACCGGGCTCGGAGCACCGTTTCGGGTGGCATCCGGGTCTGGGACATTACATCCACATTGCCCTGATTTTTAGAAAGTTTTACTAGGGTCTCCATCATATTATGAGGATGTGATGTTTCACTAAACCCTTATATTAATAGACCAAGGGAACATACCCAACCATTGATGTTCTAAGGAAGCTTACAAAATCTCACAACACAGCTGAATTGAGAGGAAAGAGGACTCAAACTTGTCCTAAATGAAGTACACAACATGTCCCTAGGGGAAACATCATGTCTCAAAAATCATGACACTACATGTACATAACACTCAGACAAAATGAACATTTCCACAATAAATGGTGTTTCCCATGGGTAAACGGCATGTATATTTCACCCCGTCACTCATCATTCCATCTTCCCAAGCCCATGTACATCTGGTTGTGCTCATGCACTTAGACGTGTCTGAGTACACGACTCTACTAATGTACTTAGTCTTTCATATTTACATCCAAATTATATGGAGTATGGGGCCACATTGAAACATGAGAATATACTCTCTATACATGCCAATCCATCCACTATGTGCTTCATGGGGTGTCACATGGATCACATGGTGTGTTACACTGCATGGATTCTTGGGAATGTATTCCCTATATACTCTAAGCTAGTCAGAAAAGTTTCACATGGTAATTGATACTTATCTGTATCCAGAAACCCTAGTTACAAATAAAGGGTACTAGACAACATTTTTTATAGGACTTCACACAGTGGAGTCGATTTTTTCACATAACCTAAGAAATACTTCACATATCTTAGGATTCTGAAACTACTTCCACTAATTCATCCCAAGGAACTACGATCTAGTCCAATCGAGTCCTCTCCTATCCTACTTGATGAATTTTGTTCATGTATTCCACTCAAGAGACACCCTCAATCACAACTCACCACACCTGCAATTCAAATATGTGAACACAAAATTCTTATTTATCAATCATCTTAATATCATCCTCTTAAACTACAACTACAATGTCAGATATCCATCCCAGACCTGTGATAGCAATCCACTGCACTAAATTCCAAATGAGTAACGATCATTCACCAGGTATTCGAATAATCGTTGGAAAAAAAATTCAAATGATAAACACACATAAAATGGGGATTAAAGATGAAAAAAACAAATTTCAGTTATGGACCTAATCCAAAATTCATTTTGGCCTCGATTCATTATCATAAAGAAGCGATTGAAGAGAAATAAATAAATAATAATAATATAAATTCCAATACCATAGGAATATATAAGAATCACCTAAATTAAAAAATCTATCCATGAATTAAGTCATCTGATGATTATTTGGTGTTCATTATGGTAAAATAAAAAACAGGATAAATCCATATAAAAACAAAAGCCCTACCTCAATTTGGAATAATCACTAATTAAGAATGATCAAACATCATTATCGTTGATGAGATCCATAAGATGAATTGTTGTTCGAATTCATTATGGTACATTGATCATCGATCCCAAATCTCTATACCCACTTATGTTTCTCCACGATCTCCTCTCAATTCTTAGTAGTATAAGGCTAACCTAGTGAATTGGTTATAGTGGTGTATTTATAAAGAAAAAACTAGGTCACTGAGTCAATGTAAAATATAAATTAATTTTATTTATTTATTTATTTTCACATGTGGATTCTTTAAACAAAACTCCCAATAATGATAAAGATTATGTCACACCAATGGTAAACCCTGAATTCTATAATTAATGGAAATATAATCATTTTGACCCAAGTATCTATTTGGAAGTTATTTCACTTTTTCAAGAAAATAGTGTGTAAGAGATATTAATATACTGAATATATTTAAAATTTAACTTTTAGGCTCACAGAGACTTGGAATATCACGTCTTCTCATCATCCTATTATGAAAATATTAAATAATATGTTTCAATTTATTATAAGGACCAAACAATGTTTCTATGAAATGAGGGAGAGGGGATAAAAGAACCAAAGAGTGAGAAGGGATGGGTGATAGAGAGTGAGAAGAATAGTGGAGGGTACACTCCTACATAACATGATTTTAACCACAATAGAAAACACATTTATTTAGGTTAAAAAGGTGTTGTTGTTCTAATAACCATTAAAAGGTGGAATATTTTATCATCACTGCCACTTGCACTCGTAAAGGGAATATTTCTTTATTGTGTTATTAAAATTATAGGACACTACAACAACAAATACAATGAAATAGAGGATTTATAAAATTCATAATTTAATTAAAATACAAATTAAAAAACAAATACAAGAAAAAATAAACTATTATAGACATTTAAAATATTTTTTTGTACAATTACATTAGCAAGTACAATTTATCAAAAACATTTAAAAAACATAAATGGTTTAATTTTAATTGGCACCCTCCCCATCTCAAAAAAGCCCAATCATTATAGTAGTTTCCAAAAAAACCACTGCAACTCAAAAAAATAATCCACCTTTATATGAATGAAATTCATATGTTTGTAATACAATAATGAAATAAATTAAACATAAAAATGAAATAATACATTAATAAAATATCATTTTTAAACTAAAACCACATAATTTTAGTAACACTAGTCATACTATGCATCAGATTCAGATGAAAATGATTCCTAAATTTCAAAAATTACTTATGGATCATTTTATGAAAGTATCTAGACAATCCAAATGCATTTAATTGTTTTTTATTATGTCTCTTTTTTTACTAAAATGTTAGTTTAAACTAAAAACAATCACTTTGAGTCATACTGGTCACATCATGTGTCAGTATGACCTAGTATTAATACATACACATCTAAAATGATTTATAAATAAATTTTATAAATTAGTAAGACAATATTGGTTCATTTTCATAGTTTTCAATGAGTGACACATGTTTTGACCTAGAATGTAAATTTAAAATTGGTAAAAAACACTTTAAGTAATACTAAACATATTGTGTATTGGATTTAAGTGAGGCTGATTCCTACACATAAAAACTGAACTATGTATCATTTTTATAACATTTGAGAACAATATATATGAGTTTTATTAATTTGGAGTATGTCACTTATATTTTTTACTAAAATTTAAATTTTAAATAAAAAGACACACTTGGATATCCGACGGTCACACTGTGCATCGAATTGAGGTACGAATGATTCCAACACATCAAAAATGAATTGTGGATATTTTTTCTAAATTGTCAAAACAATCTGAATTAATTTAACCAATTTTCAATTTTTCACTTGTGGTTGCCACTAAAATTTCATTTTATAATAAAGGCATTTAATTTGAGTCATACCTATAACATCGTTTGTTGGATCGAGGTACAACTGATTTCTACCCATCAGAAATGACTTATGGATCATTATTAACAAGTATAAAAAAATATGAATTTATTTTCTTGGTTTTCAATTTGTCACTTGTTTTTTACTAAAATGTCAGTTTAAATTGAAAACATGAACTTTGGGTCATACCCGACACATCATTTATATGTTTGATGTTAGAAAAATTCCATCCTGGTAAGGTTGATTAATGAATCATTTTAATAAATTATAAACACAATATAGTTGTGTTCACTTAGCTTTCAGTGAGTGACACATATTTTGATGTAAAGTGTCAATTTTAAATGGATAACGAACACCTGGAGTTATATTAGAAACACTATTTATCAGATTGAGTTGTTTTTGATTCCTACATGTCAAAAATTACTTATGGATTATTTTTCAAATGTATCGAAACAATCTGATGTTTTTTACTTGGTATAGAGTATGTAATTTTCATTTTCTCACTAAAATGTTAGTTTTTAATAAAAAGTAACACTTGGAGTCATATGGGTCACATCGTATGTCATATTGAGGTGTTGCTAATTTATAAAAATAAAAATTTACTTAGAGATCATTTTTCTAAATTATGAAAATAAACTGAAATAATTTTTTTGGATCTGAATATGTCACTTGTGGTTTTTACTAAAATTATATTTTAAACTAAAAACCAAGAATTTTGAGTCATACTAATCACATTATGTATCATTTTTATGGGAGACTAATTCCTACATGTCACAAATGACTTACGAATCATTTTCCTAAATTATAAAGACATTGTGAGGTTGTTTTCTCAGTTTTCAATGAGTGATACATATTTTTAGCTAAAATATCATTTTTAATCTTATAATAAAAACATTTAGTCATATTGAGAACACCTTATATTAGATTGTTATGTATCTAAATCTTAAAAATAAAAAATTAATTATGTATAATTTTAATAAAGTACTGAAATAAAACAAGTTCATTTTTATTGGTTTTGATTATTTCACATATATGCTTTAATAAAATGTAAATTTTATATAAAAAGAAACACTTGTAGTCATACCAGTCACACCATGCATCAGATTGATGTTTGGATGATTTATACATGTAAAAAATTACTTTCGTATTTTTTCTATTAATTATCAAGACAATTCAAATGCATTTTCTAGGTTTGGAGTATGTCACTTTTTTTTCTAAAATTTCATTTTAAATAGAAAACCTAAAATTAGATTCATACCAATCATATAGTGTGATGTTTTTATGTGAGACTGATTTCCACACATAAATAAATTAGTTAAAATGATTTTACTAAAATATATATACAATGAAAGTGAGTTTTCTGGGTTTTTAGTGAGTGAAACATTGAAAAACTAAAATTTAACTTTTAAAATAATAACAAATATTTTTATCATACTAGGCAAACAATAGATTAGGTTAAGTTGGGGTTGATTCCTACAAATTAATAATCACTTAATAATTATTTTCCTAAATTATTATAATTATCTGAAAGTGTTTGATCAGTTTCGAGTATGTCACATTTATTTTTCCTAAAATGTCAATTTTAAATAAAAATTATCAATTAGAGTCATATATTTTACATCCTGCATTCAATTGATGTGATGCTAATTCTTACATGTTACAAATGACTTATGGATCTCTTTACTAAAGTCTAAAAATAATCTGAATGTTTTTTCTTGGTTTTGAGTATGTCACTTGTGCTTTTTAATAAAAAATCTTTTTAAACTGAAAAAAACACTTTGAGTAATACTAGTCACATCATGTATTGGTCTGATGTGAGAATATCTAATATATGACATAAATGAATAATGAACACTTTTACTAAATTATATAGATAATATATGTGATTTTTCTTATTTTTTTAGTGAGTGACACACATTTTGAACTAAAATGTCAATTTTAAACTGGTAACGTACACATTAAGACATACCGAGAATATTGTGTATTATATTTAGGTGAGGTTAACTCCTAAAAATCAAAAATAACTTCTTGATGTTTTTCTCAGATTATTGAAAAAAATCCAAATTTGTTTTCTCAAATCTGAGTATGTCACTAGTGTTTTTTACTAAAATATAAATTTTAAATAAAAAGAAACACTTAGAGTCATACCAATCACATTGAGTATCGAATTCAGGTTTGTTTTATTCCTAAACATCAATGATGACATATGGATCATTTTCATAAATTAATAAAATAATCCAAATAATTTTTCTCAGTTTTGGGTATCTTACATGGGGTTTTTATAAAAAAACTATCATTTAAACTAATCACGAACACATTGATTCATACCAGTCACACCATGAATATGATTGGTGTGATACTGATTCCTATATGTCACAAATGAATTATGGGTCATTTTAATAAATTATTAGGACAATATGGATTTATTTTTTCACTTTTACATATGTCATGTGTCCTTTTGACTGAAATTTCATTTCAAATTGAAATCACGTACTTTGAATCATATCAGTCACATCATGTGTCATCATGATGTGGGACGAAATCCTATATATAAAAATTTACTTATGAATAATTTCCTAAAGTGTCAAGACAATTCAAGCATGTTTTCTCAGTTTTCAGTTGTGTTTTTAGCTAAATTTTTCAATTTTAAATGAAAATCAGGCACTCTGAGTTATATCGAGCAAACAGTATATTAGATGGATGTTTAGTATATTCTTACATGTTAAATATGACTTATGGATTATTTTACTAATGTTTTGAAACAATCCAAATTTGTTTATCAGTACTGAGTATGTGAATTATATTTTGAACTAAAATGTCAATTTTAAAATGAAAATGCACACTTTGAGTCATATTGAACAAACCATGTATTAAATTGAGGTGTGTTTTATACCTATACACCAAAAATAAATTATAAGTCATTTTCATAAAGAATAATATAAAAATGACATGGAAAATAACTAAAAACAAAGGGAAAATGATTAAAATATGCAGTAAATAAGTTGTCAGAATCACCACATTATGATTTTTGTATATAATCTGACACCATTTACATTTCCCATTCATTTTTAAACAAATCAATTTATTTTTTTGAATATGAGGGATAGAAATATTATGGGTAGTTCTAGAAAAATATAAAAAAACAAGCTATTAGTAAATATATTAAATGAAATTGTAATTGTCTTCAAAAATACCTCTTTGGGTATGTGAGGTTGTTGTTGGTATACAATATCTTTCATAAATTTTCAAACATAATAACCAAAATATTTTCCATTGGTTTATTTTAGACACTGATGAAACATTATGAAAAATAAGAAATTTTTTTATATATCATTTGATAGTGGAATTATATTAAATATACCTTGATAAATATCCACATATAGAAGTTGATAGTCTTATTACACTCATGGACTATCCTCATTCCATGAATTGGATGATTTTCTAACCCCAACCTATCATAAAATAATTTTCATTAAAATATAATATAAAATGTATGACTTGAAGATTAGTTGTAGAATTTTTCATGTAGTGTATTAAAAATAGATAAGCATTATCATGTATGGTCGGTTTATTGGGTATCCATGCATTTAATATAGAAAATAAATCATTGTAGTATCTGAATAGATATAAAAGAGTAAGAAATGTTTCCTAAAAACAAAAATTAATTAATAATTAAATAAATGAAAGTATATATTATATGATTAAATTGTAGAGTTTCACCCCTACAACATGGGTATTACAAAGAGTCAGACAACAATAAGTTTGATTTCAAACATTGTAGCTAGTTTTTACACTATTTTATCATATTACTTTGGTTCCAATGAGAATAGTTGTGTAGAATTAATTTGAGGACTAATGAGTCCAAGATTAAATTCAGAGGGTTTTCCCTTTAGAAAATATTTATATGTACACTTGTAAAAATTATTAATAGTATTAAGTTATAATTAACATAATATGTCAGCTACTGGAAAATGAAATAATGAAAACACACCTCATGTATATATTTATTACGATGACTCCTATCAATTCATGTGTGGGGATTTCACTTACATTATTAAGACCAATATAGCATGTTATATCCTCCCCTTACATCTTTTCTTCAAAATAAATTATGGTCATATCACCACTTGATGACATTATATCTACATGATCATTTAATGCTAGTAAATTTTAATGTTCAATGGGAGGGGTAAGGGTACATTATGAATATATTTGTAGTTGGTTGGTTGATCCTTTCAATCATTTATATTTGTACATTCATGTCACCCCTTCACTTTATTATTATTTAATAACATTCATCATTTCTGGACTCCTTCATTATTTGTTAATGGTTTTCCATCAAAAATAAATTGGAAATTAATATATCTTTGTTAAGATGACTGTTTACAAGATCTAATGGCTATGCTACAAAATTTCCAATAACTTTCTCAGCCATATGAATTTTCATATCATCAAGTGGAATAGGTAGATCAGTTCTCATCTTGTAAGATACATAAATCCCCACACTCACATAAAATATTTTAAGTTGTCTATTTTGTAGAATATATCCTTGGAAATTGTACATGGTACCCATCACAAAAAGGTTATGGGTGGGTGTTGATACATTTAAATCACAATCATTCTTACCCTGTAGAATATCATTTTAGGAAAGGAATCGATTTCCACCTAATTCACTTTTCATAGAATAAATTATGATATTATTGATTACTACTTCTAGGAAAACTCTTTTTGGGAAATGGATAGCCTCAAAGATGGTGGGGGTGCAGGATCTTCATGTAGTGGTTGTTCTTGTGTTATTTCATCTCTTTGATTCCTTTCTCTAACATTTTCTAAAAACTCTAACTGCTAATTAAATTTTTCTTAGAGGGAATCTAATCATTCCTAAAACTCTTATATTTTCCTATCTTTATCTCTATATTAATTTCTTTACTCAAAATATGTTTGGTTTGACACCCTAAAACCCACACCTCTAACACAACAATATTGTTCTAGCTTCTTTAAGGCCACATTCTGCAGTTTTTCATATGGTATAACTGATAATGAATATTATGTATAATTATAATAAAAAATAAAATTAAATAATTAATCATTATTATGTAACAATGATTAAAAGTAAAATATATTTTTATTTTTTCATTCTGACACATGATTCCACCACTTTTTTTGTGTTTTCGTCTTTAAATAACTCTTCTTTGTTTAAACATTCCTTCTTTCGTAGAACATGACATGGGATAGATGTGGAATTTGATTTTGATTCATCAATATATGTGTACAAATATAGGAATATAATTTTTTTTGTTTCACATCATCAAAAAATTATTATAATGGTTTTAAAATAAATTCCATTTTTTAAATGAAGCCTACCCCATATATTCCTTAAAGTAAGGGTATGTTGGTTTTTCTACAGGTTTCTTATTTTTAGTACTGAGTTTATATTTCATAAATTGAGAATTCTTAATCAAAGTGATCAATACACATATTTTCAATCAATGTATTAGTAGTCACAATGTACATGAAAATATGTATCCTCATGATGACTAGTAAACACATCCGACACTTGATGGTTTATCAAATGTGCATACATATGTGGCGAGTGTAGGTTTATTTTCCCTTCAATATCTATGAGATAATACTTCATAATAATTGTGTGAAATCCTATGTGAGCCTTTTTAGTAATAATTAATAAAATTTAATTCATGATTCATCTACAATAAATTCACTCAGTAAGGGATAATGAAGAGTAACTCAACATGTCATTATTTGATATTTTTTACTATAAACAATGAATATCATAATTTTACCCTAATATCTTCCCAAATTAGTGTCTTAAGCACTAGAATTCAATGAATATACATCAATCATTACATGCATGTGAGTGGCAAGCCTACTGTAACAACCAAACATGGCCTTATTAGGGTCAATGGGCTGGTCGTGTGCATTCCAATAAACCCTGAATTTGACATCATTATTTTTTTCCATAAATTTTTTTTTCTAACACTATCACACTATGATGATTCTATTTTTTCTATGAAATAGTTGGTTCAATTTATATTATTTTTTTGGCATCAACATCATCAATATATTGTTTCTCTAAACTGGTATAATCTGCTTTTGTAGAAGGTTGTTGTTCTTCTATATTAAAAGAACCAACATGTTGAGAAACCTGATGTTCCTTAGGATTGGAAGCATCAGCATGTGAAGAAATCATTATCAATACAATTGGTTTTATATTTATTTTATTTTACATAAATTCAGTATTTAGCCAATAATAATACGAGGTAACTCAATGTATATTACAAAAAATACCTAATTATTAAACAATTTTTTATATTTGAATGGATTTGACCCCTCTATCGAGTATCTAAATCCTTTAATGTTGGTCTCTAATGAAATAAAGGATCACATATATATTAGGGTCACTAAAAAAATATTTTTGGACATATCAATGAATGTTCCATCTTCATATAAATTTAAATCTTACCCTTTAGTGGTTTTGGTCGATAACAAAACAATTGACCCCTTTTAGTTTATGGGATACGAAACATAAAATACTTGTACTACCTATGATTCCATTATAAAAGGTTTGTATTCTTACCCATACTTACTAAATCCACTTTTTCAAATCCCAATTCATCTTTTTTAACATAACTCTTTTTATCAACCAACTTTAATTGAAAATTTATCACTAAAAATGTTGTATAATCAAACTCCAAATTTTTTTGATGATACCAACGTATGAAATATTTGTATAATTTATATTTTATACTTGGTACAAGATACATGTATTACTTATTCCTTTATTATATCTCCACTATTTTTCATGGTATTATATTTATCATTTTTATTTTTATAGAACATATAACCATTAATTTCTTTACAATTATAAGATAATACTTGCACACTTGGTCCTCTGGCTATCCATCAAAGTCTTTATGAATGTGAATCTAGATTTTCAGTTGACTCCTTAAAAATATGGTCTCAAAACCAACCTATAAACTATTGATTATATGTATTTGATATCTATATTTCATCACATTATGAATTCAAAAGACTAAGAATTACTTTGTGGGCTTCAACATATGCAGAAACCTCTAAACTATTATACAAAACCTAAATATGGGCCTGATCCTACTCTATAATAGTAATTGTAAAAAAATCTATTTCAAAAATTAATTTAGCCATAATCTTCCCGGTGTGATGAGATTTTAGTAGACTGATTCATTTCTCATCAGATAGGTAGTTAGTGAAGAATTAAATGGTTTCTCAATAATATGTCATTTTGCATTACAATCCTCTATCTGAAGTAGAATTCTTAAGGAAGTTTTAAAAATATTCCTATAATGTTCAATGGGGTATATCCATCTACATTGTATAGGTACATAGATTCAAATGTCTCTTACCAAGTAAACCATCAAGTGAACCTTCATATCAAATAATTTTGACAGGAATGACATATCTGATTCACATAATATGATAGAAATTTCCTTTTTTATAGTTAAAATTCCATTGAGTCTATTTCATTGTTGCATATTTCTTTGTAAAATAAAATGATATCGGTTAATTTATTATATAAATTCATGGGAAGAAATAAATGTAAATCTATTGGAATTAGATCTTACACCAAAACATAAAAGTCATTTGAGTTTAGATCAGTTACCTTTAGAGCATTAATTGGCACAATATTATTGATATGTAAATAATAAATTTCTAGAACCATTAAATCATTCAATAAGTTAAAAAACTGATATGTATCTTTCCTGGAAAAAGTGTAATCAGTTTGAGGAAGAAACTTCCATTTTTTACTCTTCATGTGCATCAACTCTTCTGGTATACTCATATAAATCATGTTCAACGTAGCCTTAATTTCATCCTTTATTTTTCTAGGTACATTTAGATACATTAAAATGACACCATCAAAAAAATTCTTTTCAATATGTATAACATATATACAATTCCTAACATACAAAAAATTTTAGTATGGTAATTCAAAAAAAACTGATCACTTTTTCCAACCGGTTTTTTTATTTTTTTAAAAAATGGTTTTCAGAATCATTATCTATATATTTTAATTCTCAAATGGTTAATCACCTGTTATTGGTGATGATGATTTGATTTATTCTGAATTATAATATACTTATATCATAAAAGACCTGTATATATTTCATCCAGGTAGAAATGTTTTATGTCCTAAAAACATAGTCTTTAATGAATGTTTTCACAAAATTGAATCTGTACTTTGTTCATTAATAGGACACCTTGGAGTTCCTTTAATATTATATCTTAAAAACTATCCATAAGGATAAATGTAATTTATTTTTTCATACTACATGGATATCAGTGTGAAATATTTATTTCTATAAGCATTATACAACATAACAGCTGAATCCCATGATAATTTTAAATATTTTATCAATGGATCCAAATAAACATCAGTGTCATTACCTGTTTTTTTTTGTGTTGATATAAGAATATATAACACAATGTATTTTTGTTTCACGAATAACCATGGTGGAAATTTATAATTTACCAACTTAACTATCCATTTACTATGATTCCATTGAAAAACAAAAGGATTCACTCCATTTGTAGATAGTGTATGGTGAAGATTTCTCATCTAATTCCCAAATATTGTATACATGTGATAAATTATCTTCCACTAAGGGGATTTTTTCAGGTGATGATGTTTCCTATATTTATTTCACGTATCTTCATGCCACATAATATTTTTAGTCTCATAAATTTCATATAGGTTCCTAAACATTGGAATGATTGGAATGTACCATTCAATAATCATAGGACCTGATTCAACTTTCTTGTATCATGAAGAACCAAACATTGGGAATTTTTTATGTGATTTTTGGTACATTAAATATAGTATAAAATAATTTTTATTGGTTTTTATTCTTCAAAATATAATACTCATTGAACATATCATTCTTTTAACTCTATATGATTGAAAAGTAAGCTCATTATCTTCTATGAGCATATCATTCAATAGATAAAGTAGTTCAGTAAAAAAAGCTTGCCTTAATCCATCCATTTTCTAATATTGAATTATATAGATTAAGTTTGAATAAAAATGTTTTATATGTTGTATAACATCATACAATGGTGTCTTTTCACAACTCTTTAACTTCTTAAACAATGTTGGAAAACAATGAACTTCATCTTCAATTATGATTTTTATTTCCTTAATATTATCTTCATCATCATTTACACCCAAAATCACATCCATGAAATGTTATTTATCATTATCCACACTTGTAATCATATCAGATGACCCATAAAATGAATAATTTTCCCAGTCACTAGATACATTTTTTTACCCATGTTTAGTTCAACATTTACAACATCGATCCATTTTTGATAGATCAAGTGTTCTTATAACTCATATAGACCAATTATTCTTGAATAAAATATCATAAAAACATAAAAATGATTTGATAAGGTACCTATTCATGATATTTTCCAGTCTTTATGATGTCTTTCACATCATTTTGATAAATTTGATGTATAAAATTATCTCTTAGATGGATGATTTTCTTCTCAGGTTCCATCTGATGTATCTTTTAGAACTTTTGTAGAAGATGAATTATTAGGTGAATCTCAAGATTATATATATTTTCAAAAGGAAATCATATTTGATTCATTAGTATAGGACACTATGCTAGTTGTTATGATTTAGTTTGAGGGAAAGTGGTTTTGGACACCCAAAATAACCAGATATCTAATTATGTTAATTTATAAAAAGCACAGGTGTATACTTCCAACTATTTTTTGATGAG
Source organism: Viscum album (assembly GCA_963277665.1). NCBI lineage: Eukaryota > Viridiplantae > Streptophyta > Magnoliopsida > Santalales > Viscaceae > Viscum > Viscum album. Next base: position 1,335,758,233 of record OY728163.1, on the reverse strand, counting down.
AGATTTGGCTAGTGGCGTAGGAGAAATACATATAGTTTAACCAAATCCTAATGAATTTCATACCCCCATTTAGAATGTCAAAAACAATAGTTAAGTGAAACAGATCGATGAATGTGAAAGTGACTAAGGAGACTCTGAGGATATTGAGGTTTCTTGGAAACATGTGAGATCATGGAGGAGAGGTCAAAATTTGAGGAGTCGTGGATGAAGGCATAGAAAAATGGATTGGGGTTCTTTTAATAATGAGTAACATACGATTGGTTTCAATATTAGAATGAAATTGGTTCTATGACTTTTATTTAATGAGGGAAGTTTTGCCTTGTCTCACCCCATCCTTTATTCTTTTTATTTGTTTAAATAAAATGGATCTGGCCCTATCTTTTAAAAAAATCATACATATCATTTCATATAAAAATATCATCTTATGATTGAAATATTTTTGTAATGTAATATTATTATTGGTTATGATTTTAAAAGAAATAAATTTGTCTACTAGTGGTCATGATTTTAATAACATGGGTTTTAATTATTCTTTTCTGTATTATATGAACCAAATATACTATCTCTTTTACTAATACTGGTCTCAAGAGAGACAAATATCCTATAAAAATCCAACATATAGTATATCAATATATGGCCTTTAATACAAGGCTTTAAAACTTTCAATCTATATCAATGATTGTTAACTATTTTTATAATATAATTACAATTAGTTGGATTAACCATTATCTCCCAACATTTTGGACAATATATTTTCCATGTTTTTGTTTCTTGAAAATAAAACAATATTTAAATATGATACAATGATGGCCACTAAAAATAAAATAAAAAATTTAATGATAAATTTTAAAAAGACATTATGGATTTAACCCATAGAGGTTCGAGGGAGACTTGGAAGAATATGGGAATAATTGTTTAATTTAAATACATGGGAGTAGGAGGGATACTTGAAACATGAAGCTGATTAACATCTATGAACTATAAAAACATTACCTACTTATCATTTTTAGTCACCAACTTACATGAAAAGTGGGCATAGTTTTTGTGGTGCACGTCTAGGATCTCCCAGAAATTAAATTGAGAAATTGTGATAAATGGGTGAAAATGAACATGATGTTGAGGTAGATGGTTTACTAACAATGTCTTAAGGAATGATATATTGGGAGAAGAATATATAATTTAGATCGAGGAAAAATATGATCTCTTTCATGAGTGTTGTTCAAACCATTTCCAAAAACTAAAAAAAATGTTTGAGGGAGTAAAACAGATCACTACTGATCACATGCCTTGATTTTAATATATCATTATAATTCCACATAAAAAAATCAACAAACATTAAACAATGAAAATTATATTACTTTGAATTTTCTAATTTTTTAAAAAATTGAACAAATAATTTTTTTGATTTTAATTTCTCTTCATTTTGTTTTGATGTGAAATGTGGTAAAAAAATAAATTATTAGAATTTTTCACCTTTTTTTGAAAAGTTTGATGTGAAAGGGCCCATTTATTAAATAAGAAATCATAAAACCAAGGAGGAACATGCAAGATAAGAAATATTGGGAACAAAATATTAAATAAACATTGAGTGACTATAGAATGATTACTCATATTGTGCTGAGAGGAGCGTCCACCCCTACCACATGGGTATTTTCAACTTCTCCATATTTTTAACTATATCCATGGTCCACCTACATTATATTGAAATCAAGAATCAAAAAAATACCTAATAAATTCTTCTCCTAACACTTTATTATTGATCTTGTCTTCCTCCTCACTACTTGCAGATGTAAGAAACTGAAACGGGTTTTGAATACATACCTTCTGATAAAATTTTTCTTTTTTTACTAAAGAATATTAGTATGAACTTAAAAAGTGGGATTCTTTATTCTGTCATAGTCAACAAGCGTGTTTCAAGGATCCTTGGTACACAATTCCCCTTCCAGAAAATTCAATGTTTACTTAAAGCAGCAATAGGTTCTAACCCAATTAGAGATATTTCTTTTACTTTTACTTCAATAGACACATGAGCCAAAATTGATTAAATTAGATGAACATAATCAGTTATGAGGTGTAGTAGTCCTTCAATCCAAGTAAAAGGTAGGATTATGATCCCTACTCATAATAGTTACTGATTCAACCACTTTCTCATTACCACTACCCACCATCACATTCAGAGGTTGATGATTCTCAACAATCTCCCCTTCTATATAATGAAAAACATTAATAGAGAAAGGTATCCTTGATTCACTAAGAACCTAGTCATATTCTAGAGATCCCATGGGTGAATCAATAAAACTCATAGAGAAAGGCTGGAAAAGAGGTTAAAAAATCACCTCATTTAAATAATGGTTCCTTATAACCCTCTCTTGGAATAGGATAGAATCCCTTTTGGTTTTTAATGGGATGGATGCCTCTAATTTAGCATTTCCTTTGGTACACCAAGAAGCCATAATTTTCTGCTCCTCACATATGTTATAATCAACACCTTTTAGTGTATATAGTTATCTATCTGCTTTAATATAATTATATTCAACTTAATCAAGTTCATCAATAGTGCTTTTAGACAAGGCATCTCTAAATGAGACTCCTAGATCCAAATGAAACTCATACACCTATTTATCCTTATAAATATTGGGCTCAAGACATTCCAACTGGGCATGAGGGGAAACTTCTTCTAGTGGATAGAAAGTAGAATTATTATTTTCATCTATTGTACTTTCATCCTTCTATAAAGTGCATTTAGGTTAAACGTAACTCAAATCCTGTGAGGGATCTTCAACATCATCATTCTTTTTTTATCTAAATGGATTCAAATTCATGTAACTGTAACAAAGACAACACCCTCTTTAGAACCTCCTTTAACCTGATTTCTAATGTCATGAACAATTCCAATAGCATTTTTCCTCTAGTAGCGAAGTACATCATGCCAATGTTACTAGAATTTGGAGAAAACTAATTCTACCCTACAGGAAGACTTTATTTGACCAATAATTTGGTATTATTAACAAAAATGTGGGGTTCTTTCATACTCTATTTTAAGATAAATATCATCATGCAGAGTAGTGAGAACTACCTTATCAATCAAATTGTATCTTATATCTACTTAAACTATAACCCGAGAAAAGAGGTCAAAATAGACCAGTTTAGTGGTTTTGTCCATCCTATTTGTTATACCAATCATAGAGGCATTATAAAATAAAATTTTATGATCCCATAAGATCTAATTTAAACATTGAATCTTCACCCAAACCTAAAAAAAGTTTCTGTGAAATTATTTATAATTATTTATATATACATAATCAAAATTATTTGTAATTGTTTAATATCAGTAATTATAATTTATAATGAAGTTATAAAAATAATTATTTACTCATTACCTTTCCCAAAATATTTATATACACATGAAATTAATGTTTGTTATTTTAAATAATCACAAAGATAATCATTTATATAAATATTAATTTTTTAAAAAAATTGAATAAAATTTGAATAATGCTTAATTTCAAAATCCCATGTCAATCATTTCAAAAAAACAAAAAACACTCAAACACTTGGTTTGAAAATCATTTGGTTCAATGGACATATTTAAAAACCTCAATAATGTGCTCTTCACTTCTTTCAAAAACAAATGCATAGTTTATAATCCACTGTGGAATTATTACAAAAAATTTCTATCAAACATCAATTGATAAAAAATGTCTATTTAGAAACTAAATGTGTCATAAAGAGACACATTAAAAAAATACTCACAATATTTTCTAAAAAACTCTTAGGCATTTTTAAAACACATTTTATGGAATCTCATTCCAAGAAAAGGGATTAAATAATTTAAAAACTGTATTTTATCCTCATGGATAGTAATGTTAGAATAATATTAACAAATAAACTCTTTGAAACTAATTGGAATTCATAATATTGTAATATAATATGACAGTATAAAAACACCCTTCTTGGTTTATTGTAAAATGAGCCATAAGTCATTGTCTATAACAAAAAAAATTCACCAACAAGCCAAGAAATTGATTTCTCTACATTTCTCATGATACTTAATTTCTTCCCTTTTGCAAAACTCACCAAAAAAATGGAAATAAAACAAGGGACTACATATAATTTCTTTTCCATCAAAATCACTTCTACAAAACAAAGCGTGAATGTTTGGTTGAGACTTGGGTGGATATTTCAATACAATCTTAGGGTGCCTCCAAGAGTGAAAGAATCATGTCCTGGTAAATGTATACCGCATTAATGGTAAAATCCAAGCATTTTTAGAGTGGTTGACCAACAGAGGTTTGATCGGTTGTTTTTCAAGTGATGTGATACAGTGGAATAGGAATTAGATTAGTTGTATAGTTTTTATCATGATTAAAGAGAATTAGAAATAATCACATACTTTATCTTTTGAGAGGATTGATTAATCAAGAAGATCGATGAATTATGGTGATAGAGAATTGGTTTCATGGGAGATTGAAGGATGCGAACAAGGAGGACTCTTTAGGGTACTATTAAAAATACCATGAAGACTTTATCAGGGATTTTAAAAAAGTATAGATAAAGGTATGTTTTATGAGGGTTTTTTAGCACTAATAAACATAAATTTGTATCAGTGCTAACAATGTACAAATAAAGACATAATTTTAATAATATGATAAATATAATTAAAAAAATAAATTTATATAGTTATTAATAAATCATTAAGTACTTAAAAATATGTATTTATAAATACTATAATAAATAAATATATTTATTGTAATTTTATAATTATCTAAATATTTAAATATATATGTTTGTAATTATAATTATAAATAAATATATTTCAAAATATTTTTATATTATTATAAATATATTTTATATAATTACATATTTATACTTTTTAATATATAAATATATAATTATAAAAATAATAAATATATTTATTATTTAGATATATTTATTATAATTTTATAATTATTTAAATATTTTTAGATATATTTTTTTATAATTATAAATATATTTATATAATTATGTATATTTATATATAACTATGTATATTTATTAATATAATGATATATATAATTATAAATATTATAAATATATTTATTATAATTTTATAATTATTTAAATATATATATTATTATTTATAATAATAGTTATAAATAAATATATTTTAAAAGTATTTATACATAATAAAAAATATATTTATATATATATATTTATATATAAATATATAAAATCAAAAATATAATAAATATTTTTAAAAATATATATATTTATTATAAATTTATAATTATTTAAATATATATATATATAATTATAATGAAATACTTTTATAAATATTTTTATATAATTATATATATTTTTATATATTTATATATATTTTTATATAATTATATATATTTATACATAAATTTCAAACATATTTTAAATGTTAAAAATTAATAAAAAATGACTAAATATAATTCATTTAAATTTTGAACCAATTGAAACTATTAAAGGTACTGTGGTGCTCCGAGGAAGCTGGTGGAATATGGATTTTAAGAAAATTCATCATCGTGATGACAAGACTTGTCGACTTTAATGATCTAACCCCTAGTATGGTCTAAGGATTTCACATAAATTAAAACTAAAAACATACTTCTTTAGATTTTATGTTGTCTTCAATCGCAACTATTTTTCGGTGATCATTTCTTGAAAGATCTACAGAAGGATCCCTCTATATCATCCACACATGCTTTAAAATCCATGGGATCATCGATCGTTGAATTTCGGCTGCTAGCATGGTGATCTGAGGATGCATCAGATGTCCGGACAATCATCGTGATTCTCTCCGATCGATGCTTGAAGGCATTCATGGATTGTCCCTCGGAGAGAGAGAGACCCTCTCTCTCTAGAAAGTGAGATGAGTGACAAAGGCTCTCATTCAAGAAGGAATGAATAGTGCAAAGCATGAGCCTCTCTCCACTGACTTATAATGGAGGTCCAAAATACCCAATTGGGTTACTTGACCCCATTTATTTAACATCCACTAAATAAATAAATATGGAGAGAACTAAAATGCATAGAAAATATCTTTTAATTATTTTATCACAAACCTATAATATTTTAAAATATATTATGTGATAATCTCGAGTCTTGAAATCGACTTGTAATTCCCATGTAATATTAAACGAACCTAGAATATAAAAATAATATTCATATGAGTAATATTATTCATCATATTTATTAACTTGTAAATAAATTTAATAAATTATTTCAATACCAATTTTTATTTACATGAATAATAATTACTTTTTTTATTAATCAGTGATCGATCACTTAGAAAACACATAGACCTTGTTGTGGGGCTCACTATGACCGATATACAAATTCAACTGAATAGGGATGATTCTAGAATACGCTATTGTGTGTGACCATCTAGGACCCTATCTCAATATAATTGAATAAAATCCAGAGACCAAGTTTGGACTCTAAACCCCATCATGTCTCTAAAGATATATGAATTGTCATAGTATTGACAACCAACCAATAGACACTCATTGGGTAATATAATCTCTTTATATTTAAATATCTCATAATGTTGGATGCACACTTGTGTCATCACACTTTTCTTTATTTATTATTTGGTCATATAATTGGATGGATTTACCTTACAATGACCATAGAACATGATTTATAAAGGTACTACTAACCGGATCAACATAGCTTGTGAAATATTACTTCCCCCACCTGAAAGTGACAAATCCTTTCTTGACCATTCAACCAATGGAATACCACCAATGAAGCACCCAACATAAGATACCTAACCATGATGTCATTATCAAGGTTTTTTCCTTGCATCAAATTACACAATCAAATGACACACATTGATAATGATCTCAAGTCTCGAGGCCAGAAAAATGTTCATAAATATGAATAACCAATGACACATGAAACTTGTAATGTAATTATTGGAGGTTATGTCCTCATGATCTCACTACTAGATATCACCAAGTGTTAACTTAATGAGAATAAGTATCAATTCTTATGAGCCCCAAATACCTAATATTCATACATCATTTGTTTCCAGTTAGTATAATGTATCTAGACTATAGGACCTTTGTTTACGATTAATGTTATAATATCTCTATGTTCTCATTATTTTATGAGATTTTCAGTAATATTTTGATACAACAATTAATCTAAGTAAATTACCCTTAAAATGTAGACATAGAAATATCTACACTATAATTGTAAAAAAACAACATGTATATCTAACTATAAATACAATATGGTAATCAAAAGTAATTTTCATGTTTGATATAGGGAACTAACTATTACAATACTCTAACTTTCACTAGAGCCAACATGCTAACAAACCTAGTTAGCTCTCACATGATAAAGATCATGTTTCAACTGAGTAAATACTTTAGCTGCTTATTTTTTCATGTTTCCTCCACATGGAAATTCTGTTATATGCAGCCTATCCTCCATGAGGAAAAATTTTCAAGAGATGGTATCCCTGATTATATTCCATTTTTGTCAACTGACAAAACTTGACAACATGGCTAGTACTACTAACAGACTTATAATATTGATAAAAAATTTCTTTGTAGTTGTGATCCAAAGAACTGGAACAAATCTTTTCATTTAATAGCCACTTCTTAACTACCTTAGAAGCTGCAATGTACTCAGTTTTTTTATGTATGGATTCCACTGGCTCTAATGATATTTTCTCGCTTAAAAGATTATACTAACTACGATAAAAGATCAAATTAATCTAAATAAAAACTATTTTATGTCCCCTCAAAACCAGTATCATTTTCTCTCTACATACCAATAACAAATCTTCTATACTTACCCAAGTACAATCCGATAGTATTGACTGCTTAACTTTTATTTATCATGGAAATAAATGATATTTAACTACCATAAAGTATATTTTCCCAATATAATTTCTTTAATATAACATTTCATATGTGATTGATCCATCTTTGAAGATCACATAACTGAACTAACCACTTTATCTCCTCCTATGCCTTCGCATGTCTAGGTGGAGATATTTATGCCCGTAAACACTGGTAACAATTCCTCACATGAATTATTCCATCTTGTTTTTTAAAACTATTTCATTGTTTGAATGATTGACTAGGTACAAGAAAACCTTAAATCAACATCAGTATATATTTTTCCCTAGAACATTGGTTTCTATTTTTAGTCATTTGCTTGAGAATAAATTTCATATGTGTCTTAACTAATTACAAGACCAATATATGTTCTCCATATGTCACTGAACATATTTTACTTTGAAAATAATATCTCTCCCACTAAACTCTAGTAGAAATAGGGAAACAATTCATTCCAAATTAATGCTCTAATACCTTGTTGCTTACTTTAATCCTGAACTAGATTTCCTGTAACTTGGAACCCTTATTGTCATCCAATGGTTTGGTCAAACCTTTTTTGTTTAATCGTATAAACACCTTCAACAAATATTTATATTGACATTTAATTTCCAATAATATTAACATAGAAATAAGATATTATAAGTAAAATTCTAATGGATTCGGGCTTATTGAATTGGTATTACCAATCAATCCTTATTGGTACTTCTCTTGTACAATCCATGTACAACTCACTTGAATTCCCACTACAATATTCAATACCACGGTCCCCTTTTCAATTTGATAAACTGAATCCATTATTTAGTTTTAATTGACCTTTTCAATATTAGTTTATTTCCATATACTTCTTACTTTTTGGAATTAATATTATCACAGAATAATGTATCAGTAGGAATGGTGAATGTAAAACCATCATTGTGGTTTTAACCATCCTATGAATTAAGTGTCTCTATAACAATCACATTCCACATGCACATTGGGAACTAGTTCCTATTCCAACTACATGTGCATCTACAGCATTGAAAAAACCCAAGTCAATCTTTCACCAAATATCTCAAGTAGAGATTCAGACCCTTATATAAAAATGTATTCTATTAATTCACTATCTTTTTCTATCGTAGGGATTTATGTAATATCCTAAGAAACCATTAGGATAATTATTTAGATACACAATGTTCTTATCTTGATGCAAGATTGTTTATATCCTAACAAACCCTTGGAATCTCATCACATTTCCTATGAAATAGTGGATTTCCTATCATATTATGACTCATGATATATCAATTTTTCATTAAGTTGTTCATGAGTTTAAGGGATATCACCATTATTTTCAAATCATGTACTAAAATATAATAGAAGTTTCTGCAAGTTGCATCATTGATAATACTTACATAATAACTCTGATGTATACAATATGCATTAAATAATTCTTCCATTCTATATTTTTTTCAGTCAATTTAAACATGTTAGAATTATCATCGATCTTCCTTATTCATTTCAATTTTGTTATGTGGATAAGGTAATACACATTTATAAATTACTCTACACTGCATTATATTGATTGATGAATATTTGGTCAAGATATTCTTTAGCATGTTTTCCTGAAGAAACTCATATCTTATGACCATGAATATATTTCGCTATCACATTCCATAATTACTTAATGGAACCTCGTTATGTATATGTACCAATGTCATTCCATTGGAATAGTTCATTCTCTCTTATTGAACTAATCCAGAAATATTTGTGTCATACCTTTATTTGTAGTGGTTTATTTTTCCAACCTAAATACGCTAATAATACCAAAGGTTTTAATATTTATCATGCCTAAAAACCAAATTTTTAATATCATTGAAGTCCAATTTTATTTTTACTTGATAAATTAATATATTTTCCCAACAGGGTATATAAGTTGTAAATTGTATATTCATCAATTATTTCGAATAATTCATGTATCTTTGAACTATTGGTAAAGTATGATACACCATAAAAACATTAATTCCTAAAACTAGAACAATGTCTCCTAAGGTCCAATGGTCACATGAGATAAATTTCATGGTTATACTCAACAATAGTTTAACTTAAATCTTCAACTTTGAAATTAGAAGTTATGTGTTTCTCACCGCTAACTTAAGAATTACCCTTTCTCAGACACATGGATTATATATCTTACTTTTTGTAATGTTTCTATAATTACTTGGTTAAACTATTCAAATACACATATGTGATTGGTATATTGTTTTTAATAACCAATAATCATGTTTAAAACATTAATTTATGAATATAAACTGAATAATAATATGGTTCATGTTTATTTTATTCAATTCATTGTGTTTAAATGTCCATAAATTAATATCAAGATTTGAAAAGAAAATATCCTCATATTTAATAACCAGACTCTATATTTGAATGATTTTGTCAAGGTTTTTTTTAGTATTGAACTTGTGATTATTCTTTTTTCTGTCCCTTCATCTTCTTCACCATAAAAATTAAAGATTTTACTTTAAATTTTCATTTACTTGGAAAACCTCAACCAAAATATAATGAAGTGTTTACTCCATCTTGTTCATTTTGTAACCTAAAAAGAAACTGGATTAATAGGGTGTATGAGTTGGATTCCATGAAATAGTTTAATCCATATTTCAGGTTTACACATAATTCATTGTAATTTATCGCTCATTTAGATATTTCTTCACTTTCTCCTCACAAGATACTAAGAGATAAGACAACATGTGTAATCATCCATTTTCTAGTTTAGTGACCACAACTGATATAGGATGTTCATTATAGCATAATGACATAACTATTATATGTTAAATACTTGAGTCTCCTTTAATAATCTTTTACACCCTCTCTTCCTAAGGTGGATTAATAGGTATAGAAACTCCAACACCAATAATTTCGAATATCGTAGTAGTGTTCACAAATGCATGTACCACACTTTGAAATTCATGCTAGTTTGGACATTTACATTGTCCAATATTTATCACAGTTTATATTGCAGTATGACATGATTCATTGAAAAATATATATCTAGATGATTAGTGATTTTAAATTGATTACTGATTTAGACATTTTTGATTAATTAATCACCAAATGTATCTCACTATTTTATAAAATTCTAGTAACCCTCTATGCTTGAATCATAATACTTTATCTCTTGAGTATTATAGTGGAATGGATCATTGATCCTCCCCTCATAGTCTACAAGAAATCGCTTCTCTACTACATGGAGAGTTCAATGTTGGATTTTTGTCTAGAAAACTGCATTAACTCATGACTCTTTGATATGTTGGGTGAAGTCCCACCTTCTCGGAATCATAAAATTGATTCCCTAAATTCATTCCTCTAAAATGATATCAAGTTAGATATGAATGATCATTACTACCAATTAAGTTAATTCAGCCAATATTTCTTATAAAAACTCTCTAGTAGTAAGACTAAACCTTGGCTATGGCATAATGAGCACCGAAAACACCCAATTTTGTTCAAATTCAAATGATGGAAGCTGTTTATGACTTAATATTTATGTGAGGGTTTTTTTTATTTCTTTTGTCAATAAATGTAATCAATTCTTATTAATCTTGTTCATTCTATGTTATCGCAATAACAAATTAAAATTAATAGAAAAACATAATTCACTTCATTTTTCATTTAATAATTTGTCAATTCACATATTTTACCACTATTATAAAACGAATAAAATAATAAATAAGTGCATTAAAAATATACTACCCAACTAGTGATGATTATCTAAAATGATCAGGAGGAATCATACCTGAGTAGTTTCTTGACTCTTGATGCATCTCATCACAATCATATATGCCTACTTTTTATATGGAGTATTATCTCATCTTGGTGGGGTCCACATCACTTCTAGGGTACCGCCTCATCTCGGTGGGGTCCACATCATGTTTTGGAGTACCGCGTTATCTAGGTGGGGTCCACATCATGTCTGGAGTACCACCTCGTCTTGGTAGGGTCCATGTCAAGTTTGGGAGTACCTCCTCATCTAGGTGGGGTCCATATAATGTCTGGATTACTGCCTCGTCTTGTTGGGATCCACATATTACATCATATTGGTCAATATACTAGTATACATCAATTCATGCAGGGGGAAATCAAGGGAGAGATATACATCAAATGAAATTGGAAATGCATGACCTTATACAAATTAACCCAAAAAAATGATGATGTGCACACCATCTCAATTAATTACAAACATCACACACAGTTAAGTAATAAATTATGTTATAAAATGGAGACTTATACAGATCGATGCTCTACGCCAGAAGGTGGGTAACATTAAAGCATGATAAAATTAAGATATCTCTCCCTCATAAGCTCATGATATGAAATAAAATCCTATACATCATTATCCAGAACCAAAACAGATATCCATAACTCAGACTTCCATATTGCATCCACCTAAACCAATAGTGGTGGGTCTATGAACCGATCAATAAGATAAAGAACCACCTTTTAACCATCCTAAAGAAGGACTACCTCATAACTAAGCCCCTACAAGGAGGCTACATCACTCATTGGGTTAAAATCACACATCTTCTATGGAAACCTCACTAGATATCATCATAGAAACATCTTGTAAGAGAGAAGATGTACCATGATCAATGAATATATATGGTGTGGTGGCTCAAGAAGGATATGGAAACCAAAAACCCATTCAGATTTGATGAATTTACCACTGTTTTCCCTAAAACCAATGCCTACATACACTAGGTCATGAAGTATGTAATGAGAGTCTTTTTGAATAGATATGTTAGCCTCAACACCAACAATAAGTCATTTTATTAAAATAAAAACTAGATACATTTTAATACATGTTTCCCTAGTTCCCAAACCAAACCTGAAATCTATAAAAGACTCCAAACTCTAGTCCAAGGATGGAAACCACATCTCATACAACTATTTCATGACCAAACCATTAGGTCTCACCTAGTCAGTGTAAGTCCTAGAAACAACTTCCCTAAACTCTCCTCCGTAGGCTAGGGGATGGTGAAATGTTATGGGAAGGGATACCTAAAATGGGAGGCCTTTTCCTAATGTAGTTGTGCACATTAACGCATATCTAGAACTATAAAATTATAAAATGTAAAATAATTTATGAAAATGAATGCATATATCTATAATCCCACAATTAGAGTACAATGTAATGTAATAGAATACATAAAATGGTTCAAATAAAAGATCACTAATAATTTGAAAATAAAGTCTATCTTACATAGAAGGAGGGGATTGATGTCAATGGAAAAATGGTATACACCACATTCTAACTAGCCCAAAATTATATCCACCTAGTCATTTTCCTCTAAGGAGTCCATAAAAAAGTTTTTCATCATCATAAGACATGAAAAGTGTAAGAATATCTCATGAAGAAGTGAGGATAACAAAACCAAAAATGACACCATGAAACACCAAACATAAATCATCAAGATTAGTCAACTCTTCAGACACAGGTATGTCAAATAAGATGTGGGACATAACTATAACTAATGATATTTTATATAACTCGTAAAAGAATCTAATTCATAAAAGGTATCCACCACTACCAACCATAGATATTCTTGAGGTTTTAATGTAAGACTAATCCACGATGAACAACTCAATGAGCTATACTTCCATTGAATACACTACTCTAATAGGAAATTCTATTCAGGTATTTCCAAGACGAAGAACATAATAAAATAAGAGGGTTCATCCAACATACACACTCCATCATACTAAAACCCCATAATAAAGATCAAATCGCAATACATATATTAGGGTTAAATGAACAGGGATCTCTTATGTGATACCATACCCTTCTAGAAATATCCTTTTAGAAGGGGGATCAAGGACCATGTGTGTTTTGGTCTTACTAATTGCACAAACCAAATATATCGAATCATGAAGTACATGAGGATCGCTTCCGGACTCATAGAGGGATACATGATCAATTTCACAGAGGGGTATGATAACCGATTCTTCAGTCCATATGTTGCACCAACCCCTGTGGAAGTGGACTAAGACAACTCACTATAGAAAAAGGGAACTCTTCCTCTATAAGAACCCATGTTTTTATACGAGGTATGGATCCTTTTATTTTTGGTTTAAATATCTTATTATGGACTTATGTGAATGTTTATCTTGATCATGGGTGTTTTTGAGGCGTATTGGGCTTGTTCAGAGGCCGAAACCAAGTTTTGGGCTGAAAATGACCTGATACATGTTTTCTGCATGGAATAAGCACGATTTAGGTAAACTATGTGAGAGGTATGAGAAACTACAGGTTTTGGATAGAGAGGTTCCACATAGTTAGTCAAATCGTGTAGGGTAACTGTGTGGGGTGGCCCTCTTAGGAAGAGAGGTGTGCACAATTTCCGCATGGTTTGGGAAATCGTGTGGGTAAATCGGGTGACCCCTGAGGTGTGTTTTTTTAATTTTAAATTAAAAAAATAATTTTATTTTTAAAACCAAACGAGATTATATTCTTCCATGAACAGGATACATCCGTTGAGCCCCCCTTTTAGGTTAATATTATTCTTTGATCCCTACTCACCATCCAACTTCTGTTTTGATCATCGATTGACTCTACATATCCGAAATAGTAAGCCTTTGATACAATTTCAGTCATTCTAGATTCTTCAGAACAATAATGGCACTATTTGGATTTAGGATTATTTTCCCTAACATTGTGTTCTTCATCCTTTGATCATTTTTCTTCCAAACCCGGATGAATCCGGACATGATATTGGACGAGCTTTCAACTACAAAGGTGAGGTAGGTGATATTTGATTTCATTCAGCATTTATTGGCGTCTTTCAAGCATTTGGCCAAAATTCCATTTTTCAGAATTTTGGGAGATGTCTTGTTTTTGAGCGAGGAGATTTTAGTAGTTTTTGTTTGAACTAGAGAGGTCAAAATTGGGTTTTTAGGTGTGTTGGAACATGTTTCTCATTCCAAGGTCACCCAAGGGGTTCTCTTTAAGGAAATACATTCTTTATGCCTATTAATACCGCCCAATGGTTGTGTGTTGGTTCTTACGAAGGTAGAGGAATAAATTAGATGACTTGATAGCTTGAGTATATAATTTAGGAGATGTACTACCAGCTTACTTATGGATATAATGTTATGCCTTGTCTATTTTGATAGTTTGGCATAAATGGAATGTGTTTATATGGGTGGGTATATGTATATGTAATTTACTAATGACATGTTAAATTGTTTCTATAGGAGTTTAAGCCCATATTCTTAATAATTGATAAATGATAAATGGTTTTCATGAGTGGGTATAATCATGGCTTGTGATCGTTGATGTGAGTGGGTATAATCACATATTCGTTAATATTTAATTTGGATCCTTGAATGCTTGTTGAATGGTTTGGTAAATGGCAAAGACTGCACTATGGGCTTGGTGAGATGATAGCCCAGATTGCTAGTTTTTTTCCGGATGATTGGGGAGTGACTCAGGAAGACTCTCCTCCAGTGGTTGAGTTCTTCATGGACATATTTCCCAATTAATTTTTTAGTTTTCCTCCTAATATAGAGGTGGAGTTTTCCATCGAGCTAGTTCCCGGAGCTACTCTGTTGTCCATTACTCCATATAGGATGGCTACAAAGGAGTTACAACAGCTGAAGTGGAAGCTAGAGGACTTGGAGGTGAAGGGATTTTTTAGACCCAGTACTTCTCTATGTGGTTTTCCAGTCCTTTTTATGAAAAAGGTAGGCGAAACTCTTATTCTATGCATGAATTATCAGAAACTGAACCAACTGATGGTTAAAAACAGGTATCCTTTGCCACGAATAGATGACCTGTTTCATCAGCTTCGAGGAACTAGAGTGTTCTTGAAGATAGAATTGATGTTGGGATATCAATAGGTGCATGTTCGACCTACAGACATACCTCATATAGAATTTTGTAACAGGTATTGGGTGTACGAATATCTGGTTATGTCTTTCAATCTCATGAACATTCCAGTTGTTTTCATGGCACTAAAGAACCTTGTTTTCCATCATTACCTAGATTCCTTTGTGAGGGTTTTCATGTATGATATCTTCGTTTATTCTCACAATTGACATGACCATTCCAACCATATTGAGATTTTTTTGAATACATTAAGGGAGAATCAGTTATATGCTAAGCTCACAAATTGCCACTTTTGGATGGATCAAATTCACTTCCTGGGTTACATTATCTCAAAGACATGAGTGTTTGTGGACCTAGAGAAGGTGAGAGCTACAGTATCATGGGAACATACCAAGAATGTTTTTGACATATGGAGCTTCATGGGGTTTTCTGGCTATTATAGGTTTTGTATACATGAATTCTCATGCTAAGAAGCGTCATTCATGGGCTTGAATAAGAAGGGTGTGAAGTTCGTGTGGTCAGAATCTTGTGAGATAGCCTTTCAAGAGCTGAAAGGGAGGCTGATATCCACACCTGTCCTAATACTACCAGAGTAGGGAAAGAGCTCTACAGTGTACTGTGACGCTTCTATTATTAGTTTGGTGGCAGTGCTGATACAGGGAGTTCGAGTTGTGGCGTATGGGTCTCGACATCTGAGGTATCATGAGAATAAATTCCCTGTGTACGATCTCGAGTTAGCTATATTTGTTCATGAATTTCACTTTTGGAGACTATATTTATTATGATAGTATTTTTTGGTGTTCACAAACCACAAAAGTATCAATTATATCATTACACAGTGTGATCTGAATTTGAGACAATGAAGGTGAGTGGAGTACCAACAATATTTTGACATCATGCTTGCCTATACGCTTGGTAAGGGAAATGCAGTAGCTGATGCACTGAGCAGGGGGACTCAAATATAGGCATTGTAGTAGGCCAGTGTCGAGTGGTGGCTTGTGGCGTTGTTCTCTGAGATGTATTTGGAGGTGTACGACAGAAAGGGGCATACTTTAATTTAATCCTTAGATATTACCTCTACACTACTATACAATGTTGGGATGAGGTAGATATCAGATTAAGAAGTCCTAGTTCTATAGTGAGGTGTGGAAGGGGAGGACCCTCCTCATGGTTGGATGGTAGGTGATGATGAGATCTTCTATATCCATTGACATGTTTGGGTTCTATCGGATATACATGAGGATTTGATGTGGGAGTTTCATGATTCAGCTTGGGCAGTGCATCTTGGGGTTACCAAGATGTATCGTGACTTGCGACGTCAGTACTGGTGGTAGAAAATGAAGAGAGAGGTATCTAGTTTTGTTACGAGGTGTTCCACCTGTCAGTAGGTGAAAGCGGAACATCAGAAACCATCTTGGATTTTATAGCTATTAACCATCCCAGAGTTGAAATGTGATGATGTCACGATGGATTTCATGATAGGTTTTCTAATGTTGGATTAATGTAATGAGTATATGTGGGTTGTCATTTATAGTCTTATGAAGGCCGAACATTTCTTGCCGATCAATGAGACATTTAGTCATGATGATCATTGAATGTTGTACATTGGAGATGTTATATGACTTCATGGGGCTCTGTGGACTATCGTTTCAGATAGGGATTCCCGATTTATATCTCGTTTCTGGTAGAGTTTATAGAGGGTGTTGGGTATAAAGGTGCGTTTGAGAACAACATACAACCCTCAGACAGATTGTTAGTCAGAGCGTACGATATATGTGTGGTCGTTCGAGATTCTGGACAGATTTGGGTCGGTTGCTTATTAGTTGCAGTTACCTCATAGGTACAGAGCCATGCATGAAGTCTTCCAATTATCTAAGTTGTTCCACTATCACTCAGACCCATCTCATGTTTTTTCAGCCTGAGGAGATTGAGTTGCAAGTTGATGCATCATATGAGGAGAATTTGATTCGTATCGTTGACAAGAGCATGAAGGTCCTTTGAGGCCGATCGGTTTCCTTGGATAAGGTTATATGGAAACACATCTGTTTATAGGATGAGACCTGTGAGATGGAGGTAGATGGGCATTCTCAGTGGCTAGAGTTGTTCTCAGATGATTTTTAACCACCCTTCAAAGAGAAATTCATGGATGAATTTCTATAAGGGGGACGATTGTAAGAACCTAGGTTTTCGTACAAGGTACAGATCCTTCTCTTTTTTGTTTAAATATATTTTTATGGACTTATATGAATACTTATCTTAATACTTGGTGTTTTGGAGGTGTCTGAGGCTTTTTTGGAGATCATAACCGTGTTTTGGGAGGAAAATGACCTTGTGCACATTTTGCGCATGGCTTGCGCTTGGTTTAGGTAAATTGTGCGAGAGGTCTGGAAAACCTTAGGTTTTGGATATAGAGGTTCTAAATTTTTACCACATGGTTATTCAAACCATGTAGGGTAACCGATCAAGGTGTACCTCTTAGGTAGAGAGTTGTGAAGGATTTCCACACAGTTTGGGAAACCGTCCAGGTAAATCATGAAACCCCTGCTATGTGTTTTTTAATAAAATTTAAAAAATAATTTTTTTAGACCCAAATAGGTTTCTCTTCTCCCAGGCAAAGGAGACCTCTAGGGAGATCCCATTTTTCACCAATCATAGGCTTTGAACCCTACTCATTGTCCAACATCTGTTTTGATTGTTGATCGACTCTAAAGATCCACAATGGTAAGTCATCGATTCCTTTTTGGTCATTCTTGATTCTTTAAAACAATGACTTCTCTATTTGGATTTAGACTCATTTGTCTTAATATTATGATCTTCATTCATTCTATATTTTTCATCTAAACTGAGATGAATCAGAAAATAATATTGGACGATTTGTCTACTACTGAGGCGAGGTAGGCAGTCTATACTTTCTTTCAGCTTTTCTTGGTGTCTTTTGAGTGTTCGTCCGAAATTCCATTTGTTGGACTTCCTGAAATGGTCTTGGTATTTAGTGAGTTGCTTTTATTATCTCTATTTAAACCTAGTTAGGTTGACCATGGTTTCCTTTTAGTTGTGTTGGAACCTATTGCTCGTTCTAAGGTCACCCATGGGGTGCACTTTAAGGAAATACATTGTTTATACATGTTAAAACCACCAAATGGGAGTGTGCTTCTACTTTAAATAGTGGAGGAATCCCTTAGATGACATAACAGCTACAGTAGCTATTTTAAGAGATGTAATACCTCTTTACTTATTGATATCATGTTATGCCTCATCTTTTTTGATAGTTTGGCTTAAATGGAATGTGTTTATATGGGTGGGTATAACTATTTGTAAATGACAAATGGCATGTTAAATGGTTCATATGGGAGGTTAAGACCATGTCCTTGGTAATTGATAAATGATAAGTGGTTTTCATCTGTGGTTATACTCATGGATTGTTCTCATTGTGGTGAGTCGGTATACTCGCATGTTCATGAATGTTTAATTTGGATGCTTGAATGCTTGTTAAATGGTTTGATAGATTCCATGGACTGCTCTCCATGGATCCGGAATGTGGTAGTGGATTACTTGGGTTGACTATGTCCCTTGGGTCTTTTTTTTTGGGATGCCTTAGGCCTTACTACCAAAAAGGATCTAGCTTTCTTTGGCTCGCGTAGGACTTGCTACTGACTTTCTCTTAGTACACCAACAAGTCTCTAACTAAGTTTCCACCAAGGATGCCCATGGGACTAGAAGGGATTCCATGGACATGCTCCTTGGATCTGTCCCTATGTGGTCTAGATATTTATTACATGGATGCCTTGGTCTACTGAAACCTTCGATCTGGACCTTGGTGTCCACACATCACATTATGGTGTTTTTGTGGGATACATGATTTCTCTATACAGCATGGCTATGGGTTACAGTATACGGATGGATTTAAGGCATGGCTATGTGACTTGTCTGTTTATATGGTTATAGCTTCCATGTTAGGATCTGACTCTCTTTTGCAGGTATCCTTGAGGGTGGTTCAGTTTTACATTACTGTGGACTTCTGCCATGGTCATATGCACTTACTTACTGGTTGTTTATGCTTGCTACCAAATTTATAGAATTGTTGTTAGAACTATATAGGACTGGGTGGTTACCTTTTGGGATGTTTATCTCACACCCTATATAGGCTTACTTGGGGACCAAAACAGATTATGTGGTTGAAAGTGATGACAGGGGAAACCACCCTAGTCCAGGTTGTTGATTGTGGATTGGGAGCAGGGAAGCATAGGACCAAGTAGAGGCTTCTGATGTTGGGATACCTTTTTGGAATTTTTTTCTTTTTTGGGATACTTGTATTGTATTTCCATGTACTATTCAGGATTTTTATAGACACTTGTACCATCTGTGTCATTTTTCTATATGAGACACTTTTGGTTATTATTATGTATTTTTATCTTCTTATCTCTCTTTTAGTTGTCTTCTGTCTATTTATCTTCCGCTATTGTATATATTTGACTTCCATTGTGATACGCTAGTAATGATTCGGAGTCTCCCCACTGATTCGCCTAGGCCCTCACTTCTATTTGGAAGCCTATGGTATTTGG
The DNA here is from genome assembly GCA_963277665.1 of Viscum album. Lineage (NCBI taxonomy): Eukaryota > Viridiplantae > Streptophyta > Magnoliopsida > Santalales > Viscaceae > Viscum > Viscum album. The sequence goes on along the minus strand of OY728163.1, from coordinate 1,335,737,945 downwards.
GGATATTCTCTTGAGGCCTTGTGACCAACCGGGCTCAGAGCACCGTTTCAGGTGGCATCCAGGTCTGGGGGGTTATATCCACACAGCCCTGATTATCAGCAAGTTGTATTGGTTTAACTATCATATTATAAGGATGTGATGTTGCAATAAACCCTTATATTAATGGACCATGGGAACACACCCAACCATAGATGTTATAAGGAAGGTTACACAAGCTCACAACGAAGATGAACTGAGAGGAAAGAGGACTCAAACTTGTCCTAAAAGAAGTACACAGCCTGTCCCTAGGTGTAAACAACAAGTCTCCCAAATCCTTACACTACATGTACATCACACTCACATGACATTCATTTTTACACAATAAATGGTGTTTCCTAAGGGTAAACTACATGTAGATGTCACCCCAGCACTCATTGTTCCATCTTCCCAATCCCATGTACATCGGGTTGTGCTCATGCACTTGGACGTGTCTGAGTACACGACTCTATTGATTTACATAGTCTTTTCTATTTACATACAAAATATATAGTGCAAGGGGCCACATGGACTCATGGGCATATACTCCCTATAAATTCCAATCGATCCACCATGTGTTTCATGGTGTCTCACATTGCACACATGGTGTGTTACACTGCATGGATTTCTTGGGGTGTATTCCCTATATACTATAAGCTAGTCAGAAAATTTTCTCATGTTATTTGATACTTATCTATATGCAGAAACCCTAGTTACATATTAATGGGAATACACAACATTTTTTATAGGACTACACATTGTGTAGTCGTTTTTCTCACATAACCCAAGAAAGACTTCACAAATCTTATGATTCTGACACTGCTTCCACTGATTCATCCCAAGGAACTACGATCTAGTCTAACCGAGACCTCTCCACTCCTACTCGATGTATTTTGGTCATGTATTACACTTGGTAGATAGCCTCCATCACACCTCACCTCACCTTTAAATCAAATATGTAAGCACAAAAATCTTATCCATCCATCGTCTTACTATCATCATCATAAACTGCAACTATAACGTCGGATCTACATCCCAAACCTGTGATAGCAATCCACTGCTCCAAAGACCAAATGTGTAATGATCACTTACTATGTATTATAAGATAAATTGAAAAAATAAGATGAAAGGGTTGAATATACATAGAATGGGGAGATAATATGAAAAAAAACAAATTTCATTTACGGACTTAAGCAAATTTTCATTTTGGCCCCAACTCATTATCATAGAGAAATAATTGAAGAGAAATAAATAAACCAAAATAATATCATTTCCTATACCATAGGAATATAAATAAATTACGTAAATTAAAAAATATATCCATGAATTAATTCAGCAGATGATTAATTAGTGGTCATTAAGGTAAAATAAAAAAACATGATAAATCCATAAAAAACAAAATCCCTACCTGAATTTGGAACAATCACTAACTAAGAATGATCATACATCATTATAATTGATGAAATCAAAAAGATGATTTATTATAGGAATTCCTTATGGTACATTATTCATCAATCCCCAATATATGTACCCACTAATGTTTCTCCATGATCACCTCTCAATTCTTATGGGTATGAGGCTAACCCAAGGAATTGGTTATAGCGGTGTTTTTATAAAGGAAAAACTAGGTCGCTGAGTCAATGTAATATATAAATTAATTAAATTTATTTATTTATTTTCACATGTGGATTCTTCTAATAAATCACCCAATAACAATAATGATTAAGTCATGCCTATGGTAAACTCTAAATTCCATAATAATGGAAATATAATCTTTTTGACCCAAGTCTCCATTTGGGAGTTATTCCACTTTTTCAAGAAAATTTTGTGTGTGAGATATTAATATATTGAATGTATTTAAAATATCAATTCTAGGCTCACCGAGCCTTGGAATACCACGTCATCTCATCACTGGAATATGAAAATATTACATAATATATTTCAATTTCTTACAAGGACAAAATAATGTTTCTAAAAAGTGAGGGAGTGGGGATCAAATAACCAATGAGTGAGAATGGATGGGTGATAGAGAGTGAGAAGAATAGTGGAGGGTACACTCCTTCATAACATGCTTTTAACCACACTAGAAAACACCTTTATCAGTGCTAAATGGTGTTGTTCGTCTAATCACCATTTAAAGGTGGCCTATTTTATCATCACTTCCTCTTGAACTCGTAAAGGGGATATTTCTGCCTTGTGTTATTAGAAGTTTATCATACTAAAACAACAAATACATTGAAATAGAAGCTTTAAAAAATTCATAATTTAATTTAAATAAAAATTATAACACAAATAAAAGAAAAAATACACTATTATAGACATTTAAAACATTGTTTTGACCAATTACATTATCAAGTACAATTTATCATAAACATTTAAAAAACATAAATGGTTTAATTTTCATTGGAACCCTCCCCATATCAAAAAATCCCTGTCATTATAGTAGTTTCCAAACAAACCTCCTCAACTCAAAAAAAATAATCCACCTTTATAAGAAAGAAATTCTTATGTTACTAATACTATAATTAAATAAATTAAACATAAAAATGAAATAATACATTAATAAAATATCATTTTAAAACTGAAAATACACAATTTTAGTAACAGTAGTCACGTCGTGCATAAGAGTGGGATGAAAATGATTTCTAAATTTTAGAAATGACTTATGGGTCATTTTATGAAATTATCTATACAATACAAATTCAATTAATTGGTTTTTGTTATGTCACTTGTTTTTTAATAAAATGTCAGTTTAAATGAAAAACAAGCACTTTGAGTCATACTAGTCACATCATGTGTCGGTTTGACATGGTACTGATATGTACACATCTAAACTAATTTATAAATCAATTTTATTAACTATTAAGATAGTGTGAGTGCATTTTCTAAGTTTTAAGTGAGTGACATGTGTTTTGAATTAAACTGTCTATTTTATATTAATAACAAACACTTTAATTCACACTAAGAATAATAATTATTGGATTTAGGTGAGGTTGATTCCTACACATCGAAACTGAACTATGAATCATTTTTATAACATTTCAAAATAATATATATGAGTTTTATTAATTTTTAGTATGTCACTTTTATTTTTTAATAAAATGTAAATTTTTAATAAAAAGACACACTTTGATTTTTAATGATCCCACTGTGCATCGAATTGAGGTACGAACGATTCCTACACATAAAAAATTAATTTTGGATATTTTGTCAAAATTATCAAAACATTCTGAATTGATTTTCTCATTGTTGAGTATGTCACTTGTAGTTTCCACTAAAATTTCATTTTATAATGAAAGCACACAATTTGAGTCATACCCATCATGTAATTTGATGGATTAAGGTGCAGTTGATTCCTAACCATCAAAAATGACTTATAGATCATTGTAAAAAAGCATCAAGACAATATGAATTTATTTTCTTGGTTTTCAAATTTTCACTTGTTTTTTTACTAAAATTTCATTTTAAATTGAAAACATGCACTTTGGGTCATAATAGACACATCATGTAAAGGTTTGATGTGAGACAGATTCCAACATGTCGAGGTTCATTTATGAATATTTTTAATAAATTATAAATACAATATCAGTGTGTTCACTTATCATTCAGTGAGTGACACACATTTTGATGTAAATTTTCAATTTTAAATGGATAACGAACACTTTCAGTAATATTAGAAACACTATTTACTTTATTGAGGTGTGTTTGATTCGTACATGTTAGAAATTACTTATGGATTATTTTTTAGATGTATCAAAACTTTCTGAAGTTTGTTACTTGGTTTTGAGTATGTCACTTGTATTTTTTCACTAAAATGTTAGTTTTAAATAAAGAGGCACACTTGGAGTCATATGGGTCACATCATACATCATATTGAGGTGTGGATAATTTATACAAATAAAAATTTACTTATAGATCATTTTTCTATATTATGAAAAAAACTAAAAGAATTTGATTGGTTCTGAGTATGTCACTTGTGATTTTTACTAAATTTACATTTTAAACTAAAAATCATGCAATTTGAGTCAGACCAGTCACATTATGTATCAGTTTGATGTGAGACTAATTACTACATGTCAAAAATGACTTATGAATCATTTTCCTATATTATAAAGACAATGTGGGTTTCTTTTCTTAGTTTTCAATTAGTGATACATGTTTTCAGCTAAAATATCAATTTGAATCCTATAATAGAATCTTTTAGTCATATCGGGCACACCATATATCAGATTGTTGTGTAGATAGTTAAAAAATAAAAAATTATTTATGTATAATTTTAATAAAGTACTGAAATAAAATAAATTCATTTATATTGGTTTTAAGTATTTCACATATTTTTTTTACTAAGATGTCAATTTTATATAAAAAGCCACACTTGTAGTCATATCGGTCACACCATGCATCAGATTGAGGTTGGGATGATTCTTGCATGTCAAAAATGACTTATTTATTTTTTCCATAAATTATTAAGACAATTCAAATGCATTTTCTTGGTTTTGAGTATCTCACTTGTTTTTCTAAAATATCATTTTAAACTGAAAACCTGAAATTAGATTCATACCAATCATATAGTGTGCAGTTTTGATGTGTGACTGATTCCCACATAGATAAAATGACTTTAAAACCATTTTACTAAAATATAAATACAATGAAAGTAATTTTTCTTGGGTTTTAGTGATTGAAACATGTTTTTAACTAAAATTTCACTTTTGAAATAATAACAAACATTTGTGTCATACAGGGAACACCATAGATCAGGTGGAGTTTGGGTTGATTCCTAAAAATCAATAATGAATTTTTAATTATTGTCCTAAATTACTAAAATAATCTGAATGTGTTTGTTCAGTTTTGAGTATGTCACATTTATTTTTCCTAAATTGTAAATTTTAGATTAAAATCTAAAATTAGAGTCATATATGTCACATTGTGAATTTAATTGAGGTGAGTCCAATTCATAAATGATAAAAATGAATTATGGTTCACTTTACTAAAGAATAAAAATAATCTAAAAGTTTTTTCTTGGTTTTGAGTATGTCACTTATGGTTTTTAATAAAAACTATTTTAAACAGAAAACGCACAGTTTGATTAATACTTGTCACAACATGAGTTGGTTTGATGTGATAATATCTAATATATGTCATAAATGACTTATGAACACTTTTCCTAAATTATCTAGAAAATATAAGTGATTTTTTTAGTTTTCAATGAGTGATGCATATTTTGAACTAAAATATCTATTTTAAACTGATAATGTACACTTTAAGACATACCGAGCATATTTTCTATTAGATTTAGGTCAGTTTTACTCCTAACCATCAACAATAACTTATTTATGTTTTTCTTAAATTATTGTAACAATCCAAAGGTGTTTTCTCAAATCTAAGTATGTCACTTGTTCATTTTACTAAAATGTCAATTCTCAATAAAAAGACACACTTAGAGTCACACCAGTCATATTTTGTATGGTATTGAGGTGTTTTCTATTCCTAAACACTACTGATGACTTATGGATCATTTTAATAAATTATCAAAACAAACCAAATGATTTTTCTCAGCTTCCGGTATGGTTCTTGGGGTTTTTACTAAAATATCATTTTAAACTAAACACACACACTTTGATTCATACCAGTCACACCATGCATTGGATTGGTGTGAGACTAACTCATATATGTCACAAATGACCTATGGGTAATTTTATTAAATTATTAGGACTATATGAATGAATTTAATCACTTTTATATATGTCATGTGTTCTTTTGACTAAAATTTCATTTTAAATTAAGAGCACGTACTTTGAATCATATTGATTATATCACATCTCATCACGATGTGGGACTAAATCTTATACCTCAAAAAGGAAATATTTAACATTTTCCTAAAGAATCAAGATAATTCAAGCATGTTTTATCAGTTTTCAGTTGTGTTTTTAGCTAAATTTTCAATTTTAAATTAAAATCACACACTCAGAGTTATATTGGGCACACATTGTATCAAATGTATGTTTGGTTGATTATTACATATCAAAAATGAGTTATAGATTATTTTTCAAAATTATTAAAACAATCCAAATTAGCTTGATCGGTATTGAGTAGGTGAATTCTATTTTGAACTAAAATGTCAATTTTAAAATCAAAACGCTCACTTTGAGTCATATCGGACACACTATTTATTAAATTGGGGTTTGTTTTATTCAAATACATAAAAAATAAATTATAAGTCATTTTCATAAAGTATCAGATAAAAAGGACATGGAAATTAACTAAAAACATAAGGAAAATGATTAAAATATGCAGTAAATAAGTTGTATGATGTCACCTCTTTATGATTTTTGTATGTAATCTGACACCAGTTATGTTTCCCATTCGTTTTTAAACAAATATATTTTGCCTTATGAATATGAGGGATATCTATAGTCTTGGTAGTGATAGAAAAATATAAATAAAAAATTATTAATAAATATTTTAAATTAAACTATAACTTTATTCAAAAAATACTTCTTTGGGTATGCTAGTTTGTTGATGGTATACAATATCATTCATAAATTTTCAAACATAATAACCAAAATCTTTTCCATTGGTTTATTTTAGACGCTGCTGAAACATTAAGAAAAATAAGTAATTTGTTTTGATATATATTTTTATAATGGAAAGCTTCTATAGATACCTTGATAAATTTCCACATGTATAAATTGATAGTCTCCTTATGCTCATGGACTATCCTCATTCCATGATTTTGATGATATTCTAACTGCAACCTATTATAAAATAATTTTCATTAAAAATAATATAAAATGTATGACATGAAGATTAGTTGTAAATTTTTCATGTAATGTATTGAAAATTGATAAGAATTATGATGTTTGTTCGGTATGTTGGGTATCCATACATTTAAAATAGAAAATAAATATTTGTAGTAGCCAAATTGGCTGAAATCAGTAAACAATGTTTCATAAAAACAAAAATAAATAAATAATGAAATAAATGAAAATATATTTTATATGATTAAATTGTAGTGTTTCACACCTACATCATGGGTATTATGAAGTGTCAATTATCTATATGTTTGATTTCAAACATTGTAAGTACTTTTTACACTATTCCAACAGATTATGTTGGTTCCAATGAGAATTTTTGTGTAGAAGTAATTTGAGGACTAATGAGTCCAAGATTAAATTTAGAGGGTTTTCCCTTAAGATAGTATTGATATGTGCTCTTGTAAAAATTATGAATAGTATTTAGTTATAATTAACATAATAGGTCAGCTACTAGAAAAATTAAAACACGCCTCATGTATAAATTTATAACAGTGACTCATATCAATTCATGTGTAGGGATTTCACTTACATTATTAAGAACAATATAACATGTAATAGCCTCTTCGTACATCTTTTCTTCAAAATAAATTATGCTCATATCACCACTTGATAACATTATATCTTCATTATCATTTAATTCTAGTAAATGTTAAAGTTAAATGGGAGGGGTAAAGGAACATTGTAAATAAATTTTCAGTTGGTTGGTTGATCCTTTAATCATTTTGATTTGACCTTTCATGTCACCCCTTTTCTTTGTTATTTTATAATAACATTCATCATTTATGGCCTCCTTCATTATTTTTTAATGGTGTTTTCATCAAAAATAAATTGTAAATGAATACCTCCTTGTTAAGATGATTGTTTACAAGATCTAATGGCCATGCTACAAAATTTATAATAACTTTCTCATCCATATAAATATTCACTTCATCATGTGGAATAGGAAGATCATATTTTCATCTTGTGAGATACATGAATCCCCACATTCACATGAAATATTTGAAGTTGATTATTATGTAGAATATATCCTTGGATATTATATATGGTACCACTCACAAAATGTGACGTGTGGGTGTTTATAGATTTAAATCACAATAATTTTTACCAGATAGAATATTATTACAAGAAAGTGATCAGTGTCCACCTGATTAACATTTCATAGAAATAAATTATGTTATTAGTGATTACCACTTCTAAGTAATCTCTTTTTGGAAAAGGGATATCCTCATAGTTGGTGGTGGTGGGGATCTTCATGTAGTGGTTGTTCTTGTGGTATTTATTCTCATTGATTCATTTCTATAATATTTTCTAAAATATCTAAATAGTAATTAAAATTTTCTTATAGAGTATCTAATCATCATACAACTCTTAAATTTTCCTATCTTTAGCTCCCTCTTCATTTTTTACACAAAATATATTTCGGTTGACACCCTATAACCTACACCTCTAACACAACAATATTTTTATAGCCTCTTCAAGGCCGCATACATTAGTTTTTCATATGGTATAATGGATAATGATTCTTATGTCTAATTATAATAAAAAATATAATATAATAATTAATAATTATTATGTAATAATGATTAAAAGTAAAATAAATTTTTATTTTTTCATTCTTACACATGATTCCCCAAATTTTATGTGTTTTCTTCTTTAAATATCTCTTCTTTATTTACCCATTCCTCCTTCTGTAGAATAAGACATGGGATGGGTGTGTATTTGGATTTCAATTCATCAATATTGGTATAAGTAGAGGAATATAATTTTTTTTTCTTCACAACATAAAAAAGTATTACAATGGATTTAAAATACATTCTATTTTTTCAAATAAAGTATACCCTATATATTCTTTATAGTAAGGTTTTGTTGGTTTTTCTATAGGTTGATTATTTTTAGTATTGAGTTTCTATTTCATAAATTTAAAGTTCTTAATAAAAGTGATCAATACACATATTTTAAATCAATGTATTATTAGTCACAATGTACCTGAAAATGAGTCTCCTAATGATGACCAGAAAACACATCCCACACATGTTGGTTTATCAAGTGTGCATACATATGTGGTGAGTGTAGGATTATTTTCCATTCAATATCTTTGAGATAATACTTCATAAGAATTGTGTGAAATCCTATTTGAGCCTTTTAAATAAGCATTAATAAAATTTCATTCATGATTCATCTTCAATAAATAAACTCTGTAATGGATAATGAAGAGTAATTCAACATGTCATTATTTTATTTTTAGTACAATAAAGAATGCATATCATAATTTTACACTAATATCTTCCCAAGTCAGTGTCTTAAGTACTAGAATTCCATGAATATACATCAATCAGTACATTCATGTGAGTGGTAAGCATACTATAACTACTAAACATGGCCTTATTATGGTTAACAGGCTAGTCGTGGGGATTCCATCCAAACCATAAATTTGACATCATTATTTCTTTCTATATTTTTTTCTAATAATATCACACTACAAAGCTCCTATATTTTCTATGACATAGTTTTTTCAATTTATATTATTTTCTTGGATTCAACATCTTCAATATATTGTTTCTCTAGACTAGTAAAATTTGTTGTGTAGAAGGTTGTTGTTCTTCTACATTGAGAGATCTAACACGTTGAGAAACCTGATGTTCATTAGGATTGGAAGCATCATCATGTGTAGAAATAAATATCTATAAAATTGGTTTAATATTTATTTTAGATTACATAAATACAATAGTGAACCGATAATAATACTAGGTAACTCATTGTATATTACAAAATATATATTACCAAATTATAGAAATATTTGTTATGGTTGGATGAATTTGACCCCTCTATTGAGTATCTAAATTCCATCTTGGTGATATCTTATGACATACATGATCCCATCTATATTGGGGCCACTAAAAAAATATTTTGGGAAATATCAATGAAAGTTCCATCCTCATTGAAATTATCATCTTACCCTTTAGTGATTTTGGTTGATAACAAAACAATTAACCACTTTCAGTTTATGGGATCTGGAACATAAAATAATTGTAATGCCTATGATTCCATTATATAAGGTTATTCTTATTACCCATCCTTACTGAATCCACTTTTACAAACGCCAATTCATCTATTTTAACATAACTCTTATTATTAACCTACTTTTATTGAAAAATTATCACTCGGAATGTTGTATAATCCAATTCCCATATTTTTTTATGATACCAATGTATGGTATCTTTGTATAATTTGGATTTATATCCTTGGTACCAGATATATATATTACTTATTCTATAATTATAACTCCACTATTTTTCATGGTACTGTGTTAATCATGTTCATTTATATAGAACATATAACCACTAATTTCATTAAAATTATAAGATAATACATGAACACTTGGTCCTCTAGCTATCCATCAAAGTATTTATGAAAGTGAATCCTGATTTTTAGTTGACTCCTTAAATATATGGTCTCGAAACTATCCTATAAACTATTGATTATATGTATTTGATATCTATATTTCATTCCTCTATGAATTGAAAAGCCTAAGAATTACTTTGTGGGTTTTAAAATATGGGGAAACTTCTGAACAATTATAAAAAACCTAAAGGCCAGCCTACTCCCACTCTATAATAGTAATTGTAACAAAATCTAATCCAAAAATTCCATCACCCAATATCTGCCCTATGTGATGGGATTTTTGTAGACTGATTCTATCCACATCGGATAGGTAGTTGGTGTAGAATTCAATTGTTTTGTCAATAATATATCATTTTGCAATTCAACCCTCTATCTGACTTTGATTTTTGAAAGAACATTTAAAAATATTCATAGGATATTAAATGGGGTAAATCCATCTATATTATATAGGAACTGTTTGATTTGGTGTCCTGAGAACAAACAGTTTATACTTTGATTACATCAATGTAAACTTATTATATATTGTTCATTGTTCTGCATTACTATAATATAATAATTTCCTAGAATATTTTTTTCATTAATAAGGTCATGGAAGATCTTCGCTATGATGAGAACCTTGAAATGATATAACAATATTCTTAAATAAAGTTCTATGGTTGGATGAAATACTATGTTAGGACACATAGTATACAGACCGTCATGTGTGAGTACTCGTAGGAAGACGATACTCAATCTCCTGGAGTTTTCACTTGGTAATCTCCATGATGGGAGATTATGAGAACATACCCACGTGTAGTAATTTAGCAAGTCTTGGTGTCATCATACATTGCTGTCTATGAGTGTGTGTAATGGTCCTTTGACTGGAAGATTGTCATTAACTCATTTCATGAATCGAACACTTATATTTGCTGACGAAAACCATCACGAAGAAAGTTGGTGGGATGTAGGGTATGTTGGGTGTGTCACGGATGACATGTCTCTAATGGGTAATTTGAGGAAGTATTTTTCCCTTCAATATTTATGGAAGTAGATATCTTGGGCCCTTTGATTGAAATAGAACTATCTCCCAAATTCCATGTCCATGGTATCAAGACGAGTTTATTTCTGGAAGTCAAAGTATGACGGATCAAGCATATAGATTTATGACACTATCATGAAACCTGCATAATGAGATATTGAGACCAAGGGATTAAATGACACAGTAATCATTCATATGAGGTGACACATCAATGTGGTGTCAGCTTCATTCTCTTCGGTGCCTTGACCCGTTGCTAGATAGTAATCTTGGACATTAGGCAAGTCTGCTTAATGCCAATGAAAAAGAGGCCTAGATTGTCACACACTAAGTTTATAAAAGTATCTCAAGTAGAATAAATATTATTCATGTATGTGGTTTAATAATTATTCAATGAAGCCTAAATATTTTCAATGTTGGGGGAAGAATAAAATGAAAACAAGATATACACATTGTGTGCATTTAATGAAAACACCATTTAGTTTTCATTTTAGAAAGAAAATGAAAACAAGATATACACAACATGTACATAGAATGTACACGCCATGTGGTTTTAATTTTGGAAAGGAAATGAAAAACGAGTACAAGTCGTGTATTAATAATTACACGTCGTGTAGTTTTTTCAGTTAGGATTTTGAGGAAATAATATCGTTATATTAAATGATATTTATTATAATCACTGTGGGTGCATGTTAAGGAATTAGTGATTTGACATGGGGGGTTTTCAATAAGATTTAATTAAATAAAAAATGCATAACGTATTTATTTATTGTCATAACACTATAACCACTAACCCGATTATAAATATCCTCACAACCCCAACACTTTTCCCTAATCGTTGTGCACAAAAATTCTGGAGAATTATCTCAAGGCCAAAAGAACTCCTTCCTCCAAAAATGCTTTGAAGACCGAGGGAGATACTCCTCCCTTGGATCAAGGCGATCAAAGGTGGACAACGCTGGCAAAGGCTTCTCCACGGTAGCACCTGGACATTCCTTTGGCGATGTCTAGAGATACGTGGTTCACATGAGGATAACCAGTTGAGGAAGTCTTAACATGGATTCTGCGACGTAACGACGAATCACATCATAACATGATCAGAAATATCAATGTAGAAAGAATGTTATAAAATGTATTTATTGTCAATTTATTAAATTAATTATATTCAAGCTGTGATGATCCTTACTTTGTGGTTTTGATACTATTCTTCTTCTTTGTCTATTTCTATGATTTGATCTGTGGATTCTGGACTTTACCATCATATTCATCCTAGATTGATAATTTCTAATGAAAAAAAAAGCCATGTGGGAACGTCCACCAGTGATCTTCCATTGTGCCCAACACATTGAGGAACACATAATCAAATGTCTCTTACCAAGTGAACCATCAATTGAACCATCATATCAATGAATATTTACATGAAGAACATATCTGAATCACATAATATGATAGAAATTTCCTTTTCCATATTTGAAACATCAATTGAGTCTATAACATTGTTTCATATTGCTTTGAAAAAAATGGATCTCGGTTAATTTATGATATAAATTCTTGGGAAAAAATAAATGTAAATCTATAGGAATTATATCTTGCATCAAAACATAAAAGTCATTTGATTTCAGATCTATTATCTTTAGAGTATTCACTGACACAAAATTATTGATATGTTATTAATAACTTTCTTGAACCATTACAACATTCTATAGGTTGAAAAACTGATATGTCTCTTTCCAAGAAAGAGTGTAATCAGTTTGAGGAATAAAATTCCATTTTTTACCCTTCACCAACTTCAACACTTCTCATATTCTCTTATCAATCATGTTCATCCTATAAATAATTTCATACATTGTTTTTCTAGCATCACTTAGTAACATGAAAATGAAACTATCAAAAACATTCTTTTCAACATACATAACATCTAGAAATTCATAACAAACAAAAAAATCTAGTATGGTAATTCAAAAAAAAACTGATCTCTTTTTCTAACCAGTTTTTTTATGTTTTTCAAAAAATGTTTTTAGAATTAGTGTCTTCATATTTTACATCTCAAATAGATAATCACTTGTTATTGGTGATGATGTTGCAATTTCTTCTGAACTATTATATAATTATGTCATCCAAGACCAGTATTTCTATCATCAAGGTAGAAATATTCAATGTCCTACAAACATTGTCTTTAATGAATGTTTTCACAAAATTTAATGTGTACGTTGTTCATGAATATGACACCTTTGAGTTACTTTAATATTATATCTTAAAATTTTTCCTAAAGTCTAAAAGTAATTAATTTTTTCATACTAAAAGGATATAAATGTGAAATATTCATTTCTACAATCATTATACAACATAACAGTTGAATCTCACAATAATTTTAAATCTTTTATCAATGGATCCAAATGAACATCATTATCATTACCTGTTGATTTGGTCCTGATATAAGAATAGATAACTCAATGTATTTTTGTTTCACGCATAACCATGGTCTAAAGTTATAATTAACCAACTTTACTAGCCATGTACTATGAGTTCTTCTTTGAAAACCAAAAGGATTCATTCCATTTGTAGATAGAGTAAGGTGGAGGTTTCTGGTCTCATTTCCAAATTTTGTATACATGTGATCAATTCTCATCCAGTAAGGAGAGTTTTTTGGGTGATGAAGTTTCCAATAATTATTTCTTGTATCTTCATGACACATCATTTTTTTAGTCTCATCTCATCCATATATGGGCCTAATCCTTGGAATGACTGGAATGTACAATACAACATTCACAGGACCCGGTTCATTTTTCTTGTATGGAGAAGAACCAATCCTTGGGAATATTTTTAAGTTATTTTTGGTACTTTAAATATAGTATACATTCATTTTTATTAGTGTGTATTCTATCAAAGATCATACCCATTGAAGATATTAGTCATTTAAATTCATATGATCGGCAAGTTAGCTCATTATCTTCTAAAGCATATCTGTCAATAGATAAAGTTATTTTGTAAAACTAGCCTCACTCTATGCATTTCCATATATTGAATTATATGGATTAAGTTTGACTGAAAATGATTTATGTGTAGTATAACATCATACAATGGTGTCTTTTCACAATTCATTAACTTCTTAAACAAATTTGGACAATAGTGAAGTTCATCATCAACTATCATTCTCATTTCCTTAATATTATCTTCATCATCATTTACACCTACAATCACATCCTTGATATGGTCATTATCATTGTACACGCATGTAATCATGTCAAATGACCCATAAAATGAATAATTTTCCCAGTCACTAGATACATTTATTTTATACCCATGTTTAGTTCAATATTTATAACATCAATATATTTTTTGATATATCAAGCATTCTTTCAACTCCTCTAGTCTAATTATTCTTGAATAAAATATCATAAATACATAGAAATTATTTTATAAGGTTCATATTATTGATATTTTCCAAACATTATGAACTATTTCACAACATTTTGATAAATCAGATGAATAAAATGATCTCTTAGTTGTATGGTTTTCTTCTCAAGTACCTTATGATGTAACTATAAGAACTCCAATTGAAGTTGAATTATTAGGTGAATCTCTATATTATTTATATTTTCAAAATAATCACATATTTGATTCCTTAGTGTGGGACATTATGCAATTCGTTGATGATTTAGATTGTGGGAAAGTGGTGTTGGACACCACAACTAAATAGATATCTAATTATGTTAATTTATTCAAAGCACAGGTGTCTACTTCCAACTATTTTGTGGTGAGATATTTGACTTTTGGTGTTTGATAAATCCAAAGAAATGAACCAAAGTCTAATGAATTTCATACCCCCATTGAGAATTCAAAAAAAAATATTTAAGTGAAACTGATCGAAGAATGTGGAAGTGACTCAGGAGACTCTGAAGATCTTCGGGGTTCTAGGAAACAAGTGAAATCATAGAGGAGAGGTCAAAATTTATGGAGCCATATATGCAAGCATAGAAAAATGTATTGGGGTTATTTTCATAATGAGTAACATATTATTGGTTTCAATATTAGAATGAAATTGGGTCTGTGACTTTTATTGGTGAGGGAAGTTTCGCCTTGTCTGACCCCATCCTTTAAATTTTCAATTTTTTTAATAAAAAGGATCTGACCCTATCTTCCTAAAAAAATAACAAATATCATTTCAAAAAAACATTTAATTTTATGATTAAGATATTTATAAAGGTAATATTATTATTGGTTATGATCACTACTGGAAATTGGACCTATACCTACGGTTTTCCAAAACCGTGGGGATAGGTACTGAAAATTCACCTATACCCACGGTTTTCCAAATCCGTGGGTATATGGGTTACTATCCCCATGGTTTTGTGGAAAACTGTGGGGATAGATCTGCGATAAAATACCTATACCCACGGTTATGAAAAACCGTGGGTACAGGGTTCTCGTGTGTGTGTGGGAATTTTTTTTTCTACAGGAAGGAATTTTCTTTTGGCAGGAGTCCAATACCCACGGTTCATCCCTCTATACCTATGGTTTATATAACTATATTTAACTAAATATAAATATATATACATAAAAGTGGTGTTGGGGTAGTGTTTAGGTGCTTTGTCTGCAGCGTAGAGGTTACGGTTTGAAACCTGCCGGCCGCATTATTTTACGACCTATACCCACGGTTTTGAAACCGTGGAAAATGGGAATGTTTCGTTGACACGGTGGAAGAAAAACTATACCCACGGTTTTGGAAAACCGTGGGTATAGCCTATACCCATGGTTTTGGGGGCTATACCCACGGTTTTGAACCGTGGGTATAGGCTGATTTTCTAGTAGTGTATTTTAAAGAAATAAATTTGTTTATTAATGGTCATGATATTACTAACATGGTTTTTCATTAATATTTTCTATATTATATAAACCAATTTTACCATCTCTTTTACTAATATTGGTCCCAAGAGAGACCACTCCCCTATCAGAATCCAATATATAGGTGATCACTATATATTCTTTAATACAAATCTTTAAAACTAGCTATCAATATCAATGATTGATAACTATTTTTATAATATAATTATAATTATTTGGATTTAACATTCTATCCCAACATTTGGAACAATATACTTTCCATATTTTAGTTTCTTGAAAATAAAACAATATTGAAGGATGATATATTGATGGTCACTAAAAATAAAATACACAATTTAATGACATATTTTAAAAAGACATTATGGATTTTACCCATAAGAGTTGGAGGGTGACATGGAAGATAATGGGAAGGATTGTTTGATTTTAATACATGGGAGAAGGAGGGATACTTGAAACATGAAGTTTATTAACATCTATGCACCACAAAAACATTACCTACTTATCATTTACAATCAACACTTTACATGAAAAGTGGGCATAGTTTTTGTGGTAAACGTCTAGGAACTCCCTGAAATCAGAGTGAGAAATTATGATAAATGAGTGAAAATGAACATGATGTTGAGTTAGATGGTAAACTAATAATGTATTGAGGAAATTATATATTTGGTGGAGAATATATAATGTAGATCAAGGACAAATTTGATCTCTTTTGTGAGTTTTGTTCAACCCATTTAGAAAAATTAAAAAAAAAATTGTTTAACAGAGAGAAACATATCAAAACTGATCAAATGCATTGATTTTAAGATATCATTATAATTCCACATCATAAAAATTAGACAAACATTAAACTAAGACAAGTATATTAATATCAATTTTTCAATTTTTAAAAAAAATAAATAAATAATTTTTTTATATTAATTTCTCTACATTTTGATTTCATGTAAAATGTTATAATAGAAAATAATTTTTTTGAATTTTTTACCTTCTATGGAAAAGGATGATGTGAAAAGGCCGCTTTATTAAATAATAAAACATAAAACTAAGGTTGAACATGAATGACAAGAAATATTTAGAAAAAAATAGTATAAAAACATTGAGTGACTACAGAATGAGTACTCATATTGTGCTGAGAGGAGCATGCACCCCTACCACATGGGTGTTTTCATCTTTTCCATATTTTTAACTATATCCATGGTCCACATCCATCATCATAAAATCTATAATAATAAAAATACCATATATATTCTTCTCCGAACACTTAATTATTGATATGTTCTTCCTCCTCACAACTTGTAGATGTATGAAACTGAAAGGTGTTTTGAATACTTACCTTCCTGTGCAATTTGTCTTTTTATTACTAAATAATATCAGTGTTACCATACAATGTGGGATTATTTACATTTTCATAGTAAACATGATAGTGGTAGAAAATTACCCTTCCACACAATTCAATGTTGATTTTGTAGCAGCAACAGGTTCAAACCAATTTATAGAACCTACTTTCACTTATACTTCAATAGAAACATGATCCAAGAGGGATTAAATTCCATTAACAAAATCAGTTATGAGGTGTAGTAGTCCTTTAATACAAGTGAAAAGTAGGATTATGATCCATAATCATAGTATTTACTGATTCCACAAATTTCGCTTTACCACTACCAACCTTCACATTCATAGGATGGTGATTCACAACAACTGGCCATTCTATATAACAACAAACGTCAATAGAGAAAGGTATCCTTGATTCACTGAGAACCTAGTTGTTTCATAAAGATCTTATGGATGAATCAATATAACTCATGGAGAAAGGCTAGAAAATAAGAGAAAAAACAACCTCATTTCACTAATGTCTCTTTCTAACCCTCTCTTGGACAAGGATAAGATTCCTCTTAGGTTTTAATGGGATGAATGCCTTCAATTTAGAATTTACTTTGTGACACCTAGAAACCATAATTTTCTACTCCTCACATATGTTATAATCAACACATTTTGTGTAGATGCTTATTTATCTTCTTGACTATCATCAGATTCATCTTACTCAAGTTCATCAATAGTGCTTTCAAACAAGGCATATCTAAATGAGACTCCTAGATCCAAATAAAACTAATACACCAATTTATCCTATGAAATATTGGGCTCAACACATTCCAACTAGTCATGAGGGGAAACTTCGTCTAGTGGAGAGAAAGTAGAATTATTATTTTCATCCATTATACTCCAATCCTTATATAAAGTGCATTTAGATTCAATGTACCTCAAATAAGGAGTGGGGTCTTCAAAATCATCATGCTTTTTTCATCTAAATGGATTCAAATTGATGTTACTAGAACAAAGTCTACATCCTCCTTAGAAACTCCTTTAACCTGATTTCTAATGTCATGAACAATTCCAATACCCTTTTTCCTCTAGTAGTAAAGTACATCATGCCAACATAACTAGAATTTGGAGAAAACTAAGTCACCCCTATAGGAAGACTTTATATGACCAATGATTTTGTATTATTCACAAAAATGTGGGGTTCTTTCATACTCTATTCTAAGATAAATATCATCATGCAGAGATGTGAGAACCACCTTATCAATAAAATTGTAGCTTATATCTACTTCATCCAGAACCCTTGAAAAGCGGTCAAAATAAATGAGTTTAGTGGTTTTTCCCATCCTATTTGGTATAACTATCATAGAGGCGTTATAAAATAAAATTTCATAATGCCATAGGACCCAATTTAAACATTGAGTCTTCACCTAGACCAGTACGCAAGTTTCTCTGTAATTATTTACAATTATTTATATATATATAATCAAAATTATTTATAATTGTTTAATGTCACTAATTATAAATTATGATGAAGATATAAAAATAATTATTTACTAATTACCATTCCCAAAATATTTATATACATGTGAAAATACTATTTTTTATTTTTAATAATCACTAAGATAATCATTTATATAAATATTAATTTAATAAAACATTGAATAAAATACATATAATGGTTAATTTTAAAAGACCATGTAAATAATTTTAAAAAAATAAAAACACTCAAACACATGGTTTAAAAATCAATTGGTGCAAAGGAAAAATTTAAAAACCTCAATCATGTGCTCTTCACTTCTTTCAAAAACAAATGCATACATTATAATCCAATGTGGAATTGCTACAAACATTTGGATCAAACATCAATTGATATAAAATATAAATTTATAAATTAAAGGTGGAATAAAGAAAAACATTAATGAAGACTCACAATCTTTTTTTAAAAACTCATAAGCATTTTTAAACACATTTTACCAAATCCCATTCCATGAAAAGGGTTAAATTCATTTGAAAACACTATTTTATCCTCATGGATAGTAATATAATAATAATATTAATAAATAAACTCTTTGAAACTAATTGGAATTCATAGGATTGTAATATAATGTGACAGTATAGAAACACCATCTTGGGTTCATTGGAAAATGAGACATATGTCATTATCTATAACAAAAAAAATCACCAACAAGCCAAGAAATTGATTTCTCTACACGTCTTCTGAGATTTCATTTCTTCCCTTATGCAGAACTCCCCATGCAATGGAAATAAAATAAGGGACTATATATAATTTCTTTTCAATCAAAATCACTTCTAATACACAAAGTGTGAATGTTTGGTTGAGACTTTGGTGGGTATTTCGAAACAATCTTATAGAACCTCTA
Source organism: Viscum album (assembly GCA_963277665.1). NCBI lineage: Eukaryota > Viridiplantae > Streptophyta > Magnoliopsida > Santalales > Viscaceae > Viscum > Viscum album. The sequence continues at coordinate 1,335,718,155 of OY728163.1, read as the reverse complement.
AGAGTGAAGGAATCATGTTTAGGTAAATATATACCGCATTAGTGGTAAAAACCAAGAATTTTTGGAGGGGTCGGCCAATTGAGGTTCGATCGGTCGTTTTTCATGTGATCTAATATAGTGGAATAGGAATTAGGTTAGGTGCAATGTTTTCATCATGATTAAATAGAATTAGAAATAATCACATACATTAGCTTTTGAGAGGATTGATTAGTCGAGAAGATTGATGAAGAGTGGCGATAGAGAATTGGTTTCGTGGGAGCGTAAATGGTGCAAACAAAGAGGACTCTTTAGGGTACTATTTAAAATACCAGGAAGACTTTATCATGGATTTTAAAAAATTCTAGATAAAAATTTGTTTTATTAGGGCTTTTTTAGCACTAATAAACATAAATTCTTATGAGTGCTAAAAAAGAACAGATAAAGGCATAATTTTAATAATATAATAAATATAATTAATAAAATTACATGTATATAACTATTAATAAATCGTTATCCAATTAGAAATATTTATTTATAAATACAATTATAAATAAATATATTTATTGTAATTTTATAGTTATCTAAATATTTAAATATATATGTTTGTAATTATAATTATAAATAAATATATTTACAATTATTTTTATATAATTATAAATATATTTTATATAATTATATATATATATTAATATATTAATATATATAGTTATAAATATAATAAATATATTTATTATTCAAAAATATTTATTATAATTTTATTTAAAATATATTTAAAAATATTTGTGTATAATTATAAATATATTTTTATAAGTATGTATATTTATATACAATTATGTGTATTTATTAATATATAAAATATATATAATTATAAATATAGATAATTATAAATATAATAGATATATTTATTAAATATTTATAATTATTCAAATATATATATATATATATATGTAATTATTCATAAATATAATTATAAATAAATTTATTTAAAAGTATTTATACATAATTAAAAATATATTTATATTTACTTATTTATATATAAATTTATATAGTCATAAATATAATACATATTTTTTGAAAATATAAATTTATTATAAATTTGTAATTATTACATATATATATTTTTTTATATTTGTAAATATAAATAGATACTTTTATAAATATTTTTAAATAATTATATATATTTTTATATAATTATATATATTTTAACATAAATTTTAAACATATTTTAAATGTCAAAATTTTATTAACAAAAATGGCTAAATATTATTCATTTAAATTACAATCATATTGAAAATATTAAATGTAGTAGGGAACTCATTGGAAGCTGGTGGGACATGGATTTTATAAAAATTCATCATCGTGATGACAAGACTTGTCGTCTCTAACGATCTATGCCCTGGTACAGTCTAAGGATTTCACCTAAATTAAAACTGAAAAACATACTTGTTTAGATCTGATGTTTTGTTCAACTACAACTCGTTTTTTAGTGATCGTTTCTTGAAGGATCCATATCAGGATCCTAGTATATCATCCACACATGCTTTAAAAATCCATGGGATTATCGATCGTCGAATTTTGAGTGTTGGCATGGTGATATGAGGATGCATTGGATATCCGGAATATCATCGCAATCCTCTCTGATGGATGATTGAAGGAATTCTTGGATTTTCACTCTGAGAGAGAGATACCTTCTCTCTCAAGAAAGCAATATGAGTGAAAAAGGCTCTCATTCAATAATTAATGAATAGTGAAATGCACGAGCCTCTCTCCATCGATTTATAATGGAGGTCCAAAATACCTGATTGGGTTCATCAACCCCCATTTATGTAACATCCACTAAATAAATAAATATGGAGAACTAAAATATATCACAAATATATTTTTATTATTTTATCACAAACTTGTAATATATTAAAATATATTATGTGATAAACTAGAGTCTTCAAATCGACTTGTAATTCCCGTGTAACATTAAACGAACCTAGAATATTACAATACTATTCGTTTGATTAATATTATTCCTCATATTTACATACCTTGTAAATAAATTTAATAAATTAATTCAATACCAATTATTATAAACATGAATTATAATTAATTTATTTATTAATTAGTGATCGATAACTTAGATAACACACAGACCTTGTGGTGGGGCTCACTATGACCAATATACATATTCAACTGAATAGGGATGATTCTAGAAGACGCTATTCTGTGTGACCATCTAGGAACCTATATCAATAGAATTGAATAAAATCAAGAGACCAATAGTGAAGTCTATAAACCCATCAAGTCCCCTAAAGATATAAAGATTGTCATTTTAATGACAACCAACCAATAGACACTCACTATGTAATATAATCTCTTTGTATTTAAATATCTCATAATGTTGGATGCACACTTGTGTCCTCACAGTTTTCTTTATTTATTATTTATTCATATAATTGGTTTTATTTACCATACAACTGCCGTGGAAAAGGATTTATAAAGGTACTACCAACCTGATCAACATGGATCGAGATATATCACTTCACTCACCTAGAAGTGAAAAATCATTTCTTGACCATTCAACCAATGTCATGCCACCAATGAAGCACCCAACACAAGCTACCAACCCATTATTTCATTATCATGGCCTTTTCCTTTCATCAAATTACACAATCAAATGACACACATGGATAATGATCTCAAATCTAGAGACCAGTAAAGATGTTCATAGATAGGAATAACCAATGAAACATGATACTTTTGATTTTTCTATTGGAGGTTATGTCCTCGTGATATCACTGCTAGGATTACCAAGTGTGTACTTAATGATAATAAGTGTCAATGCTTATAATCCCCCAACACCTAATAGTCATACATTAGTTGTTTCTAGTTAGTATGTTGTATCTGGACTATATGACCTTTGTTTACAATTAATGTTATAATATCTCTAGGTTCTCTGTATTTTAGGAGATTTTCATTAAGATTTTGATACAACAATTAATCTAAGGAAATTACCATTAAAAAGTGGACGTAGAAATATCTACACTATAATTGTAAGAAAATATCATGTATATCTAACTATATACATAATATGGTAATCAAAAGTAATGTTCATGTTTGGCCTAGGGAACCCACTATTAAAATACTGCCACATTCACTAGACCCAAAATCCTAACGAACCATGTTTGCTCTCACATGATAATGATCATGTTTCTACTATGTAACAGGTTTAGCTGCTCAGTTTTCCATGCTTCCTCCACATGGATATGCTGTTATATCCAACCTAACCTCCTTGAGTAAAAATTCTCAAGAGATGGTATCCCTGATTATATTCCCTTTTTTTCAAGTGACAAAACATTACATCATGGCTAGTACTAGTAACATAATTGTAATATTGATAAAAAATTACTTTATAGTTGTGATTCTAAGGAATGGAACAAATCATTGCATCTAATAGCCACTTCTTAACTGCCTCAGAAGCTACAACGTACTCGGTTTTTTTAGGTATGGATTCCACTGGATCATATGATATTTTCATGCTTAAAAACATTTCCTAATTGCGATAAAAGATCTAATTGATCTAAGGGAAACCTATTTTTTATCCCCTCAAAACTACTATCATTTTTTCTCTTCTTACCAAGAACATATCTTTTGTACTTACCCAAGTACGAGAAGATAGTATTGACAACTTAAATTATTGTTATCATGGAAATAAATGATATTTACCTACTATAAAGTATGTTTTTACAATAGAATTTCTTTTATATATCATGAAATATGTGATTGATCCATCGTTTATGTGCATGGAACTCAACTAACCACTTTATCTCCTTCTTTGCCTTCGTATTTCTACTTGGAGAGATTTATACCTAGAAACACTGGTAACAATTCTTCACATGAATTGTTCTATCTTGTTTCCTTTTTCAATACTATGTAATTGTATGTATGATTAATTAGGTACAATAAAATTTTATATCTACATCAATTGATATTTTTCTCTAGAACTGAGGTTGATACTTTTACTCAATTGTAGGAGAATAAATTTCATCCTTGTCTTAACTAACTACAAGACCAATATATGTTTTCCATATGTCACTGAACATATTTTACATTGAAAATAATGTCTCAACCACTAAACTCTTCTAGAAACATGGAAAATATTCATTCCTAATTAATACTCAAATACCTTGTTTCTTACATTAATCCTAAACTATATTTCTTGTAACGTTCAACCCTTACTATCATTCATTGGTTTTTTCAAACCTTTTTGTTTAAATCATATAAAAAACTTCCACAAATATTTATATTGACATAGAATGGCCGATAAAATGATCTTAGAAATTAGATATTATATGTAAAAATCTAATGGATTTGGTCATACTATATTGGTTTTACCAATCATTCCTTATTGGTACTTCTCTTATACCATCCTTGTACAAATCAATTGAATACCAACTAAAACATTCAATATCACAGTCCCCTTTTCATTTTCAAACATGGAATCCATTATATAATTTTAATGGAATTTTTCAATATTAGTTGATTTCTATATACTAATTACATGTAGGAATAAATATTATCATAGAATAATGTATCACTATAAATGCTGAATATAAAACAATCATTGTGGTTTTAACCTTACTATAAATTAAGTGTCTCTAGAATAATTACATTCCACATGCACTTGTGGAACTAGTTCTTATTCCAACTACATGTGCATTTGTAGCATTAAATAATCCCAAGTCAATCTTTTTCCAACAATCTCAAGTAGAGATTTGGACCCTTATATAGAAATGTAGTCTACTAATGGAATAACTTTTTCTATCATAGGGATCTATGTAATATCCTAAGAAACCGTTAGGATAATTATTTAGATGCACAATGTTCTTATCTTGATGCAAGATTGTTTATATCCTAAGAAACCCTTGGAAAACCACACCTAAAACATAATGAAGTTTTTACCCCATCTAGTTAATTTAATAACCTAAAACGAAACTAGAGTAATCGGGTGTAAGTGTTGGATTCCTTAAAATATTTTCATCCATTTTTCAGGTTTATACATAATCCATTGTAATTTATCACTCATTTAGATATTTCTTCTCTTTCTCCTAATAAGCTTCTCAGATATAAGAGAACACATGTAATCATCCATTTCTTGATGTAGTGACCACAACTGACATAGGATGTTCATTATAACATAATCGCATAACTATTATATGTTTTAAACTTGAGTCTCCTATAATAATCATTTACACCCTCACATCCTAAGGAGTCTTAATAGGTATAGTAACTCCAACACCTAAAATTTTGGATATCATAGTAGTGTGCACAAATACATGTACCACACTTTGAAATTCATGATATTTTGGACATTTACAATGTCCAAAATTTATCACAGTTTATCATGCGATATTAAATGATATTTTATAAAAAATAATGTTACCAGATTAGTACTTTTAAATTGATTACTGATTTAGACATTATTGATTTATTAATCATTAAATGTATCTCACTATTTTATAAAATTCTTGTAACCCTCTGTGCTAGAACCATAATACTTTATCGCTTCAGTATTCTAGTGGCATGGATCCTTGAGCCTCCCCTCACAGTCTAAAAGAAATCTCTACTCCACTACTTGGAGAGTTCAAGGTAGGATTTCTGACTAGCCAACCGCATTAACTCATGACTCGTTGATATATTGTGTGAAGTCACACCATCTTAGAATCATAATCTTGATTCCCTCAATGATTTCCTCTAGAATGATATCTTGTTAGATATGTATAATCCTTACTAACAATTAAGTTAATTCAACCCATATTTCTTATACAAACTCTCTAGTAGTAAGAGACAACCTTGGATATGGAATAATGAGCACCCCAAACACCCAATTTTGATCAAATTCGAATGATAAAATGTGTTTTTGACTTAATATTTATGTGAGGGTTTTTGTATTTTTTGTCTGAATGAATGGAATCCATTCCTATTAATCTTGTTCATTCTATGTTATCACAGTCACAATTGATCATTAATAGAAAAACATATGTCACTTCTTTTTTCATTTAATTATTTATTATTTCACATATTTTCCCAATATTATAAAATAATAAATAAATGCATAATTGTAATATACTACCCAACCAGTGATGATTATTTAAAATGATCTAGGGGAATCATACCTAAGTCGTTGCTTGACTCTTGATGCATCTCATCCCAATCATGTATGTCAGCTTCTTATATAGAGTATTATCTCATCTTGGTGGGGTCCACATCTCTTAAAGGGTACTGCTTCATCTTGGAGGCATCCACATCACGTTTTGTAGTACCACGTCATCTTGGTGGGGTCCACATTATGTATAGAGTAGCGCCTCATCTTGGTAGGGTCCATTTAAAGTTTGGGAGTACCGCCTCATCTGGGTAGGGTCCACATCACATCTGGATTTCTGCCTCGTCTTGGTGGGGTCCACATTATCCATCGTATTTTTCAATATACAAGTAAACTTGAACGCGTGCAGGGGGAAATAAGGGAGAAATTTACATCAAATGCAATAGAAAACACGTGACCTAATAAAAATTGACCAAAAATAAATGATTATGTGCACATCGTCATAATTAATTACAAACATGACACAAAGTTAAATAATTAATTAATTAATTAAATGGAAACATAGATATGTCGATGCTCTAGACCTATAGGTGGGTAAAATTAAAGCATAATAAAATTAAATTGTAAAAAATAAGTATGAATGAATTAATTTAATTAAATGAATTTAATAGTTCAAATAATTTAATTATTTTTAGTCATATATAAATTTAATTTTAAGTCCAAAAATTAATTAAATTATTTAATTTATTTCAATAACAATATTAAATTAATTTTCATGGCTATTAAAATGTATTATTATAAACCAAAATTAATATATTAATTAATTAAATTTAATTATGAAATTAAATTAATTAGTAATATTAGTTAATTTAAATTTGGTTGGGTCCTAAAACACCGCTTTGGCTCATTTTGGGTCGCAACGAACCTACTTTGGCTTGCAATGGGCCTTGAAAAGCCCATGAAGAGCTATTTTGGACTGGTAAGGTTTGCATGGAAACACCAATTTATTTTGATACATAAATTTTTTTGACTTATAGTATCATTATCATCCAACCTTGGATTAAATCACAGTTAAATCTTTTGGGACAGAAATTAAACCATATATTTAAATTTAAAAATAAAATTTAATTTTCTTGCCTCAAATAATTTACGTGATCACTCTAATACCAATGGAAGGTATCAGGCACTCAGGAAAACCAACTGGGTTGGGGATTTGGAAAATTTTCACCATCAGGATGATGATACTTATCATCTCCAAGGTTCTAAGCCCTAGTATGTTCTGAGGATCTCATGTAAATTAAAATAGAATATAAATTAAAACTGAAAGACAAACTTGTTCAGATCTAAATCCATTCTCGACTGCAACTCGTTTCCAATTATTTTTTCTTGGAGGATCTAAATAAGAATCACTCTAGATCATTCACACAGTCATCAAACATACATGGGAGTGTCAATTGTTGAATTCTAGGTGGTAGCACGATGATCCGTCGATGCCTTCGATGTCCCTATTATCACCAAATCCTCTTCCTTCAATGAATGAATGCATTATTAGATCATCACTCGAAGAGAGATAGTCTATCTCTCAATAAATTGGGCGGAGAAAGAGGGACTCATTCAAGAATGAATGAATAGAGAAAATCATGAGCCTCCCTCTATCTATCTACAGTTGAAGTCCAAAATACCTGATAAGGTTCCTCGACCCCAATTTACTTAACTTCTAATAAATAAATAAATATTATGGACTAAAATACATCATAAATATTTATTTATTATTTTGTCACCTACATGTAATATATTATGTGATAAATTTGAGTCATCAACTCGACTCGTAATTCCCTCTTAAGATTAAAGAAACCTAGAATATAAAAATAATATTTGTTTGATTATTATTATTCCTCATATTTACTTAACTTTTAAATACGTTTAATAAATAAATTCAATACCAATTATTCGTTTGAAAACCCTCCTCTTTATTTCATACATAAACATGATTTTTTATACATACCCTTAAATTGATACAACATGGAAGATCGATAGGTATAGTGTCTTTGGGGATTATAAGCGTTACATAACAACTTAAAACATGAAATAAAACATCATTATTGAAAACTTCTATTACATGACCTCTACATTCCCTCATATGTAGCATTGAATGTGGTAACCTGAGAACATGCATGAGAAAAGGGTGATCTATAAAGCCCAATAAGGGAATAAACATGAAATAACATGAGGGATAAAATACAAGGTAGAAAATAGGAATATCAATGGAGAATAAGAGAAACATGAAACTAAATTCATTATAAATTATGATAATCATAACATGGAAATGTGGCAAACACACTTGACATAGATTTAGCATGAGCCAAGGCTCATTGCACATGGAGCATGAGTAAACCCTCATTGCACATGAAGCACGTGTAAACCCTCATTTTACTTGAATTAACATGAGTCAACACCCATTTCACAAGATGTATCATGATACTATACTTTACCCAATGTATTGGAGCACTATCAGGGCACACCCTTTCTTAAACATTCCAGTTCAGTCATAAGTGTGCCACATGGATCATACAACATGGAATCAATCATCATCATTTATTCCATGATAAATGGATTTGGAATAAATACATGAAGATTTATAATAAATAAGTAAATGTTCAGAAATGTTAATACCCTTGATAGATAAATGGGCAAGGTATTCCCTACAAAATGACATTGGCATGGAAAATCGTACTGCAATTTTGGAAGCATAACGATGTGAAATAAGATATCTAAAAAATAAGTGATTAGAGAGAAAGGGGTGTCTCATCATATTTTCATGAAATGGACAGTAAGGGGGTCATATAGATACATGTCCCAACAAACATAATTTAATTTAGATGCATAATAAAAATTAATTACTTGGAAGAAAAAGAGGAGATAGAAATACCTCATGGAATATCGGCATGGTAACGGGTGTACCTGGGAGGCAATAATGATAGAGAAACGGGTCTCCCGTAATAAAAAAATAAAGGGTTAAATATGGGGGAGGTGAAAAATTATACCCCAACATTTTTAATTTTAAAAAAAATGGCATATGAACTTAAAGAAAAATGGAAAAAATGAGAAAGGAAGAAATCTCTTGTGGAATTTTAGAATGGTAATGGGTATACATATAAGGCATTAATGAGATATAAAGGGGTATCCCATTATAAAAACATAAATATGGAAGTATGGGGTTAGATGAAAATCATACCAAAACATTTTAAATTGAAAAAAAGGGCATAATAACTTAAATAAAATTGGACAAAAAAGAGAAAGGAAGAAATCCCTTACAAAATTTCGGCATCATAACAGGTGTACATGTGTTGGATTAATGAGAGGAAAAGGGGTATCCCATCATCAAAACATAAATATGGAAGTATGGTAGAGTTTAAAAATAATACTCCAACATTTTTAATTGAAACCAAAATCGAAAAATAACTTAAAGAAAATTGGAAAAAAATGAGAAAGGAAGAAATAACTTACTGAATTTCCGCATGATACCGGGTGTACATGGGAGGAATTAATGAGGGAGAAATGGTTCTCCCATTGTCAAATTAAAAATAAGGATGTACAGGGGAGGTTTTAAATCATACCCCAACATTTGTAATTTAAAAAAAAGGCATAAAAAAATAAATAATATTGGATTAAAATGAGAAAGAAAGAAATCCCTTATGGAATTTCGACATGGTAACAGGTGTACATGGGAGGCATTAATGAGAGAGAAAGGGCTATACCGTAATCAAAATATAAATAGGGAAGTATGGGGGAGGTGAGAAATCATATGCCAATATTTTTAATTCAAAACAAAAGGGCATAACAACTTAACAAAAATTGGACAAAAATGAGAAAGGATGAAATCCCTTACGGAATTTCACCATGGTAACGAGTGTACATAAGAGGCATTAAAGAGAGATAACGGGATATACAATCATAAAAAAAGGGAATTATGGGGGAGGTTCAAAATCATACAAAAACATTTGTAATTGAAAACAATAGGGCATAACAACTTAAAGAAAATTGGATAAAAATGAGAATGGAAGAAAAACTCTTGCGGAATTTCGACATGGTAACGGGTGTTAATGGGAGGCATTAATGAGAGGGAAAGGGGTATCCATTTATCAAAACATAAAGAGGTAATTATGGGAGATCTTATAAATTATATCCAAAATTTTTTAATTGAAAACAAAAGTGAATATAAACTTAAATAAGTTGGACAAAAAAGAGAAAGGAAGAAAAACCCTTACTTGGAAGAGTACTTTCAAAGGCTTGAGAGAGGTTTCTTGGGATCTTAGAGAACCTGGGGAGGATTTTAGAGATAGGAGGGTAGGGGTTGGTCAAAATCCAATGGATTTTAGAGAATAGGAAGTGGTATCTTGTGTGGGTTTATATAAGAAAGGAGGGGGAATTCTTTATTATTTAGGTTTGGGACACCTCACATTAAACTAATCAAAACCAAAAACTAGCCCATGGTTTTTGCCTATATTTTTTCCAAAGGGGATTAGAAAAAAATAATTTATACGGTCAATGTTTTAACATCTCAAAATAAGAGGGTTTCTTATGTGGAGTTTTGTTACACTCTCAAGGAAAACAATTTAAAAAGAAAAAATGCTTTGTAAGCCTTGAAGGGTCCACCAAAGATTTGAAAAATAAATCAAACAGAACCAAAATCACATTACATTAATGGTAAAATATATATAGGCCGAATATAATTTTTATATTAATTTATTAAATAACTATTGGATCATTATGATTTTATAAAAAACATTATATATTGAAATGGTATTCAATTTTTACACAAAAAATCGACAATCTCGGAAAATTATGAAAAATTCACTATTTGATAATTTCGACATCATGATTCCAAAAATATTATTCATTTTATATAAATAATTTTATGAATATTTTAATCCTTAATTTTGAAATAATACTTTTATTTATCGATAATTCATTTTTTTTTTACAAAAACAGCTTTCAAACCTTAATAAAAATTACAATTCCATTCATAAAAAATAAACAATCAATTATATTTAAGAAAAAGTAATTTATAAATATTTTATTAAAATAGTATTTAATTCAAAAATTCATTATTTCATAAAAATATATTTCATATTAGAATATTAACTAAAAATACTATTTGTGCTTTAAAAACTATTTACGATGTAACAATAATAAAATGAATGTATATTATATAAAAAAATAATGCACATAAACATAGTGCTAATGTCTTGTTACAAAACCCCTTATAACACCCACATAAGACCGAAGGGTATGGTGGGTGATGGTGATAGACTCTTGGGGTAGACCTGATAACATCGCTCCGGTGGTCATCTCTATTAACTTCCTCTTCTCCCGTAGTTAGTTTCACTCAAGCTTAACATGTTCAATCTCGGCTTCGTCTTGGTCAAGAGCGAAGCCCAATGATGCCACCTCCTTTCTAAGCTCCGAAAAATGGGCTTCGTACGGGGAAAGTCTACTGGATGACGTCATCACTTCCTTTGTCTATGTAAATTGTATTTGTTAAGGCCTTATATTTATACTAACCTGGGGATCACTATTTAATGACTATACTAGAAACAGTCAAAATTATTAATAGTGTTTTAAAATAAAAAAACATAAAACCAATGAAGATTAAATTTATATAAACAATTTACATAATGAGACATTTAATCATATCCAGAGTAATTTTCATTAATTAATGTTTGGGTCATTACAATTATTTACTTGAATAATGACGAATTTATTTGTTAATCAGTGTTCGATAACTTGGGAAAAACATAGACCCCATGGTGGGGCCCACCATGTCCAATATACCTATTCTACTGAATACGGCATATTATTGAATACACTCTTGTGTCTAAACCTCAACTTCATTATCTTGATAGCAATGAATAAACTCCACAGACCAAGATCATAATCTAGCAACCCATTAATTCCCCATTAAGTGATGAGAATTCTAACAGAAATGACAATCAACCTATGGACACAGAGTGTGTAATATAATAGCTTTTTCTTTAAATATCAATGAAATCATGGCACATACTCATGTAATCACCTTTTTCTATATTTATTTTTTGTTGATCTAGCTGGATGGATTTGCCTTACGACAACCTCATCTAATGATTTATAAAGGTACTACCATCCTGAACGACAAGGCCCAATATATATTTCATCCTCAAACTGGAAGCGTAAAATCCTTTCTTTACCAGTGAACCAATGTCATGCCACCAATGACGCAACCGACACAAGCTACATCACCATGATTCATTATCATGGTTTTTTCTTGCATCAAAGTACACGATCAAATTAAACATATTTATAACGATCTCAATTCAAGAGACAAATGACACCATAAAATGTATTATTCCTATTATAAGGTATGTCCTCATGATCTCAATACTAAATATCTCCAAGTGAGAACTTCACAAGAATAAGTATCAATTCTTATAACCCCCAACACCTAGTTCTCATACATCAACTATGTCCAATAATTATGATGTATCTAGACCGGATGACCATTTCTTAATATTAATTTCATAATATCTCAAGGATAATATTATAGCATGGGATCGGCTTTAAGCTTTTGATATGATAATTAATCTAAGGAAATTACCATTAGATTGTGGACTTATAAATATCTACACAATAATGGTAATAAAATATCATGTATATCTAACATTATATATCATATGGTAATCAAAATTATTATTCAAGTTGGTTCGAGGGATCCCACTATTACAACACTCTAACATGCACTGAAGACTACTTTTGGATGAACCTTCTTAGCTCTAACATGATAAATATCATTTTTCGACTGAGTAACTAATTTAGGTACCTGGTCTGCAACATTTTTTTTCTTATGGAGATTCTGTTATATGTGACCTATCCTCCGTAAGAAAAACATCTCAAGATAAGGTATCCTTGAGTATATCCCCTTTTTTACACTATTAAAACATGAAATATTGGCTAATACTAGTAACAGAATCAGCATATTAATAAAACCTTACATGGTACGTTCAATTCCAATAACTAGAAAAAATTATTCAATTTAATAAATCCTTCATAGCTACCTTAGAAACTAAAACGTAGTCTGTTTTTTTGGTATGGATGCTACTAGATCTTATGAACACATCTCGCTAAAAACCATATCCTAACATAGATACAAGATCAAATTGATCTAAAGGAAGACTGGTTTTTAACCCCACAAAACTAGAATCCTTTCCTCTTTACTTACCAGGCACATATCTTTTGTACTTTCCCAAGTACAATCAGATAGTAATGATGTATTTACATGCAGTTCTCATAAAAATAAATTATATCTACCTTCCATAAATTATATGTTGGAAATATAATTTCATGTACATATCATGGAATACGTTAATTATCTATCATTTAATATCATGGAACTCAACTCACCACTTAATATCTTCATATGCATTCATATGTCTACATAGATAGATTTTTTACATGTGGAATTGGAAAAATTATTCTCCTGAATTATTTTATATTTTATTTTTCAATACTATGTCATTTTATGTACAATTTACTAGCTCCAACAAACTGTTAGATCTACCTCAGAAGATCTTTCTCACTAGAAAATAGGTTGCTACATGAAGTTAATCACTAGATAATAACATGAATCTAGGTCTTAACTAACTATAATACCAATATATGTTTTCTATATTTTGTCAAAAAAAATTGACATAAAATAATGGCACTCCCACTATCCTCTTTCCTAAACATGAAAAAGATTTATTCCAAATGAATGTTTGAATATCTTGTTGGTTTCATTAATCCTAAACTGGATTTCATGTAACTTGAAACCCTTATTGGAATCCAGTGGGGTCATCATCCCATTTTGGTTGCGTTATATAGACACCTTTGATTAATGTTGATCTTAACATCGAATGGAAAATAAAATGATCTTATAAATTAGCAATGGTAAGTAAAATTCTAATGGATTTAAGCTTACCGACTTGGTATTTCCAATCGATCTTTATTGGTACTTCTCTTGTACCATCCATGTATCAACTCACTGGAATACCCACCACATTATTCAATATCGCAATCCCCTTTCCAATTGGATACATGGTATCCATAGTTTAATTTTAATTGAACTTGTAAATATTCTCTACTTTCCATATACTTCTTACTTGTAGGAATTATTATTCTCACTGAATAATGTATCACCGGGTGTGGAGAATATAAAACCATCAAAATGGTTTCAGCGTTCTTGCGTAGTATGTGACTCTAGAATATTCATATTCCACATGAACTTACGAAACTAGTTCCTAATCCAACTACATGGGCATCTCTAGCACTAACTAAACCCAAGTCAATGTTTCTCCAAATATCCCACCTAGATATGTGCAACCTTATATAGAAATTTACTTTATTATTTGACAACATATTTTATATCTTATGTATTTTTGTAATATCCTAAACAACCATTAGGATAATTACTTATATGCACAATTTTTTTATCTTGATGCATGTTTTTTTATATCCTTATAAACCAATCGCATATAAACACATGTATTACAAAATAATGGATTTCCAATCATAGTACGACTCTATGATATCCATTTTTCGTTATATTTTTCATATGTTTAAGGGATATATCAGTTTTTTAAAAAGCATATCTTGAAATATAATGGATGTTTTTCAAGTTGCAACATTTATACTACATATATCACAACTCTGATGTATAAAATGTTAATTTATGGATTAGTCCACACTACATTTTTTCAATCAATGTAAACAATAGGAAATATCATTAATCCTACTTATTCACATTAAATATGTTATGTTGATAGAATAATTTTTATTTAAGAATTACTCCATGCTAAATTATATTGATCGATGAACGCTTGGTCATGATATTCTTCGGCATTCCAGACAGAAGTAACTCAAATCTTCTAAACATGCATATATATAACAATCACATTCATTAATTACTTAAAGGAATCTCATGATGTGTATTTACCACTAGATTTCCCTTCGAAAGGTTCACACTCTCTTTTTTAACTAATATCGAATGCTTTGTTTGATACATTAATTTCTAAAGGTTTGTTTCTAGAAACTAAATACTTCAATAATACCAAGGTGTTCAAATTTATCGATCGTAAATACCAAACTAGGTATATCATTGATGTCCACAATTATTTTTCCATGACAAAGAATTATCTTGGCACAACATGGAATATAAGTCTTATATTTTATATTCATCGCGTATTACCAACTATTCATGTACCTATGAACTATTGGTTGAGTATGATACACCATAAACATCATTATTTCTTTAAGCTAGAATAAGGTCTCCTAGTTTCCAATGGACACATCCGATAAATTTCTAGGTTATACTCAGTAATAATTTTATTTAAATCATGAACATGGAAATTATAATTTATGTGGTTTTCACCACTAACTCAGGAATTTCCCTTTATGAGCCTCTTGTAAAGTACACCATACTTCTTGTAATGTTTCTATACTTAGGTGGTAACTGTATTCAATTAAAAATTTGGGATTAACATATTTTATGTAATACCCTATAAGAATTTTGGAAACAATAATTTATGAATATAATCTGACGAATAATCGGGTAATTGATTATTTTAATCAATTCATTGCATTTAAACTTCAATAAATTAATTTCACGATATTTCAAAGAAAACAACCTCATATTTAATAACCAAAATCTATCTTTGTGAAGAAAACTTTAGCATTTCGCATTTCATTGGATGTTTCACCTTTCATTCAACTTATTCTCTATAAGAATTAAATATTATAATTTCCTTAAATATTTATTTACTTAGTAAACATTACCTAAAAGGTAATGAAGCCTTTACTCTATCATGTTCGATTTTTAACCTTAAATGAAACTAGGGTTATCAGTTCAAAGAGTGGGATTCCTTGAAAGACCATGATCTGTTTTTTAGGTTTACACATAAACTAGTGTAATTTATCACTCATTCATAAATCTCTTCACTTTCACCTCATAAACTTATCTTAGATAAGACAACATCTGTAATAATCCATGTACTGATGTAGTGACCACAACTAATTTCATACATTGATGATATCATAATGACATAACCATCATATATTGCATACATGACTTGCTTGTAAGTATATTTTACACCCTTACTTCCTGATGTGTCTTAACAGGTCTAGGGACACCAACACCTTGAATATTAGATATTTTAGTAGTGTTCACAAATGAATGTGATTTTTTTCTTTTAGTGGTGGTTTTTATGTGTGTTATTTTAGAACATTTAGCAGGGGTTTAGATTTTATTTAGCAGGGTTGTTTTTAAAATAAAATATCCCAAAAATAAAATTGGTAATATGAACCTAAAAACCACTAGTATATGTAGCGATGGTTATGTTTAGTGCTAGTTTCTATTAATCACCACTGATAAATTTCTTCATAGATTTATTTAGTAGTGATATTTAAAAAATACCGGTAAATATTTCTCTTAAATTTTATTTTTTAGAAATTTTAATAAAAAAATATAAATATAAAAACACTAAAATTTAATAAACAAAAACATAAATTCATAATAAACTAATCATACATACATTAAGAATCATACATCAACAATCATATAAACAAACATCCATAGTCATCATAACCACAGTCACAAAAACCTTAGTCAACTGATGACCTCAGTCAATCCAATCCTTAGTCATCAATATATATATATAAAATATGTACAAAAATAACCTAGGATCAATATAAATCCACCCCAAAACCTCTTCTGTATCTATATACCTCCACCCCTTCCCATAAACTAAAATTGACCACATCATCTCATCAATTATAACAAAAAAGATAACATAAATTAAAACAAAACATATTAACTCCGAATTACAGTAGAATATTTGATAAAATTTAAACATACTAAGAAAACTAATAACCATAACCACTACCTCGTAAATAATATTATGGATCAGAATACTCGACCACCGGCCTATTGTTGGCATCTATAAACTACAATAAAACCCTTAATATTTAAGAAAAGAAATTTAAAAAAGAAAAGATAGAGAATATATTCAAAATGTTTCACATAATATATATTATTTTATTAATAAATAAGATGAAATTTTAATATAAAATAAATAATAAAACATGAAAAACACTTTTAAAACAGAAACTTACATATTTAAGATATGATTCAAAACTTGAAACTGAAAAGGGATAAGTATACAACACTATGATTAATTTTTAAATCGACATGCAATGTGTTTGAAATTTACATAATGTTTTTTAGATACATTGATGTGAAATATTTTAATATATTTCAAAAAATAACACAACTGTGGTTTTCCCATGATTTCACTTCAATATGGGCTCGTTTTCAATGGTATTGACTCTTACATGCATGTTTTAGTGTTTTAAAACACTAACAATGTGTTTACAGACATCGTGGGAAAATTGTAACTAAAAATGGAATGATTTCAATTACTACCTATTAAAAATTAATCTATAGTAATTTTCCTATGATTTTATGAAAATCAGACATTTTTTCATAGTGTTGACCCTCCGGAACATGTTTTTAAACTCTTTGGCACCATTAAAAACTATTTGTTATGTCATTCCAACAACATCACATGTTGGATTATTATGGTTTCTATTCTTACACATCAAAAATAACTCAACAGTGGTTGTACAATGATTTTATGCCAACATGAAGTCATTTTCTATGTTTTCTACTATCACACGATAGTTTATGTCTTTTAAAAAACTAAAACCATGTTTACGGTCATCCATGGAAAACCATAACTCATAATTATGTTAGGTAATTTTCTATATTTTAAAAAATAAATCTACAATCATTTTACTCTGTCTTAATGTCAATAAGATGTCGTTTTTCTTGTTCTGATCCCTCAAAAAATGTTTTTAAAGGCTTTGGTGCCTTTAAAAACTATTTACGAAGTCATTCTTACCACACCACACATCGTATTGGCGTGTTGTCTGTGTGTACATGTCAAAAATAACTCAATGGTTGGTTTCCCATGATATTATGTCAAAATTATATCATTTTCTTTGGTTCTGACCATTATATTCTCATTTTAGTGTTTTAAAACACAAAAATGCTTTTGTAGGCATCCTGGGAAAACAATTAATTATAAGGAAATAATGTTGGTTCCTACATTTCAAAAATATATCTATGGTAATATTTCTCTAATTTCAGGACAATCCAATGTAATTTTCCTTGTTTTGAGCCTAGGGAAAATGTTTTTAAAGGATTTGGTACCTTTAAAAACTATTTATCTAGTCATTCAGACCACACCACACATCATATTGATGTTTTTCTTATGTGTACATGTAAACAATAACTCAACAGTGGTTGACCCATGATTTCATGTCAATATGAGGTTGTTTTCTATGGTTGTGATTGTTGAATGCATGTTTTAGTGTTTTCAAACACTAAAAAATAATTCACAAACTTCCTGGGAAACCATAACTTGGAATGAAATACTATCAGTTGAAATATTTCATGAACTAATATATGGTCATTTTCCTATGATTTCGTATTAATCCGATGTTGTTTTCCTAGTTTTGACCCACTGAACCACATTTTAAAATGCTTGGTACCAATAAAACCTTTTTACTAGGCTATTATTACCACAACACATGTCACATTGATGTTTTTTCTATGTATACGTTTCAAAAATATTTCAACTGTGGTTTTCCCATGATTTCATATCAATATGAGGTCGTTTAGTAGGGTTTTGATCATTACACACATGTTTTAGTGTTTTAAAACAATAAAAATGTGTTTATGGACATCTCTAGAAAATTTTAACTCAGAATTTCATGTATCTAGTTCGTACCTTTAAATAATCCATCCATGGCCATTTTACTATGAATTTATGATAACATGACATCATTTTCCTACATTTTACCCCCAACACACATTTTTAAATGTTTTGATACCACTAAAAAGTATTTATAGAGTAATTAAGACCGTATCTCAAGTTTTATTGACATTTTTATAATTTTACACATAAAAAATAATTCAATGGTTGTTTAACCATGATTTCACATCAATATATGATCATTTTCAATGGTTTATACCATTACATGCACATTTTAGTGTATTAAAACACTAAAAACATGGTTATGAGCCACTTGGGAAAAAATTTACTCAGAATAATGTCTTATTAGTTCATACATTTCAAAAGTTAATTCAAGGTCATTTTAATTTGATTTATTTACAGTGATTTAATTGAAATATGACATCCTTTCCATAGTTTTTACCCTATGATACACATTCTTTAAGGCTTTAGTACATTTAAAAAATATTTACTGAGTCATTCCGACCACCCCACATGTCGGATTGATGTGTTGCCTATGCGTACACCTCAAAAATAAAAAAAATGTTTTCTGCCCTGATTTTTTTGTCAATATTCAGTTTCTTTATATCTTTTTATCATTAGAGGAATGTTTTAGTGTTTTAAAACACTAAAAACATTTTTACGGTCATCCTGGGAAAACTGCTACTCAGAATGATGTGTTGTCAGTTATTATATATAAAAATTCAATCTAATTTCATTTTAAACAGCTTTTATGGTAATAAAACATTTATTTACAAGTTTTTACCCACTGACACATGTTTTAAAAGACTTTAGTACCTTTAAAAATTGTTTATCAAGTCATTCTGACAACATACCTGGTCAGATTGATTATTTTTATATGTCTACATGTCATAAATAATTTAATGGTTATTTTCCCAGGATTTAAATTCAATCATGGATCTTTTTCTATGGTCTGGACCGTTACATGGTTGATTTAGTGTTTTAAAAATCTAAAAAAATGTTTTTAGGAATCCTAGGAATGTCATTACGTGGAATTATGTTTAACCAATTCCTACATTTCACAAATCGATCTATGGTCATTTTACACTAATATTTGAAAAATATGATGTCAATTTCATGGTTTTCATACCTTGAAACATGTTTTTAATGGCTTTTGTACCTTTTCATACTATTTACTAAGTTAAAAAATGATCAAATGATCTCACATAATTTTCAAACATAAGGATGATGATCTATAATTCATTTTTTATGTGTAGGAATCAACCACACATTAATCTTACACACGATTTGGTTTGTATGACTTGAAGTGCATGTTTTCAACATAAAAATTTTACATTAGGTTTACTTATAGTGTTTCTATCTGTTCATTGAAAAAGTGTGTATTATTTATAGAATTTAGAATTTACCTCAGAATGATGAGATGTAAGGATGCCAATTTCCTGAGAGACTATGTTGATCATCTCATGAAATACAGAAACTGAATCATTTTCCATTGTTGACTTCCAATGCTCTTGTGTTTTCCTATAAGAGCCATGTTCTTGTACTTTTTTTTCAACCATGAAATTTTTATTTTTTATTTTTTATTAATGACACTAATCGAACCCCCACTAGGTGTATTAGTAACTGATGATGATTTCCAACCAATGTTAGCTAATGATGTATGCTCAGAACCCATATCTCGGGCATTTATTTGATACTCCTTCCATAAAATGATTGCAAATGAATCATTTTGGGAAACTGATAATGATTATGAAGGGTTCATATCCCATAATTCATGCATTCAAACATATTAATTAAAAACTATTAACATTAATTTTTTTAAGTTTTTCCTCCAGGTGTCCATGCTGCAATATCAGACAGGAAGAGATTACTAACAAATTATTTTTTGAGGGGGGCAAGGCTCATGGGGTGTGGTCCTCCTTCAGATGTTCCATGGTGCTATCTTCTCTTGATCAGAACGTAGCCTCTTTTTTGGAGATATGGTTCCAAGGTACATCTGGAAATGAGAAGGATATAATGGTTCACTTGTTTATTTACAGTGAAGGATGCTGGAGTTTGTGTAATGCAAGGAATCAAGTAAGGTACGAAGGCTCTATTCCCATGGATAGGTCCATAATCATGCCGACTCTTTTCCTTCAACTTGATTTAGCTTTTATCATCAAGGACTCAAAAGATTCCCCCTCTTCTTGAAAACTTGAGGTCAATTCCCCATCGTCTCTTCCCTATATGGATGTCCAGCATGGGAATTGGGTGTGCTAGAAACACCCTAGATCTGGTCTCAATATGAACATGGGCGGGTCCTGCACTATAGCGGTGATGAAAGGAGGGGGTATGGTCTGTGGCCCTGGGGTGGAGGTGGTCATGGATTTTTCATCCTTCTTTGTAAATGGTACCTCACTCTTGGCTGAGAACAAGGCCATTATCACATGGTAATCCCTCTACATGCTAGAGAATTTGGAGCTAACCTAGTTGGAGGCAGATTCCATGATTCTACACAACCCTTTTCTTGGTAAATGTTTCCCCCTTGGTCTATTGATTACAGAGTTAGGAAATGTAGAGCCATACTTGGAACCAACATCCAATTGTCTCACACCTAGCATGAGGATAATAAGGTTGTAGATCACAAGTCTTCCTTGTCGGTCTAGAGCTCCATTGCCACAAGTCTTCTCCCTATGAAAAGTTTGAAACCAGAGTGTGGTAATCTACTTAGAGGGGATGCCCTCTGATTGCACTATTGCAGGCCTCCTTGATTCTCGGGGTCCCTCGGTTGTATTGTTATCTCTTTCTCCAAATAAAAATTTGTTTTGGATGGATTAACAAGAAAAAATACTTAAACAAAATTAATTGGGGTTGGCTAGATGTATCAAATGACACCAAATTGGCACCATTTGATCCATGTATTCAACCCCATTTGGCTGGGTATAAAGCCTAATTTTTTATATAATATTGTTTTCTTTATTATGTTTTCATATCAATGAAATAAAATGAAATATTAATGAAAATTATTTACTCTAACATCTTTAGTAGGTTTATTTTCAAAATTTTCCTTGGATCTCCTATGTAGTTTAAACCACACATTGTTTTGTCCAAGAGAGTGACCCAATTCATCATCCATTATAAAAAATATGAACATGTTACAACAAACCATTACTTATAATAAAATTATATAAATAATAATAAATAAAATACAAATCAATTTTTTTTTGTTTTTTCTAGTGAAATTATGAGGCCCAGCGATATGAGGAAAGGATTTTTCTTCAAGATTCATAGTATTTTTTAAGATAATTCATAAAAAATATCTACGTTAATAAAAATTATAATTTTATTGTGTTTATGTGATTAAGATACTATAAAATATTTAATTTCATCATCATATGCATCTATATTAATATCCAAAAAAATTCCATTACTCACCATAAATACCTTCAAACTCTTTATCATATATCTATCATGAGCTCTAAGATGTTTCATCAAACTCATTCTATAATATCTTTTCAAAATAACTATATTTCTTGCCCAAATTTTTCAGATTCAATGAGTGTTGAAGGAAGTTAGGGATATCAAAATGAAAAAATATCTAGAAATAAGCAACATAAAACATTATAAGTATATTACACAATTTTACTCATGTATTTTAAATTAGTTATAATTGAATATTAAATTAATATTACCTTTACTTGACTATCAAAAAACTCATTTTTTTGTGTTGTAGGAATATGCCTCGAATCATTATAATTAATGGGAAAGCTCACAGTATCGCAAGAAATATTCCCATGAATCTACTCATAGATTTTGTAAGTGTCACTAGTAGGAACCCCGAACTCATCAAATAGAATAATAATCTTGATTTATTTAGGTCTTGTATATTATTCATGGGAATATTTATATCACTCTTATTTTTATCTTTATCTTCTAAAAAAATTCATTAAACAATTAATAAAATATATAGTTTGGTTGTGTATTGACATACATACCAGTAATGGTACCTCAACAATAACCCCTATATAGATGGGTGACCAATTATTCCATCATTTGAGGTGAATCAGATGGTGGGATACCAACATCATCTAGGGAAATAAATGGTTCTCTAGTAGTCTCGAGTACAAAAAAAATCCCTCAGATCAACTAAATTGGATGGTATTGGTTTTGTGCTCTGAGATGATGATCATCTAGGATATTGAATTATTTTTTGATCACAATATTCTTGCAATTTAAGTGGTTTAGATGTATTAAATGTATAAAAAATGAAAAACAACAAAAAAATACAAAAAATGAAAAACTATAAAATTTTATATATGTTCAAAACACTTATCAATGATAAATTGTAATGTATTTTCATTAACAATCTATACATTCAATTATTTTCATCTTAATTATCTATATTATTATTAACCTCCATTAGGATGAGTGCTTAATTTTCACTGTCTCTTTCACATTATATTATTTCGATATTTTCCATAAAAAGTTGTTCAATGTTTTGTTCTTGATGAGATTCACTATCACAAAGTACCAATTGATCTTAATCAACCATATCTTATAAGTCTATCTACTTTAAGAGTACAATAACACTATAACATTTATATATTTCATCATCCTGATAATAAACCATCTTCACAATTGAATCCATGATAAATGGATCATGCTCTTCAAGTTCACTAGTATGGATCAATTGAGATAAGTAAATATAAGTAAATCGTTATGAATCATTCATTATACCCATATCAATTTTGAGCCACTTGAATTTGAATAAGACAACTGAAAACTGACTTTGATAGTTTAATTCAGTTATATCATTCATCTTTCTATATTATCCCACCTTTATAAGTGTTAAAAACACTATTTTGTGTTTTAAATTCAACTTTACGATAGATTATATGAAAACTGAAGCCATGAATATTATAGGCATTGAATCTATGATCCTCTCTTAGAGGACCTCAAGCAAACAACTTCAAATAATTTGATATTTCATCTCGAATTTCAACATTCATTATCTAGACAAAAATATATATGGAATTAAATTTAACATAGAAAAAATAACCACGTGTTAATAATATGAATATGAGTATATACTTACATGATAAGTGAACCATTCAAAAATATCCTTATTAACAAATTTTTTTAATTCCAACTCATTTCATGACTGGCCCCTTATTCACCACTTTTTGTAATCAAAATTCCTCAATAAATGTACCTGTAATAAGTCTATTGAGTATCGAATATATTTGTTCTTACAGAAACACTAATTAAGTCAGTGTAAAATTTAAACCATTTCTAATTGGACATATAATAATTGGAAATACCATTGAATATTTTTCAGAATGATAATTATCGGATATGTCGTTAACATGTCCAACATGATTGAATCTAGTCTCAAACCAATCCAAATACCTCGATCAAAAGTTCAATCACTCTTCGATTACGTAACCATAATTAATAGAGCATTCATGTTGAGATTTATTCCTCACATGTGATTTCGAATGACTTGAGTACCTAATGAAAAAAATAAGGAACATATTAAAAAATTACACAATGATTTAATAAAATTTAATTCACCAATGAAAAAAATAATACCAACATACCTCTCAATTTGATATATCCCATGATAGTGTACTGGTCCACCAAGTTTAGCCTATTTAACCAAATGAACAGTAAAATGAATCATGATTGTGACTAATCAAGGGGTAAATAATATCACTAAATGAAAAATTATCAAAAAAATTATTTCTTGAAGTTTATCAAGATCAATTGGATTTTCATTTTTTAAAAAAATATTTCCAAAAAAAGATATAAAAATAAACTATAACCATGGTTAATTTTTCTCGTAACATATTATAAAATCCTAATAAGAAAAACTACTCTATTATAATATATGATTCTTGAATTTTTAATCCATGTATATTTTTATGTTTTAAGTCCATTCACATTTATATGTTACTTGGATATCCATTTGGCACTTTTATGTTATTTAAATTTAGAAGAAATATATGTTTCTCATGATTTTTCATTGTAAAAATACCTGAAGGATATATTCCATTATTATTTTCCCACAAACCATCCTATATATTCATTGACTCAAAATCCTTATGATCATTAAGTCCATCGTTTAATTTAAACTACTCATTAAGCAATGTAAAAATTACATTGTCAAATATGTTCATCTCAATATACATTACATCAATATTATGGTGTATCAAATTAAACTCCCAATCATAATGTTTGAAAAATATGCACTTTTTCTTCCATTTTCGGTTCAATCTACTTCGGATACTGTACCTTGTACAGTTTTCCTCCTTTAAACTGATTTCATATTCCAAATTCTTTAGTAACATTCATAAATTGTCCCAACATTTCTGAACAAGATTACAACTTTGGTGGATTTCTCATTTAAATATCTCCATTGAATTGTGCCTTATTAAACCAATATATATGAAAATTATCAAGAAATCAATGAGGACACACAAAACACCATTTTCAATTTTGATGTAATCATTGAGGTTCAAAATAAAAATTACAAACTAGATAATCCAAACTAGTATGAATGTTCCAAAAAGATAAATTTCATATTCTAGGAATGTCACTAATTTTCTCCATTAAATTATCATGCATTTAAATATTTTTCTGCTTGAAGAATCATTTCTTTCCATTCCATCATCCCATAATTCATGAAATTATTTAATTAGAGGTTTAAGGTATATATTATTGTCATTTTCAAGAATTCTATTTCTAGGAAAAATCATCAAAATAGTGAAAGAAGTGTTCTTCATACTCATCTATCGAAGTAGATCATAGGGTATAAAAACAACTAGCTAAATACTATAATTATCATTTAAGGTACTAAGAGTATTAAAACTATCAGAATTCAATCCAAAACATACATTCCTGGGGTCCAAATAAAATATGGATATAATTAATCAAACATCTTCCATCATGTTGAATCTTTTGGATGTCTCATCAATCCATCATTAATTTCCTGATCATGCCACTTCATGTCTTATGTAGTCTTAGATTACATGAATAATATATTAAATCATGATTTCAGATCAATGTAATGAAATAACATTGAAATATTTTTCTTCTTCTGTTTCTCTGTTGGGTTTCAATGATTTATGCACTCATTTTCATTCATTGAATTCGATCTTATTGTATGAAATTTTATACCTTCTTCTTTATCAGAATATTCTCTCTAGTAAATCATGCAATCATTAGGGAATGAAGGTATCTTTTTATATTCAAGTCCATAATTTTTTATGAATTTATTCATCTTATATAATGATGTAAGGATATTAGATTCACTAATTTCATCATGAACAAACTCTAAAATCCGGGAAATTTCTTTCTCTGTAATTCCATGGAGTCACTTGATATGAAACTACTTGATTATAAGAAAACAACTTTGAATACATGGAACACCCATTATACAATTCTTACTGTCCATATTCAACTAATTTATAAAGCTTTGTTTGGTCACTAAATTTCTAATAAATATTAACCTTCATAATAATGGATGATGGTTTTGTTGATATATTATAATATTTCATATTGTATCCTATAATTCCAAAAGTTTCATTTATCAAATTTTGGTTTTAATTCTCTTATGGAGGGTTACTTTTTGTTTTGTTGGTAACATTTTTATTTTTTTGACATTCCATAAAATTCAATTCACTATTCCAAATCCAACATATATATTTTCTATATAAAATCCTCATATACTTCATTTCTACTCAACCATCGCTTCAACTAACTATCAGTACACATATAGTTTGTTCTATTATCCACTGATTGGTTTATAGTTGCATAATCTAAAAATTATTTCAAACCCTAGGCATATCGGGGTGTTTTTTAGGGAAAATTAATCAAAATTTTATCCAAAGGTATTATATTTTCACTCTTCTTCATGTACATTCATATATAAAGATATAAATGGTTCATAGAAAATGTTCGAGCAAAATTAAGCATCACCCAACTTAATCATTGACCAGTCATGGGTCTTGATTCAACATAAAAAAATTAAACATAAAAACAATTTAATACAACATGAAAAACATAAAAACAATAAATTACAAATTAATTTATATAATTTAATTAAAACCATTAGAAAAATTCAATCAATTGAACCTTTAATGGTGTCGGGGGTTGCAGTCACTGGGAAATGTAAAGAGAGGCCCTTGGGGTTCTCCTCTGAGGAGCATGTGGGAGTTGGGGTCACAGTGGTCACCCATAGGGTGTTCAAGGTCACTTATGCCAACGAAAAGAGGGTTTGGGTCACATTGGTCACTGAAAATGGGGCCAAGATCACAACAGTAGTTGATAAGGGGTCAGGGTCAAAGTGGTTGCTCCCCTTTCTGTTAATATTCATCGGATCTAGCCCCACCCAAGTATCAGCCTTGGAAAATGAGGATGGCCATAGGAGAAGACTATGATGATTCCCCCAAGTCAACCCTTCTGAATAAATCCTTAGCTCAGAATGTTGGCACCCACCCCACCAGTGTCGTCAATGTCTCTCAAACCTTCATTTTCTTTCACAACATCTTGTTCCCCACCGCCAAATCAACCAACTGTTTTCTTTCATAGTTACACACATCATGAGTCCTTTGCATCAAAATTTATATAGGAAATAATTATATTAATTTTTTATTCAATTCCTCTAAATTAAAACTATGACAAAAATTTTATGGTAAAATTTTTATGTATTTTGATTTCATTGAATTATTTGTAACTTTTAAATTTTTTGTAAATTTTATATAAGAATTTTGATATGTTAGTAATATTATTATACTTCTATTCCATATATATATAAATAGAAATTAATTTTACATAAATGTAATTAATTTTATTTTATATAAAGATTAATATAAAATTAATATTATATTCATTGTATATAGTTTAATATTCACATGCATGTGTTAGGTTTATCAGATAGACACAGACACATGTCCTTAGATTATTTAGACACATGAAAAATTCACACACATGTATTTAGATTTGCATACATAGGGTAATATATATAAATCATTAATTGAAAAAAATAACATCACATCTTTAAATAAATTGAAAAAATAAACTTATATTTTGAAATTTAAAATATTTTACAATTATTTATTTATATATACTTAATAAGAAGATTACTAATTAATATTTATATTTAATAAATTGGATACATATAGTTTTAATTATTTGTATGTGTATATAAAAATATTTTTGAATATAATTATACATTTTTATACAAAAAAGATCTAGTCATAAGAAAAGATTTGGACTATTAATAAAAGAAAGACAAAGATAGAAAGTGAGGTAGATCGGGTCAAACATAGATACTTTCCCTCAACCAAAAACCTAATTATTAATCCCAACTAGAAGAAAATTTACATAATAATAATTATAATCATCTATAATCTCTCACTCCAAATGTGATTTACCTCTATTTAGAATCCCATGGATCCATACCTTGGAACTTTCCTACTTTGGGGTGAGCATGTCCTTTGATGGATTCAAAGAATATCTGGTAGAAACATTCCATGATAGATTGGAATAATACATCCATGGAATTAATATTTTAATATCACTCATTAATTTGAACATGAATACATCCTTAAAATAAACACCACTGGAAGGCGTGAGATGAGCGATGTCCAATAACACTAATCGTTGTTCTTTATTAATGCCATCATCAGAAATGTTACACCACATTCCAATTTCTGATGAGAAAAATACATTCTGAATATTCTAATGATAATCCATATCCTACTAAATATCAGTTGGCATGGACCCATCATCATGTGTATCATGTCCTAATAAATCCATTGTCAATGGTGGCACCATACAACCTTTCCCTTCAGTTCGTGAAAAAAACCTCTAGTTCACCACAATGAACAAGAACCTCGATTGCTAACTCCTATATTTCCACAACTTTTCAAGTGGAATTCCTTTTTTATCCTTTGAATTCCATTCCATTAGATGAAGAACGGACAATTGAAATATTAGAGACATAGAAATTTCATGTCCTCTTATCACTTTTGTCACTTACTGGTCAAGAACTAACATGTTTTTCCCCTATCAAGAGGGAATTTCTTGTCACCATTAAAAATTTCATTACTCTATACAATCTTCCTCCTCATTTTATTCCTAAAATACCCATAAATATATCCTTTCAAATCATATAAATATTAAAACATATTTTATCCGCACTTATCCTTGACATTCACAGTAGTATGTCAATATGGATAAAAATTAGGCAATCTATCATATTCCACTTTCCGAGTAACATCACCATTACATTATAACAGAACAATATTTATAATTAAGAAAGATCATAAATCATCCTTTACCATGAATCTATCATAATAACCAAATTTGGGTACCTTTGTGGGCCTATCCATTTTTTTCTATATTCCCATAGCAGAGGCAATATCGAATAAAATATTATGATGCTATAGGATCCAGTTATGACCAAAAAATTTAATCAAAAATTGATATCTAGTTTTTTTATAGAAAATATGTCAAATATAAAATCCAATTCTTGAATTAAAATCATACATATATTTAAGGAAATATTTCAGATCCCCAAGATCTACCATTTAACTCCTCATATGAAAAAATAATATGATAAAATACTCTACCAATGGGAATTAATATCTTTTCAGAAGAACCATATATAGAAGATGGATTCTGAACCAGAAAATCAATCTTCCAATAACAGCTATTATGAAGAACCAATATTGTGATGATTTAATTCATAAAAAAAATGAATCTCTCAAAAATAACCTCTTTTATAGAAAAAACATGAGCAATGCCACCTTTCATTTAAATACACTCTGGAACAACATCCTTTAATTTAGTGAAATATATTCTAATGGAATCATATTCAATCTCTGCATGGCCAAGAACAGGAGTTAAACCTAACTTTATGACCATATTGGCCAATCCTTTGTGCCTCTATAGAGATTAGGGAAGTGATTTTATGGAATCTTCATTTTATCCTTCATTGAATGCTGTTTTTCTTCTAAATGGGCACTTCAATATCCACAAATTCATTTTTGGTATGGAGGGAATGAGTTTTTATTGTTATGGGTGTGTGGTTTCTTCACTCCCTGAGATTGGATCCAACAATTCCTTTTCTCTCTTTAAGGAAGCCATATTCAGTGGTCTTCAATAAAAGGGAAATGTTGAACTTGTGAAATCTAATATTAGTAAGATCATGGAATTCATATAAATTGATAATCATTCCATGATTGCTCTTTTTTTTGTGGGGTTCTATACCTTGGAGAATTGGCGACCTAGAAGTGACACTTTTAGAAATTTTGGGTTTCAAGAACTGAAAATATGTATATTTAGGATGAAATTATTTTCATTTAATTTTTTCATCCAAGGAATAGAAGATGAAATCATGGGGATTCATTTTGATATTCATTAATTCTGATGTTCTTCACATTCTAGAATGGGATCATAAATTCAACCCGCTGAAGGATTATTATTCCTCTCCTCAAGTGTGGGTCAAGGTTCATATGATTATAATTTTATAGCACCCAAACATTCTGCACAATATTTCACTAGAAATTAGCATCCTAATTAAAATGAATATGAAAATAGAGTTAACATGATTTGGGAATTATGTACATTTTTCTGGTAGAAGTGGATTTGAGATCCATTCTGGTCGATTAAGTGATTTTATCAACTAATGATGATGATTTTGAGTTGTGTATTAAGTATGAGAAAATTCCATGATTTGGTAGGGATTATAGAGTTTTTGGTCATGATAAGATGAACCATAAAAGATATATTAACTATCCATTTTTCTCAGTTAGATGAGATGATGACAGGCAGTCTTAAATAAGAATATAAATTGAAAACCTATAGGTGGTGATGAATAGGGTGGTATATAGAAAGATGGGGATAATAAAACTATATAACCTATTTCTGTTTCATCTAATTTGGTTATTAGATATTATGAAAAGGATTATTATCACATCATGTAGAGGGATATTAAAAAACCATGGGTTTTTAGAAACATTATTATTCTGACTGTTGATTTAAATGAGGTGAAGAGAGCTTAACAATATAAGAAATTATGGGTTGACATTACAGATAAATCTAATAAAGCAACTAATAATGTATCCTTGAAAGGGAATAAGTGGCTTGAAATAGATTTCTATATTTTTAGGAGTCTGGAAAATGGACAGTACAATTATAATATAGATTTACCTAGTGATTGAGGACTTTTGAAAATTTAGATTGATATGTTTCAAGGAATAGTGTTGGCATCCAAATTAGAGAAGGGTTCATCCACTAGGGATGATATGATCTTGATTCTGCCACCATTGGTGGACAAGGAAACTAAGGCCTAAAGTGGTCAACAAGAAGAAGATGGTGGATCTAATGAGGAATCGATGGATGTTCAATCCATTGAAAAAGTTTCAATTTAATAATTATCTAATAAATAATTATAGTATGAACATATGATTGTATCAAGGGCTTTAAAATACAAATAAAAAATGGGGGTGGTATCTCCTATGAAAATTAAAAAACATAAATGAAACACTTATGATATAGTGTGATAGCAGATTATCTAGGGATGGCATTGAGGTATTTCTTAATGTTACCTTTGTACTTCATGATAAGCATAAATATTTAAATTTTTTAGATAATTATAAATTGATAACAATTCATATTGCCTCTACTTATGAGGATTATTCTATTCTTAAAACATTATAATTACACTAGTTGGGTGGATGTGATGTTCCAACTCATCCACCGAATGGGATGTGAGAAGCTAATTATGTAATTGAGAGCACGGTCCATGATTCCACTTCTCCTACTATTCAACTTACCTTTAAAAGAAATGATGAGTCCAATGGGACCCATTTTGGAAGTGTAGATAATTTTCCACTACTAGGTGGCTCTAAAACAGGCACACTTATAACTCTTGTGTAGGATTCTAGCATAAAAAGGGTTATAGTCCCCCTCTCTAATACTTTTTCGGTGTTTGATTCAGATAAGTAGGTGAATTTAGAGGTAGTTCTTACATTTTCTTGGGCAATGAAGATTCTTCCAAAGGGTAAAGTAAAAATATAGTATGGGATATAAATCTTGGATCAGAACACAAAGATATGGGTGGAATATAAACCAAGGTAGCATTTTCAAATGAAGAACATAAAAATTGGAAGAGAGTGAAGACCTTTAAGAATGTACAATATTCATGGGGAAGATCCCCTTATAGGATGAGTTGGAAAAGACCAAACCTTTCTCATGCTATTGATTTTATTTGCTTTTAATTCCTTTTTTCTGTCATTGTTTTTGTTGTGGTCGATCTTCCCATGTATGTTGTCCCTCCCCACTTAGTACTCTATCATTTCAATAAAAGGTATAGGGCCTTTGTGCCTTGTCCTAAACCTTTTCAAAAAAAAGTAATATGTGGAAAATAATCCCATGTAAGTTTAAATATAGATTTTAATATTTTTAAATATAATCAAAACATTTTATAATATTAAATATATTTTCATTTACACAAGTAGTAAAAGTTTTTAAATAATTTTTAAATAATTTTTGTTCAATTATTATTAATATTTATATTAACATAATTAATATTAAATAAATTTTTATAATTAGTAATGGATTTAAAATATTTTGTCTTTAAATATAATATTTAATATTTTTATATTTACTCATATCATAGTTAGAGGCTTACCTAAGTGGTAAAATCACCTGTTAATTCTATATTTGATTAGAGTTCAAATAATTTCACCCCCATAGGGTGGATTCTAGCCCATTTATGGGTGACAATACTACCTATCATGAACCGGCCTAGACTACCCATCTCTCTAGGCTCTAAATTGAGTCGTGGAATGACCTAAAGGACATTCATAATCCCTATAGGTTGACGACCAGCACCCATACATACAAAAATAACCAAAGGGAATGATTTAGCCATCCAAAAGAAAGATACAAGAGATATATATAGCAATAAAACCATAAAATAAATATATCATAAACAAAAGAGTGACAAAAATAGCAAAA
Source organism: Viscum album (assembly GCA_963277665.1). Taxonomy (NCBI): domain Eukaryota; kingdom Viridiplantae; phylum Streptophyta; class Magnoliopsida; order Santalales; family Viscaceae; genus Viscum; species Viscum album. Next base: position 1,335,685,230 of record OY728163.1, on the reverse strand, counting down.
CAACCAAAGGTTGAATGATAAAACTCAATGTACAAGTGCACAAAAAAAAATAAAGGACTACCTAAACATTCAAATATTTATCTATCTGATATGTGTGAAACATCCCAATTTCTCACCACCATCTACCCATGCCCAACTAACAAAAAACCTCATCGCATTTCCATTTACTAAATCAGATAAAATAAGCTCTATACATCCTTAAGGGAGTGTGCAGTATGTGTTCTAAACAAGCTCAGTATAATCCAACATAGGTGTTCTATAACAAGACTCTATATGAAAATCCCAATATGAGCTATTTAAAGAAAAAATTCATGATAAGTTGTTACAAATTTTTATATCAAAAACATGGTAAACATATCTCTTTTTCACAGTTCTTTCAAAAAAACCAACTAATATAATTACAAGGAATAATTTCCACAAATCATTTACATTTATCAAATCATATATCATATCATATCAAATCCAAAACAAAACCATCCAATGTATAATGGTAATCACCACTAAGATAATAAATTCCAGTTTAACTAGATCACTAGTTTTTAAAATACAAACAAATACAAGTGCACACTCAAGTCCTTAGAGTCAATGCATCCATAAACTAGGGATGAAGGAACACCACAGAAAGTGACCACCTACAATGTCAAGATCATGTTTCTAGATCTAATTCATCTATTATCCATGAATGGTGGAGCACCCCAGAAAGTGACCACCCTTATAGTTCCAATGGAAAAGACCCAATACTAAACCCTCCACATTGAAACACAGGGCTCCCATGTCTGACATATCTAATATAAAATTCAAATGGTTTATTGCATTTCATAAAAAATTACAAACTAACCTTTTGATCCAAATCATTATTTGAAAATTTATTTCACAATATTTTTTCATAATGCTTTGAAAAACACATTTCTTTTACCAAAATAAGTGGAAAACCCATCTTTTCTTAAACACCATTTTTACACATGCATAAAAAAATTCAAGGATTATGACAATTAATTTAAATAATAATTTTTAAAACAAATAACATTAATGGTTCATAGAACATAGGCTATAGATGGAACTACCTACCTCAATTCTGGGTCTCACACCACCCACAATAGGATCTACATACTAGAAAATAGTGGAATTCAAAATTAATGGGGTCACTAAATAATGACTCCAATAACATAGAATCATGTTTACAAAATAAAGAGGTTTGATAAATAAGTTTTATCAACACATCCCTCGACAATTTTCCACCATAGTACAACTGATGAGAGAATCATCCTCTGAAAGAAAAATTCATGAAGGATATAGAAGATATTAAAGAGGGATTATAACATGATCAATAGATCCCAAAAACACAGCCTAGATCCAGCACCAATTTCATATAGATTATAAGAGAGAAATAAAATGGGATGGGTTTCATAAAACATATTGATTCATTGAGAACTGATAAAACTGATATAAAAACAGAAATTATATAAGTTAAAAAGAGCATAATGTTCCATGGGTGATCCTATCTTGGAATGGTGGTCAAATTAGAATAAAAAATTGGGAATAAAAGGTTAATTAGGGGTTTTAGTGCATTTAATTTACAATAAGATCCTTCCTTATCTACACCATCTTGACAACACTAGCTAGAAAATGGCCACTACAAAAATGTAGTGGTTACTAGATGGCATATCAAGGCACAATTGGAATCCCACTAGCTGGATAGTGGTTCTCTTTAGCCATAATTTAGACCAAGTTCTTTAGACAAACCCTCAGTTCACCTACAAAACCACCTGAATATTAAAACAATGAAGGTACTGGGGTGCATAGAAAATGAATATGGTCTGGTGATTTTAATATTTTATCACTGGAGTGATAGAACTTGTCTTCTATGGGGATCCAAGTCCCGGTTTGAGGTCTGAGGATATCAAGTGGAATAAACAGTGAAGGAAAATTAAAACAAACACATACATTGTTCTATAATGAAGCACACACAACTGCATCTATTCACAACCAAATATTTCTTGAATTATCTAAATTTGAACCAAGATATATCATCTACACACACTCCAATAATCTTTATGCACATTCTTCTTTGAATTATGGGTGCTAGCATAGAATTATGAGGATTTATTCAATGACATGATGGTCACCATGATCCCATGCCTTCGATATATTAAAGGTGTGATTGGATTGGTGCTAAGAGAGAATCATTTTCTCTATATGCTAGGAGGAGAGAAAATATAACATTCCATTGTAATAAATAGTGTGAAACTAAGCTTCTCCCATCCATCTTATATAGTGGGATGAAAAAATACCTCAATAGGGCTCCCCAATCCCCTAGAAAATCAATACCCACTAAATATGGAATAAATAATTATGGTTAACTAAACTGTATCATAAATATGATTAATTTTTTATCTCATAATTATAATATAAATTAAATATTTCACCTGATAAAATAGAGTCATTTAACTTGACTCATAATTCATGCTGATATTAAACGAACCTATAATATTAAAATAATATTCGTTCATATAATATTTTTTTCATATTCACTAAATACCACATGAATACTTTTATTAAATAAATTAAACTCAATTATTCCTTACATAAATAATAATGAATTCCTATATTTATCTGTGATCATCAATGCCTGGTCAAACATAAGACCCCATGGTGGGGTCCACTATGTACTATTTACCTATTCACCAAAATAGGGTAGGTTCTTGAATACACTATTGTGTGTGATCCTCTAAGACCTTATCTCGATAGAATTGAATAGTATTAATGGACCAAGATCAAAGTCTAGAAACCCATCAAGGCCCCTAAAGATATATGTTATATCCAAAGCAATGGAAATTGATGTATGAACATATATTATGTCATGTAGTCTCTTTTATCTTTAGATATCTCATAAAGATGGATGAAAATGTGTGTCATCATCCTTCCTTGATTTATCATTTATTGATATAACTAAAAAAATTACCTCCAACTACCTTGGATTTGGATTTATGAAGGTACAATAATCATGATCAACTAGGCCCGTGATATATTACTTTCTCAACTAAGAAGAGAAAAATTATATCTTGAATATTCAACTAATTTCATACCACCAATCACACACCCAACACATGCTACCTCACCATGATTTCATTATCATGGTTTTGGACTTACATCAAAGTACATGACCAAATGACGCAGATTGAAAAATATCTCAATTTTGGAGACCAATACACATGTCTGTAGATAGTAACATCTAGTGGCACCTGAATCATATGGTGTTCCTATTGGCAGGAATGTCCTCATGATCTCAGCTACCAGATATCACTAAGTGAGAACTTCATGAGAAGATGTCACAATGTTTATGATCCCCTAGAACCTGATAGTTAGTAATAAACTATGAACAATCAGTATAATTTATCTAGACTATTGGATATATATTTAACATTTATTACATAGTTTCTCGAGGTCCTCATTATAGCCTTGGATTTTTCTATTACCTTTTGATGTAAAAAATAATCTATGAAATTTCCATTTAAATAGTCGATTAAGACATGAATACACTATAATGGTAAGTGTATATCATGCATACCAAACTACATACATGAATCACTACTAGAAAAACAGGTATTTGCGACGGGTCATTTGCGACGGGGGCCCGTCGCAAATCGTCCGTTGCGGAAAACGCCGTCGTAACAACAATTATTTGCGACAGGCCTCTCGCTAAAGATATTATTTGCGATGGGGATCCTTCCCGTCGCAAATATTACTCCATATATTTGTAAAAACTTTTAAAATAGTAATTGCGACAGGGCCCGTCACAAATACGTGTTGCGAGGGGGCCCGACGCAATTACTATTTTTTTTAAAAAAATAAAAAACTATTATTAATTTATTTTAATGAATATCATAATAATACTATTTGCGACGGGCATAGTATCCCGTCGCAAATACTATAAAAAAATAAAAATAAATAAATTATTAATAAATTATTTTAATTAATATAATAATAATCCAATTATAATTCAAAAATAAAAAATAAAAAAAAATTACTAAATGATTTTAATTAATATAATAATAGAATTATAATCCACAAATAAAAATAATAAATTATTAATAAATTATTTTAATTAATATAATAATAATATAATTATAATTCAAAAATATAAAATAATAGAATATTAATAAATGATTTAATTAATATAATAATATTAGAATTATAATTCATATATAAAAAAATATTAATAAGTTATTTTAATTAATATAAAAATAGTAGAATTATTTTACATTCAAATATTAAAATAATTCAAATATTACAAAAAAATATAATTAAATTATAATATTATAAAATTTTAATATATATATATATATAATTTAATATTATAAAATATAAATAATATTATTATTCATATTAATATTGTTATTTCAAAATATAATATTATTAATATTTTATAATGAGACAGAAACTACGAATAGAAAAAAATTCATATTTTGATTTAACAAACTTTATAACATAAAAACAAACTCTAATCTGAAAGAGGGGGGAGGGGGATCTGAAGATGATGGTGGAGGAAAATCCATCCCTAAAGCATGAGTGAGTCGGTGCATGTACTCCATCTGCTCCTAGTGCTGCTGCTGCCACTGACTCATCTACTCCTCGTACAGCTGCTGCTGGCGTCGACGCTCCTCCTCATGATGCTGGTGCTGCTGACGCATCTGCTCCTTCTCCTGTCGGAGACTCTCTATCAGTGCAGTCTGAGATCGTAACTGATCCTCATACTGTGTAGCAGAAGAAGATGCACGAGCTCCTCTCGAGCTGGACGCCGACATCGCAGCACTGCCATAATAATCTCTAGGAGTCAGTCGAGAGCTAATACCAACTACCTGGCCCTTCTCGAAGGCATACTAGGTGGCCTGCATCCATACCGCCTCATCAAACTGACGACTAGTGGTCTAATCTGATGACTCGTCCTGACTCTCAGGCCGGGTCTGTGACGTTGTGGCCTCATATGACTCATGTAGTTGCAATTTAAAATTAAAATTGTGAATATATTATATGCAGTTAATTTTTAAACTTGAAAACAAATAATACTGACCACGATGTGATGCTGACGATCACCTCTGAGCTCCCCAGTAGCAGGATCACTATACATCCTCTGATATACGTCGTACTCTGTAATATCGGGGTGCTCGACAGCCTATAAGAATAAAAAATAAAATGTTAATATTTATAGTTATATAAAATATTTATAAATAATGTACGTACCAGATGCTGTCTATGAGTACTGAAAGAACGACTCCCAGCTCGATGAGTCACCTCCTGTCTCCCCCGATTCTGCCTCCCCACCGATGATCTCCTCTGAAAGGCACCACTCAACCAGTGCGCACATAATCCATCCCATACATGGGATGAAATGTACTCTGGTCAGTGTGCTCTACATGACTCGTCAAAATATGACACTCCTGCTTTCTTCGTGGCAGCTTTTCTTAAATTGTTCAAAAACTAATGAAAGCGATCACGCATGGCCACCTCCCATGCCGTGTGGATGGCGTCACGCATGGTATCCTCGATCGGATACCATAAACCCTACAAATAAATCAAAATATCAAGTTAGAAATGAAATAATTTTCAAAATAAAAATTATTTACTTACGTACGTACCAACCAATGGCCGAACATGGCCTGCTGCACATCAATTGGAATCTGCTCCCATGTGGTCCACGGTTGAGAGAAATAGTTGCACAAAATAGCGCTGCCCTGTCTGACTGCTATATGCGGAAAACTGTAAAAATAATAAACATTTATTATGTGAATAGATTAATGAAATCTTAGTCAAATCCACAGATTATCACACAGGTTATCACACCTCCGTGTGCGTGGATCAAACCCAAGACGTGGATGTCACTCGGGGACGGGGTCAGGAATCATCAATCGTGCAAGACTGCGCCCCCTCCGCGTACTCCCTAGAGCACCTGCAGGCTGAGGGTCATCTGCCAGCAACTCATCCGCATCGAAAGTCAGGTCAGCATCCGCCAACTCCCGAAATGTGTCATCGTCCATCTGAAACAGAAAATGTTAATGTTGTTAGTAAATAATTGATAATTACTATTATATATACACATATATATATATATTATGATTGTATATAACTACCATGGAATTCTATCAGTGTTCATCTTCATCATCATCTTCATATATGTCAATGTCATCTTCATATTCCTCCTCAACATCATCGATATCCATTCGAGTTCCAGTTTCTTCATCTCTTACCATTTCAAATTCATATGCGACATCATTAACATCATCGTCATCACCAACTCTTAAATGTGGGGTGTCTTCATCGATACTCGTGTCTCTTTGTAAAAAAGATTGATTTTGAGTACTCTCTTGAAAAACATCAATTATTTGCACATCCGTGAAAGCACATTCACTTTGACTAAACTGATTGTCTCGAATTTTGATTTTTATTACACTCCACCAATCAGTCAAGTCTCTTGATGTTGCACAGTACATTGCGTAATAAACTTGATGTGCCTGTTGAGCCAATAAAAATGGTTCATTTACTGCGAGAACACTTTTACATTTAATATCGATGATCCCATGAGTCGGATGAAGATGTGCGCCTCTCTCTGTATCCAACCACTGGCATTTGAACATGGTTATGTAATGTTGTCCAAGATAACAGAGTTCAATGATTTCATAAAGTATGCCATAAAAGTCAACATCATTTTCTCAATGATGATATCCTCTCAAGCTAACTCCACTGTTCATTGTTTTTTTCGATTCCCCATATGCATGTGTGTGAAATCTAAATCCATTCACCACATATGAATTATAAGTTTTAACAAGTTTGGAAGGTGGGTTACTCAATATACACAGCCGTTTGTCAATTCTATCAGCATGTCGAGACACCTGAAAATTTGTGAAATAATTATCAATATAGTAAACTATACACTGATTGAGTTTCTAAAAGATAAAGAATTTATGTAACCAGTTTTTGAAACCACTGAGAGTTCAACATCATTTTCTCAATGTGACATCCTCTCAAGCTAACTCAACTGTTCATTGTTTTTTTGATTCCCCATATGCATGTGTGTGAAATCTAAATTCATTCACCACATATGAATTATAAGGTTTAACATGTTTGGAAGGTGGGTTACTCAATATACACAGTCGTTTGTCAATTCTATCAGCATGTCGAGACACCTGAAAATTTGTGAAATAATTATCAATATAGTAAACTATACATTGATTGAGTTTCTAAAAGATAAAGAATTTATGTTACCAGTTTTTTAAACCACTGAGAGAAATTTTTCAGTCGGCGTTCTTCGAGAGCAGCTGCTGTAATTTGTGGAATTTGTTTCTTGATATGATTATCATACAACCTATAAAAACCAATGTTATTTACTGTAACATAAATGATAGAATAAGTGATATAAACACTTACAGTACAACTGATGTCATCTCTTCACAGTTGAGCAGAACATAGGTATGAGCTCTGTGATGTTCATCATCCGAAAGCCAGCGTTCATAAACTCCACCAAAACCAAGCTCTGGCTGGTTTAAAACAGATAATTGATTGTCGATTTCATCAATATTCCTCTCGTTTCATCCCATTAAGTTGTGTTTTGAAGGATACTCAAATTCAAAATAATGGGAGCAGAAAAAAGATATTTCCCCTTGCAAATAAGCTTCTACAATAGATCCTTCAACATATGCTTTGTTACGTACTTTTCTTTTCAATTTTTGCATGCATCAATCAAATGGGTACATCCATCGAAACTGTACTGGACCTCCACATTTGGATTCATATGGAAAATGTAACATAAAATGTTCCATTGAGTCTAAGAAAGACGGCGGAAATATTTTTTTCAGTTTACATATAATTACAACAACATCTTCTTCAAGTTTTCATAGACCATAATAATCTAATGTAGCCGCACAAATTTCCTGAAAAAAATGATACATGCCTATTATGGAATCCCATATCACAGAATTCAACAGATATCTTAATCCAATGGATAGAAGTATTTCCATTATAACATGAAAATCATGACTTTTTAATCCAGTAATATGACCATTCTTTACACATCTACCCAAATTGGAAGCACAGCCATCTGGAAGTCTCAAATCTGCAATCCACTAACAAAATAATAAACGATTTTTTTTAGACAGTGTATAAGCTACTTTTGGTTTCAGTAACCTTTCTGTTCTGACATTCTCAAACAGTTCTAGTTCTGGACTCCTGCAAATTTGGGCAAGATCTAAACGTGCATTTACATTGTCTTTGCTCTTTCCTGGCGTATCCAAAACTGTATGAAACAAATTATCAAAACAGTTCTTCTCAATATGCTTGACATATAACATGTGTCGGACCAAAAAATCAGACCAATATGGCAAATCCCAAAATATGCTACGTTTAATCCAATTGTGTTCTTTTCCAAAACCAAAAATTTTCTATTGGTTTATTTTGGGACCAAAAGTGATGGGAGGTAATGAAAATACAGTTGATTTTAACTCCAAACCTGATATCATTTTTGGAGTTCAATCCCTTTCAACTGCTCCTTTTCTGAAATGAGATCTGTTTCTATGAAAGGGATGATCATCTGGAAGAAATCTGCGATGACAGTCAAAATAACAAGGTTTCTTTCCATGAATGAGCATAAATGCTTTGTTCTCTCCCATACAGTAAGGACAAGATTTCTAACCATGTGTACTCCGGCCAGATAACATCTTATAAGCCAGGAAGTCACTAATTGTCCACATCAATGTTGCTCTTAGTATGAAATTATGTTTCGTTGCAAAATCATATGTACTGACACCAGTACTCCACAATAAACTTAATTCGTCAATCAATGGTTTCAAATAAACATCAATATTTTTCTTCAGATGTCCTGGAATTAGTGAAGTCAAAAAGATATGTGGCTCCTTCATCAACATCCATGAACGTAAATTGTACGGAGTTAAAAACACAGGCTAACATGAATATTGACAACCATAAGATCCGAATGGATAGAAACCATCAGTGGAAAGGCCCAGTGGAACATTTCTAGCTTCTAAAGCAAAGGATGGATGCACTCTATCAAAATGTTTCAATGAATCACCATCGGCTGGATGATTCAAGTTTTTATCGGTTGAAATATTCTCTTTATGCCATGACATCATTGTCGTTGTATTCTTAGACATGAATAAATGCTGAAGTCTGGATGTAAGCGGAAAATATCTCAACTGTTTTATAGGAATCAAACCAGACTTCCCATGTTGTCCTTCTTTATATCTCAGTTTCCCACATGTGGGACAACTATCCAATGAATCATTTTCCCCAGAATATAAAATGTAGTCATTTGAACATGCATAAATCTTCTGACAAGTAAGTCCCAAATTTCGAACCAGCCTCTTACTCTCATAGTAATTTGCAGGAAAAACATTTCCTTCAGGTACAGTGTTTTAAGCAAAGAAAATATCTGGTCAAAATAGGTGTATGACATTCTGTTATCTGAGTTGATAGCCATAAATTTTGCAACTTCTTCTAATTTTCTCATCTTGCAGCCAGGATATAATGCATCCTCAGCAGACCTCAACAACTCATAAAATTTAGAAGGTGCCAACTCAGGATTTGAAGCTATATCAGCCGGAGTTTCTGTATGTTGAATAGATGAACCTGCAACATCATGTACTAAATCTTGAAACCGGGATGGATCCAGAATCATGTTGGTATCACCTTCTCTGGAACTGCGTTCACCGTGTTGATACCAAAAAACATAATCTGGTTGAAAACCAAAACACAAGAGATGTCCCCCCCACTTTTTCAAATGTGTCAAACATTCTCAATGCACATTTTCTACAAGGGAATTTTATTTTGCCTTCTGAAAAAAATTATGTATTTGATGCCGCAAATGATAAAAAAGTCTCCACACCCTCTACATGTACTGGATTTAAACCAGAACCGTTTGGATTTATACGTTGATTTATCCATATGTTGTCACCTAATAATGATTGTTGATGACCTCGTTGTTCCATATTTTTCTATAAAATAAAAAAGCATTACTAGTTTTGAATAATTTGTTAGAAAAAACACTCAAGCAAGGATAATTATAGAGTTTACATCATACACGACTGACGCAAAATTTTTATTGAGATAGACCTAAAAATTGCCCTTTTAAGAACTGAATATGTTGAGAATAAAGCAAAACATGTTACAAATATTGATAATTTTAATATTATATAAATTTTTTATTATTTTCATAGTACTAATATTATTTTTTCATAAATATTAATTATATAATAACAACATTATTACATTATTAGTATATTTTATTATTAATATTAAAATAATATAATTTTCTATATTATATACAATTCTCCTTTCATCTGTGTGTTTAACATTCTGTCTCTACATGTAATATTTGCATTCACTTTCACCTCTCCATTAGTGAGTAGGTTGATAATTTTGAAAAAGAATGCAAATATTACATGTGGATACAAAAAACACACAGATGAAAAGAGAATTGTATATAATATAGAAAATTATATTATTTTAATGTTAATAATAAAATATACTAATAATGTAATAATGTTATTATTCCAAATTATTGGTAATTATTCCTAATTATTGGTAATTATTCCTAATTATTGGTAATTATTCCTAATTATTTTAATTATTCCTAATTCTTGATAATTATTCCTAATTATTGGTAATTATTCCTAATTATTGGTCATTATTCCTAATTATTGGTAATTATTGGTAATTATTCCAAATTATTGGTAATTATTCATATAATTACCAATAATTAGAAATAATAACATTATTATTATATTTTATTATTAATATTAAAATAATATAATTTTCTATATTATATACAATTCTCCTTTCATCTGTGTGTTTTCTGTCACCACATACAAATATTACATGTGGAGACAGAAAACACACAGATGAAAGGAGAATTGTATATAATATAAAAAATTATATTATTTTAATATTAATAATAAAATATACTAATAAGGTAATAAAGTTATTATTCCTAATTATTGGTAATTATTCCTAATTATAGGTAATTCTTACTAATTATTGGTAATCGTTATGAATCATTACTAATTATTGGTAATTATTCCAAATTATTGGTAATTATTTCTAATTATTGGTAATTATTCCTAATTATTGGTAATTATTCCTAATTATTGGTAATTATTCATAATTATTGGTCATTATTTGTAATTATTTATAATTATTGGTAATTATTATTAATTATTATTAATTATTGATAATTAATACTAATTATTGGTAATTATTACTAATTATTACTAATTATTAGTAATTATTACTAATTATTGCTAATTATTGCTAATTATTACTAATTATTGGTAATTATTATTAATTATTACTAATTAGTGGTAATTATTGGTAATTATTGGTATTTATTACAAATTATTACTAATTATTGGTAATTATTACCAATTATTAGTAATTATTAGTAATTATTGCTAATTATTGTTAATTATTACTAATTATTACTAATTATTGGTAATTATTATTAATTGTAACTAATTAGTGGTAATTATTGGTAATTATTACTAATTATTACCAATTATTACTAATTATTGGTAATTATTACCAATTATTGGTAATTATTGGTAATTATTGGTAATTATTACTAATTAAGGATAATTATCGGTAATTATTACTAATTATGGATAATTATGGGTAATTATTTCTAACTAATGGTAATTATTTGTAATTATTTCTAATTATAACTAATTATTTCTAATTATTACTAATTATTGGTAATTATTACTAATTATTGGTAATTATTACTAATTATTACTAATTATTGGTAATTATTACTCATTGTTACTAATTATTGGTAATTATTATTAATTATTACTAATTATTGGTAATTATTATTAATTATTACTAATTAGTGGTAATTATTGGTAATTATTACTAATTATTACCAATTATTACTAATTATTGATAATTATTGGTAATTATTGGTAATTATTACTAATTATGGATAATTATTGGTAATTATTACTAATTATGGATAATTATTGGTAATTATTACTAATTATTGGTAATTATTACTGATTATTACTAATTGTTGGTAATTATTACTAATTATGGATAATTATTGGTAATTAGTAAATTATTACTAATTATTGGTAATTCTTGGTAATTATTGGTAATTATTACTAATTATGGATAATTATTGGTAATTATTACTAATTTTGGATAATTATTGATAATTTTTACTAATTATGAATAATTATTGATAATTATTACTAATTATGGATAATTATGGATAATTATTACTAATTATTGATAATTATTTGTAATTATTACTAATTATGGATAATTATGGATAATTATTACTAATTATTGATAATTATTTGTAATTATTACTAATTATTGGTAATTATTACTAATTATTGCTAATTATATGTAATTATTATTAATTATTACTAATTATTAGTAATTATTGGTAATTATTGATAATTATTACTAATTATTACTAATTATTGGTAATTATTTCTAATTATTACTATTTAGTACTAAATATTGGTAATTATTGATAATTATTACTAATTATTGCAAATTATTAGTAATTATTACTAATTATTGTTAATTATTAGTAATTATTACTAATTATTACTAATTATTACAAATTATTGGTAATTATTGGAAATTATTACTAATTATTGGTAATTATTGGAAATTATTACTAATTATTGGTAATTATTCCTAATTATTACTAATTATTGGTAATTATTTGTAATTATTACTAATTATTCCTAATTATTGGTATTCATTACTAATTATTAGCATTTATTCTTAATTATTTGAAATTATTACTAATTATTCCTAATTACCTTTAACTATGAACAATGAATACTAATAATTTAAATTTATTAAGTAACAAAATAATGTAAACATAATTAAATTACAACTAATTAAAAATAATTGAAACTAATAAAAAATTTAAAATAAATATTAAATTAAAATAAACATAAATACCTTTAAAATTGTTCTGAGGTTGATCGCTGAGCGTTGTTGAAAACTTCAATATCAACTCCGAAAAAAAAAGTAATCATAAGAAACGCTGAACTCTAAAAATAGAGTTTTGAGAGAAGGAAAATATGGAGTCTGAGAATGAATGAAAAAAAATGGATGGGGGGTATTTATAGGTTAGATTATTTGCGACGGGACTATTTGCGACGGGATACCCCTCGCAAATAGTATTATTTGCAACGGTACCCGTCGCAAATACCTTGGCCCTCATTTATTACGGACAACGGTTAAATAGTTATTTGTGACGGGTACCATCACAAATAATAACCTGCCGACAAACTATTTACGATGGGGGTATATTCCCATCGCAAATAGCTATTACCGCCGCCGGTTATTTGCGACGTGCGGTAACCGCCCGTCGCAAATAACTTTCCCGTAATTTGGCGCGCAAAGCACGCCAGTCCTTTTGTGACGGGGAAAACTAACCCGTCGCAAATACCTACTTATTTGCGACGGACAAATTTCCCCGTCGCAAATAAGTTTCTAACGGAACTATTTGCGACGGGATTTATCCCTGTCGCAAATAACCCGTCGCAAATACCCATTTTTCTCGTAGTGTAGAAATCTATAGTACTAATAAATTTGGTCAAGGGAACCCACTTTTACAAAAAAACAATCTACTAAATGTTAAAAAAGACATACCTGGTTATGAGATGTTATAATTCTCCCCACCATTGAACATTCTACCACCATTATGTCACAATAATTTAATATGTTATAGAAAGAGTTGATTCCACTTCCCTCTCTCTAATGATTAATGCTCATAATAATTGTGGGAATTTGATTCGTGCCACCAAAACACTTCGACAAAAAAAATGGACTTATCACAATGAAATTTAATATGATTATTAATGATCTCTATTGGATCCTCTAAAATAGAAACATATTTATTTAAATAAATATCCTCCAAACTCAAAACAAGAAAAGGATCATGATGGTACTTCTTGAGCTGAGATATGTAGGAAACATCATGAATACTAGTCAACTGAGTTAGTAATTTCAACTGATAAGAAACCTGACCAAGATGCTCAGTGATCTCAAGTTTCCCACCATATCTTTAAGGCATCTTCCCATGTTCCCAAAGATTATAGTGACTCAACTGAGAGGAAAACATCAAAAATACCCAGTCTCCAACTAAAAACTCCAAAGGTTGAATCAAAAAATATGAATAATATTTTATCAAACATTGAGCTATAACCAAGAATCAATGAATATCATGAATCCTCATTAGAATATCATGAATAATACTTGATCATATAATGGAGGCTTATCAGACTTATGGAAAACAAATAGGTGACCTATATGGGTGACCTTATAAAGCCTCAATGGGGTCCATTCTAGTTGATGAATGGAAACTATTATTATAAGTGAACCTGACTAGTCCAATATAGCTATCCCACAATCCCCTAAAATCGAAGACACATTCATGGAGAATATCCTCTAGAATCTATATAAAATGCTCAATATTAACAACCATATGTGGATGGAATGATGAACTCAAAATGGATTCTTTCTCCATAACCTCTTGGATACTCTTCCAGAATATATAAGTAAACCTACGATCCATTCTAGATACAATGAAATAGGGGACCCCATGAAACCTCACAATCTCCTGCATGTAGTGTTTACCTAGATCTTCCTCCTTGGTGGTATCCCTAATCACAATAAAATGATATTATTTAATCAATTTATCAGTCACCACATAGATAACATTATATCCTAGGATATTCCATTGTAATAAAATGATGGTGTCTATACACACCTCATCTAATTTCCAAACCTACATTAAAGGCTTCAGCTACATTACATTTATTTTTTGGTAGGTGTAACAAAGAGACACATAATCAATGATGTCGTGGTTAATTTCTATCCACCCAAAATGTCATCTCATGTCATAATACATCCTCCTCATTTATGGATGAACAACATAATAAAAACTATGAAAATCATAAAACACTGAATTCCTATTATGTGATGGGACAAAACACCAATTCCTATAGTGAATAAATATATCATAAGTGGGAGACTGGCCAAAAATGATCTCCCCACAATACAAGGTTTCTCTGATCCATTTGTATTAACATCATGCTCTTGATCCTACATAATAGACTCAAGGAGGGATGATGACAATTGAACATTGGTCAAAACCATACCCAAATCATTCTTCTATGAATCTATATGAAACTGTGTAAAAATCCTCCTAATTTTTACACCACCTTTAGTTCCCATATATACTGAGATGGGTACTTTCAACTGAGAACCTCAATAATGACATTACCCTTCCCCAGGGTGTATTCAATCTCAAATTAAAATGTTTGGAGGTATTCCACCAATAATTTATTCCAGAGGTTCAATTCCTTCTAGGAAAATATATAACTTAGGCTCTTGTGATAAAAAATAACCATGAACCTTTCCCCAAAGATATAGGGTCTCCAAAACTCTTGTAAATTCATAAAAGTTGTGAGATCTTAGTCATGAGTGGGGTAATTATTCTTATGTGGCTAAAGATTAAGAGACTAATATTCCACAACATGGTCTATAAAGACCCAAACATTTATGAATAATATTCCCTTTCTTTTAAATAAATTTATTATCAATATAGAAAACACATGCACTCTTTTTGTTTTATTATATCAAATATAAATTAAATTTCTATTAATTATCCTTAATATTGATAATATATTTTTTGAATAATGATCTCATGAAATTTATAAATATATAGTTTTAACAATTCATTTTGCCACATACAAAGGAAGTGATGGCCTAAACCAGTAGGGTCTTACCCCATGAAGCCCGTTTATCGGATTGTTTGAGGGAGATAGAATTTTTCAGATTTTCCCAAGACCAATCCCATATCGATATCCAACAACTTAAGCATGAGTAAAATCGTTTATGAGATAATTCCATGCTTATTGAGAACACAGACCAAACGATGTTCAACGAAGGACACCATCAAAGCTCCACCATTACACACCTTACTCATTGGTAGTATGCTGGTGTAATAAATGGATATGTGAAAAAACCCTAGTATTATGATTATTTGAATTATTTTTTATATAATAAAGAATATACTTTTATTCTATTATTGTTTCTTTTTAAATGATTTTCAAATGAAAAATAGTATTTTTTGTCAATATTCAAATTCAATTAGGAAATCTATTTTGATGAATTATGTATTTTTGAAATAAATAATATTTTAATAAAATTTTATTATTAAATTACATTTTTAAATATTAATGGTCATATAATTTTTATGAAGTCAATAGTAACATTAATTAAGGTTTGAAAGCTATTTTTACCAAAACGCGTCAATTTTCAACAAATTTTATTTTTTATTTTAAAAGAGAAAATTCAAATATTTCAGAAAATATTTAGTAAAAATGAATTTTATATTTTTAATCAAGATGTCAAAATTATCCGATTGATAATTTTTTATAATTTTGTAAGACAACAATATTTTTGGGGAAAAATTAAATAATATTTAAATATATAATGTGTTTTATGACATTATAATGACCCAATGGTGAAATAATAAAATAATATAAAATGTAACTTCATCCAAATATATATCATTAATTTAAAATAATTTAGTTTTAGGTTTATTTTATTTATTTTATAATGACTTAGTGAATTCTCCAAGACATATAAAATATTTTAAAATTTTAAAATTATTTCCTTGAATGTATGACTCACCTCCTCCCAAGAAAGGTAAAAAATTTAATATCCTAATCCCTTAGCATTATAAAATAATTTATACCACTTCCCGTTTTTATAAACCATAAGTAAAACCCATGGGGTGGTTTGTGGTTTTGAATATTTTAGTGTGTAGTGTCCAAAACCAAAATAATGAATATTTCCCCACCTTTCCAATATAACCCCCCCCCCAAATCAACCATTTCAATTCACTAAATCTCTTTGAATATCTCCCACCTTCTTCCAAAAACACCTTATAGTCTCAAAAAGTCTCCCCAAAGCTCCCAAGAAGCCTCCCCCAAGCCTTTGGGATCACACATCCAAGTATGGGATCTCCTTCTCTCCTTTTTTTCAAGCACCTATTTTATGTAATTCCTTTTAATTTATATTTTATTGATTTGGGATTTGATATTCCATTAATAATTACAATAAAATTTATGTATAAATTATAGGATCTTCCATTCACTCCTATTGATACCCCTATGACCCTTTAAACACACACGTTACTATGCTGAAATTTCATACGGGATATCCCACTCTCATATTTCTTTAAACACCTCTTTTATGTCATGCCTTTTAATTTAAATTTTCTTTATTTAGGATATGTTATAAAATACTTAATTAAAATAAATTTGATGTATAAAATATGGTATCTTCCTTTCACTCCCATTAATCCTCCCGATGATCCTTTTAACCCACCTGTTACTATGCTAAAAGCTCATAACGGATTTCTCTCTTCACATTTCTATGAAATAACTTATTTTATATTATGATTATTAAATTCCATTTTAATATATAGATATATGTTGTTACATGATCTCATTTTTATCAATTTTATGCATAAGATTTCGGATCTTCCTTTTACTGTCATTAATCCCCCCTTACGATCCTTTAATCCCACCTATTACTATGTCGAAATTCTGTAAGGGATCTTCCACCCATCTCCTTTATCAAGAATCCCTTTTATGTTATGTCTTATAATTCCCTTTTTTCTATGTTGGGATGTGTTATTAACTATTATTTTTACTTTATATTCCATTTCTAAGTGATGAGAGACCCCTTTCGCTCTAATCAACCCATTTTATGAATTTCTATATGATGTCATCATGCTACCGAAATTGCACCATGATTTTACATGCCATGATAATGGTGTAGTGAATACCTTACCTATTTCTTTATTAAGGGTATACACCTTTATTAAAATAATTTTATTTATTAGGGAATTAAATATATGTATTCAAAATATCTATATCGTGAAAAAACTTATGCTTTTGAATTCATCCACAGTGTATGATCTATGTGTCCCACTTTAGCATGAGATTGAAATGTTTATGATGGGTGTGACCTGATATCACTCAAATGAAATGGGTAAAATTTAGTATCATGATATGTCATGTTGGGAAAGGCTTTTACCTAATTTCTTTATAGTACTATTATCCACCATGTTGGGATAGGGTTTTACCTGCTTTCTTTATATTAATGATGTAGTGTTTTAACTTGTTACCACATTTCTGTGTCATGATAATCATGTTATATCAAGCCTTTATGTTCATTTTTATCTTATTCATCATTGATATACCTATTTACTAACATGTATTGTATTCTTCAAGTTATGCCTTGTTTACTCCCTTATCGGACTTTATAGCTTTCCCTTTTCTTATGTATGTCATTGAGTTATCCCATGTAATGCTAAGTACGAAGTAATGTTGTGGTCATGTAAAATAATTTTTCAATAAATATGTGTATTTCATGTTTTAATTTTTAATGTAATTTTCATATTCCCTAAATACATAATACCTAATGATCTTCTAATTTATATTAAGTTAATGTTTATGTAATAAATAATGTTTAAATAAGAACTAATGAGATGGGTTGTTATTGTTGGTATCAGAGGATAGGTTTAGTTGTTTTTTGGGATTAGGATTTGAAACCTCTATTGAAATCCATAGGGATAAGTCTTTTTATAAGAAAAGAATCCATAAATTTTTATGGGTATAGAGTAAGTGTCTTATCAATAAAACACACCCCTGTCTGGATACGAACAAGTAGAGTTGGCTCTGGCACATATTTATCTTGGGGTAAAACCCAAAAAAATTACTTTGATCAAGAATCAAACAAGAACTGGTTCATGAAAAACGGTCTTGATGAAATCTTGGTTTGACACTCCTGGGGGATATGCTTTGGTAAATTTATAATCTTGGTATGAACCATTATTAAGGGAACAAAAAAAATCCCCTATGAATATATATTTGGAAGTGGATAATGGATAACATAGATCGAAGATTAGAAACTAATAAGTTAAAGAGATAAATGTAATTTATAAGTTATTCATTTTTTTCATTGGATTCCCCTTTATGTATTTAATAGTTTAAAATATTTACCCCTAATTTTCCTTTTTTTTCTAGAAAATGGCCAGTAATAGGAAAAATTGAGTTAATAATCAATACGAAGATCAATTTGATGTCTTCTCTAATGATATTCCCAATATAATGGAAGTGGGAATCAAAACCTTTTCATGATACTCTATTAGATAACACAAGTTTTGAGTAGATCCCTTGATCAATAGTAGCTTCCTACACCCCCTAAGAAAGAACAAGTCACAATGAAGTGCTTCTTGAGACAAAGGCCTCTTACTTTCAATGAATCATATAATCCCTCAATATCAAAACAATGGATCCACTCCATTGAGAAGATATTATCCATACTTCAATTTTTTGAATAAGAGAAGGTTCTTCTGGATGCTTATCATATGGATGGTGAAGCTGATCAATGGTGGACCTTGATCAAAAATAAAAATCATGAGGAATAGACCGAGATGATGGGATGAATTGATTTTTGGAAAATGTTTTTTGATAAATATGTTTCCTCATACCCTCCGTCTGAATATGGAAAGTGATTTCTATGCACTCAAGCAAAATGATGAAAAATCTGTTGGGGCGTATGAGGAAAACTTCACCATACTTGCATGATATGACTCTGATTTTGTGGTTACCCTCAAATGCATAGTTGGCTTCTTCTTCGGTGGGATAAAACCTAGCCTATAGAGATATCTTGTGATCCAAGACTTTCATAGCTATGAGGAGATTATCTGATGTGACCTCAAATTTGAGATGAAGATTAGTTAATCTCAGGGGTATCATGGGGATAAAAAGAATAATATGGACTTTGATTATGGTGGTCCGATGAACAAATCCAATGGTGATAAAAAATTCCAACACCCTCCTTTTAAAAAGTGCAGAAAGAAGCACACTATATATTTCATGAATGGGACGAGGAAATGCATTAGGTGTGGGGACGAAGGGAACCTTTCCAGTGATTTCCGGCAATAAGAACCCGCTACTAAGATAGAGGAAAGGAACAATATGTTCTATCCTCAATGCATTGTTCATTACT
Organism: Viscum album; assembly: GCA_963277665.1. NCBI lineage: Eukaryota > Viridiplantae > Streptophyta > Magnoliopsida > Santalales > Viscaceae > Viscum > Viscum album. The sequence goes on along the minus strand of OY728163.1, from coordinate 1,335,665,103 downwards.
AAAACTACAAGGAATCAGGGCACTTTGTTAATTGGATCGCTGCTATAAGGTTTTTTAGTGGCAACCAATAACCTCCAAAGTAGCAAGGGGGGTATTTTTCTATTATTACCGCCAAAGCGAATCCTGAAAATAAAGTGGTCATAGGTAAGCTGGGTATTCATTCAAGAATAGTGAAAATAATTTGTTATTCTGGTTCTACACATTCTTTTATATCCCTAAATTTTAGTAGAACAATCCAAACACCACCACTAATCATGGAAGTAGAGATGTCAGTGAAAATGCAAAATTGGGAAATTATAGAATCCCAAGAATATAACTCCTACCCTATCACAATTTGTGGATTGTACTTCCTAGATAACATCATCATACTTCCCTTGGTGGAATTTGATGCAATTATTAGCATGAATTTAATTTCCCAATATAGATACTACATTTATTGCCGCGAGTGGGAAATCACTCTCCATATGATGAATTGACTGTCGATTATATACAAGTTCAAGGAGGTGGATGAATCTTCTTTAGCATCATCATCTCAAGCATGAATATTACTACCTGATGAGCACACCTATCATTCTCATATGATTGAGTCTAAGGAAAGGATCATCCTTGAATACATGCCTATTGTTAAAGAATTCATTTATGGGTTTCTTAATAAATTTTATGGTCTTTCTTCTAGAACAGATATTGATTTATTGATTAATATTATACCTAGGACATTGCTAATATCCATGAATCCATATAGAATGGATATTGTAGAGAATGAGGTGTTAAAGAAACGACTATCGGAGAATCTGGATAATTGGCTTATACCCACATGTGCTTCACCATGGGGGGAACAAGTCCTCATTTTCAATAACAAGGATGGTTCAATGTGCCTTTTCATTAATTATCATGAGCTCAAAAAAATCATGATAAAGAACATGTATCCTTTCCCAAAAATTAATTACTTGTTTGATCAAATATTTGGATGGCAATACATCTCAAAGGTGGAGCTTCGGTCCAGATATTACCATGCATGGGTGAAGAAGGACAATATCCCCAATATAGCTTTCCGTACAAGGTACGAGTACTATGAAATCATAATAATGCTTTTCAGACTCACTAATGCACCATACATCATTTTTTACTTGATAAATAGAGTCTATAGATATTACCTAAAAAAATTGGTAGTCTATATGGATGATATTCTAATATACTCTAAAACTAAGGAGGAGAATAAGGAGCATCTGAGAACTATGAAAGAGACCTTACAAAATAAAAATATCTATGAAAATTAATGTATGTGTGAGTTATGGTTTAAGGAAGTCTCATCCTTAGGGAATATCATCACAAGAAATGGGATATATGTGGATCCTTAAAAAAGAAATTGAGGGATGGCTGAGGTCAGCATCTTTGTTGAATATCCATAGATTTCTAGGGTTTGCTAGATATTATCACCAATTAGTGAGAAATGTTTCAAGATTTCCAAACCCTCTTAGCAAGTTATCTCTAAAAGGAGTAATGTTTTCTTGGAATTATGAATGTGATAAAATATTCATGGAGTTGAAGAAGAGGCTGATTACTACCCCTATGCTCACACTTCCAACAAGTGGGGAGCTTTTTGTCATCATTAGTGATGGTTCGAACAATGAATTAGGATGTCTGTTGATGAAGAATAAAAAAGTCATTTCCTATGCCTCAATGAAATTGAAAATTCAAGAGAAAAACTATCTCATGCATGATCAAGAGTTGGAAACTATGATCTTTTCTTTGAAAATATGGAATCATTATCATTTTTTGGAGTAGTGTGAAATATATTCGGATCAAAAAACTCTCAAATATATATTCACAAATAAAGAGATGAACATTAACCAATAAATATAGTTATAGCCCATCAAGTATCATCACTACTCAATCCATTACCACCCTGGGAAAGCGAAGAAGATGACAAATTCTCTAAGTAGATATGACCTATAAATTTTATCATTGATGAGGATTGAAAAGGATCCAATCTTATAATAGTTGATGGATATGGAAATGGGAATCATAAAGGAGGGAAAATCATCAATATTTTCACAAATGACTTCTCAAATATCTCTTTTGGAAATCTTAGAGGATGCTCAAAGGGATGATGGGGTAATTTCAAAGAAATTGGAAACTATCAGAAAAGGTAAATCATCAAAGTTCAAAGATAATGAATAAAGAAATGTGAGATTTGGGTCAAGACTATGTGTTCTATCAAATCCATAGTTAAAGAAGTAACTTTTGTATGATGCACATAGATAAATTTCTCCATTCACACAGGAAACAAGAAGATGTATTGAGATATTTAGGAGCACTATTAGTCAGATGACCATAAGAATCAGATCACTAAACATAAATTAAACTGCATAGTATATTAGAAGGTGAAGGTTTAGAAGAAACATCCTATAGGGATGATTCAACCATTACCCATACCAACATGGAAATGGAAAAAATCACCATTGACTTTTCACTGGACTTCTACATACATCTAAAAGAAAAAAATGCTCTCTGGGGTTTTGTGGATCATCTTACAAAGACTGCACACTTCATTGAAATTAAATAGTATTTCTCACCAGATCAACTGACACAGATATATATCATAGAAGTGGTAAAGATGCATGTAGTACCACTATCTATTATGTCTAATCAAGATCCAATATTAACCTATATGTTTTGGAAGAGTCTCCAATATGCTCTGAACACTCAGTTGAACATCAGCACGACCTATCACCCTCAAACTAATGGTCAATCTGAGCAGAATATCCAAAAACTTGAGGATGTTTTGAGATCTTTCTCAAAGAACATCAAAGGCTGATGGGACCAACATCATCCTTTGGTCATGTTCTATTACAACAACAATTTTCACTCAAGCATCCAAATATATACTTACAAATCCCTTTTTGGACGATGTTCAGAACACCAGCATGTTGGGATGAAGTTATGGAATAGAAAAATATAGGTCGGGAAATTGTTGAAGAAATGGTGGAGAAGGTTAAGACCATCCTGCAACACATCAAAGCATCCTAGGATCGACAAAATATCTATGATTATAATCATCAATGAGACCTAGTGTTTGATGTTAGAGACATAGTATTCCTCTGAATATCTCCATGGAAGTGAGTTATGAGATTTGTTAATAAGGGAACGATTAGTCTATGTTACATTGGCCCTTTTGAGAACCCTGATCACATATGAGTAGTCTCCTATTGACAAGAAGTCCAACTAAAATTATCTCAACTACATGATATATTCCATGTATCACCCTTAAGGAAGTACATATCTAACCCATCACATGAACAGAATCTATAGTTGGTACCATTGGAGAATGACCTATACTATGAAGAGAAGCTGATGAAGATATTAGATTGTATATAAAACTTTCTATGAAATAATACATTGTCCCTCATCAAATTATTATAGAGAAACCACAAGTTTGATGAAGCAACATAGGAACTAGAGGAAGTGATGAGGAAAATTTACTATCAAATGTTTTAGTTTTGGAAAATAAAATTTCGAGGAAACAAATTCTTAATGGGGGAAGGTTGTATTGACCTGAACATTTATGAATAAAATTCCCATTATTTTATTTAGATGTCTTTTGGATATAGAGAACACATGAAATCCTTTTGTTTTATTATATTCAATTGGATTTAAATGAACGTTAGGTATGCTTACCATTGATAATATAGTTGTTGAATAGTGATCACATGACTAGTATAAATATAGGGTTTTAACAAATCCTTTTGGCATAGACAAAGGAAGTGATAGCCTCAACCAGAAAGATCGAACCCCATGAAACCCATTTATCAAAGCTTCTTAGGGAGATTTAATTTATAGGCTTTTCCCTAGACCAATCCCAACCTGAGATCTAACAACTTAAGAATGAGAAAAACCTTTTATGGGCGAAGTTAAAGCTCATCGAAATCACAACACAAACCATGTTCACGGAATGTCCCCATGAAAGCCACCCCCCATCACACACTTTCCTCTTAGATATTATGTTGGTGTAGTAAATAGATATGTAACAAGACCCTATAATTATTATTATGTTCCTTATTTTTTAATATAATAATGAATACACTTTCATTCTATTATTGTAACTTTATAAATTATTTTTAAATCACAGATAGTATTTTTTGTTAAAATTCAAATTTAATTAAGAAATATATTTAAATGAACTAATGTATTTTTTAAATAAATAATATTTTGATAAAATATTTTTATTAAATTAAATTTATTAAATAATAATGATCATATAATTTTAATGAAGTCAAAAGTTACTTTTATTATGTTTTGAAAACTATTTTTTTCCAAAACCCCTTAATTTTTAATAAATGTGAGTTTTAATTTTAAAACTAAAAATTCACATATATATAAAATTAATTAGATAAAATTAATATTATTTTTGGAATGAAGATTTTGAAATTATCCAAAAATGAATTTTTCATAATTTTCTGAGACAGTCAAATGTTTGGGTAAAAATTAAATTGTGCATAAATATACAATGGGTTTTATGACATCATAATTACCCAATAGTGATATAATAAAATACTATAAAAGGTATATTCGTCCAAATATATGTTTTTAATTTAAAATAATGCAATTTTAGGTTTATTTTATGTACTATATAAATCTTTAGTGACTCCTCCAAGACATATAAAATGTTTTAAGATTTTAAAATCATTTCCTTGAAAATGTGACTCGCCTCTACATAATAAAGTGAAACATTTAAATATATTAGTCCCTTATAATTATAATATAATTTATTCCAATCCCATTTTATAGAAACCACGAGAAAAAATTGTGGAATGGTTTGTGGTTTTCAATATTTTATTATGTAGTGTCCAAAACCAAAATAATAAAAAATGTCCCCACCTTTCCAGTATCAACCCACCCAAGAACCCATTCCTCTTCACTAGACCTCTTTTAAGCTCTACCACCCTCTTCTTCCTACTCCCCAGAGTCCTCCCAATGCAACCCAAGCTCCCAAGAAGCCTCCCCCAATACTTTGGTATTACACATCCAAGTAAGGGATCTCCCTCTCTCTATTTTTTTCAAGCAACTATTTTATGTCATGCCTTTTAATTTACATTTTCATGATTTTGGATATTTTATTCCATGCCTCATTACATTAAATTTTATTTATACATGATGGGATATTTATTTCACTCCCATTAATCCCCCCTATTATTCTTTAAACCCACCTCTTACTATACCAAAATTCGGTAAGGGGTCTCCCTCTTTCCTTTTTCTTCAAGCTTCTATTTTCCGTCACGCCTTTTAATTTCCATTGTCTTGATTTTGGATATTTTCCTCCATACCCCTTTACTATCCATTTTTTGTATACCTGATGTGATCTTACTATCACTCCAATTAATCCCCCCTAATATCCTTTAAACCCACCTATTAATATGTTGAAATTCTATAATATATTTCTCTCTTGACATTTTCATTCAAGAACATATTTTATATTATGATTCTTAAATTACATTTTAATATGTTTGTATATGATTTTCCATTGTCTATTTACTATCGATTTGATTTATAAATTATAGTATCTTCCTTTCATTGTCATTATTCCCCCTTCTAATCATTTAATCCCACCCGTTACTATGCCGGAATTTTCCAAGGGATATTACACTCGTCTCCTTTATCAAGCATCCCTTTTATGTTATGTATTTTTAATTTTCTTTTTCATATTTTGGGACATGTTATTAAATATTACTATTATTTTACATTTTATTTCTCTGTGATGGGTTACCCCTTTGTCTCTCATCAACCCATTTTATGAATTTCTATATGACGTCGTTATGCTGTTGAAATTGCACCACAATTTTCCATGCCAAGATAATGTTATAGTGAATAGAATACACATTTATCTATTAAGGGTATTAATTTTTATAAACATAATACTATTTATTGTGGAATTAAATGTATATATTCCATGTTTCTATAACTTATAATAATATTATGTTTTTAATGAATCGATGTTATATGATCTATATAGAACACATAATCATGATATTGAAATGTTTATGAAGGGTGCGCCCTGATGGAACTCCATTTAATTGGGTAATTTTTAGTAAACATGATATTTCATGTTGGGACAAGGTTTTACCTAATTCCTTTATTGGAATTTTTTCCACCATGTTTGGATAGGGGTTTACGTAATTCATTTATGTTTATGATGTAGTGTTTTAATTTGTTGCGACATTTCCATGTTATGATTATCATGCATATATCATGTATTTATGTTCATCATTATATTATGCTCCATTGATATTCCTATTTCCTAAAATATAATGTATTCTTCATGTTATTCAATTTTTACTCCCTTAATGGGATTTATAGCTCAACCTTTCCTTAGGTATTCCATCAGGTTATCTCATAAAATTCAATGTATGACAGAATGTTTTGGTCATGTAAAATAAGTTGTCAATAAAGATGTGAATTTCATGTTATAAGTTGTTATGTAATGTTCCTAAGACCCTAATACACTTGACCTCTAAATCTTCTGAGTTGTATGAAGTTCAATTTTATGTAATAAATCATTTTTAAATATTAAATAAAGAGAATGGTTATTATATGGTCATCCTATATAATAAAACACCCTAGACCAAAACTAGAATTATCATAATATACCACATAAGCCTTACCATATTATAGAAAGATCAAGATAGGATATATTGTAATTCCACCTTTCAAATCGTCAAAATAGTACTAATATTCATCATCCAAAGGAAATTTTTACCCTTTATTGGTAAGAGCAGTCAAAGGTGATGTTAACTTTGATAAATACTCGATGAGCCACTGGTAATATTCATTAAGACCTGGGAAGATTTAAATCTCAGTGAAATTATGTAGTTTTTCCTATGAAAATAAAACCTTACCTTTTCAGGATCGACTGAGAGACCATGTTATAAAATCACATTCCCCAAGAAATTCACTTCATAGATCCATAAATTTCATTTTCAATGATTCACATAAAGGTCATGACTCTTATGTTTTTCTAAAACCAAATTTATATGGTGCTCATGATCCTTCTCTAATCTTGAATAAACTAGAATATTAACCATGATTACCAAAAAAAGGATTTAGATTCTAGTATAATATTGTCACGACCCATCCTCGAGGCCCGTGTCGTGACTACCCCAAGCCCACCTTCCATAGGCCAGGGGCTGGCGACTAGCACCAAGGTGTAAATCCCGGTAAAAGGGAAGGCATTTCCTTTGTAAAGAAAACCAAGAACACCACAGAGCTAGCAGACAGAAGTAAACACTAAGTAAAAACTGGTACAACAGAAAGTGCAGAAAAGTAAGTGGTCCAGAATACAAACCCAAACTGAAAGTAAAGTACAACTCGAAAGGAAAAAACAGCAACTGAAAGTAAAGCCGCAGCGTCGAGCCGTCTACTAGAATTCCCACCCGAAGGGTGTGTACAGATAGCCTCCACAGCTCCTTAGGTCCAGCCATCCGCTCCGAGTACGTCTCGCCCAGTGGTCCACCTTCAGGTACTGTCCTGCTCCGCAAACCTCCACCCCGATTAGCGTTGTCCGTCGTCTGCAACCAACACAATGTAGTGCGGGTATAGCCCATGCAGGGGTGAGTATAAGCTACTCAGTAGGGACCCCGAGACCCCTGATGGTCTCCCTAAATCCACAATGGATAATCAAAAAAGGAAATATACAATCACGCAGTAACATACGACACTGCTTAGGTATATGCCCATACATATACCTAAGTCATGAATTCCAGTACGCTCCAACATCCGAGCTCAAGTACAACCCAGTCCACACAGGAAAGCAAAACGTAAAACCATACAGGATAGCACAACACAATCCACATAGGAAAGCAAACAGGATTGAGCTCACACAGGTATACTTCTTCGTATGACGATGGAGATGATCATATATATCCACTGATTCATCTAAGTTGTCGGACCCACAAAGGATTGATAGGTACTAACCCCCGCAATGACCCAGGGATGGTCTGACCCACACAGGATCGATAGGTAACTAACCCCGGAAAAGTCCCACACAGGATCGGACCCACACTGGATATGTAGGCGCTGGCTCACACAGAACCACTGAGCGCTGACCCACACAGGATCGGACCCACACAGAATCGGAAGCACTGATCCACATAGGATCGCTGATTGCTGTAATCATCACCGTCGAATCCACTGAAGATCTCTGCATAGTCGTCGTCATCACAGTAGCAAACGCAGCCAGCTCTAGGGTTCACGCACACAGCAAGCTCGTTCGGGAGGGTCCGCTCCATGAGCCGAGAGGCTGATACATCAAATGACACATAGTCTAGAGTTGATGTATCCAAAAGTTTCATATCGTCAATAGGAACTCAATGTCGCAGACGGCGCGTCAATCGGACGCCCGATCTGAGAGTTATTGGATTTTTTGTCCTAGGGGCCCAGTTGGTTTTTAAGGAAAAACCAACCCGACCGTACTCCACCTGCATCCAAACCTCAGGCGGAGTAAGCCAAAAGATCAGTTTCACTAAGAGGATTACTAAAAAGTTGACGGCACATCAATCGGACGTCAGTGGCTTAAGATATGAGCGTTTCCACTCCGAGGGCCCGGTTGGTTTCGTGTACGAACCAACCTGGCCGAACCCAAAGTATTCCGAAACCTTGAGTGCGATATACCAAAATGACCGTCTCGATCCAACGATCGCATCTCCGTTGACGACGCATCGATCGGAGTTCCGTAGCCCAAGATATGGGAAAAACAACCAAAAGGGTCTGAAAACGGGGGTTTCGGGCCCGGACGTGCCCGGACCGACCCGGCCCGAGACCCCCTGGGTCGGCCCGAACCGGGTCGGCCCGGCGGGGCGCAGCCCGGCCCAGTTGGGTGCGGCCCGGCCCGGCATGGGCGCAACCCGGCCCAGCGGCCCGGCCCGGCTCGGCGCCCGGCCTGGCGGCCCGGCGCACTGGCGCGCGACGCCAGCAGGCTTGGCCGAACGGCCGAGCCGTTCAGCTTTTGCGGGGGGGGGGGGGGGGGGGGTGCTGCCCCCGCATTTGGTAACCGCGGCCCCCCTTTAATGGGGGCCGCTAGCTGGCCGGTCGGGGGTTTGAACCCCCGGATGTCCTCTTGTCCGGCCGGCCGGTTTCTGCCACCACGGGACCGGTGATGGCCGGTCCCCTCCCTGCTCTGACACCGGTGGCCCGGAACCGGTCGTCGGTCACCCTGCACCGCCGTGGCCCGGAACCGGCCACAGTTTTGGTTCGTCTGGCACGGCGCGACGGCGTCGCGCCCCTCCGCCGCGGCCCCGCTCTGGTCGCGGTGTCTTTGGTTTTCTCCGACGCGGCGCGACGGCGCCGCGACTTGGTTCAACTTCATGGCGCCGCACATTACTTGCCGCATGATCCGGCACGGTGCGACGGCACCGCTCCATACCCATTCCAACACATTAGAATCAATAACAGGAATAAGGGAGGAGGGTCGGCCGTGTTTGTGCAGTCCGGCCCCCTCTCGTTAATCGAAAGCATTTGGTCGTATATCCACAAAGAATGACAAGTAGAATTCATGAACGAAATAAAATAAATACACCCCTACCTTGTGCGAGCTTGAATGGAGGTTCGTCGAACAAGGATTCATCGCGGGAAGAGACGTCGTGGAAGAAGACGTTGCGGAAGGAGACATCGCGGAAAAAGATGTCATGGAAGAACCATCGCGGTATACGGCGTTGCGTAGTCGGTCTCTGAGAACTTGGCATTCTTCGATGGAGTTCAATGCGTTCTTCGCGTTCTTCGTGTTCTTCGACGAAGAAGATGAAGAACTTATAGCTTTCCTTAGCTTTTCTCCCCAAACCTCTCAGGCAACAAAGGTTCCAACCCCTAATAAAATAAGCACCTCCCTTATTTTATTAACTCAACAAAGCTTTTGAAATTCAAACATCCACTGTTAACTCACTTAATTAATAACATAAGTTGTCAAATATTAATGGTGAGTTGAGGGGGGTTAAAGAATATGAAGGGGTGGGGTTCGTGTGGTCCCCACCACCCTCATAACCTCCCTTGGGAAGTTGGGTAGTTACCCAACTTCCACCCAAAGCCTTAAACCACTTAAAGAAAATAAAAATTGTAGTTAAATTATAAATTATACTTCCACAATTTTTATCATCTTCTCTCAGGTAAACAAAACTCCGGAAATGGCGTTCCTAAGTAATTACCGGCGTTGCGGTTCCATTGGTGCCCTCAGAATTCGATTCCGAGCACCGGTTCAAAAGATAGGAAAACTCGCTCGTTCGTTCACTGAACGTACCCGAGCTAAACTTCGGATAGAAATTCCGGGCACACCGGGCCTCTGAATCAAGTGCCATCAGAAACCGCGTTCTTGAAAAACCCCAAAGAAACTTAAGAAAAAAATTTCCTTGAATTTTACGGGTCTTTACATTACTCCCACCTCAGGGATTTACATCCCCGTAAAGATACATCATAAGCTAGGGAAACAAATGTGGGCACTGAGCACGCATTTGAGCCTACCGCTCCCAAGTGCTCTCCTGGAGGTTCCCGTGCTGCCATCTGATGCGCACTAGAGGAATCGACCATCCACGTAGGACATGCTCCTGTCTATCCTCGATCTCCACTGGAACCTCCGCAAAAGTCTCCCCATCATCAACATCAAGCTCCCCATGGTCAATGATATGTGTCGGGTCGTGCACGTATCTCATCAGCTGAGATACGCGGAAGACGTCGTGCACCCGGTGCAACTGAGATGGTAGAGCCAAGTGAAAAGCCACCTCGCCAATCTTGCTGAGGACCTGGAATGGTCCGATGAAGTGTCGAGACAACTTGCCGCCTAGTCCAAATCTCCATAATCCATGTCGAGGTGAGACACGCAAGAAGACGTGGTCACCATCCTTGAACTCTAGTGGCCTCCGCCTCCTGTCAGCATAAGACTTATGCTGGCTCTGAGCTATCCTCATCCGCTCCTGGATGACCTGGACCTTCTCTGTCGTGGCTTGGACCATCTCTGGTCCCACAAGTGCTGACTCCCCAGGGTCTTTCCAGCACAAATGAGATCTTCAAGGTCGGCCGTACAACGCCTCGTATGGTGCCATCCCGATGGTGGAGTGGTAATTGTTGTTGTACGCGAAATCCACCAAGGTTATGTGGTCCTCCCAGCTACGACCAAAGTCGAGGACACATGCGCGGAGCATTTCCTCAAGAGTCTGAATGGTCCTCTCCGTCTGACCATCCGTCTGAGGGTGAAAAGCTGTGCTCAGATGTAGATGTGTCCCGAACACCTCCTGCAACCCCTTCCAAAGCCGGGAAGTAAAGCGATAATCTGGATCAGAGACGATAGATGTTGGCACACCATGAAGCCGTACAATCTCCTGAACGTAAAGACTACCCAAGATCTCCACTGAGCCCTGCTCTCTAATTGGTAGGAAGTGAGCCGACATGGTGAGTCGGTCGACAACCACCCAAATGGAGTCATGACCTCTGGAATTGCGTGGAAGTCCAGTCATGAAGTCCATAGATATCCTGTCACACTTCCACTCCGGGACCTCCAAGGGCTATACCAAGCCTGCTGGTACCTGGTGCTCTTCCTTCACCTGCGTGCAGGTGAAGCATCGAGAAACGAACTCTGCCACATCCTTCTTAATGCCCGACCACCAGTGCTGTCGTCTGAGGTCCTGGTACATCTTCGCCACTCCAGGATGTACCGCCAAAGGAGAAGTGTGAAACTCTCTCAGCACCTCCTCCCGTAAAGCAACAGGTACCAAGGTACGTCCTCTGAAAAGGACGTCGTGATCTGCTCCAAAGGAGAAACCATCAGGTGCCTATCCTGAGGATATCTGTGCACGCCGCGTCTCACAGTCAGCATCCCCATGTTGTGCCTCTCGGACCCGCTGCAGTAGTGGAGGAGTGACTGTGAGATACTGAAGGAAGGATGCTCCATCTCTATCCACGAAGGATATCTTCAAAGAGGCAAGCTGCTCTGTCGCCTCCTCAAGTAGCTGAATGCCCATCCTCTTGCTGAGAGCATTGACTACTATGTTTTCCTTCCCAGGAGTATAGACTATCTCAATGCCATAGTCCTGGAGGAACTCGAGCCATCGCCGCTGTCTCAGATTCAGGTCCTTCTGAGAGAAGATGTATCTAAGACTCTGATGGTCAGAAAAGACTGTAAAGCGCTCTCCCATCAGGTAGTGTCGCCATGTCTTCAGAGCGAAGACAACTGCTGCTAACTCTAGTTCATGGGTAGCATAGTTCTGCTCATGCGGTCTCAACTAATGTGATCCATAAGCGATCACGGCCTTCTCCTGCATTAGGACACATCTTAGTCTAGTCCCTGATGCATCGCAGTAGACTACGTACCCTACTCCCTCCTCAGGAAACCTCAAGATAGGTGCACTGGTCAATCTCTGTCTCAGCTCCTGGAAGCTCTGCTGACATCTGTCTGACCACACAAAGGGTTTCCCCTTCTTCGTCAAAGCTGAGAGTGGTACCGCAACTCTGGAGAACTCTGGCACAAATCTCCGGTAGTATCCATCTAGTCCCATGAAACTCCGCACCTCCGTCATGCTCCTGGGTGGCTCCCAAGCTAGAACTGCCTCGATCATCATAGGATCCATTGCAACTTCCACCTCTGAGATGACGTGTCCTAATAAGTGGACCTCACGTATCCAGAACTGACACTTCGAGAGTATTCCATAAATCTGGTGCTCTCGGAGTGTGTCCAGTACAACTCTCAAGTGGTAGGCGTGCTCCTCCTCAGTCGTCGAGTAAATCAAAATGTCATCGATGAAGACCACGACAAATCGATCGAGGTATTGCTAAAATATCTTGTTCATGGGGGACATGAACACTGCTGGAGCATTGGTTACGCCGAATGGCATAACCAAGAAATCATAGTGTCCATACCGACTCCTGAAGGCCGTATTCTTCATGTCCTCGTCCCGAACTCTGAGCTGATGATAGCCTGACCTGAGGTCTATCTTCTAGAACCACTGTGATCCTTTGAGCTGATCAAAGAGGTCATCAATCCTCGGTAGCGGATACTTGTTCCTCACTGTCACCTGGATCAGGCGACGATAGTCGACACAAAGGCGCAAGCTCTCGTCCGCCTTCTTGGCGAACAAAATCGGGGATGCCCAGGGTGAAACACTGGGTCAGATGAACCCCTTTCCCTGCAAGTCCTCCAATTGTACCTGCAGCTCTCGAAGCTCGGTGGGGGCCATCCGATATGCTGGAGTCGATATCAGGGTTGTCCCAGGGTACAGGTCAATATAAAAGTCAACCTCTCTGCGAGGAGGTAGCCCTGGAACGTCATTGGGGAAAACGTCTGCATACTGATCCACCACTCCAGGAAAACCAGGACTCCGCACGTCAACTGCTCCTAGGATGAGGCTATCCAACTGGTGAGTGATGGGTTGTCCTCTCCTACACGGAAGTCCATCCTGTGCTACAATGTCTCCCTTCTCACCGGTGAAGGTGAACCTACTCTCGTTGGCACGTACACATCGCACCTTGCGCCTAATACAGTCAATCTTTCATGGACTATAGATAACCAATCCATGCCCAAGATGACGTCATAAGGCCTCCGCACCGCTACAAGAAGATCCCAGCCGAAGCTCTCACCTCCTAGAGTAAGATCACATTACTGGCACTAGTGCGTAATTGTCGAGTCTGCTCCCGTAGGAGTCTTTAGCCGTAAGGATCGAGCCAACTGCTCTATCGGAATCTCCAAGATCTGAACAAGGGCAGCGGCTATGAAAGAGTGACTCACTCCTATGTCTATAAGAACTACAGAAAGGGTGTAATAGACACAGATAGTACCTCGAATCATCTCGGGCGTGCCGTGGTCGTCGGCCTCCGCTGCCTCGAGTTGTGCATGTCTCTGCCCCCCAGCTCCCTATGGTCGGGGCGGACCTCCTAGTGGTGGTGGTGGTGGTAGAGCCTCAATGTGTCTCCCACCACCTGCTGCTCGACCAGCTCCTCTACCTCGTCCTCCTACTCCCTACGGACCCCCACGGTCGACCCTCTACCTCTGCCTGGGTGGTCCCTCAACCGTCTGCTGCTCCTCGGCACGGCGGGTCGGGCAGTCACGAGCCATGTGGCCCTGCCCGCCGCATGAGTAGCACTGCCTGCCTCTCGAAAGACTGGCTCTGCACTGTGTGCCCCGCACTGCTGAGCCAGTGTCTTGAGGTCATCTTCCTGAGGGTCTGGTCTTCCTGGACCCATGAGTCATCTGTCTACTACCTGCTGCATAAGACTCTGCTACGTGCCGCCCTGCGGTGGGTCTCGCCGCTAGTGCAGACTCAGCAAAGAAGCTCTCGATCAAAAGGGCTCTCTCCAGTACTCTTGTCTGAGTCGGAATGCTTAGGGAGATCAACGATGCCCTGATCTCGTGCCTCAATCCCTGCTCAAAGGTCCGGGCGTGAAAGAATGGGTCCCGTTCCATGTCTGGCGAGTAGCGCGAGAGATCGGTAAATCTTGCCGAGTACCGGGCGACCGTCAAGCTGCCCTGCCGTAGCTGTAGAAGCTCATGGATGCGCACCGCACGAAGGGTGGCTGGGACGAACTCTGAGCGGAAGAGGCTCTCAAAGTCCATATAGAGAAGGGATACCTCATCGTTCACCTGGAGCATCAAGCTCCACCATCGGCCCGCTGCCGCGTGTAGTAGGCTCGCTGCGAGGATCACCAAGAGGTCTGCTGGTGTCCTCACTAATCGGAAAACTTGCACCGCTACCTCCAGCCAGTCCTCGGCTGCCTGGGGGTTCGTCTCCGCACGGAACCTGGGCGGTCGCTGGTGCTGGAACACATGCAGTGCACTAAGGAGACATGCATCATCAACGACTGGGGCTGGAAGCATCGGTGGCTCAGCAGGTAGAGCTACCGTCGGTGCCACTGTTGACAAAGGGTCCTGCACCGAGGTCTCGTCGCTCGGTGGGATGTCGTCACGCTCGACTCTCGGAACCCTAGCTGGTTGCCGTCGTGGGGCCATCCTGAAAAGGAAACAGGTGCGCCACGGTCAGAACAGTATACCTAGTGATCTGACACAAAGTAATCACAAAGAAAACTTGAAACACACACGCAATCAATGTTTTCGTGCATTAAGTTAGAAATCAGAAGTCAGGGTCCTGGTGAATGGATACGTCGGCCGCCGCACCAACACTGGACTCCCTGGACTGATAACCACACCCAATATTATTAACACAATTGCTTCACATAGAAAAAGATCAGAGTCCCAAGTTTTGTGGTAGAACTGAACTCCTTTGATACCAATTTGTCACGACCCGTCCTCGGGGCCCGTGCTGTGACTACCCCAAGCCCGCCTTCCATAGGCCAGGGGCTGGCAGCTAGCACCAAGGCATAAATCCCAGTAAAAGGGAAGGCGTTTCCTTTGTAAAGAAAACCACAAACACCACAGAGCAAGCAGACATAAGTAAACACTAAGTAAAAACTGGTACAACAGTAAGTGCGGAAAAGTAAGTGGGTCAGAATACAAACCCAAACTGAAAGTAAAGTATAACTCGAAAGGGAAAAACAGCAACTGAAAGTAAAGCCGCAGCGTCGATCCAACCAATGGAAGTCCCACCTGAAGGGTGAGTACAAATAGCCTCCATATCTCCTCGGGTCCAGCCATCCGCTCCGAGTACGTCTCGCCCAGTGGTCCACCTCCAGGTATCGTCCTGCTCCGCAAACCTCCACCCCGATCAGCGTTGTCCATCGTCTGAAACCTACAAAACATAGTGCGGGCATAGCCCGTGCAGGGGTGAGTATAAGCTACTCATTAGGGACCCCGAGACCCCTAAAGGTCTCCCTAAATCCACAAAGGATAATCCACAAAGGAAAGATTCAATCACGAAGTAACATCCGACACTACTTAGGTATATTCCCATACATATACCTAAGTCATGAATTCCAGTATGCTCCAACATCCGAGCTCAAGTACATCCTAGTCCACACAGGAAAGCAAAACGTAAATCCACACAGGATATCACAACACAATCCACATAGGAAAGCAAATAGGATTCATCTCACACAGGTATACTTCTTCGTAGGACGATAGAGATGATCAGATATATCCACTGATTCTTCTAAGTCATCGGACCCACAAAGGATCGATAGGTACTAACCCCCACAATGACCCAGGAAGGGTCTAACCCACACAGGATCGATAGGAAACTAACCCCCGCAACGACCCACACATGATCGGACCCACACAGGATCTGTAGGCGTTGGCTCACATAGAACCACTGAGCACTGACCCACAAAGGATAAGACGCACACAGGATCAGTAGCACTGATCTACATAGGATCATTGAGTGCTGTAATCGTCGCCATCAAATCCACTGAGGATCTCTACACAGTTGTTGTCGTCATAGTAGCAAACGCAGCCAGATCTAGGGTTCTCGCACACAGCAAGCTCGTTCGGGAGGGTCCGCTCCACGATCTGAGAGGCTGATACATCAACTGACACATAGTCCATAGTTGATGTATCCAAAAGATTCGTATTGTCAACAGGAACTCAACGTCGCAGACGGTGCGTCAATCGGACGCCCGGTCTGAGACTTATTGGATTTTTCGTCCCAAGGACCCGGTTGGTTTTTAAGGAAAAACCAACCCAACCATACTCCACCTGCATCCAAACCTCGGGCAGAGTAAGCCAAACGATCTGTCTCACTAAGAGGATTCCGATAAAGTCGACGACACGTCAATCAGACGTCCGGAGCTTAAGATATGAGTGTTTCCGCTCCGAGGGCCCGGTTGGTTTCGTGTACGAAGCAACCCAGCTGAACCCGAAGTATTCTGAAACCTTTAGTGCGATATACCTAAGAGATCGTCTCAATCCAAGGATCTCATCGCCACTGACGGCGCATCGATCGGAGGTCCGTGGCCCGAGATATGAGCAAAAGAACCAAAAGGGTCCGAAAACGGGGGTTTTGGGCCCGGACCGACCCGGCCTGAGACCCACTGGGTCGGTCCAAACCGGGTCAGCCCGGCGGGGCGCGGCCCGGCCTGGTGCACTAGCGCGCGGCACCAGCGGGCTCGGCCGAATGGCCGAGCCGTTCGCCTTTGGGGGGGGGGGGGTGCTGCCCCTCGCATTTGGTAACCGCGGCCCCCCTTTAATGGGGGCCGCTAGCTGGCCGGTCGGGGGTTTGAACCCCCAGCTGTCCTCCTGTCCGGCCGACCCGCCCCGGCTGGCCGGTTTCTGCCACCACGGGACCGGCGACGGCTGGTCCCCTCCCTGCTCCGACACCAGAGGCCCGGAACCGGCCGCTGGTCACCCTGCACCGCCACGGCCCGGAACCGGCCGCTGTTTTGGTTCGTCCGGCACGGCGCGATGGCACCGCGCCCCTCCACCGCGGCCCCTCTCTGGCCGCGGTGTCTTCGGTTTTGTCTGACGTGGCGCGACGGTGCCGCGACTTAGTTCAACTTCACGGCGCGGCACGACGGCGCCGCGCATTACTTGTCGCACGATCCCGCGCGGTGCGACGGCACTGCGCCATACCCATTCCAACACATTAAAAACAATAACAAGAATAAGGGAGGATGGTCATCCGTGTTTCTACGGTCCGGACCCCTCTCGTTAATTGAAAGCATTTGGTCGTATATCCATAAAGAATGACAAAGTAGAATTCACGAATGAAATAAAATAAATAAACCCCTACCTCGTGTGAGCTTGAACGGAGGTTCGTCGAACGAGGATTCGTCGCAGGAAGAGATGTCACGGAAGAAGACGTTGCTGAAGGAGACGTCGTGGAAAAAGACATCACGGATGAACCGCCGCGGTATACGGCGTTGCGTAGTCGGTCTCTGAGAACTCGGCGTTCTTTGACGGAGTTCGATGTGTTCTTCGCGTTCTTCGTGTTCTTCGACGATGACGAACTTTGAGATTTTATTTAGCTTTTCTCCCCAAACCTCTCATGCAAAAAAGGTTCCAACCCCAAATAAAATAAGCACCTCCCTTATTTTATTAACTCATCAAAGCTTTTGAAATACAAACATCCACTCTAAACTCACTTAATTAATAACATGCGTTGTCAAATATTAATGGTTAGTTGAGGGGGTTGAAGAATATGAAGGGGTAGGGTTTTTTTGGGCCCCATCACCCTCATAACCTCCCTTGGGAAGTTGGGAAGTTACCCAACTTCCACCCAAAGCCTTAAACCACTTAAAGAGAATTAAAATTGTAGTTAAATTATAAATTAAACTTGCACAATTTTTATCATCTTCTCTCGGGTAAATGCAACTCCGGAAATGGCGTTCCTAAGTAATTACCGGCACTGCGGTTCCATCGGTGCCCTCAGAATTCGATTCCGAGCACCGGTTCAAAAGATAGGAAAACCCGATCATTCGTTCACTGAACGTACCCGAGCTAAACTTTGGATAGGAATTCCGAGTACACCGGGCCTTGGAATCAAGTGCCGTCAGAAACCGCGTTCTTGTAAAACCCCTAAGAAAATTAAGAAAAAAATTTCCTTGAATTTTACGGGTATTTACGAATATCAAATTCATCAACATCCTAAATACTACAAGGGAATTAGTTTGGAAAAAATTTATTACATGATTTTCAAAATGGTCATACATACCCTTGAAGGAGGTCATCAAAAAATATGACTCATAAACTTTGACTGGCTGGTATCCTAAATAAATTTCAGTTTTCAAAAACCAATCCTTTTCATTTAACTAATGAAATAAGTCATATAAACAAGGAAAAGTGTTCTTATTCTTAATTTTTACCTGATTCAACTTCTAATAATATATTCAAAGATAAATAGTACCATCATTCTTGTTACAAAACAGTGATAGAGATGACCATAAGGTAACATTGGGATTGATAAACCCATTATCGAGTATATCATCCATAAGAATCCTGAGTTCTTTTATTTCAACGGGTTATATGTGATAAGTGTGTATCGAAATCAGATTTCTGATTATCACTTGATCAATTGAGAATTATACCTAATTATCTAGAGGATGATTGGATAATTAATATGGGAAAACCATATCGAAATATTGAACAAAAAATGGAATATTAAAAATAGAGGAAATATCATTGGTCAGAACTATAACTGAGGATAATGGACTCCTAATCTCTGGTAAAGAAGATCCCACATGACCCGAACTTAGGTCTCACTCTCCCTATAACACCCTAGATATCCCATCAGCAATAGAGAATAAAACAAAACAATGAAAAAAATAAATCTCAACTTAGTTAATGACCTACCAATCCATCATGATGATGAAGTTAAAAATATAAAAATAAAAAAGCTAATAAAATCTCAGACTAACTCCCCATCAGTTGTCGAAATAGATCTTTAAGGACAATGAAACCATTTTTATATCCTGTTTCTGAGAGGCATAACCATCTCCATAACAAAGGACATAAGTTCTATTGTAATTTTCAACACATCCAAAAGTTGAAGGATATAAAAGAGTGTGAGACACCCATATCAAATATAGAAGTTTCATTCGAAGATCCATCAAAGATTTTACCAATAATTATAGCTGAACCCGCATTATCCTCCACTAGAAACAAATCTACTACATGAATATTCTTCACTCCTAAGGATTGTGGATACATCCCTATGGAATTTGAATCTTCTGACTGCACCACTATGTATTTTGGATCTGAATATCCCTGATTATATCAGGGTGCATAAAAATCCTTACAGAACCTCTGCACATGGGATCGATGGACAGAACCACTAAAATTATTCACAGGTGCTGGAAAATACATTCAAGAGTTATCTACCTTTAAACACTAATATAAATTCAAAGGCACACAACTAGCTTCTATTGATGTTTTATATGAATCTTATTGCTAATAACCACCTCCACCACTCTTGGTGTTATAATATCACTTCCTCATCTTTCCCTATACTCAACTTAAACATCCACTAGGTGGAAGAGAAGATCCATATAATCCAATAATACCTACCATATCTATTTATTCCATCATTAAATTGACCCTAATTTTTATTACATAATTATTACATCGTTTTTACGATAAGAAATATAAAAATGTTACAAATCTATGATCCAAATGTATAGTATCTTCAGAAAATTATGATCATACTTCCCTTGTATGTAACAAAATATTAAAATTTATTTAAATCCTTATTATTTATCATTATAAAAGATCAATTTCTCCATATTAATTGTAATCACATTAGGATAAATCAATGAAAGGGGAGGTCTAAAATCCAGGTAAGAAGAGGAATAAGGGACATCAATCAATATAACATGGGTGAACATAATCATCATCATCACATAATAAGAATATAAAAATCATAATAATCATGAGGGAAGAATTTTATAATAGCATAAAATATTTAATATGCATAAAAATAAAACATTATTTCGTAGTGTTCAAATACTACACATAGTTTTAAACAAAGCTTTCACCATGTTCACGCATAATATGTGTTCATAAATTATAAAATCATAATTATGAACAAATATAGAATAATTTTCATGAATAATACACATAATATCATGAGATACATTAAATTTACTAATTAATTGGTGGATTATATAATTTTGGGCCCACCCATCACATTATAATATTCACATAATCATGCATGTCACATAGAACTTATCATAATCATAGTCATGAAATGACCCAAGGAATCAGTTTAAAAGGGACTCGATAAGAAATTATTTAATGAATAAAATTTGGGTTACCACAATTAATAAGGGAAAACATATTTGGCATAATCATCATCATTCTTGAGTGAAGAAGAAATAAATCATGATGAGTCAAGGATGTGTTTTGGGAAGAAAAGACATTTTGAAAATTATTTTTATTTGGATTAAAAAAATTTAGAAACATAGAACACATGTATACCCCCAAAAATAAAAGGGTAGAATATTGAAGGATATTTATGAAATATTAGGGGAATATCAGTACTAAAAATGACGAGAAATATGGATAACACAATGAAGAAAAGTATTTGAGGTCGAGAATCCAATTACCATAAAATATCACTTCATTTTTTCGCTTTCCCTCATCCGGAATAATAAAATTAGGTTTATTAAAACTTTTATCTAGAAGTAAATTATTTTCATTTTTAACAATATTTATCAATTATAATAATTTAATTATATTTCTTAATTTACTTGGTTAAAGGTAATATTTTTTGATATCCTGTTTTCCTTAAAAATTTCCCATTTTTCATCGATTTAATTGTTTTGTACATTGTAATTTATATATTAGAATAATTAATTATAAAATCTTTAAATATATATATATATATATATATATATATATATTTTATAAATAATTTAGTATAACCATCCATATGTTTTATGAAATAAAATAAGTTTGAAACTTCTTTGTTGGCATTTATCCAACTATTATCAGGAATTTTGTCCAAAAGAAGAGAAAGAGCGGTATAAAATATAAAGGCATCAAAAATAAAATTTCTATTGTAGGTTAAAATCATTAATATAACGTTAAAATATTTTATAATTAATATCCTAATATGTAGTTTTGAAATGTATATAGAAATATAATTAAATAATAGGAAGACAAAAAGAAGAGTTGATGAAAACATACCCTCTTCTTGGTGTTGCTTCCTTTGTACGACACTATAATCCCTTGATGATAGAATTTGGATTTTCTATAATGTACCTATGTATTAAAAGAGTATTAAGAATTATGATTTGGGTATATGTTTGGATTTTTTATTTGTGGGAGGAGTGATTTAGGGGAGAGAGAGGGGTTATTTATTCTTGAGGATAGAGAAATTGTTGAGTTAAAATATTGAATAAAACACTATATCTTAAGTAAACATTTTGATAGTGACATTTTTTAAATTATAACCCATATTTGAATTAAATAATGTTATTTTAATAATTTTAAAAAAATTAGAATATTAATTCATTAGTTTAATCAAATGTAAAAGAATAAAAAAGATAAAATTTTGTTTTAATGTCATATATTATATTTTATACTATGGAAATTAATTCACATTATTGGAAATCATGTTTCTTTTATTTTAATGACTTATTTATCAAATTAAAAATATTTCAGTCAAGACACAATTTCTATAAATAATTATTTCACTATCCATCATGAATGATATATATCAAGATACACCAGTTACAGAAAAAATATCATTTTTCTATTCACCTGAAAATTTAAGTGTTTCAAAAAATTATAAAAAATTCACCCTTAGAAAAGATAAATGTTGTGATTTTAAAAATGATATTAATTTTATGAAAATAATTTTATAACATTAGTCATCTTAATTTTTAATATAAAATTTATGATGTTTATGAAATACATTAAAATAGAATTTATTAAAAATGTGCTAATATTTTATTTGAGTATTTTTAATCATCAGATTGGTTATTTAGAATTATAAAATTTATATTTTCTTAAATTAATAATGATAAATATTATTTATATAACATTTTATTATTTTAATGTAAAATTACTATTCCAACAGTCATGTTACTATTCCAAACGGTCATGATACTATTCCCAATGATCATGTTGGTATTACTATGGTCATATTATTATTCCAAATGTCACATTTTCTTTAATAAATACATATTAATTATGTTATTCATTATTCACTTCAATTCCTCTTACGGATCTACATTTCTATTTTATTTCATTTCAATTAGTTTAATAATATTTTGTTTCATTTCTAAAGTGATGTTCATGGGAGGTATGATTCTAGATGACTCGGGTGATCTAAATTTTCCTATTTTAGCTTTTATATTTTCAATTTTTTGTCCCATTTTAAAAATTGGAATTTTAATAAGTTTAATTTTTGACAAAAATAATTATTTTCATTAATGATAAAAGTGACTTTTTGGTTTCTCTATATTTTTTAGCTGTATAATATTGTATAATATAATATAATCTACATATATTTTAAGAATAAAATATAATTTATAGACTATGGGTTGTTATATTTTTCCTCCTTATGGAATTTCATCCTCAAAATTTCAAGTTATATTCTATGTTGAGAATATGTGAGGTTGCTTTTGTTTCATTATTTCCTCTTGTTCCTATGTCCCCTCTTCATACTTATGGTTCCTCTATAATTCATTGACAAAGGTGAGTTGTATTTTCACATATAAATTTTTCTTTTTGGTTCAAGATCTTCACTGAATTCATATATGAGATGTATTTAAAAAGTCCTACCACCTCCATATTCAGTACATATGAGGGTTTGGTATATACCTCCTTAGGAGAGATAGGTGGATCACATGATGAACTTGATCCATATTTTGTGGAAGTGAATGCTAACAGGCCAATACTTTTATGAGATCAATTATATCAAGATCCGACCACTAATTTTCATATTCCACACTACTACAAAAATAACCTATAATCATGTATCTGTAGCCACAGTTTAAATGACACATGGATATAGGGTGGTATATAAGAACAATTATTATAAAACTATGGATTTAGTATTCATGTATCCATGTAAAAAGGTTTCCCATGTAAAAAAGTCTTAATTTTTTTATCTCCCTTCATGACAATCCTCTCCCACCTACAAAACCATCTCCATTAGTAATTACTACCTTATGATCCCCCCTCACTATTCCTCATCCCCCACCTCATCCCTTGAAATTTCTCTTCCCCCTCCTCCTCACCTCATGATTCCTCCTCCCCATCCAATTCAAATACAACCAACCCACCTCCTCACCGATGTGTCACCGAAGCGGCCCCCCCGCCACCCTACCGATGCGAATATAGCACAACCATCCCAACACCCTACTAACATGAACTCCCCACCTCCCTGCTAATATAACTCTAACTCCCCCACCTCACTACAACCCTTGTCCTCTGATTTAGTCACCCCACCACTCCAAGATGCTTCTCTGTCCATCTGGTTTCCCCACCTCACAAATTTCTCATCCAAACCCAACCCTACCCGCATGATTCAATTCCTCATGTTATTTTTCACTAACCCCATTTTTCGACAATTGGTAAATCTTATATTCTCAAATTTCTCATGAAAAATCCCTAACTCAAACTCTTATATTGAAGTTCATCTTCATAACTATTAAGGTTCCCATCATAGTGCATTTTTTTGGGATTATAGTTAACCCGATGCTTATTTTTTATTTTTCCACTAATATGCCACTACAAATGAATTTAAAATTATTAATTTAACCTCCCAAAATATCAAATCCCATATAAAATTATTTTTATTGTTTTAGAATACACTTTTAGTTAAACATTCAATAATATTTCTTACATGAAAATAAAATTTTATGATTTTATCCCTAAAGAAATTACTTATTTGAATCCCATTGTATTGTTTTTTCATAATGTCAATTTTACAATATTTAAACATGATTAGACCATGTCATAGGTATGAATAGGTTATATTTTATTTTCCTTATGGTTTTCTCTAAATTTATAATTATTTAAATATTTTTTTGACTTCTATGAACAGTTTAATTAATTTTTTTCATGTGTTAATAGTGGGTACTTTCAAGAGAAAAATTATATCATGTTTGAGATTGTTTTCATTAATTATTAGTTTTATGTGTAATTTTCCAATGAAATAATATTTTATTCTTGAATAATTTAATGATATTTTAATATATAGTGGTGTTTGAAGAATTCATGTATATGTAGATTCATGTTATTTTCAGGTTTGATTCATTTTACATTCACCCTCACCAAGAAGTTCAGTAAATATAATTATAATTTTCTATCTTTTTTATTAATTAGAAAAAAAAATATTCTCTTATATATTGTTATTATTATAGGAATTTATTCCATTTTATTTTTTATAATTATGGTCATTTTATTTTTATATCTACGTAACTTTAAACCGATAACTACCTATTTCTTCCATCTCGCTAGGGACTATTTGATATCAATCATTGCAAACTGTCTAGATCACATATCACATATGATAAGTTCTTTTGTAGAAATGTATCATGTCGGAAAATTTATTTTCTTCCACTTATTTAAATAATACATGTTACAAAACAAATATTTTTCTTATTTATATATATTCAAGCATAGATTTTATTGATAAAGTACTTTGAGAAATGAAATTTGGTACATATTTTATTTCCAAACTACTATTTTTTTGTTATCAATATGTTCAAGAAGGAATCTTCTTGATCAAATACTTTGATCAATTTGAGCAGGTATATATTCAAGTGAGTGTTTATGTTATTGTCTCAATATATTTCCTATCATAACAATGATTTTTTATGTACATATGTGATTAATAAAGTACCGTTTTTCAAGAAGGTATCTATTCTTGATAAATAATAGTTGTTGATAGACAGATATTTTATGTTTTTTATATTTTCAATGATGTATGTTCTTGATAAATTACAATGAGTAATATAATCATGTATATATTTTTTACAAAACTACTATTTAATGTTATTTATGTTATCAATATGGCGTGTTCTTGATAAACTAATACAATTGATCTGAGAAGGATATCTTCAAGTGGGTGTATATGTTGTTATTTCAAAACATTTCCTTCCATAACTACTGTTTTTTAGCTATCCATGATTTTATGTTCTTGATAACTTTCAATTACCTATGTGACGGTGAATTAATAACACTTTCCAATAATTGTTTTCAATCAAAGGATAATTTAAATTTTTTTAGTCAAAATAATAATATTCACCTATTATATTTTTATATATTGTTAAAAGTGTTATATTCTTGAAATATTATTCACATTTTAGTAAAGTAATATTTTATCAGTATAATATAGCAACACGCCCCCATTAACTCTTTGACCATCATTTTTATAGAAAAAACATTGTAAATTAGTTTAAAAATATTATTCATCATACATGATAATTAATATCATCATTCTACGTTGAAATGTCTCACCAGCCAAACTGAATATATTTTTCTTAATGGTAAGGTTTTTTTGATCATTTTTCTGTGTCTACTCGATTTTTACTTCTTTGGTTGATTTTTTAGAATTTGTAATTCTATGACATATGTGTCATGTGGATATAATCATTCACTTGAGGTTATTTCCCACATAGAATGTTCCTTATCTCATAATTTAACCAAAATATAAATTTTAAAAATAATTGAATTATTTTTCCAACAACCTGCATGTACTTCCTCTGCTGTTAACATATTAATGTTCCTAAAACTCTCATAAAATTTTAACTTATGCAATTTTTGAACAAAACCATCATATAACCAAGATATTTGACATATGTTTCATGTGTCTAAAAATTATTTATTTCATCCAATTTTTCCATTACTACCATAATATTTCTTTTTCCACCATTTTATATTTTTTCTTCATCACTAATTTTACAAAAAAAACAAAAAAAACACTCCTATTAAAAACCACATGTAAATCATATATTTCATGTTATTTTGGTGAATAATCCTTTATTTTAAAATTTAATATAATACTCCCAACATGTGTAAAATACAAATGGCCATTCTTGTAAGAGATCACATATTAATGATTATAAATAACAAGAAAAATAATTCCACTTTTTCCATAAATTTTTTGTATTACATTCAACTTTATTTAGAGTTGATATTTTATGTTATCATTGACCAAATATTGTAAAAGGAGTCTTGAAAAAAGATTATTCATTGGTTAGTTATACTATTTACCATGGGTTTGAATTTATGGAAAATTTTATTTAATATCTAAGGAATTTTGAAATAAACCTTTTTATAAGATATCAGAAAAGTTTTATATTTTCTAATTGATTAATGATTATATATTCCTATATTTAATATAAATTATTATTTTATAATATAGATACACATATTGAATACTGTTTATATTAATGATTTTATATTCCAAGTCTTCCAGGGAATGAATATAAATTGGTGTGGGTCTCATATTAGTTCTAATCATCAATCCCTTTCCTATAAGAGCCATAATTTTGGGGAAACAATCATCATTGTTGATATCCTGAGTAGGATCCCAATGAAGTTGGGTAATATTTGAGTGGTTTTAGATAGGTTATTAACTAAGGGAAATGATTAGGGTAAGAAAATTTGTTATTTTGGTTTGTGAAACTCAATCAACAGTGTTATAGGGTTTTCATTTCACTCAATCCAGAAAATGAACCCAGCCAATGGAGATAGTTATTGATGTATTCAAATATAGGTACTTCAATCATTTTTTGACTCATAGGAGTAAGGAGTTTAATTCTAATATAATATTTCTAGGTTTTTATATTCCTCATGTGGTGAAAAATTAATTATATATGTACATTCATCATTTTATGGTGGGATATTTAGGGATACAGAGCTAATATTTTATAATAAAATATTCCAAAATTAACAATTTTAAATATTTAAAACTCTCCGGAATTATAAAATTCATCTAGATGTGATAGGTAGTAAATACCTAAGAAATTATAAGAATAATCCCTCAAAATATAATAGAACAAAATTCATTCAACGAATAATCTAAAACATGGGTTCTTAGTCTACATTGATTGATTTTCATAGAAGTTCATATGATATTTTCCACTATTTATCACATTGAAAGATGTAGCTTTGGTATGGTTCTTTATACAGTAAGAAAATTTGATGGAGTAGTATGTATGTAAATAGGTGGTGGATATTGAAATGGAATTTGGTTTTAGGCCATTAGATTGGGATTGTTTTATATTTTAAATGGGTCAAATTGGTGGCATTTGGATATATGGGATTGGGTATAGAACCAGGTTTTAGGATAGACCGAGAAAAAAATAGATGAGTTGGTACTGGTTCATTGAGTATTTTTATCAAATAACTAGTGAATGAATTCAAGGATATGATTATATAAATGGGATGTGAGTAGTGTTTGGACCATTGAGAATATTGGTACATATTGATCTATATGATACAAGTCTCAATGAGTTGTGCTTATGAAGATTTATTAGTGTTGCATCAACCTAAAGAACACAACAGAATGTTGTGGGATGGAAAGAGGATTCTTGGATCAGTTCTTCTAGGAACATAGGTTTTATACGAGTTTTGGTGTGTTCGAATGTTATTTTGGATATCATGGTTTGTGGTTTTGGAGGTTTTTCAATGGAAATGGACTGTTTAGGCTCCAATGTTGATTGGATTTTGGAACAAAAGGTGAAGATAATATATTGTGAATGGTTGGAATGGCAGATCTGGATAATTATTTCACTTGGATAAGATCATAAGAATTGAGATGCACTACTAAGGACCATTGATGGTTTAAGAAAACTAGTATCAGAATCATGTATGTTGGTTATTTTTATAATGTGGACCATGTTACGAGTGAGGGATGCAAAATACTACACTTGAGATATAATTTACATTAAATATGTTTTGTGGTATTGAACTATATATTTGAACTAGTTTATTGATGTTGTTTGATAGTGGATCATATAGGGCTTCTAGTTCATAAATGAAATACATAACTAATAGATATATATCCTTAAATTTATTCTTATGTTTATTCAAATACAAATTTTGATACCAACATGAATACTATCACAATTTTTTTTCATTCTTGAATTTCCTATGCTTGTGATCCAACTTATTCGTACACAACTATAATTTTCTTTTATGAGGATTTCTTTTCTTCTCCATACTATATTATTTTAGATAGATTGAATTATATAGAACTTATGTGTGCTCTATAGGTATATAAATTTCATGAATATCTATAGTTACAGTAAAATGTGTGAACACGACAACAAATGTCAGCTTCTCATATCTTTTAATCCATGCTCATTAATCCATATTTTCTATCTTTTTAAGTAGCTTTCACATTTTTTTTGAACAATATCATATTACAACACAAAAAGTTATATGATATTAGTCATTATAGTATATAAAATTATACCCTGTAAAATTTTATATATGACACAAACCGCTTTTTACAACATATACACACCTGGTCAATGATTTCAAGCCAAACAAGATACCCATTTGTTTTAGTAATTAATGAAAATTAAAGCAAATTGCCATATTATGCATCAAACTTCCTCTATTTAACATGTATAAAGTGATTCCAACATAATTTCAATTAAAAAAACTTTATTTCCATTAATCCTACATTTTATATACATTTAATCATGGATTCCCAGGTTTTCTTCTCCACTATTTAAAATAAAATCCAATCAAGATCAAATTTTAGTGTGGTAGATATAGCCATCGCTGAGTATTTGAACTTATATACCCAATTTTCAATGAAAAATAAATAGGAAATGTGGTTTTTGATCACATTATTCATCCCTAAACAATCTTCTCCATTTCTAAATACATCGAGAGTCTCCACATACCTTAGAATACCACTTTATCATACACTAAATATATTCCATCATAATTTATTTTTAATGTGTCTGCACATATTTTAGAACATCATAAGATTACATCATATAAATTTATTTGAATTCATGTATATGGAGCATATAAATATTATTCCACGTGAAAGTTTAGATATTACATTAATCACTTTGTAAATCATTTATAAACATGGTCATTTCTTTCAAACCATCCTACATAACCAATTTTTTAGATTCCAAAAAAATAAGTATATATTAGTATTCTGCATCACAGTTTGACACTTGAGAATGTAGTGGTAGATCCATATACGCTTCATACACCTTAATACTTTTTACATTTTCAAACTTATGGTTTTGTGCTTTTATAAATGGCATGTGCATCACCTTGGAGTGATTTTTTTGATCATGATATTGAAAGAGAGATGACTTGTAATTACAAGGTAATAAGGATGAACAACTTCCATTCACAAGTGTATGAATGGGGATCATTTTTCAAGATTAAAGATTATTAGAGGCTTCCAACCACTTATGTATAGAATATGATTTGTCATTCAATTTGATATTGTTGTTTATTTCCTTATAGGGTGCTTCTTCTAGTCCAAGATCTCAAAAAACTAACTCTATTACTATATCAATGTCATTATTTTACCAAACAGTATGTTATAATTTATTCCATATATCATTTAGTTCTATATTAAAACCTCATTCAAAGAGATGAATTTAACTTTATATTTCAATTTAGTGATTGTTTTTTAGTGATTCTATTTTAAATTTTTTTCACAAAAATATGAATTTATATGTTAATTTTTACTGCATTTTTTTAGATTATATGGTATTATTTTTTATAAATTTCATAACATATAGTCCATATATTTTATATATTAATTTTATTAAACAAATCAACACCAAAATAAAGATATACACTATTTATATTTCCTTTATATTAACAAAAACATTTTAATATTTAGAAACAGTTTATATTTGTATTTATATGTTAACATAGTTTATATTCTTATAATATTATATGTTAATACTATTTATATGTTCATAAAAATTATATGTTAATATATTTTATAAGTTTATATGTCAATATGGTTTTGATTTTTCTTGGATTCATGTATGAGAAAAAACTACATAGATGTATTATCATTAGATGTTACTGTTATATTTAAAAATATAGATTCTTTAGAATCATCTTCCAACTCCTTAGAAAAAATCCATTATTTACTATCTTTGTTTCTATTTTCCAGATAAAATTTATTTAATGTTTTCTTTTTTTGTATAAATATAGATTTAATGTGAAATTATGGTAATATATTACTATATAAAAACCTCACTGGTTCTATTTGATAAAAAGAGTGATACAGATGGCACCAAAAATTGCATCTGAACTCAATGAATTTGTTATTCTGATAAATTGTTTTATTTTCTTTGTATCAATATAATTTATTTGTTTAAAATTTATATTACACCTTTAAATTCATTATAATGAATCAAATGTATGAGTTTAGAATCCCACCATATTTTAATATTATAAAATAAAAAAATGTGGTGTTTTTTTAAATAACTAATTATGACATTCATAATGATCATTATCCATTTTAATAAAACATGAACAACGTTTTTTTCATTTCAAAAAATCATGTTCTAATATAATAATTTCTAAAATCTATTTAAAATTCCATGGTAATGCAATAATCCTTTTATCATATAAACAAAATTTAATGGAAGTCTTAAATCTTTATTTTTCTTAGTGTTCTTCCAAAAGAATTTATATGATCATATATATAGTGGAGATTTATGCTATGATAATCAAGAATCTGACATCCTCAATACATCTTCCTTCACTGGAATAATTATGGTACAATCTTTTACTATCTTCGTAAATTTTCAATTTCAAATTAATAATTAAAATTTTTAGCATGAAAACCTTATTCTAACACTAAAAAATATATTATATTCATATATCCTAAATTCATGAATTAAATCCAATATATAGAAAAAATAAAACCATTATTAATATGCTGTGGAATATACATGATTAGTAAAATCCATATGAGTATAATCCTTTATGATATACATTATATGAGTATAATTTATTTTGTTAAAGGATTATGCATAGTTCCTTTGATGTAAAATATAATAGTATATGATAGATTTTGGAAAGGATCTAGTTTAATATGATAAGGGGTTTTGAATATTGGATTTAAGGATTATACACAATGGATTTAATGGTTGTAGGGATTCATCCCTAAAGCCATCATATAATGTCTGATTCTACTTTAAATCCAAAATTAAATCCATTATTTATAATACCTAAATTCATTATGAAAAAAAAAATATATGACCAAATTTAAATTATAATATTTTATGATGGTTTTAAGGAAGTACCCATTATATGATGGATTTAGGGAGGAATCCAACATTATATAATGGATTTTGGAATTCTGAATCATGGATTTCATATAGAATCCATTATTATAAGGTATTATTCATAATATGGAATATAGAATTGAATTAGAATATGAATTAATATCTGATTTGAATTAATTTATAATATGGAATCTTGTTTCATCTATTAGTACATTACTTATTATAGAATAATTTTCTATAAAATTTTTATGATGAAGATTCCATTAAAAATGGAAATAACAATGATGATTTGAATTTTTCCATCTTATAAAGCATTGATATTCAATATGCCCTTTTATATGATTCTAATTAAAAGAAAATGAAATGTGATAAAATATTGTTTCCTTCTAAGTAATACTTCTACACAACTCTATTTATTATGTAATAATTATTTCTATACTTGTATTCTATTATTATATAATAGTTATTTTTTATATATATTTTTTCAATATCTACATTAATTATTAGTTATAAATTATTTGTGATTTTGATTTGTTCAATATTCCCATTAAATTTTTTTTTCTATGTATTCATTATATTACATATGCATTTTCTTATGCTTAGATCATGACAGTGCATATGATTATGTTTATGCAGTTAATAAAATAAATACACATTTTGATGTAGATAGTGAATATGTTTATACTTATGCTTATGTAGGCTGGTGATAAAATAACTTCAAAGATTTTCCAAGTCTGTGATCATGCATCTGTTTATGTTTAGTGAATATGTTTATTTTTATGATTATAGAATGATTTCCCTAGTTATTGATTGAGAATATTTTTATTATTATGTTGCGAAATGATACATGAGCATTTTGATGTGATATATGTTGGGCAGTGATACATAAACAGTGATAGTATAGATGTTGGAAAGTTATACATACATAGTGAAGTTCATATTTCATCCAATACATGATAGTGTGTATGTTTATGTTTATTCGTATTATTATATAGTTATACATACACATTTTAATGTTGATAGTTCATATGTTTATATTTATTCTTATAGAATAACATGAATGATTTTACCAATCAGTGATAAGTATTCAGGTGAGTGGTGGTTTCTCAAGTAGACCAGGTGTCATTGGTTGGAAACTCTTCGTTTTTTTGTGGATATCTAGGTGAGGCCTTGTTGTTTGATGTTATATAAAACTATTTGGGGTACACTCATCTAGGAACTTGTATGTTATTTTTTTATGGCAACTTAGGGGGAGGATATGATTTATATTAGGTTGTTGGGTAGATTTTTGTTAGAATTTGTAGGTTATAGCCACAGTTCTAAACCATGTAAGTGGACCAAGATCCATGGTTTAAACTATGTTTATTGGCCTACATCCAATGTTTAAAACCACAGAAATATGTCTACATGTTAGAGTTTATAACCTTGGTTTATAATCGTGGCTATAGTCCTAATACCACGATTTATAATTGTGGTTTTAAGTCTACATGGAGGAGGCTATTGTCAATGTTCAAACTACGGCCATAGGCCCATTACCATAGTTATAAATAGATTCCATAGGTTTTTAACTATAACCATTCCAATAAGATTCATGACCTATTAAAAAAATATTACCTATAACCATGGTTTCAGGATCTATATACATGGTTACAAACAATGGCTATATCCTTGTTTTCTGGTACTGCAAATTGATGATCTAGATTTTTAAAGGGTTAATTGTTCTATTTAAATCAAAAGGACCTTTAATTAGTACCTTCCCCCCACTAGTATCTCTACAACATTTATTATCATTAGAACATCATACAAATACCACAAGTAAAGTTGAAAATATATATTACATTATCTATGAAGATGAAATATTTGAAACTATCATTATAGATGGAGTTGTATTAAATACTATAAATGATATTTTCATGTTTTAATGGTTGGAATATTAGTTATTTATACATTCATAAGGTACATTTTCATAATATGTTTATCAAAAAATGATATAATATGTTCATTAATGTTTATAACAATTTATATTTTCTAAATGTGATTTTATTACTACTATATAAATGAAAAAGCTTGGGAAGCATGATTTGTTTATCCAATGCATGGATATATAATAAAACAACAAATAATGTGTATTGTGAATTATTAATGCACTACAATCATCGTTTTTTTTAATAAAAGTCAAATTATTTATTTTAGTATTTGTTATTATAATAATTGTCTTATTATAGGGAAATAGATAAATATAAGATAAATAAAGGCATAAATTTAGTGACTAAATATAATAATCCTATAGATTACAACAAAGGGAAATAGTTTAGGGTATATATAGAAATATTTAACTATCAAATCATATTTCAAAACAATTCAATTGTTTTAGTCAATATTTATGTAGTTTCAGAATCATGATAATAGTATCAATTATAGATATTATATTTATAAATATACAAAAAGATATCATAAACCGTCAAAAGTCTAGCATCCTCCACTATGTAATTTTATAAGGTAATTTCTGTTTCATTAAAAATATTTCATAATGGTTTGTGTGTATATATTTTCTAACTACTAACAAGATTTGTGACAACCTTCATACTCAAAAGAATAAGTACATTTGTTTAGAGATGAGTGGGAAACGTACACAGTGGAGGAATGTTTTACAACATCAAATTTAGGTGGTTACCTACTATGTTTGTGATATAGTGTCGGAAAAAAATTAGAAATATATTTGGTGTATGAATCATTAGTATGATAAAGCTTACATATAATTTAGGATCAATTTATTAAGGATAATTATTAAGGTAGAAATCAAAATGTTTAGAAATGAATAAGTAAAATAGATGGTGTTCAAAGAGTTTAGAGACATCATAAAGATTTGAATTCATACTACCTATTTGGTTAATTTTTTCATCATTTTATATACAATTTTTAATTAGTTGTCTTATCATTTTTACCTGATACTTATTTTTTGAAAATCACACATTAGTTCAAAACAGACGTCACATGTTAAAAATTATGAAAATGGGCTCAGATTTTTTTTCAAACATTAGAGAAATGATCCATAATTCATTTTTCATGTGTAGGAATTGATTGCAAGCTGATCTAACATAGGATCTGGTCAATATGAATTTAAGTACATCTTCTCAATATAAAAGTTTCATTTTAGTTTAAAACATACATCAAATAGTCAAAAAACAAGAAAATGATCTTATATTATTTTCAAACGTTAATAAAATGATCTATAATTTATTTTTCATGTTTAGCAACTAACAACACATTAATTATACACCTGATGTTTTCGGTATGTCTTGAATAAAGTTTTTTCAACAAAAGTTTCATTTTAGTTTAAAAAATAAATCAAATAGTCAAAACTAAAAAAAAACATTGGTTTTTTAAACTTTATGAAAATGATCCATGATTCATTTTTTATGTATAGGAATTGACCATATAATATTCTAATAAATGAAGTGGTCTAAATGAACTGAAGTACATGTTTTCAATAGAAATGAACCATTTTAGTTTAAAACACATGTCAAAATAGAAAAAACTAATAAAATGAAGCCGGACTATTTTCCAAATTTATTATAATGATCCATAATTTATTTTTCATTTGTTAGAATTGATTTTACATCAATTTGACTTTGGGTGTGACAAGTATTACTCAAATTATATGGTTTGAGTTTGAAATTGACATTTTAACAATAAAGAAAATTTGAAAACATAAAAATGAGAAAAATAATTTTTATTTTTTTGATACTTTAAAAAAATAATACCACAATAATTTGTGACCTCTAGGAATCAACAATACCTTAATTTAAAACACAGTGTACCTAGTATAACTTAATGTGTGTGGTTTCAGTTTAAAATTGACATTTTATTAATATATGATTTCATATTTATGTTTAATTTATTTATTTATAGTATAACTAACATAAGAATTTTTTATCTTATATGTGTGGATTAATTACCATGATTTGGGATGGTTTGTTCAAAGCTTCTTATGCTCATAAAATATTGGACGTTTAGGTTATAACTGATATAATGACAATAATGAAATGGCTTAAGAATGTATACAAACATCATGAAAGGGTGAATTCATACTAATTATTTATTTAATTTTTCACCATTTTATCTAAAAAAATTTAGATAATTTCCTTATAATTTTTATCTAATAATTCTTTATTTTTTTCATAGATCTTTTTGGAATCCATATTTTTCTTTCAATTGTCTACAATATTCAATAAAAGAGAGAACATGTTGCTTTTGGATAGAGTGGTTGAAGAAGCTTGGGGTTTCCACTTCCATCCAAAGGGAACATGTTCTCTCTTTTCTGGTTTTTTATATACAGTTGAAATCAAAACACACATCACATACTCAATCAGTAACACCACAATCTGATACACAGTGTTATCTGTATGATTTGAACTCTATGATTTTAGTTTATAATTTACATTTTAGTTCAAAACAAAATTTACAAAATAAAAATTAATAAAACACATTAATATTGTTTTAATAAATTATAAAAACAATACATAAGTCATTTGTTATGCGTATAAATCATCCACACCTCAATCTCATGAACTATGTTCCTATTATTAATCAGTATGTCTGTTATCAGTTTAAAATTGAAATTTTAGTTCAAAAAACGTGTCTGCCATTGAAAACCAAGAAACAAACTCATAATGTCTTGGTAATTTATGATAACAATTCATAATTAATTTATGATGTGAAGGAATAAGTCTCACAGAAAACTGATACATGATGTTACTAGAATGACTCAAAGTGCATGTTTCCAGTTAAAAATGACATTTTAGTAGAAAATATAAGTGACATAATCAAAACCTAGAAATAAAATTTGTTTTATTTCGATAAATTATATAAATAATAAATATTTAATTTTTTATGTGTATGAATTAAACACACCTCAATCTGAGGCATGGTATGGACGGTATGAATCCAACTGTATCTTTTTATTTATAATTGATAGGTAATTTTAGTGAAAATGAAAAGTGGCATACTCAAACCTAATAAAATGCATTAAGATTATTTTTATTCTTTAGAAAATTAATCATAAGTAATTTTTTATTTTTATAAATCATCCACACCCTAATCAGATACACATTGTTCCTAGTATAACTCAAAGTGTACATTATCAGTTTAAATTTGACATTTTAGTTCAAAAAGTGTGATGCACACTAAAAACAAAGAAAAAATGCTTTAATTGTCATTATAATTCATGAAAATTATTCATAAGTTATTTTTGACATGTATTAACTAGTATCATGTAGAAACAACAAATGATGGGATCAGTATGACTAACTGTATGTGTTTCTAGTTTAAAATGATATTTTAGTAAAAAAACACAAGTGACATACTCAAAACTGATAAAATGCATTTAATTTGTTTTTATACATTATTAAAAATATCTATAAGTCATTTTTGAGGTGTATTAATCGGTCTCACCTCAAACCTATGCATGATTTGATCAGTATGACTAAAATTGTGTATTTTTATTTAAAATTGACATTAATTTTTGTAAAAAAGATAAGTGACCAACTCAAAACCTAGTAAATGCATTTATATTATATTGATAAATTAGAAAAATGATTCATAAGTAATTTTTACTTTTAGTAACAATACTCACATAAACATTAATCATGGTGTTTCCAGTATAACTCAAACTATCTATTTTTAGTATAAATTTGATGGTTTAGTTCAAAAAGTGTGTCACTCATTTGAAACCACGAAAGGGTGATCGTATTGTCTTGATAATTTAGTAAAATGATTCGTAAGTCACTTTTGACAAGTAAGAATCAATTTCCCATCAAACTAACACATGATGTCATAGGTATGACTCAAAGTGTGTGATTATAGTTTAAAATGAAATATTAGTAAAAAATAGATGTTACATACTCAAAACTAATAAAACACATTCATATTTTAATAATAATTTAGTAAAATAAAACATGTCACTTTTGATGTGTATGAATCATACACACCTCAATATGATGCATTGTGTTACTAGCATGACTCCTAGTGTGTATTTTTATATAAAATTGATATTAATTTTATTAAGAAAGACTAGCGACATACTCAAATCCAATAAAATACATCTGGATTAGTTTAATAATTTAGAAAAATGACCTGTAATTCATTTTTGATGTGTATGAAATATATTCACTTCAATATGATACATGGTTCACTTGGTATAACTTCAAGTTCACGTTTATTTAAAATTTAAAATAATTTTAGTAAAAAGATAAGTGATATAATCAAAACCAAAAAAACACATTCATATTTTTTAATAATCTAGGAAAATGATCTATTATTCATTTTTTATGTGTAGGAATTAGCCACATATAAATATAATACACAGTGTTCCTAGTATAATTCAAAAAGACCATTACCAGTTTTAAATTGACATTTTAGTTCAAAATGTGCATCACTCACTAAAAACTAAGAAAACGTACTAGGAATGTCTTTTTCATTTAGGATAACCATTTTAAATTCATTTATGAGCTGGATAAAAAAATCTCATGTTAAATCAACACATTATGTGATGATTATGACTCAAAGTGATGTTTCTTGTTTAAAATGAAATTTTAGTACATAAGATAAGTGACATACTCAGAACCAAGAAAACATATTCATATTTTTTTCATACTCTAGGAAATGATACCTAAGTCATTTATTATGTGAAGGTTTCATCCGCACCTCAATCTGGTTCATGGTGTGACAAGTATGACTCCAATTATGTGCTTTAATTCAAAATAGAAATTAATTTTAGTAAACAATAAAAGTAACATATTCAAAACCCAGAAAACACTTTCATAATATTTTTATACTTTTGGAAAATAACCCATAATTCATTTCTGATGTGTATAAATCATATTCACCTGAATATAAAATACAGCATTCCCAATATTACTCAATGTGTTTGTTATCAGTTTAAAATGGACATTTTTTTGTTCAAAAAGTGTGTCTCTCATTAAAAAACAATAAAACTCAATTTAAATGTTTAGATAGTTTAGTAAAATTATTATGAACACATTTTTGTCATATATGAATTAGTCTCATTTTAAACTGATACACGATGTGAGAAGTATGACTCAAAGAGCGTGTTTCTAGTTTAAAATGAATTTTTAGTAAAAACATGATTGACAGACACAAAACTAAGCAAAAACATTCATATTATTTTGATACTTTAATAAAATGATACATGTGTTATTTTTAATATTTAGGAATTATCAACAACTCAATATGACAAGTGATGTGACCTGTATGACTCCGAGTGTGTAATTTTATTTATAATTAACATTGATTTTAGTCAAAAAGACAAGTGACAAACTCTAAACCAAGAAAACGCATTTTTATTACTTTAATACATTAGGAAAATTACATAAAAGAAATTTTTTAAATGTTGGAATTAGTCTCACCTCAATATGATACATGATGTGCCTAGTATAACTCCAAGTGTATGTTATCAGTTTGAAATTGAAATTTTGGTTAAAAAAGTGTTTCACTCACTGAAAAATGAGAAAACGCACTTGTATTATCTTGATTGATTCAGAAAAACAATCACATGTAATTTTTGTTTTTAATGAATTAGTCTCACATAAAACCAACACACTATGTTATTGGTATGACTCAATGTTCATGTTTCCAGTTTAAAATGACATTTTAGTAAAAAAATACAAGTGACATACTCTATACCAGGACAACGCATTTGGATCGTTTTTATACTTTGGTAAAATGATTCAATAGTCATTTATAATATATATAATTTTACTAAAAATTAATCTAATACATGATGTGGTATATATGACATGAAGTGTGTGTTTTCAATATATAAGTTTCATTTTAGTTTAAAGCGTGCATCACATCGCCAAAACTGAGATAATGAGATCAAATTATTTTCTCATAATTTTACCTACTATTAATTAATTAACTTTCTTATCATTTTAATCTTATACTTATTTAGTTAATTTTCTAAAATATAATTCTTGAATATGACCAAGATATTGTGTGACATGTAAGAGTTAACTACAACTAAATCTGATACCTGTAGTTCTTAGTATGACTTAATGTATATGATTTTAGTTTAAAATTGACACCTTGTATGTAATTTATTTATTTATAGTATTACTAACATAATAATTGTTTCTTATAAATGTTCATTATTTTTCTCAAGTTAGGGTGGTTAGTTCGGAAATAGCATGACTGGGGTTCAGTGGCTAAATAAAATGGAGCATTTATGTTTTTGAATGTATGTGATAATTTTTACCTACTCATGTAATTGTAAAAACCAGTGTTCTAAATTTCTATATTATAATATTTTTTCCATTTTTTGTGTCATAATTTTTATTTCATTTGAATTATATATTTTCAATCTATATTTTCTTCTATTTTTACTGCTATAGAGTGCAATTATGTTAACCACACACTACAATATTCCTCTTTATCAGTACAACTGAGGGCACTGACAAAAGCCTAGATATTTTAATCATGATTAGGTAATCAGTTATTTTTTTAATTGATAATTGAAAATTTTAGTGTTATTAAATGTCCCTTTATTAGTAGTGTGATCTTTGACTAATTTGGTCATTATGAGGTCTATATGGACTACAAAAGATGGCATATTGTAATTGGTAATGAAACTACACTAGTCAGGAGGTTATATTTTCTTCACTCAATCCAAAAGTATAAATTCATTGATTCTCCACCAAAATTCTAGGGATATTACATTACAACTGTGATAAATATTTCCAGGCCAAACTAAACCAATAATTGTCCCAATTGATGCTTGAATGTCCAGTCTAGAATTATTTTGAGGATTTGAAAGCAGTCCACAATTAATGAATTTTCTCCCAATCTAGAAGTAAAATTGAGCTGTATTTTTGTGGGGATAAAGTCAAGATGTAGGCTCTCATAATTTTAGAATAAATTATTCATATTTTATGGAAAATTTATACAATTAAATTCAATCATATTTAACTGTGGAAAAATTTAACACAAAACTGGACAACAACGCATGGTTTGGGAAAATAGCCATAACTTTGTGTCCAAATGTCTAATGGCCAGAAACTTTTAATGTAGAACTACACAAATATCTAAAAAAAAATTAATGAAATTATTTCTTGATATTATTCACTCAAAATTGTCAAATGTTTTATCCAAATTGAGGGTAGTTCTTGAAGGAAAACAGTCTACCACCTAGGGCCATAAATACAATCCCCCCTTCTCCTTGCAAGTCTTTTTCATTTCAAAACTGAAAGAGGATAATTTTCATGACCATATCCTATTAAAATTCTTGGAATTAATTCTCATACTCTTTTTTAAATAATAAAAACCTCTCCTCCACTTTCCATTTCATGTTTTTTAATTTTTTTCAATTGAAATAATATAAGTTTATTTTCATTTCAATTGAATGTTAATGTATGTTTCTTTATAATCGTATATAATGGTCATCCACCCAATATTTCTAATATTATGTTCTCAAAAAAAAATTAAATAATAGTGAATACCATTCCCTTATTCAACATTCTTATTCAATCAAAATTTTGTATTTAATTTTCTTCACCATTCGTATCTGTTCAGAAAAAAACTCATATATTGTACCATTATTTTTATTTTCTTTTTAACTCATCACCCTAAAAATAATTAACCAGGTTACTAACTATCTCAATAGTTGAGAAAATTTCACATTTAGGTGATTCAAAATTTGGATATATTATGTTATTGAGATCATTTTATTGTTAAATATTCTTGAAATTGATATTGTGTATGTTGAACATGAAATGTCATGGATTAAAGACATTTTTTTAACATTTGTATTCCATGGTTTATTGGAACAATAAATAAACTATCATAAATAGGTATTTATTGATATTATGACTATATTTAACTTAATTCATGGATTAAATCCTCAACACTTTGGAATTTTGATCAAAATCATCTTGTTAAGTGATTATTAATTTAATTTAATATAATGAAAATCCCAAAGATATCATAATAATAAATCACCATTAATGAACTCACCCCAATATTGATCAATTATTTAAATAAGACTTCATCCATTAATAAATTTAATTTACCTCAGAAAAAAACGCCACCCCCTTCAAAAAAATAAAAACAATCAAATCTAAAAAATAGTACAATCGTTGAGGATTCAATCCATGTGCTACTATATATATTATCAGAGCATCCAAACAATGAACAGTTGATGGGATACAATCAGTTTCACATAAAATAGAATTTTTCTAGGTATGGTTCA
Source organism: Viscum album (assembly GCA_963277665.1). NCBI lineage: Eukaryota > Viridiplantae > Streptophyta > Magnoliopsida > Santalales > Viscaceae > Viscum > Viscum album. The sequence goes on along the minus strand of OY728163.1, from coordinate 1,335,623,234 downwards.
TTAATTATCCAATAATTTATTTTAAATTGAAAAAAATAAACATTAAAAAATCCGAAAAAATGAGGAAAAACCCAACCTCATTCATAATTATAAATTTATTTGAATACCCCACATATTCCCAAATAATCAATCAATTGTATTTTACTTTGAAATAATTCAAACTCTTAACTAAATTTGGTTTAAATTTAGGGATAATTAAATCACACCAAAACCATTCATTTCCCATCCAATTAATCAAGATATCTTCAATCCTGGGGAATAAAGCCTTCAAGAACTCGTAATCCCTTATATGAATTGCTAACCCATTTGTATTCAATATCCAAATATATAGTAAAATTTTGATCTCAAATCATTTTTTATTCATGTTTTTCCTCATTTCTAGGGGACATCTAGTGAGGATCCTCATCTTCACCTCAAGAGATCCTAGTGGTAAGCTCTATTATAAATCTTAAAGCGCTTTCTAAAGAACAAATCAAACATTGTGCTTTTCATTTTATCTCAATATGGCTCTACTATTTCATGGATATATTACCTCCTTACTAGTTCCATACACACATGGAATGAAATAAATTATACCTTCTTAGAGAAATTTTTAACTACTTCTAAAACTGCTTCTATCTAGTGAGGATCCCCAATGAAACACTCCATGAGTACTAGGAGACATTCAAAAAGATTGTAGAAACATTCCCACACCACCAAATCCTTGACCAAATATTAACCCGATAGATATTTTAGGGGTTATTGAATATATATATATATATATAATATATTTAAAAAGTGGTGGTGTTATAGTTTAAAAAACTCATGCAACTACGCAATATCTAATAAGAAACACCGATTCAAACACATAGCAGTTACATATTCCAGAACATGCTCAAGTTAAAAAATTACAAGATAATCAATCCATATATACTAAAAATATGTATGAGTATATGAGTGAATGTATAGGTCCTATGAAATAACTAGTGGTGTCTACAAAATCCCCAAACTCAAATTCTCCACAGTCTTTGTTCCATGTACTTGTCAAAAATTATGGAATCTATAGCCCACTAGCTCATCCAAAGGATGCATATACAAAACTAAAAGATGATACCTCATATTCTTCCATACTAATGGAGCTTAACGTATTATATTATCAAAATAAAACAAACCCTCAACTATCAGGTCAATTTATTGGAAACTCTAACAAACCCCACTATGATCTATTCTCTTGTATGTATAACCTAGGATTGAGGGATGGTATTCCCATCTCTCATACCCCTTAATTTACTCCTAAAAATCCTCACCAATTCCAATATGGTTAAGGTGGATGAAACTTCCAACAACCATTTCCTTTTGTACCTCACAATAAAAGGATAAATCATCCTCTTTCACCTCTTGTATTTCACTATCCTAGTGTCCCCTCTTTATTCCCAAACTAATATGAGCACTTTTACAAGAACCAAAATCAGTGAAATGTAAATGCAGGACATGAATCTTATTCTAAAAAACCATGGGAAATTGTTGTGGAATATCATACATTTTATAAATGTTTTATCTTATAAATCATTGAAAACCAAATTGGTAAAATTTCATTCCACATAAGTCAGAAACAACAATACAATTCTTCCTAACTCTCAGATAAATCATTTCCCAGAGCCAATGAAAACAGAAGTGAAATTTAACTTCAATATAGAAATAAAATTTATATGCCTCATGATGAATCCAAAAAAAACATTTAGATATTAAGCTAAGAAAAGAAAAAAAAAGAAACTATAAAAATAACATGAATCCCCTCCCTCACCACTTTCCATCCCTCTTAGGAACCCAACTCATTTTCCCCAAGATGTCTTTAAGAAATGTAATCCATTCAAACTCGATCCTAAAATTCTCAACACATTTAGATGCATTTAAGTAAACATTCCCCAATTGGATGTTATCAAACATATCCTATGTATGAAATGATTCTTAAATAATTGTGCACTGATAAGATAAATCTTAGGACCATTAAAAATGTTTCAATCCAACTATATATCCCCATGAAGTGAAAAATCTAGGGACCTTTACAGTTTCATGGAAAATAAGGAGTTCCAAATTTGATGATGCACTCATATACCTATTATCCTTGATTAATGTCAAGTCCAATTCTATCTTCTCCAACCATGGTTCTGGTTCCTTTCCCCGAATGAGTGTTTTCATCATGTTTTCCAATGGAATTATTGCCAATCCAGAGGAAATAACCAAGGATTTACTTTTTTGGGCCAATTACATTATCTTCACAGATGATTTATAAATCCTTGATAGGGAAGTTGAGAAGAATTATTCTTGATCTCCCATAATTCTTGGAATACCATTCCTCATGATAGCTAGAAAAAAGATTCATGTCCAGGTCGGCATCATATCCATGGAATTTTGTGACAAACTAGTCAAGTTCAATAATTTTCAAACCATGCAATACCCATTAGAGGATCACTCTGAATTATGTATACATGATTTTGAGGACACTTATGAGAGTGGATTTACATCCATTCCATCATGTTCATAATTTTTTAATTATAGAGGATTTTGTGACATTTTTACGATGATTAATCAATAAATAAATGGGTAATTTTATGTTGACCTTTCATTTATAAACTCCATAAATCTAAAGGATCTTGAATACTCTATCGAATCCAATCTCACATATAATATCTATTACTCCACCATGAAATGTATTGGGGAAAGTTAATCAAAACCAAATAGAATCCATTCATTTGTTCCCAAGTTATCTGGAAAAAAACTGAAGGATGGAAATGATCTAAAAACTCTTTATGTGCACCTAAAATATGCATTCAATTTCCATGATCACTCTTATCTTGTAATTTTCTCTACATAAATTACTAAAACTGAGGAGTCATAAATTATTACGATATTAGAGGAAAATAAAAAGCCATTAATTTGGACCATAGATGACATACCAGTTATTAAACCTTCCCTTTTCATGCATCGTATCCATCTAGAAGAATCATCAAAACCAATCATAAAACCTCAAACAAGACTCAATCTATTCATAATTGACGTCATTAGGTAAGAGATCACCAATACTATTCAATACAGTATTATCTACCCAATTTTCAATAGTGAATGGGTTATCCCAATTAAAGTGGTACTTATAAATGGGGGATAACTGACATCACAAATAAACATGGTGAAGTGGTCCCAAATCAAGTGAAAAAACAAATGGTATGTGTGAATTAATTATCATAAATTGAATGTTGAACCACAATATATATTTATCAATGGATACATCAGCTACTTCCAAATCCAATCACACCTTAAGGATAAGAAAAGACTACATTCACATACCCCTTTAGAACATATGCATATAAGATAATTCATTTTGACCTTTTCAATGATCCTACAACATTCATAAGGTTCTTGATGATTATATTTTGGAATTCATTAAGAATTTAGTGGAGGTATTTATCAATGACTTTACCATTTAGGGTGATTCGTATGAATCATTATTTTATTAACTCTCTTTGGTCCTAAAAGAGTGTGTCAAATGTAAACTTCTGTTAAATTTTTAAAAATTTAATTTCATGGCTTCAAATGCTATTTTTATACAACGCATTATTTATCATGAGGGTATTCAAGTCGATCAATCTAAAATTGAGGTGATACAATCACTTCTTGAACCCACGTCTATTCGAAACATCCATCCATTCCTTGGTCATTCTAGTTTTTATCATCGATTCATCCATGAATTTAGTAGGATGTCTCTCTCACTCACTTGTATACACCAAAATTATGAATCATTCTATTTTAATGAGGATTGAAAGAGAGCCTTAATTGAACTCAAAACTATTCTTACGTCTTCCCCAATAATCCAACCCCCAGATTATTCGTTACCCTTAGAATTGTTGTGTGATCATTTTTACAGGGCCATTGGGGTTTTTCTTAGTCAATGAAGATAAAATATTCTTTATTTCATCTATTATTCCCCTAAAACAATATATGAAACTCATTATCACTAAACTATCAATAAAAAGAACTTTTGGCTATGTTTTTTTCCTTGGATAAATTCTAGCCCTATATCTTACGTTATGAAATCATCATCTTCACACACAACTAATCTTTAATTTTCTTACTCACGAAAATTTATTCCAAAACAAGGAAAATAAGATAGAGCCTATTGATCCAAGAGTTTGAAATTGAGATCAAATATAAACCTAGAAAATATAACATGGTGGCTAACCACCTGAGTAGAATTTCTTATTATTCAATTATGAAATTATTGATCCTAAATTTCCCACTAAACACCTCTCATCTCTCACTACAAAGTTACCAAGGTTTTCCCAAATTGTGAATTACTTGGTTTTTCACTTTTTTTCCTGAATTTTTTTCAAAATAATAAAAATTAAAGACGAAAAGTGATTAAAAATATTATTTTTGGGAATATAATAAACTTTGTAAAATTGGGTATGATATCATGAATACCATATGTGTTGATCAAGATAAACATTCCTCAATTGTAGAATTCTACCAATTAATGCCCAATAGTCACAACTTTGGAGCACAAATGACCTCTTAAAAGGTCCTTGACTATAAAATCATCTAGCCTTAACTCTTTAAGGACTCACTTGAGTTCTATTTGAACTTTCCCACTTTCCAAAATTTTGGAACAATTTTAAAAAGAAATGGAATGCCCCAAAATACCTTAATCTTCTTGGATATCTTTGATATTTAGGGAATAATTTTCATAGTACCATTCCCCCATTCTAATGGATTCTCCAACATTATTATTATGGTTGGTTGTGTTTGTTAGTGGGTCAAGTCTAACTCCACTAGGAATGATGATGCATATATTGTTAGTGATTTCCTAAAAACCCACATTTTTAATTGATTTGGAACATTGTGTTCTTTGGTAAGTGACTTAGAAACTCATTTATATAATAATTCCATGAAATATATTTTGAAAAACAATGAGGTTATAAATAAAACATAAAATATATATCATCCCCAAATAAATTTTGTGTCTGTACTTTCCAACTGGGAAGTAAAAAGAGTGATTGGTATAATTGTTAATCCCATAAGAAAATACTGGTCTGAAAGACTTGGAAAAGTAATTTGGGATTATATATTTTCCTATAAAACACCCATTGTGATATCTGAATTTTGGATTGTTTTTGGTAAATCATGTCATTTACTAGTTTAAATCCAACACAATTCATTTGGGGGGGGGGGTATGAAAACATGTAATTTTGATTCTAAAAAATTGGGTAAAGAGAGATTGTTTCACTTGAATGAATTGGAGGAGTTTATAATTGATTCTTATGAGAAGTAAAATATATATAAAGAAAGGGATAAATAAATCCATGAAAATAACATCTTTATAAAGAAAATATTCTTAAAATATTTATTTTGGCTTCACCAAATTAAAATTAACTCTCCTTGGGAAGGTCATTTTATTTTTACGACTGTTTAACAATTTGGTGTAGTGTAATTCCAGGAACCTTATTCCAAAAGGACATTCATGATTAATTGGCATCAGTTAAAGGATCTCCATGATAGGGAACATAGCCTAAGAACCACAACGACTTCCATCAAATCCCCAACTACTAGAGTAGACTAACCAATGGATGGAGAAAGAGACCCATCAAATCTATACTAGGAGTAACCTCTTTCCATTTAACTTTATCTCCATCTATTCTTCAACCTCCCCTTTATCTATATATCTCTCTTTATCTATTTTTTTCTTCCTCTCATATACTCACACTTTCTATTATTTTACCACTTTCATTATAAAACACTTTTCCCCCCTTTCATTTTTTTGGGTCTGTATTTAAAAATGATATAAAATAAAATAAAAATGAGCTATAATTAATCACCATCAAATTTAGAAATTTAATCCACCCATTTTGGGGAGTCAAAAGACTTATTTTCTTATCAATCATTTTGTATTTTCATCATAAATTTGTATAAAAAATTTGTGTCAAGACTAATAAATTTTGAATGTTCAATTGTTTTTTTGGAAAATGAATATTTCCCAGATTTAAGGAACAATATTATCATTCATGATAAGGTAACATATGTCCATATTTTCATATTGTGTGTTTTTATCCCTTGATTTTGAGTCTTGATTTTGCGAAACATTGAGATGAATTTCAAAATTTAGAATACATTAATATGATAAAGGCATTTTTTGAACCACGTGTGAATAAAAATAGCCAAATAGCCTCCCATTCCCCTTACATTGATCCTTCTTTTGAAATCCCCTTTGATCTTATGAAAACCTTTTTTTATAGCCATGTTAAAATCCCAATACCTTAACCCACCCAACAACTACAAGGGTTTTTAATTCATAATTTATTTTAATTTAAGTGTGGAATAATGTATTTTAATTTTGGTTATACTTCATTTATTTTCAATTTGTCATCATAATTTTTAGGAAAATATCCATTTAAGTATGGTGAGAGATTTTTATTTAGAGTCGTTTGGTAATGGATTAATGTTCTTGTAACTTCCTATACTTTTTATTGAAATTTTTTCAGAAAATATGAATGAAAAAACAAAAAAACTTTGGGTTTTGTCTTCGTAAGTTCAAAAATCACTCTTCCTCAACCTTTGATCTTGTTATTAATATTAAAATTAGTAGCATGAGGAGACCAAAAAATGGTTGTGAGATTACTGTGATATTTTTTCTATGTGAAACATTTGAAAAAAATAATAAAATAATACTTGAATAATGTTTTCTTAAATATTTGGGTAATTTTTGTGTTTTATACATATTTCATCTTTTCATACACTTAAATTTTTTTGTCTCTCATATCTTCCTTAACACACCCATTCCATTGTGAATATTTGTTTCCATTTCCTTACTTGTATCATTTAAAACAATTGTGCATTTATTTCTCAATGTTTTTGTTTTACCCTTTTTTACTCTATTTTAGACATTATATTCCCACCATCCATAGCCATAGAAACCCCCCTAAAAATACTTATTGATTATTTTACAATTTATTAAAGCTAATGGAAGCTAGAGTATCGTATAAAATCTATTTTTTTCAAAATTTTTTGATGAATGAGTAAACATTCTTGAATAAATTTACATCATATTTAGTGGAGTAAGTTTTATGTGCCAACATTTTATAATTCTAATTTTAAACATGAAAAATGAGTTTTATTGACACATTATAATAGAAAAAAATTGTGTTGGAATTTTTTATGAATGGGTGAACAGGTATGGTCCTCCCCTGATGAGTGAAAACAAAATTTGAATATTTGTTAGTTAGGGAAAATTATTTTTTTATGTTTTTATATTCTTTGTACACGAGGACATGAACTATCTTCAATGTGGGGGAGTTGATATTACATATTAATTCAAGATTTTAAATTACTCTCATCAATAGTTTTTTTACAAGAAATGATTATTTATTTTTATTCAATGTTCATATTTTGATCATAAACATATGCAAGGAGAGTTGATCAACTTCGTTTAATTACACTAAAATTTAATGTTCTGATCATATATTTCAATATACTGATTCATATTATATGATACTTGGTTTTTATTTATCCTTATTCAAATAAAAAATAAAAATTAAACCTACTATTTTGCTAATTCAACCGTTTGTAGGTTCAAATGGACCACACAAGAACCCCCATTGAATCTCTCAATGAAACTGGACCAACTGGGATGTAATATTTTTTTGATCAATCCAAAATTCAAAATTATTTGATTCATACCCAAACTATAGGTAAATAATAATAAAACATGGATAAATTTTCAAGGCCTAAATAAACCATTAAGGGGCCCAATTTTTGCATGAATGTCCAGCATACAATTCTGTATGGGATTTGAAAAAAAACCCGCATTACATGACTTTTCTCCAAAAATAGAAATCCAATTGATTTGTAATGTTTTCAATAAAAATTAAATATATAAGTTCTAAACTTTTTAGAATAAGTATTGTATATTTTAATTCATCTACATAGACATAAATTCATTCATATTTAGACCATAAAAAAATTTGGAAAAAAAATCGACATTATCACATGGTTTGAGAAAATATACATACCATTGGATAAGAAATTCTATTTGCTTCCAAATATAGAGGTTAAACTTTATAAATACATATATATAAACTTTCAAGAAAGGTATTTCTCTAGATATATCTTTATTAATGGTTAAATGGACCATCAAACATGAGGGGTAGTTTTTAAATGCAAATAATCCACCATCGTGGGCTATAAATACACTCCCCTATTATCCTTATAAGAGGTCGGAATTTTATAACTGATGGAGGATAATTGGAAATACCAAAGATTATCCAAATTCTTATGGGTAATTTATATACTATTAATTCAAAAATAGAAACCTCTCCACCACTTTCCATTTCATGTTTTCTTTCTCTTGTTTTCAATTGTAATCATATAAGAATTTTTTTTAATTCTAGTTGAATGTTAATTAGTTTTTATTAATCATCATATATAATTATCATCCAACTTCTATTTTTTACTATTATTTTATTAAAAAAATTCAATTAATTTTTAAACCATTCCTTTATTTCATTTACTTATTCAATCAAAAATTCATGTTTAATTTTCTTCAATATTTGTGTGTGTGTTTGGTGCACTATTCTTTTGTTGTATCATTATTTTGTTATCTTTTAAACCTATCACCCTAGAAATAATAATCTATATTAATAACCATATCAACAGTTTAATAAATCTAAAATTGGAGTGACTATTAATTTGGGGAAGTAAAATGATTGATATCTTTTTCTAATTAAATATTCCATAAATTTATATTGAGTACATTGAACATAAAATTTTATGGATCAATGACATGTTTTGTTTAATGTGCAGATTACATGGATTATTGGAACCATAAATACATACAATAAATAATTATTTATTAACATTAGAACCCTAGTTAATTTAAGTCTTTAATTAAATCCTCAATAATTGGGAATTTATATAAAAAAAATCTTCTATATTGGGTGATAATTTAATACAATACCACAAAAATCACAAGGATATCATAATATTACACCCCCAATAATGAACTCACACTAATATTTATCAAAAATTTAAATCCAACTTCATACATAAATAAATTTAATAATCTTCTTAAAACAAGCCCCCATTCAAAAGAAAAATAATAAAACAACTCTAAAAAATAGTATTGTTGCTGAGGATTCAAACCAAGTGTGGCCATACACATTTGTAGAGCATAGTACCTCTTAATTTTAAATTAGAAACAATCAACCATGCTTCATTGACTTCATAGATCCAATTAGGGATAAGGGGAAGTAGTATTCTATGGGTGCTTCATTTTTATATACTATGATGAACTACGAGAGTATAGGACTAAACTCATGCATGTGATTCTATTAGATATAGATTTTGAGTTTTTTTTCATTTTTGTATTGAAAATTTTATGTTATTATTACTATATATCCCATGTATTCATTTTTTTATAACATAAAGACATGTCCTAATTTTTTATATTATTATGAATATGGATTTGTATATTTTTATGCTGCTCTCCATGGTTTTTGTGATTTACTCTTACCTGGATGTTTGTTTCTTTTTATTGTTTTATTATAATATAGAACTGTGTTGCACTCTAATAATGATGGTATAGCCTCCAATGAATACCGTATTAAACACCTGATGCTAATTGTAATTCTTTGAAATACAGGGAGGCACATATGAGGCTATGTGGGTGACCATGTTCCATTACTTATAAGTGAACTGAGTCTGATATATCACACAGGTAAACAAGAAATGTGAAGGCCACATGTAAAACATATAAGGTAAGAAAATATTTTTTTTATGTTATCTAAAACCAATGTTAGATGACACTTTAATGGTAAGTAAAGGGGGACTATGTATAAATTTGAGTGGATTCCAACTATGTAAAGGGTTTATTTCTAGAATATTAATATAGGGATTTTTTGACTTTTAACTTAGTTTCATTTTGACAGTAACACTAATTTCTTTCCATTAATCAACATTTTTTTGTGTTATATTCCTCTCTCTATCCTATGTTATTAGAATGAGTTTCCAAATCCATTTTGGTGGAAACCTTACCCAAAGAAATGTTCAATAATATAATATGATGTTATATTTTTTGTAAATACGTGTTAAGTGTGACGATTGATAAAAATTTCTTTATGGTTTTGATAATTACTGATGAAGTGAAAGTAATATATTTAAAAAGTTATACAAGTTGGAATTATCCCCACATGTTTTTAATCCATATGAGGCCTGATGGTTCCATTCAAATGAACTAATAATTAATATCTATTGATTGATATTATTACATGATTCATGTATGTTTATGGATTAGTTTTTATGTTTTTATAATTACCTAATATGGATTGTGGAAGATTTGGTTAAAAATTCATTAAATATATATATTTTTTAAAAGATCATACGAATTTAGGATTAAACATAAAGATTCTTTATAAGTCTTTAGGTGATCATAAGACTCAGGGACTAGGAAATGGTAAAGGAATGATCATATGTCATTACCTACTAATCACAATGCATCATCATAAACCTTTGAAACAATTGTAAGGCTTTGATTGTAAATAATCATCATCATAAAGCCTCATTTTAAGTATTTATGTTCGATCATATGACTTTTTCACGGATCGTAAGGCTTCAACACATAGATTGTTTTTTTAGGATACTGTTAATTGAAAAGTCAAGATTCTAGAATTTTTATTCTAAAAATAAAATAAGAAATATATTAGATGATGAAAAAGTGATGTTCTTCATGGATCATAAATAATTATCAAATATGATCATGATTCAAGCTGAAATCACAAGATAACCAACCAAATGTGATTTAGAGGGTATTCTGTTGAGTTCTAATACATCGAATAATGTTCCAAATAATAATATTTATGATGGATTTCTTAGATATAAATATCAATTGGAATTTTAATAAATTTATTTTTTTGGAGTTTTAAAAAAAATAATACCGCGATAATTCAAATATCGTACATAGGAGACAAACCAAGTCTTCATCTAGTTTTACAGGATGAGGTCAAATGAGCCAAGTAGAGAAATTGAAAATCATGGATATTTCCATAGATATTTTGGAAACAATATTCACATGATTTTCAAAGAATATAAATAATAATAAATTAATAAAGATATAGTGTTCATAAAAATGTGAATAAGGACTAATATGTTATTGTGTCGAAGAATAAGACAAAAAAACTTTGAACAAACCTAAGAGATTTTTTATGCAATGGAGTGGAATGGGGTCATCATCTAGAGCCTGTTTAAAGGGTCACACACTCACCAAAGGTAATTATTTAGAAGGAGTTGTTAGATTTTATTTACATGGAATTGTAACATGTTTATTCTAGAATTTATTTGAGTTCTTGGTCATACCCTTGATTGAGATACTTTTTATAATAAGAACGAAACTGTATTAATTTGATAAGAACCACATGTCACTAGGGGTGTTTTCATCTATAATGGTTAAAACATCATTAATAAATATTATATGACTTCTTATTTCTGCATCGGTGGGTATCTTGAGAGAAATTTCTTGAAAATAATGATATTGAAGGGATTTAAAATTAATGAACACACTGATTCACCCTCTGTAAGTGTGTGTTACCCTTTATGTGATCCAATAATTAGTATCAAAATAAGACCAATCTCTTTTTTCCCTCAAGAAGCTACTATGGATAATCATAAATCTATCAATAGTAAATACATCCTAATGTTTTATGTCAAATGTTTTCACTCTTTGAAAGAGAGAATGGTTCCTTAAAATGTTTCACTAAGTCTTGATGTTTTTTATTCTATTAAACATGGATTTTATTTTCAAGATGAAAAATCAGTGTGGTATTTAGATGATAGAAGAAATATTGAAAATGATGTGAAGTCAAAAATTATTTATTATATTCTTTATAAAGAAAACATTGAAAGAGATCATGGGATTTAGGACTATTAATTCCATTTAAATTAATCTCCATAGTGTTTATGACATAAATAAAAATTTAAAAGAAGAAAAACTGTAAATAATTCAATAAAAGTTTGAAGAGATTTTTTTTTCTTGAATATGATAATGTTGATGAGTTTTATACGAGAGTAAATATGGTTTTAATCATAATTATGGGTTTTGTAGAAACTCTAAAATTCACCAATATGGTAAAGAAACCAATTAAGATCCTACCTGATAAATATTCTTCAAATATTCTAACTCTCAAAGATAGATATCTTGATGAATTTAACCTTGATAAACTTCAATATACTATTACCATTTACAATATGAGAATAGGACCATCAAATACAAGAAAAGAAAAGTAGTAAAAGAAATTTTTATCATAAATCCACCAAATTAATGATGTTAGAAGAAACGAATGACTGATTATTTTATGGATATGACATATAATATTATATAAAAGATCATTCTCTCAAATAAAAAAAATCATAAGAGGTGGAAGAGATAAGAATATAAGTAAAATACCTATCAAATTTTTTAATTATGGAAAGTTTGGTCATTTTTTATAATTGTATTATCAAATTTAGAAGATAAAATGACAACGAATATTAAAGAAAACCCACTTTTTGAGATAACTAATTTTCTTAATCATAAGGAAATATGAAATTATAACCTAATTCCATCATAAATAACATTATATTAGTTGAATAAGGCCTTTTTAATAGAGAATAAAGTGTTTATGATGAATCCTCTAGTGTTGTATCACAAAGAGTCATTATGGAACAAGAGGAATAATAGGTAATCCCATATAAAGTTAAATCTCAATTCCATGGTGATTTTGAATTAGAAGATGGATAGACTCTTAAGGAATACACAATGAGAAGGGTGATATATATGTGTGTTTAAAAGAAATTTGAATACTGATAAAAGATGAAATTAAGATCAAAAATGGAATCAGATAAAAAAATATCCCTTAGATGAATAAAAATACCTTTACAAAGAAATTTGGATGTTTAATCTTGATATTGAATGAAAAAAAAATTGTAGACATGGCTTCCAACATAACACCAGGATAGAATGAAATTGATAAACATGGAAGGTAGAATGATGAAAATAAAAATCTGGATGATAAAATTAAATACAAAAATAATAAGGATATAAAATAATAAGGACAGTTTTCTAAGAAATCTATAATGAATATATACTCTACTAAATGTGAAATACCCGAAAAGGTAAGCCTAAAAAATTTATAGTGTAAAGGAAGACTTCTTGTAATAAAGAAACATGTGATAGTGTGTGATTTAAAACATCTAAATAATCTAAATAAAGAATAAACATTACTCAAATTTTGAATGCAATAAACTCAAAAAAATGGACTTTATGGGTTTCAAATATTCATGGAATAATTACACAAAAGGAACATGAGAATTCAACTCATTCAAGTAATAAAAATAGAGAAAAGACACAAACCATTCAATAGATTTTATTTTCATGAATAAAATATTTCTAAGATAATTTAGTGATATGGAATTTTTTGTTATAAGGTTTATAACTGTTGGAAAAATATTTATCTTCTGGGAATAATAAGAGAGAAAGATTCAATGGGGAGATAGTATGTATTATTGAGAAGTCAACTAAGGGATCAACATTTTGGAATGAAATTAAAAGTGATAAATATATTTGAATGTTTTCATGAATTCTATAGAAGATGTGGGAAAGAGGGGAACACATCTGATGTATGTATTTTTTTATCCTAGATTATCTGAATATATTTCATAAATTTGAGGACAACTAGAATCAAAGTCAAATTTTGAAACAATAAAATGTGGTTGAAATTTAATTCTGTGATTGAAAATACTAAAATTATTGGATAATGGAGAATGGATATTAATCTCACATTAAAATTTAATCTGATAAATATTAACTAATTTGGGAAATGTGAAGAAGGGAGGATCTAAAATTTTGTAATGATAGTTCAGAAATGTTCAAAGGTATTTCAAAAACAAACATTGGTAAAAGTTAAATCATTCCAAATAGTATGTTATTTATTAATGTTATAATACATAGTTTTTTAAGTGTATAGAAACTATGTAATGATAGAAATGAGGTTAATTTTAGGAAAAATGGATGTGTAGTCAAAAGGATGAAATATTGTGATATCTTTAACGAGGGGTTTCAGAACTATAAGAAATTTATTTCAAATTAGAGAATAAAATACAGGTTTCTACTTAAGTAAACAATAATAAAATGTATTATAGAACAACATTTTTGGTAACCTTAGCCAAAAGAACATAATGAAAATGATCCAAGAATAATATATGATAAATTTAACCTTATAGAAATTAAACACAGTTATTGTCTATAAAATATGTACAAAAAGTAAAATAGTTATAATACACATGTGGGAGTTAAAATTCAAACATCAAAGCCTCTTTAACTAATTCATTATGATTAGTGTGATCTTGTGAACAAGAATTCAATGAATATAGAAAGGCATTTCATAATGTCTAAAGATGAATTCACAAGGATAACATGCATCATGTTCATGTCAATAAAATCATAGACTTTACATAGATTCAAGATTTTTAGAAAACTTATAGAGAAACACATAGGTTTGTTCTTGAAAATATTGTGATCGATTAATGGGAATGAATATTTTAAGAGAAAATTCATTAAATATGTTACCAAACATGAGAAGATATATGAATATAGCGTTTCATACACACCTCAACAAAATAGAGTATCTAAAAGGAAGAATAAGAGTTTAGTAGGTATGTCTATAACTATATAAGATGAAAATAAAACCTCGCTTCATTAATGGTCATTGTCCATCACAACTACTAAAATAATATAGAACATATGTATCTTAAGGCTATACTCAAGAATGATCCCCTATGAGATGTTTTTTAAAAGTAATTTAAATTTAAAAAATGTTAGGGTATTTGAAAGCCCTTGCTTAATGAAGAAAAAACACACATGTGGAGTAAAATTTTATGACATGGATGAATATGGAATTTTCTTTGGTATACACTAAATGGAAAATCATACAGGTGTTACAATAAAAAAATTGAAAGAATTATTGATAGTGATGTTGTCGCGGTTTTTGAAAATAAAGAAGGGATAAGACATACTATCATTTTATAAGGAAAGGATGATGTTTTCATATTAGATCCTATTAAAGAACATATATAAAACATGTAGATCAAAAATGAAGATATAGATTTTTCTCTTTCCACTGATATAGATAGGGATATAAAGCCTAAATAGATGAATAAAAGAATGAGAAAACTTATTGATATTGAGAATATTATTATAGATCATAATCATGGTGTTGAGACAATAAAGATGATTATGGAAACCTTTCATACATGATTTTTATCCAAGGATGAACCTCAAATATTCGAGAAAGAATTTGAACATAAGGAGTGGGTTCATAATTTTAATGGGGAGATTGACTATATTTAAAAGAATGAAACATGGTAACTAGTTTCTATACCATCTAAAAAGAATGTTATTGAATAAAATGGGTCCTCAAAAATTAAATTGATGACAATGGTGAAGTGGCCGAAAACAAATACAAGATGGTATGAAAAGGATACTAAAAAAATTTAGGGGATAAATTGGATGAAACCATTACTCCAATGGATAGACTTTTGTCAATCAGAATATTCCTTATCATAAAATCTTAGAGAAGAATCAATATATTCACAATGGATATTTAATTATCTTTTAAAAATGGTGATCTTGATGTTGAAGTGTATATGAAATATCCAAAAGGATTTATGACAGATATAGGTTGTATTAGTGTATAATATTAATAAATATCTCTATATTTTGAAGTAAGATCCAATATATTTGTATTTTAATCTTGATGAGTTTCTAAAAGGCATGAAATTTCATAATAAGTAGGTGGACAACAAAATTTATGTGAAAAATACCAACACCACTTCACTATTTGTGATTGTGTATGTTCACAATAAAATATTTTCCAATAATGAAGAAAGATTACATTAGTATTTCTCAAGAAACATGAAAGAAAGGTTTGTAACCTTCTGGGTGTGTTTTTCTTGCATAATCTCAGCATGAAGCCATAACAAAAGTTTGGTGAAATTCAGACCTTGTCATGTGTGGTTGTGGGTTGTTCCTTTTTTGTGTTTCATACCTTGGAGGACGTTGATAGTGTTACTCAGAAAGTAAAGGATATTGTTGATCCAGATGACATGTACTGGCTGGATTATTCGATTCCATTGTAATGGAGAAGAAGAAGATAGGTTGCTCTTTCCGAGTCAGAGGTTGTTACCTTGTGTGATGTGAGTATGCTTGTTCCTCAAGAACAGATATCCATATCTTTGGGTGGTCAAAATTTTAGCTCTTCATGTGAAAAACACATATGCTGAACTGGGTGGAATCATTTAGCAAAGAGTACGAGCTTCAGCGGTAGGAAATGATGGTTTTTTCTACATAAATCATTCCATCACTACCCCTTTGGTGTTGGCCTTAATTGAGACATTCTAATTACCTGCTCTACATATTGCGTTTGGTGAGGACTCGAACATGTGTAGCTGCTCCTCTATGTATGTGTACCAACTCTTATGCCTTTGCATGGATTTTTGAGGTGTTTATTTCCATTTTTCTTTCTTCTTTTCTATTTTTTATCTTGCTAGTACAAGCTTACTGTACCTCGTGTAATCACCTGACTTTTAGATTTTTCATAATAAATTTTGGGGAGCATAGGTTCTACTCATGCACCGATCCTTTCTGAGTAAAGTAATATTTCTCAAATTATATGGTTGAATAGGGTATTCTATGGTAGGAGTATGTTTTAATTAAAAAATAGATTGCTGATATTCTTACCAAAACTCTCACAACTAATTAGTTCAAGAAGTTGAGGATACAAATGGGAGTGCATCTCCAAACCAATCATTAAGGTATATCATATTTTGTGTTTACTCTACAATTATTTCTATTTATTATTCATAAGGAGATGTTTTCTATATGGGGATATGGTTTTATTGTTTTTTGAACTAATTTCATGTATATTTTGAGTGGTGCAGCAAAGTTATTCAAATAAAAGATATAGATATGAGTTGAGTTTATCTTAAGGAAAACATTGATAATTGATTGAATCACTATTTTTTCTATAAGAAATTATTACATATATATTTTGTGATTATTGATCTATGACTCCTTTTCTCTATAAAGGCTTAATTTATCCCACCTATAATTCTTAATAGTTTTATTGTTAACAACGGGGATAGAGGTATGAGGTATTAACAAAAATTCTGAAATGGGGATTGTTGAACCCTAGAGAATGATATTTTATTTCTTTTCAACACTTACTAAAAATAAAAACTTATGAATTGATAGTTATATTCATGATAAGTATTTAAAAAGTGGAACGTTTTCAATAATATGTTGTATAATTTGAATGTTTTCCAACATTTGAAAAAGTTGGATGAGGCCTGAAGGTTCCATTCATAAGAACTCATAATAAATACTTTTTGAATGATTTTCAAATATGATTGAAGATTTTTCTGGATGAGTTTTTTTAATGTTCATAATTCACAAAGATGGATTGAATAAGATCCAGTTTGAAAATAATAAAGTGTGGTTATTCTATATAGAATTCTAAGTCGTTGAGCATGAATGTAAATCTGCATTGTAAAGATGCTAGTTATCATAGGGCTTTAAGATAAGGAAGGAAAACATAAAAGTCATGATTTTAATTCCATACCTTCTAATAAAAAATCTTCATCGAAAAACATTGAGATGATCATAATAATTTATTGTCAAATATTCATATTTTCATGTTAATATTGTAATTAAATAAGTTCCATCAGAAGAATTTTTCACAAATTGTAAGTCTTGAAAAATTATATATTGTTCAGGTATCCTACCGATTGAAAATTTGAGAATCCAAAATTTATATTATGATGGAATAAAAGAAAAAAATATGTCACATGAGATTATGATTCATATAAAATAATGGATGAACTATACATAGTGTATTTCTGGGGTACTAAGTTGAGTTCCACTATATAATGTTTTGTTTCATAATAGAAACTTCATGAATCCATAATCACATAGAAATATAAAGGAGGACATAGAGGTTTTGTTTTGGAGGGATATTTAAATGAATAATGGGACTAAGATAATTAAAATGTCTCATGGAGGAAAAAAATCTATTCTTCAACCATTTTTATAGGATGAGTTGAATAAGTCATGTCAATCCACTAATATTCAAGGATAATTCTATAACTATTATGAAAAAATATGTAGGTGATATTTTTTAAATATAAATAAAAAGTAATGAATAATGATATAGTGTAGAGAATTTTATGAAGAAGAATCAATACACTACGATAATAAAGAATAAGAGAAAAAACATAGGAATTGGCACAAGAGATTGTTGTGTAATGGAGAGGAAGGATATGATAATATGGATTCCATGTTGAGGCTCATACACTCAATAATGATCACTCTTAAAAAGGGGTTATTTGGTTTGATTGATGTGAGATTGTAGCTAGTTTGTGCCAAAAATTGTACGACTTCAAGGTAACACCCTTTCTCATGTTCCTTTTGATGATAATAAGGGGATTGTGCATGTGGTATAACAACCACATTTCATTGGGGACATAGTCAAATATAGGGAGTTGAACCTACTTAACAAATATATTATTGATTTTTCATTTCTAAATTAATGATTTTCTTGAGAGAATGTTTCTAAAAATGACCAAGAGTGATGTGATTATAAATTATTAGACACACTGATTCACCACCCTTAGTGTGTTCCACCCTTTATATGATCAATTAGACAACTCCGAAGGGATGATCCAATTATGATTTTGGGTTCTCGGTTAATCAAGTTTAGTTAATTAATTACTATTCTGAGGTCCAACATGGGTAGCTCATGGTGAGATGTTAGTGATAGTACCCTCACCAAAACTTTTTTTTCTATTTTTCTTCTTTTACGAATTATTATCCCTACATTTAATTATTTATTATAGAATACAATGGATCAATGGTAGATGGTTAGTGAATGGTTGTGATTTAATACTAGATAGGTGAGTTTAAGGATGTTCTCAATTGAGTATATCCTTAACTTATTAACATTATATGACTTGGATGTGTAGAATTATTTTCATTTTATAGTGCACTATATATTCACCACGTATGGGAAGAGTAATATGATTTCACATATTATGGTATGTTCACATTTATTAGAAGAAAAACTAACAAATGAGACAATAATTATCACATAGATAAATCTATTCATAGTGTTACCTTTCTTCTGAACAAATTTTTTTTTGAATTTTTATTTACATGTTTCATTCCCATCTCACTCCATCACACTATTACCCATATTTTCATATATATCCATATAATTAAAATCAAAAAAACAATAATAAGTGAAAAATGTAATAATATTTAGTTTTTGGTGAGGTTCCTCAATAGGAAACCCATATTGGCCACTTTTATACACAATGGTATTATGATTTATATTGATTATGAGTTTATGAAAAACTCCCCTCTTCAACATGGAACTATTCCATGGGATCCAAACCTCACAAAAAATATTCTATAATAATTATAAGTATTCTCTTATTTTCTATTCATTGTTTTTTGTTCTTGTTTCCATAGATTCTATTATATCACCTAGGAAAAGAATTTTTAGTGTAACCATTTACAAATGATGGAGCATTATTTATATTCCCAGTTCAAAAAAGAATATAGGCTCACTTCCAATGTCAAATATTTATACTTATAAAAAAATTAACAATAACCATTCACTCTTCCCATGGGTACTTGATAAAAACTTTCATCCAACATAATTTGAATACCCACAAGTGTACAACAATTAATGGGAGGCAGTATTAATATATTGAAAATGGAATAATAAATATTCAAAATAAGGTCCCCATGACATCTTGAAGTAGAAGAATCAAAACAAAAGGTAATTAAATACATATCAACCAAATGATTAGATACGAACCAATATTTTAATATGAAACATAGTGAGATGAGAGGATTAAAGGAAATGATTCCAATATTAGTTTCTTTCATAAGGGATAAAACAAAAATTATTTAACTACCAAAAGTAAAAAAGAAAAAAATAACCCAATATCTCTATGTATAGATAATATGAAATATGTATAAAACATTAAATGAATAATTGGTTTATATTTTCACTTAATGTCAAAGAGCTACCTAAACGTATCAATACCATTTAATAGTTTGATGAATATCACCAAGGGAATGAAAAAGAAATACCTTCTCCATAACATATCAACATGTAAACTTGAATCCTCTAACACTTAAATGAGATATATCCTTTATCCATGGTTTAAACATTATGGAGAAAGAGGAAAATAACATTGGGTAAGGGAAACCTTAGTCATACATCATTTAAGAATCACACATACATCCATTGCATGACACTGAATCTATATATCCCATGTGGGTGATCCTCAGTGATGCACATATTAACTCATGTGTTACAACTCGTGACTTAATTCCTTGAAGTTTACCTGCATTGTATTCACGTATTAAACTCCATTATATTACACTTATTTCAATGGTTGAACGATAGCTTGTATGGGAATTAGTCCATTAGAATGACAAGTATTATCATTATTTTTGTATGGAAATTACTATATGATATGACCATTATACCTAATGAATTTCCCGTGAAATTCCTTATGATTAAACTTGTAACATTTTATGATTTTACAAAAGAAAACTATGTTCAATAGCATATTCAACACGCAACATCAAGATTAAATGACCCACGAAACATATAATTGTTATAACCTATATGTTAAATTGGTTGGTATGAATAGTATTAACTAAATTATGATATAAATATATATATATGAGTGATAATAAATATAAATTTTTGATAAATTCTTAGTAAATAATCGATCGATTTTTATTAAAGTAATTTTATTTTAGAAAAATATGTTTTCATAAAATTTATATTTATTCAATTTTGTGATAAATAAATATAATTAATTTCTAGATATTTTAGAAATAAATTTAGATAAATTTAATTTAATTTTTTAAATCATCATCTATAAATTAACTTTGGGTGAATTTGTTAGTTTTTTTTAGAAAATATTTATTTTTTAGTGAATATTCAAAAATACAGATTTTCGTAAAACTATAATTTATTTTAAATATATTAAGTAATTTAAAAGTAACATTATTTATTGAACATGATTTAATGTTAAATAATTATTCTTTATTTAAATTTAATCTACTTAATTACTATTTAATCATTTATTTATTAGATTATAGTATAAGTTTTTTTTTGGGTTTAAAAAAAGGATTTTTCAGAAAATTTTCCAAAAGTGTGTAATATTTCGCATTTTTAATTAATTAAAATAATATATAATATGGAATTTTTAAAATTAAATCAATAAATATTAATTTATATTCATAAAATGTTTATTATTATTAATAGAGTAAATATAAAATTGTATTTTTCTTGAAAACTACTTACTAAAAATTAACTTTTTATTAATAAAACTCTTTTAAGGAAAAAGAGAGAAACCATGGGTTCAACCAAAAAATAAATCATAAATCAAGTAAAAGATAGTTTAATATACTCATATTTAACCACTCAAAATAATTTTTATGAGATATTACTAACTTGGGTGCCTGGTTCTTCCATTATGAGATCTTTAAAGTAGAATGACATCGATGTCCCAATACTATATATACTCCTCTATGTTGATCTACCCATTCTTGAAACCCCTTAATAAAAGAAATTCCTACTATTCAATCTAGGAACATTGCTCCTCATTGAGATCCACCCTCAAGGACCTTCCCATTATTTTTTTGGAGTCTTCATTAGTAGCATTAATTGATAGACCTTGTTTAACCATTTCTTCATCTGACCTCATAAGTAATTCTAAGGGATTATCAAGTACATCACCCAGCTTTCTCAGCTGGCATGAAGCCTTGGAAGAATGGGGGTATCACTTTCCATCGGCTTAGATTTCATATTATTCACTTATCAATTCTCCATCGGTAGTGGAAAATATGAGTAATCCATATTCTCTTTGTGGTTTCCCCTCCGTCTTTAATTCATTCTCGGGCTTGGAAGGTTACCACCTTATACCTCATCCTCTATGTTACCTACATAATATCTATATCCATCATCATTGAAACCATTCCAATGATCCTTTATCCCATCCATTATGGTTTTATCCAAACCTTCCGAAAGTTCCTAAACTAGACCATCATTAGATAATTGTTAAGATCGATTTCCCAACTCCACAACTACCACCTACCTTCTGGGGATTTCCCTAATCAGGTCCTCACCCCCTGATGCTTATCTCAAAACATTAAAACCTATAGGATAATACTCCATGGGTTCCTTAGAAACTTATATATGGCCTTTATCACTAGTATAACTCACTAGACACACCATATCAACACATGATACACCCATGTAAGTCTTGGGGACCTCCTTCATTTTGAGACACAAATACATCTTTATGCCCACTACTACCATGAGGGCCCTCTAGCAAAGGAGGGACCAAAACTACAACATCCTACACAACCTCTGAACTTATTTTCTCAAAATAAACTTTGACATGATGTTTAGGATCATACAAGACTTTTCTTAATGGATGTAATATGTCCACCACTAAGTTATTTTATTCTTGATATTCACATTTAAATACCTCTACTATAGTCACCACACCCTCATTCCCCTGACCAGAGAATCCATCTACCACATTGATATCATTAGCCTTATTTTCATCTATGGATACACTATTCATCTTATCATGATATCTATACCCATGTATATATACTACTTATGAATGGCCCATCCACATTCAAAAATAAAAAAAAATCCCATGATTCATAAACCACATTCTGCCTATATATAAATTCATCACCTACTGTAATCCATGCAAAATCATAAGGTAGTCTTTAAGAATATACATTCACAATAACATGGGGGTTAATGGGGTGTCAAAATTTTTAGTTTTGATATCCAAGCACAAGTACCTACCTACCAGATTCTTATGCATTCTAATAATCGAAGGATTTTTGAAACGGTAAGGGTAGGTTAGGTAAACTCACCCAAATCGCCATTGAAGGGGATTCCATCTTCAATTGGATTTCATAGGTCCATCAATATAGGTAAAATAAGGACCCATTTAATTTGTAAGGATCACTAGTTGACACTTTTATCAGGGCATATTCTGACCCAAAATGGATCATGATATTCCAATTGTCGAGCAAACTCACAATTTCTGTATCCTGTAAATACAAGGAACCCAAGATGATCTAATAAAAATTTCCAACCGAAGTCCTTATCTATGAGAATAGAGCAATGAAGGTATAGATGAGGAGATATGAAGCTTAATTTAACTCCACTATTGAGACCAGTAGGTTATGTAATCCATCGAATAGCTCGAGAACATTAGGGCACAGAGAGCATTGTGGTATTGGGGGAATAATCTCAAGGTTGGAAAAGGGGGAAAGGTTCTAAATGACCTAAAAACTTGTATAAAATCTAATTTATTTCCATATATAGGCCTTATAATATATAATAATCGATAATGGTTCATTATGGATCCCTTGTTCATGTAAAAAACATGGGTAAACCTTTTTCATTTCAAAAATTAGAAGTATCCCAATAACCACACATATAAAAGGATAACATTATTATCTTTTATTCACACCATAAAAGACATTTGGATCAACCAATCCCTACCAAAATGTATTAAATAATTCCATAAACACAAAATAACACTCTTATTTTGATCATAAATCCATCCTATGACTTCTTTTTATGCTAACCAAAAGACGTTTTCTGAAGAAAAGGTACTATTCTTAACCTAGAATCTTTATTTTATTTTATCTTACAACTCATTAAAATATTTTTAAATTATTGTTAAATAATAATAAAATATGTATAATATAATAATATTTTAATATTATAATATAATAACTTAAATATATCTCTTTTTCCATCAAATGAGATACGAAATCATCGTTCGTGTGTACAGTACACTACCACCTCGTGAACTGATGTCATTTATTTTCCATCATCACCTCTCATAGATTGATATAATTATGTAGTAAAATTATATTTATATATATTATATTTGTAAAATATTTATAATTATATAAATATTTTATCACATATGACTTTTTTTACTTTCAATTCTATGGGGGATACGATAATGCCGCTCATGTGTATGCTGAACTACTGCCTTGTGATGCAATGTGGTTCGTTTTAATTTAATACTTTACATGGAAGGTAATAAAGAAACTTTTAATGAAAATATGTGATATAATTAATTAATTATGATATTAATGAAATATTTATCCATATTAAAGGATAATATATTGTTTTATTTGTTACACATAAAAATGATAATGTCATTCATGCAAACGTGTGGACTACCTTCTCCACGAAGCGATGTGATACTTTTTTATCCCCAAAAACATAGATGATATATATAAGTATATTTAATTAAATAATATAATATTTATTATATTATAATAATTATGTAAATATAAAATATTACTTACCATATTTCTATAATGATCTTTGAAAAATGGAAATATTAATCATCTGCACGTACGACCTATCATCTCCATAATTGTAATGTCATTCATTTTTCATAACCATATTTCATGATTGGACATAAAATTATAATTTATGTATAAATATGATAAATTTTTAATTATTACTATTCTATAAATGTTAAAACAATTAACTCTTTGACGACGAGAAACACACCGAAGCTGTTTTGAAATAATGAACTGAACATTCTCAAAACACCCGAAGTGGACTTAACTGATTAAGTATTTGAATATGTTATTGAAAAGAAAAACAATAGTTATAATGTATAAAACCTTTAAAATATTATTAATAAATCAAATAATTAATTTATTTTTATTATACCGAAGGTTCAAACATGTACGAAGGAATTAAGATCGAAGGTAAGAGTTTCTCGTCTAAAGTTCTATTTTTGTGAGACATATGATTTATTCACCACTTATTTTTATTTTTTGTTCTATAGAAGGACCATTTAAACTTTAATAACAATAATAATTAATAAACCATGTTTTTTATGTATCAATTTTATTTATTTCATTCAATAATAATTTATTTGAAATTTACTAAGAAGTAAATAATTTAATAACTCAATTTCTTTTCATTGGGTTACGCTACTTCTTAATTGAAATTATTATGTGATGATTATGTATATAATTAATTGATATTATAATATGTTGTATTACAACTTATTTAATGTGGTTTTAAATTTTAAACACATAATATATTCATTAACCGATTCCTAAATTCAATGGTATGATTTTTTTACGGGTTATACGTCAGACATTATATTTTTGTAAGACATGAATTTATGATGTGAAATTATATTAATTTGTGATATTTATATACTTCCCATTTAAATGTTATATAATTAAATTACTTATTCTAATGATATTTAATGTATCAGTTGATGTGATTATTTCATGGGTTTTACGATTGAAGAGTTACTAATGTGGAAAATGCTTTATATTAAAATCATATTTCTTTCGGGATTGTTTATCATCAAGGATATTTTGGATAAAATAATATAATATTATTTTCATTAAAAAATATCTTTTATTATACTATGTTTATGAATTTTTTTCGAAAGTTTAATTTCTATTTCTTCTCTTATTTATTAATAAAATATCAAGATAGTATTTTTTTAGGTGCTACTAATATTGAGTTTTCTTTTAAATTGGGTATATTCCTCTTCTATATCCATGTTTTCTAAGATGTTTTCAAAAATGTCATTTTAAAAAAAATAAATTATTTCTTAAATCCAATTTACATGATATTTTACCATATTTTATAAAATATTAAAATAAAATTTCTTACTATTTTTAAAATGGGTCACGTTTTACTCCCTTTACAAAATGCCTTGAAAAGAATGTTTATTTTTAACATTAATGAAATAAACATATTTTTAAACCATCATGGCCATTATTTTTCTTAAAGTTTCCTTTATATGTTTCTTTTTTTTCAAAGAAAATTATTTTTTATTTTTTTTCAATTTTTAGTTTTTAGACGTTATTTTTAAAATTAAAAATATTTTTTCCCCAAAATGTTTTTAATGATATTTTAATCATATTTTAATTAATAAAATTCAACAACCCACTTTATTAAATTTTATCTAATAGGGATATTTTTTAATAATACCATCCTAATTATTTCTCTTTTTGTATTATGATTGTTTCATAGATATTATTATGGAACTCGTTTGTTTACCATGGGTTAAAAATGTTTCAAAGAGATATTTATAGAACCTATTTCTTTTTTATAGGTTAATCAAGTTATAAAAAAAATAATGATTGTTTTTATGAGTTCTATGATGAAACAAACTCTATATATACATTTTTTATGTTTCTTGTACAATATTATAGGACAGGAGCACCCATCTTGTGTCGAGTGAGCCAGATATAGCTTATATGATGGGTTATCATAGATAAAATCAGGTGATCCCAATATAGATTATACGAAGGGTGTTCCCATATTATTCTTTAATTCATTGGGTTATGATTATGTTATATATATAATTATAATATAATTCAGTTGTATGGTTATTTCAATTGTAAGGGTTTTGTAAGGGATCTATGAACATAATGTTCCAATATACCAAAATGTTTTTGTTATGCTGATATGGATTATAAATTCTTCCACTGATCAATACTTGTATGAAATGGCTCGTGATTATTGATTCTGATGACCCATAACTTTTTTAAAGTCTTATTCTATGTTTTAATGTTTGATTATCCAGTTATTGATGGGTATGAATATTCTTATGTTATACTCATTCACTTTGATTTTTTATTATACCCTTATGGTTATCTTATTCTCATTGATTACAATCAATTGTTAATTATTATGTTTACCATTAATTAATATTTTAGCTTACCCTTATTATGTTTCATTTACATATGGTTATCAAGAATTATTTTAAACAAGTTTTTCATAAAAGGGTTTCTAATGTATGATTATGATGTCTTAATCTAAAATAATAAAATCTAGGTTGTGTGGAAAAAAAATTTATTTGAAGACAAGGGTATTGTTTAAGTAAGAGTTTTCCCTTATTCTATAAAACTCTAAAACTAAATGTTTCTTGAGAATGTAAGTGATATAATTCTTTCCATTTAATGTTGTAATATTTTAAGGGATAAAATTGGGTCACCTTCATTGGTATCAAAGTTATTAATATAAAGTTTGTGATTTCAACACCAGATCCAAAAGTGTGGGATCAAGTTTGTTATAGTTCGTCAAAAAGAATGATTTAGATAAATTTGGATATTATGATGTTAAAATGCTAGTTTATATTAAGATTTAGGGATACCATTAATGTTCTATTATATTAAATATGATCATAATTTCAAATACATAGACACCCCTTTCGGGGTTTTAAGTTAGATATCTTAAAGTGATTAATGAAATATTTGGAGACATTTTTTATTAAGTATATATAATTATTTGGATTAACATTAAGTATGAATTTAAATTTTGTTGAAATAATATTTAACGTATTCAATAACTTTAGGGTTTATATGATGTTGTATTTTGAGTTAATTATGGGAACATAAATATTATTCTATAGATAAACATGAAATTGAAAAGTGATTTGGTGACTAAGTGATTAATGTTATTTCAAATTATGATCTCTATATTTTTTAGATTGAAATATGATAGGTAGGAGATAACCTTTGAGTTTAATACACTCGTTAATTTTGGGGTTATTATGGTTCTTTGATATATATGATAATTAATTTATAGAATGATTTAGTGTGAACTTTGGGAATTACTATTGAATTTTTTAGATTAATGTATCATATGAAGGTTTTTTAATTTTGTGAATTATTTTTCCATGTACTAACCATTTTAGATTCCATTAATGTATAAATATAGTTGGAATATATTTTGTTCCCAATTTTGTTTATATGATCCATTAAAAGTTGATTTTTAGTGCCTCAATCACAAAAAAAAAGAAATTAATCTTGAGTACTCATCAATTGTAGAAAAAGAAGAGATTTTTGTGGAAATTGAAAATAGGATGAAATTATAATCATAAATTAAGTGTATTTACTAATTATATTTGTAAATTTGGTAATGTAATTCCTTAATTCTAGGAAAATGGTATTGAAATAAAATTTTATCATGTTACCATCATTTATGATGATATCAAAGTCCTTTTTCAAACCTCTTTGGTTTAGGTTTTTGTGGTTGTTTATTTTATCCTGATCATTATCATTCTACATCATTATTTGGACATTACACATTTTATTCCATGTCAAAATCTTTAATTACTACAAATTTTCACCCATTTGGAAACAAAGTATGTGTTATTCTAGATGACCTTCATAATTAATTTTCTCTCCAATCAACAGAATGTTTTATTAACTCTTTTTATGAAGTGTGTTTCCAAAAAAGTATTTTTAAATGTTCAAAATATGATTATTGAGATAAATTTAAAATTTTTAGAATGAAATTTATTGGGGTGGGAGAATTAACACCCTGATATTTTAGAATAGAAAACTATGTTCGGTAGTGTATTTGACATGCAACACCGAGTTTAAAAAACTCACAAAATATATAATTTTTATAACCTATCCATTAAATTGGAGGGTGTGAATAGTATTACATACTTTATGAAATATATATATATATATACTATGAAATATATATTTTTGATAAATTATTAGAAAATAATCAATCAGTTTTTAGTAAAGTAATTTTATTAATAAAAAATATGTTTCAAAAAGGGATATTTACAGCTTTTTGTGAGAAAATAAGAAAATTTATTTATAGAGATTATAGAAAATATATTTTATAAAGTGAATTTAATTTTTTAGATATTCATATCAAAATAAAATTTGGGTGAAATTTTGGGATTTTTTGAAAAATAATGATCTTTCAATGAATAGTGAAAAATATCGATTCTTTTCAAACTCTCATTTATTTTAAATAAATTTAGTAATTTAAGAGTCCTCTTATGTATAAAATTTGATTTCAATTAATAAAAATATTCTTAATTTATATTTACCCCACTTAATTACTTTTTAATCATCTTTATATTGGATTATAGTATAAGATAATATTTTAGTTTAAAAATAGAATTTTTCTGAAAACTATTTTAAAGTGCATAATGTTTCATATTTTCAATTAATTAAAATAATACATATTTTATAAGGACTTAGCCTTAAACATAAATTAATCTTGATATAATTTGATAATTTTACTTTAATTCACATTGAGGATCTTTTTAGGTTCAGAGCTTTAGAGAATTAGGTCATAACTTATGCATAACATCTTGAACATTGCAAGTAGAAAATTCCACTCAATATCCTTTTTTTCATAAAACAAAAACTCTTTAAAATAAAATATGAAATTGTTTAATTTTTAAACAGAATAATTTTTCCATGATCACATCCATGATTCTATTCTTCTTTATGTCATGTGAAAAACATTTCAATACTTGGTATTAGCATAAAAACATAGTAAGGGATACATAAAGAAATAAAACTATTAGTCTTGGGATAACATGAAAAGCATGAATACTTTATTATAAATTAATAATTTTAACATTTAAGATTGGTTAAATATAATTCACTAAGTATAAGCTCATTTATTACCCTTTCTATAATTAAAAGATAACCACAATCCCATAGAAAGTAACATATAACATATAAAGGTAACTTGGGATATAAACATACCTTAATGGAATAACCATATGTTCAACTTCGACACATATCACTAAATAAAATAGTTATACGGACGAATTCCATACCCAATGCATTGGAGGTTATAATGTAACCTCTCATCCTTGGTTTATCGTGGTACCACCCAACATTTTGTTGATCACATAACCACCCATCATTGGTTTATCACGTAACCATCTGTCAAATTTCAAAGTAACATTTTATAATCATAACACCTAAAATATTTGAAATATCAACATTTAACTAATAACATTTCAATTGAAATAACAAGAAATCATTTCAATATATTGGAATACTCAATAGATTTCAAAAACCATTTTCAATACAAAAACACCCAAAGAAATAATAATGGATTTATTTTCCTTCTAAAAACAATAAGGCTTATAGAGGAAGCCAAGTAACGATTTCGGTGATGGGGAGGCCATTGTTTCCACATACATTAAAAACCTTCCTTTTGTCATTTAGTAAAGTGCTTCATAGAGAAAAATATTTCCTTCGAATGAAAGTAAAATTAAAAGGGGTTTATTATGCACCGTGTAAAATAAATAGGTGTATATTATCAAAACATGCCTCAATGAATGGAGATTGAGAAGAAGTCCCTAACCTAGAGTCTGATTCATCACGTTTGTACCTTATTCTTCCTGAATAATAAACTTAAGTTAAATTCTACTTGATTAAGAAAATTTTTCAAGTTTATGATTACATTTATATCACTTATTACCACTTTATAAAAATTAAATAATTATTTATGTTAATATCAGTTGTTTTGTTGATATTGGGTACTTGAGTCGAAAATCACCTTGTTATAATTAAAACTTTTCCATGTCATCAAAAGTACATTATCTCCATAAAAGTATTCATGATTTAAATATTATATATATCCATTATAGATATATTTATAATAGTCTATAACATTTTGATATAAGAAATGAAATGCACCATTCATGGAGATGGTAAGTCATATGTACGCATGAACGCTACTTTCATTTATTTGTCATATTAATGAAATGAAAACTAAATGATACATAGGTATATTATAATTACACTATAAAATAATATGATATATATGATACATAATCTCATTAACACTGTCTTTTATACATTCTGTGTATGACATGAACGAGTCATATCACTTTGAGGGGGAGGTAGTCCACACTTCCTCAAATGAAATTATAGTATTTACACATCATGAAATGCATAAAGGTGTGTTTATAAATAAAACATACAGTATCATAGAGACAATATAAATATAATATATATCATATATAAATACAGTTACATCATAATTAACACCATGAGAGGTGGTAGGGGAAATGTGAACAATCATCGTTTCGTGTGGCAGTAGTTCGCCGTACACAGAAACAGTATGTTCGTATCCATTAGATGGAGCTGTGTGTAAGTATAGAAAGAATAATTCACATAAAAATCCTATTTTATTGAGTATACTTGTGTTTTTATGTAATCAAATAATAATAATATAATAGAGAGTGAAGAATTAAAATAATGGAAATGAACTATAGAGAAGACCTTACCTCTAAAACGCACATCACCCTTCGATTTGAGCCAAAGGATTTTCTTGAAATGCCATATTCCAGAGGTAAGGCTTATAATAAGAAGATAGGTATGTTGGGAGATTATTTGGGCAGAGTACGGATGAGTCAAGTGGATTTACATGTTTGATTAAATGGGGAGTGGTGATTCCTTTTATAAGAGGGGGGGTACTTTAGGAAGGTATTGAAATATTATTTTATTATGAAATCCTTTTTGGTTTAAAATGCTCAAAAAGTCATTTATTTTAAATATAAGATATTTTTGGGTCAAAAAACAGTCAACCAATAGGTTTTATACAATTCTAGTTCACAAATGTAACCTTATCTTTTAGATTTAACCCTTAGTTAACTAATTTGACTCTTACCATGTCTTCTTGTATATTCATACTATAGGGTTAATATAGTTTAAATAAAATTAAAATAGAACCACAGGTGGTTCATTAATAACAATTTCAGCATTATCAAAGTCATTTAGATCAATATTATATTTTTAAGACTATTATATCATTTAATAAAATTGTAGTTTTTTAAAAAACTCATTTTTGTCAATTTTTTTACTATTAATATCATGACTTTTTAAAAATTCATAACAACTTTATTATTTTGAAAAAACATAAAAAATTAAAATATAAAAATTCATAATAATCCCTAAAATTATTTTATGGCATAAAAAGTTTAAAATAAAATTTATTTTAATATTTGTAATCTCATTTATTTAAATCATTGATTAATAAGGAAATCACTACATCATTATTGTGTCATAAATAAATTTCATTATTTGTTGCATAAAAATTATAAATAAAATAATATGATTTAGGAAATATTTTTTGATTTCTAAATTATATTTATAGTTAAAAAGATCAATTATATAACCCCATATAAAAAATTTCTAAAAGATATATGTTTATGTTACATTTTTCTTTACTTTAAATTAATTTGTATAAAATGTCATTTTAACTTATAAGTGGCTTCATGGGGTCCCAAAATGGACCCAAGTATTCTCATGGTCATATATATCTCATCCAATAGGATTAGTAAATGTGTTAGGGTAGTTTAATATTATTATAATATTACTTGTTACCCTTATTGACCTGATTTACCCTTTAACCATCAGAAATAAAATAATTACTGAAGTTACTATTCATAATGTCTAATAATAAAAGGTACATATTTACACAATTTAAAACTAATGATTACAAATATTTAATCCATATTTACAAATTCAAAATACACAATTGGTAGAAATTAGTTTAAAATTAATTCTCATTATCAAAACCAAAAAGTGGGTGTTTAAAAGTAATAACTATCAAAAGATTGACACGTGTTTATGTCCAAATAAAATGTAAAATTACTTCCAATGTCCAAAATTAGATTAACCTGTAAAAATATAATCCAATTTAACTTTAAAACCAATTAAAATCATAATATAACTATATAAATAAATTATATGAAAAGACATTTTTGACTTAAAATGTGGTATTTTTCAATAGTCATTAAAAATCACTTCATTAGAAAATTACCCAAAATTTACCAAAATTATATTTTTATGTCGGACATCTAAATAAGAAGTTTATTTATTCAAATATAATATATTAATTTGACAAAACCTATATTTAAAAAAAAAATTCCATTAAAATGTGGTAAAACGTCCTTTTAAAAATATTAGAGTATTCTATGCTTAAAATAAGATTCATCCTTATTTTAAGCCTCTAAAATTTATTGGATAAATGTAATGAAATTTAAAAAATATGTATAATCTTATTTTAGTCAATTATATTCATTCCCTTAAATACAATGGTTATGCTTTAACTACAATTTAAAATAATAATTATACTATAATATTTTTTAGTATAACTCAACGTTGTGTGCAATGAAAGAATTGAGGAGAAACTCGTTATTGCGTGTTGAGTACTCTATCAGATATAGACTCCCCTTTAAAGTAAAAAAATTAATATTTAATTCAAAAATATCAATAAATATGAAAATTTCTTAATTTTTATTT
The DNA here is from genome assembly GCA_963277665.1 of Viscum album. Taxonomy (NCBI): domain Eukaryota; kingdom Viridiplantae; phylum Streptophyta; class Magnoliopsida; order Santalales; family Viscaceae; genus Viscum; species Viscum album. The sequence continues at coordinate 1,335,589,975 of OY728163.1, read as the reverse complement.
ACCTGGGATGTTACATCCTTCTCCCTTTTAGAAATTGTATCCCCGTAATTCTATTCACTTATCAACTAAGTGAGGATATTTATCCCTCATTGCATTTTCGGATTCCCATGTTGCATCTTCAACCATATGGTTTTTTTTCACAAAACTTTTACCTAATGAATTACTTTATTCCACAACACTTTCTCTTTTCATTCAAGAATATGGACTGGTTTTTCCTCATAAGAAATATTCTTTTTCAAAGGAACTACCTCTAGACTCAAAACATGAGATGGATCTAGCATATACATTCTCAATGATGACACATGAAAAAAATTATATACCAGGGATAAATTAGGAGTTAATGCTACTCTCTAGGAAACTAATCTAACTTTCTCTAGGATTTCATAGGGTCCAATGAACTTCAAACTTAGCTATCCCTTTATACCAAAATATATCACACTTTTCCATGGAGAAACATTAAGAAATATATTATCACCTACCATGAATGAAAGATCCTTCCTCTAGTTATTCGCATAACCTTTATGCCAACTCTGAGTTTTTCTCATATGATTCTGAATCTACGGTACTTTTTTTGCCATATCTTCTACCAAATTTTGGTCCCATCAACTTTCTTCCACCCACTTTATCCCATAAATCTAGAGTTAGACACTACTTCCCGTGTAATGCCTAAAATGGTGACGTCTATATATTGGAATGAAAACTATTATTTTATTAAAACTCAACCAAAAAAATGTTGATCCCAACTTCCCTGGTAATCTAGTGATCAAATAAATATCATATCCTCCAAGGTCTGAATGGTTTGTTCTAGTTTCCCATCTGATTAAGGATGAAAAGATATACTTCGTTTTACATTATTTCCCAATGGCTTATGAAGGCCTTTAAAATGATATATGTGTACCTGGGATTACGATCAGATACAATGTAGAGGGTAAGTCTATGTAACCTAACTATCACTTTAATATACAAACCACTTGTGGGCCCCTCTACCCTGTTGGGAACTGGCCTAAGCCCAAGGGTTGACCACATTAGGCCTCGCTGGGGACGTGCAGCACGTAGGTGGGCAGTCCAGCCCAATTCCTCATTACCCAATAAAACGTTTGATGCCTCTGAGCGACGTCTTCCCAAGCTCCTGCAACAACTAAGGTTCCACCTCCTCCCCTTTTCCCCTTCCCCTTCCGACATGGATTGGATCGGCTCCTTCGGGCCTCGACTCAGTGTGGCGTCTTCATGCTTGACGTGTTTGGGTTCTGAGGTTCGCTTCTTCGGCTTTCGCTCTCAGTGGCCTCAGATCGGTGGTGTTCTGGCCTACATCTTGGCATGCTCGTGCCTTCTGACGATGAAATCTCTTTTATGAAGTCTCTGCTCCAGTGTTCTCTATCGGCCACATCTCTTCAGATCTGTCGTATCGGTTCCTCCGGTGCCGAATTGATTCTGTCTCAGTTCTTCCTCCGCATCCTGGTGTCACCCCAAGTGGTTCTGGTAGGTTTTCAAGGGGCGTTGCATCGTTCTTCAGTTTCAGAGGGGGAGGTTTTTTAATCTTTCTGATGTGTGTTTTTTGCAGGGTTTATGCTTGATTACTTCTGGATGTGATGTTGGTTTTTTGTTTTGTATTTGAATTTGGATTTTTGGTTTGTGTTTGGACTGTTTTGGCGTTGCGGTGGGGGCGTGTTCCAATAATGGTGGAGCATGAAGGATGGTTGTATGGTTTTGAAGGAGGATAGGCTCTGAAGTGTATTCTTGAAGAGGAAAGAGGATAAATGGTGGAGTTTAAGAGGAGTTTGTACTGGGTTTTTTAGATCCAATGGTTGAAGATGAATTTTTCTATTGAGTTGAGTTGCTGAAGGCATAGTTGAAGAGGCATAGTTGAAGAAGGGACTTGTTGGTCTCTTCCTGATGTTGGTTTTATTCCTACGATATGTAATTGTCTGATTTTGGTTGGGACTACTTGTTGGGTTTGGGAAAGATGTTCTCCCTCATTCATTTCCATGTTTACTCCACTTTTTACTTCTCTTTAATAAATGGTCAGTGGTTTTGCCTCTGACTGACTTTCCTGGTTAATATACAAACAAGAAAGTTGATCCAGAGATAGAGTATCTCAAATAGGAAGAAAATGATTATATTTATTCAATCGAACAAAACTAACCAAGATTGCATTGTAACCTTGATATTTTTTTGGTAACAACCCTACCAAATCCATGAAAACATTTTCCCATTTCCACTCTATCACTGGAAATGGCAGAATCAACCCCTTTTGTAACTAATTCTCTACTTTAACATATTGACAAATCAAAAACTTCATAGTAAAGTCTGCAAAATCTATTCTTTTTCCATCCCACCAGAAATACTCTTGAAGATCTTTGTACATCTTAGCACTGCTTGGATGAACAAAAAATAGATACCTATGAACTACACATAAAAAATATTTCTTTAACTGTGAATCACAAGGCACACATAATCTCTTTCGAAACCACAAAACCCTGACATTTTCAATGTTAAATTTAGGTAACTTACACTTCTGAACCAGTACTACCTTTTTCTAAAACTCACTGTCTTCTTTCTAAGCTTTCTTAATTTTGTCTAATAGAGATAATTTCTCTGCCAAATGAAAAAAATAGAGAAATTCCCTACAACAACAAATTCCAATCCAAAATTCATCAAACCATAAACCAAATGATCTCGTTCCAAATGTAGCATGGTTAATGTAGCATTACTCTTTCAACTCAAAGTGAAAGCCACTTTTTTTCATTTTCCATATGATAATGGATCATGAAATCATAATCCTTGATTAATTCTAGACACCTCCTCTATCTCATCTCTAATTATTTCTGAGTGAATATATACTTCAAACTTTTTGGATCATTATATATTTCAAACTTTATTCCATAAGAATGAGGCCTCCATATTTTTAATGAAAAAACAACAATAGCTAACTTCAAATACTGATTATGGTAATTTAGAAGATTAGGTTTCAACTAATGTGAAGCATAAACAATTACCTAATTATTCTGCATTACGACACAACCAAGTCCTTTCAATGATAGATCACTATAGATAAACAATTCACCATTCTTGGAAGGCAGGGCCAAAACTAGAGCATTTTCCAATCTTCATTTCAATTATTCAAAAAAATCATCACATTCTTTTGTCTAGATGAACTTAATTTCCTTACGTGTTAGGTTAGTTAGGGGCTATATAACTCAAAAAAAAATTCAACAAACCTTCAATAATAAACTGCTAAACCAATAAAACTATGAATCTCTATGATATTGGTAGGTCTTTTCCACTCTTTAGAAAAAAAAATTTAGTAGGGTCAACAATTATTCCATCTATACCAAAAATATGACCATGGAAAGAAATTTTTTGCAAACAAAATTCACTCTTCCTAAAATTTTCATATATTTTATTTTCTTTTACAGTTTGAAAAACAATCCTTAAGTGAATTTCATGTTCCTCTCTGCTTTTAGAATATACCGTGATATCATCTTTAAAAATAACCACAAACTAATCTTGAAACTGATGAAAGACTCCATTAATGTTTTTCATAAATAAATAATGTGTATTTGATATCCCAAAAATCATAAATACAAACTCATAATGCCCATATCTCGTTCGGAAAGTTGTCTTCGGAATTTCGTTCAACTTCACCTTCAGCTGATGGTACAGGGACCTCAAATCAATATTTGAAAAATACTGATCTCCCTAGATCTAATCCAAAAGATCATCAATATGAGGCAACAGATACTTATTTTTAATATTGATGTTATTCAAGGCTATGTAATCAATATATAGTGTCATAGAAACATATTTCTTTTTCAGAAATAAAACGGGATCACCCCATAGTGAAGTGCTAGGTCGAATGAAACCTTTTTCAAGTAATTCTTGCAACTGATTTTTTTAATTACACTCGTTTTACTTGATTCATTCGATAAGGGGGTTTAGAAATAGGTTTTGCATCAATTACTAAATCAATAGTAGATTGAACCTCTTAATTAGGAACAATACCAAGAAATTCATCTGGAAAAACATTTGTGAATTCATTCACCACTGGAATGTCACCAAACAAATTTGTTTCTTTCCTTTCAAAAACATGTTCCAGATAACATTAACTGCAATATTTAATCAATCTATCAAATTCATGATTTATTATCAAAGGTATGGAATCATTGAATAAAACTTTCTTGGCTTTAAAATCAATTTTATCATGATAAATTGAATTCTAATCCCTACCGATAATGATATGAAATTCCACTATGTAATGTTTAACAAGATTTACCGGGAAGACTATCCTACTAATGAGAATAGGAATATTTCTATAAATATTTGTTTCTTTAATACTTCCATGTCGAGTTTTTACCAGAAGTTCAATATCACTTTCATGTAGTTATATATCCAATTTTATTTCAAATCTCTCAGAAATGAAAGAATGTGAAGATCCATATTCAAATTGATTATTGGAATATTTTGAATAAAGTTGTAACATACCTATCACCACTTCATTTGATGATCCCACGTCAATTGTAGTAGTTGGAAACAATTTTTCCATGCCCTTATTTTTTCTATCTTGATGGTTTCCACCCTGAGTAATCATCTTTGGACACACATTGGCATAATGTCCTAACTCATTGAAACAAAAGAATCTTAATGATACTTTTTCACTATGTTCCTAATCATCTTCATTAAAATTACAAGCAATATGTCCAGTCTTACCACATTGGAAGCACTTCTTGGAATTTGAGAGAAATTATCCCGGATTCTTCTTACCACACTTCTCAAAAGATGGAAATTTGGTTTTCTTACCTCTAGGCTTATTTGATGAATTCTTTCCCATTTACTTCCAACTAGATCACTTCTTTTGTTTTCTCTAATTGAACACATGCTCATTAGAAAACTCTATTTCTGGCTTATCAGCACATCGAATAAGTTTCTCATATATTTTGAACTCATGAGAAGTTAAATCCCTTCGATATTTTGGCTTCAATCCTGAGTAAAACTGATATATATTACTTTCAATATCCCAGATAAAATTTGGGACGTACATTGAAAAATGGGTGAAATTTTATTCATATGCATCCACTAAATCGTCCTACATTTATCTCAATTAAAATAATTGCTTTTCTATCCTAAGTCTAACATCCTTATAAAAATATTTCTCAAGGAATATATTCTTAAATTCACCTCATTATATGGAATCAATCTCATCACTTACTATGATATTTTTAACCATTAACCACCACTGACTAGCTTAACCTTCAAAATGATTAACAACAGAACTAACTGTTTGAGTTTCTGAATATCCCATTGCGTCAAAAATCTATTCCAGTACTTTAATCCTCCCGTCAACTTATATAGGGTTATATGATCCTCTGGGGAAAGTTGCTTCAGTAAATGATCTATGACCGACATATGACACTATGGTTGGTCTAGTAGATCTCGTGCATGGACAACACCACAATTTATCACTTGAGTCTACTGATTCATTACTACAAAAAACTGTTCAGTTCTGATTCTGACCATCTCATGATGTTTATTTGGAAGGTTATTTCCCTCTGTATTCCCTCCCAGCACAGCTGCCCAATTTCATCTGAAGAAAACCATTCTGAACAAATATATCTTAGATGCACCAACATGTTAATATTATACTACTATATTATTTAAATTTGACCACATAAAGTAAAAATATTTAATGGATATTCTATTTATAATATTCTGACTCCTAAAATTTTCTAAATCGACCTCTTATACCAACTATAAGGCCCAATCCTTAAACAATAATTTATCTTGAGATGTGTAGATAATTTTACATTAGTTAACATTGAGGATATTTTCAGGTTTAGATATTTAGAGAATTAGGTCATAACATATACCTAAAATCGTGAATATTTCAAGTAGAAACCTCTACTCACTATCCTTTTTTTCAAAAACCAAAACTCTTTAAAAAAAATATGAAAGAGTTTCATATTTTAACATCCTAAATTTTCCATAATCCCTTCCTTGATTCTATTCTTTCTTATATCCAGTGAAAAACATTTCGAAGCATGTGATGAGAATAAAAACCACAATAAGGGATACAAAAAGAAAGAAAACTGTTAGTCTTGGGTAACATGAAAACCATGAATACTTTATTATAAAGTAATACTTTTCACATTTATGGAGAGGTAAATACACTCCACTAAGTATATGATCATTGATTACCCTTTTTGTAATCACAATATTACCATAATCCCATATAAAGAAACATATAACATATAAAGGTAACTTGGTATATGAAAATACTATAATTGAATAACCATTCAGTCAAATTTCACACATATCACTAAATAAAGTAGCCATACTACTGAAATCTATACCTAATACATTGGAGGTTATAATGTAACAAAATATCCTTGGTTTATAATGGAACCAACCATCATTTTTTTTATCATGTAACCACCCATCATTGGTTTATCACGTAACCACCCATCAAATGACTAAGTACCATTATATAATCATAACACATAAAATATTGAAAATATCAACATTTAACTTATAAAATTTCATTTACAATAAAAATAAATCATTTAAATATATTGAAATACTCAATCCATTTTAGAAACCATTATCAATACCAGAACACCCAAATAAATAATAAGTTATTTGTTTTTTTAATATTAATTCTTATAGAGGAAGCCAAATAATGATTACGGTGGTAGAGAGGTCAATGTCACCGCATAGGTTAAAAAAATTACTTTTTCATTTAGTAAAATACTTTGTAGAAAAAAATATCCCCTTTGAATGAAAGGTAAATTCAATGGGGTTTATCATACACAATGTAAAAGAAATAGATCAATATTTTCAAAACATTCCTTAACTGAAGGAGAATGAGATGATGTCCCTTACCTTGAGTCTGATTCGTCACGTATTTTCCTTGTTGTTCCTAAATAATAAACTTAAGTTAATTTATACCTGATTAAGAACTATTTTCATGTTTATTATTCATTTTACATCACTTATACCAATTTATAATAATTACATAATTATTTATGTTAATATCAGTCATTTTTTCGATATTAGGTACTTGACTAGAAAATGATCTTGTTATAATTACAAAATATCAATGTAGTCAAAAGTACATTATCTGTAGAATGGTATTATTTATTTCCATATCATATATATCTAGCATATATATATTTATAAAATTTCATAACCTTTAGAATTATGAAATGAAATGCATCGTTTATGGAGATGTAATTCGTATGTACGCATGAATACTACATTCATTTAGTATTCATATTAAAGAAATGAAAACTAAAAGATGCATATCTATATTATAATAATAGTATAATATCATATGATATATATGTTAAATAATTTCATTAACCTCATACTTTATATGTTACAGGTATGGCATTAGTGATTCATATCACTTTGAGGAGGCGGTAGTCCGCACTTCCTCAAATGAAATTATCGTATTTACACATCATGAAAATCATAATGATATATTTGAAAACAAAAAATTATAGTATCATAGAGAAAATATAAATATAATATATAACATATATATAAACAATGTCATCATAATGGCCACCATGAGAGGTGGTAGGGGAAAATTGAACAATAATCATTTCGTGAGGCAGGAGTTTGTCGTACACAGAAACAATATGTTCATATCCATTAGAGAGAGGTGTGTGTAAGTGTAGTTAGAATACTTATCATAACAAAATTATAGTATATTGAGAATACAGGTGTTATTATGTTGTCAAAAAATAATAATATAATAGAGAGTGAAGAAGTAAAATAATGGAAAATAACTTTCGAGAAGACGCTACCTCTAAAATGTGTAACACCCTTGATTTGAGCCAAATGTCTTTTCTTGAATTGCCTTACGCCAAAGGTAAGGATTCTAGGAGAAAGATACAGATGTTTGAAGATTATTTGTGTAGGTTTTGGACAAGCCATGTTGTTTGAGAGGTGTAATAAAATGGGTAGAGATCATTCCCTTTTATAAGAGGTAGGAGGGTCACTTTAGGAAGGTATTGAAATATTATTTTATTATAAAATGATTTTAAGTTTCAAATGGTCCAAAAGTCATTTATTTAAAATATGATATGATTTTTGGTCGAAAAATGCTCAACCAATAGGTTTCAGACAAATCTAGGTCACAAATTTAACTTTATATTTTATCTTTAAACCTTAGTTAACTAATTTGACTCTTACCATGTATTCTTGTATATTTATACTATATGGTTAATATAGTTACTACAAAATTCCAATTGAACATCAAGTTGTTCATTAATGACATGTTAAAAATTATCTAAGTCATTTTTCCAAATCTTATATTTTTGGTCTATTATGTCATTTAATAAAATAGTATTTGTTTTAAAAACTCATTTATGTCAATTTTTATACTATTCATATAATGACTTTTTAAAATCCCATAAAAACTTTATTATTATAAAAAAACATCATTAATTAAAATATAAAAAGTCATAATAATCCCTAAAATTCGTGGATGGCATAAAAAGGTTCAAAACAAATTTATTTTAATATTTTTAATCGCATTTATTTAAATCATTCATTAATAAGGTAATCACTACATCGTCATTGTGTCATAAATATATTTCTTTATTTGATGACTAAAAATTATAAATAAAATACCATGACTTATGAAATATTTTTACCATTATCATTATTATTTATAGTTGAAAATATTACTTATATAACCCCATATAAATTTTTTTTACTAAAAGATATATGTTTATGTTACATTTTTCATTACTATAGATTAATTCTTATAAAATGTCATTTTCACATCAAAGTGGCTCCAAGGGGTCCCAAAATCTACCCAAGGATGATCCTGGTCGGAAATATCTCAAAACCTAGGATTAGGACATGTGTTAGGGTTGTTTAATATTATTATAATATTATTTTTTACCCTTATTTACTGGATTTACCCTTTAACCATGGTAAATAAAATAATTACTGAAATTACTATACAAAATGACTAAAAATAAAAATTAACTATTTACACAATTTGTACCTCCTAATTCCAAATATAGAATCGATTTTTCCAAATTCAAAACAAAAAATTGGCAGAAATAAATTTTAAATTAATTCCCATTGTCAAAACGCAAAAGCGGATTTTTAAGAAGTTAAAACTGTCAAAAGATTAAGACGTGTTTAGGTCCCATTAAAATGTGAAATTACTTCTACTGAACAAAATTGAATTAAAAAATAAAAATGTAATCAAATTACACTTTAAAATCAATTAAAATTATAATATAACTATATAAATAAATATGATTAAAGGGCAGTTTTGACTTAAAATGCTGTGTTTTTCACTATTCCTTAAAAATGAACTTTGTCAAAAAATTAAAAAAAACATTATCCAAAGTAAATTTTCATATCCTTAATCTAATGAAAATGTTACTTTTTTTAAATAGAATATATAAAAATTACAAAACTATATTTAAAAAAGGGTTCTTCATCACAAATCAGTAAAATAACATTTTAAAAATATTAGAGTATTTCATGCTTAATATCAGATTCATTATTATTTTATTACTCTAAAATTTATTTAATAAATATAAAAACATATAAAAAATGTATAATCATATTTTAGTAAGTTTTTTTCATTCCCACCAATACAATGGTTATGCGTTAACTACCAATTAAACTAATAATATTATTATATAATTTTTCAGTATAACTCAAAATTGTGTGAAATGTAAGATTTAAGGGAAACCTGTTGTTGAGTTTTTAGTACTCTATTAGACATAGCATCCCCTTTAAATTAAAAGTAATATTTAATTCATAAATATTAATAAATATGAAAATTTTATATCCCTTATTTACCTGGGATGCTACATAATGATAAATGTTTTAAATAAAATATAAATATTATATATCATTACATAATCATTTATATTATCATTGTGATTATTATTAGTCATATAATTAATATAAATCATCATATTCATAAAAAATACATTTTTCAAAAACACATTTTATCATCGCATTTTCCTGTTTAGTTTTAAATTAAAATTTTCTAATTATAAAAATTGAATTTGGTAAAATAGATTCCATATTTTTAATCAAAAAAATTTATATTATTTAATAATTTCAACATAATTTTTTACCATAATGAATAGTGAAAACAATAAAAATTTATTATTATGGTAAAGTTGAAAACGGTTTTAAAGGGATTAAACTAAAAAAATAAGGGTCTAAATGACCTAAAAACTTGTATAAAAAATATTTTATCACCATATTTATAACTTATCATGTATAATAATATATAAATTTATATTTTGGATCCTTTTTATGTGAAAAATGTGGGTACACCTTTTTCTTTTCAAAAATCACAAATGTGCCACTCACCTCACTTGTAAAAAGAAACTCACTCTCCTAAATTATTCATACATTCAAATACATTTTTATCTTCCAATACCTACCCAAATGTCTTAATTAATTTCCTAAACACACCCTTGATACCTTAATGTGATCATGAATCCATCCTAGCAAGCCTTTTGGTGCATATCTAATGAGGTTTTCTGAAGAAAAGCTATTGTTCATAACCGAGCATCATTATTTTATACCTTATTCCACCGTATAAAAATATTATTCAATTTTGATTATATAATAAAAAATTAAATAAAATATAATAAGATATTATTATTTTAATTTAATAACCTAAATCTATCTCATCTTTCATCAAATGGGAAATGAAATCATCATTCCTATATACGGAAGACTACCACCTCAGGGACCGATGTCATTTGATTTTTGTCATTTCCTCTCACAACTTTATATAATGATAGATTAAAACTATATATATTAAATTTTAAACGTATTTATACTTATGGAAGTATAATATCACATTTCATTAGGTTTCATTACACTGGGGATACGATAATATCGCACTTGTGTACAACCGACTATCGCCTCACAATGCGATGTGATTCATTTTTCACTAATGATTTACATGGAACATAATAAGGATGATTTTAATGAATATATTTGATTTAAATAACATAATTTCTATATTAATGAAATATTTATCATTTTTAAAGTAAAATCTATCATTTTATTTCTTACATTTAAAATGGTTACACCATTCATACACACTTACAAACTACTACCTCCACAAAGAGATGTGATTCTTTTTTATCACCACAACACTTTAATGACAAATATAAGTATATTTTATGAAATAATATATCATTTATGATATTATTATCATTATTAAAATATTAAATATTACTTTCCTTTTTTCCAAAATGATATTTTAAAAATAGAAACTTTACCCATGTGTATGTATGGCCTACTATCTCCATGATTGTAAGGTGGTTTATTTTTCATAACCATATTTCATGATTGGTTTAAAAGTTCTGATTAATGTATGAATATGGTAATATTTAATGATTCTTATTATATATATGTTGAAACAATGACCTCTTTGACCATGGTCAACACATCAAAGCGGTTTTGAAATAATTAATTGAGCATTCCCAAAACACTCGATGTGGACTTAATAGATTAAGTATTCTTTTATTTCATTAAAATAAAATATAATAAATGAATTAATAATAATTAAGTAAACCCATAAAATTTAATTAATAAATAAAAAAATTTATTTGATCATATTATACAGGAGGTTCAAACACGTAGGAAGAAATTCGGCCCAGCAGTAAGGGTTTCGAATCTCACTTTTTATTTTTTGGATACAAATACTATATTTACCACTTAATTTTATTTTGTGGTGTATATACTAAATATTATACATGAAATAATTTGAATACTTCAAACATTATGTTATTTTAAGTTTCTATTTGAATAATTTCATTCAAGGGAAATTGAATTGAAATTTACCAATTGGTAAATAATTTCTAAACTTGATTTATTTTCATCATGTTATATTACTTATTCATTGGAATTTTTTTTATGATTATGTGTTTAATTTCTTTATACTATCATATGTTTTATTTAAACTTATTTTATGTGGTTTTACATTTGATGCACATAATTTATTAGTTGATTAATTCTCAAATTCAGGGGTCTGGTTTTTGAATCGATTATTCATCTCAAATTCTCTTTCCTTGAGACATATGTTTATGATATGAACATGTATTCATTTTCTAGGTGTATATACTAACCATTGAAAAGTTATTTCATAAAATTACCTATTTTTATAAAATTTAAAATATAATTTGATTTTATTCTTTCATGGGGCTTACAATTGATGAAATACCAAAGTGGGAAAGTCTTTATATTATAGTCTCATTTCATTCAACATTGTTTATGTTCAAGGTTATATAAGAAAAAATAATGTGAAATTATTTTATTTAAACATGTATTTTTTTCCTCTAGTTATGAATGTGGTTCAAATGTTTAATTTCTCTTTTTACCCTTATTGATTTTAGAAACATCAATTAAGTCATTTATAAGTGATACTGATCTTGTATTTTCTTTCAGATCAGGTATCTTCCTTTTCCATATCCTTTTTATTAAATGTTTAAAAAAATGTTCTTATATATAAATAAATTATTTCTTAAATCTATTTTAAATGTTATTTGAAATTATTTTAAAATGTTTTAAAAGAAAATTTGTTAATGTTTTTTAAATGGTTCACTTTTGACTTTATTTTTCAAGATGTTTTCAAAAGAATTTTTTTTAACATCTATAACATGAATGGATTTTCTTATAATCATGTACATTATTTTCCTTAATGTTTACATTATTTTTTTCCAAGGTTTTTTTCATTTAAAATTATTTCTATAAAAAAAATTAATTTTTAGTTTTTAAAATTGATTTACAAAAAGAAAAGGTAATTTTCCTTAAAAAAAAATTTAATGGTATTTACATTCATTAAAATCTAAAAACCTTAATTTAATGTATCCTACAGTGGGGATATTTTTTAATTATATCAACCTCATTATATATCTAGATGCACTATGATTGTTTCAAATAGATTTTTCTAGAACACGTATCTTTTCCACAGGTTATGCATATTTTATATAGATTCTTATGAAACCTATTTCTTTCCTATGGGTTAATCATGTTTTGCCGATATTTTTTTGGAACCCATTTCTTTTCCATAGTATAATCATGTTATAAAAGGAATAATGGTTGGTTTTATGAGTTTTGTGGTGAAACACAAGCTCTATATACATTATTAATGGTTCTTGGACATTATTATATGATTGGTGAGCATAGATAGCCTCGATTGATCCTAATATAGATTATGAAATGGGAACACCTATATAGAAATGTGTGGTCCTGATATAGCTTATATCCAGATATCACTAAAATGCATAGGGTAATGATTACGTTCTCCAAAGAATTATATTGGATGTTGTTCATATGGTTGTTCCAATTTTCAGGGTTCTATAAGGGTTCTATATAAATAATGTTTCAAGATACCAACATATTTTAGTTATGCTTATATGGGTTATAAATGTTTCATTTCATTAATATTTATATTAAATGGGTCATGATTATAGATTCTGACGACCCTTTCCTTTTTGAAAGCCTTATTCCATGTTTTCATTTTTGATAATCTGGGTATTGATGGGTATGAGTATTCTTATTTTATTCTCATGCACTTTTATTATTTCATCATACCCTTATTATCATCTTATTATCACCAGTTAAATTCAATTTTTAATTCTTATTTTTACCCTTATTGTTCATTTGATCTAACACTTCTTTTATTTCCTTCCACAAAAGTTATTTTATGTAATAGATTTTCCTAGATATCTAAAACTCTAAACCCAAAATACCCTTGAAAATATAACTAATCCAATATTTTTCTTTTGATTTTTTATGTTTTGGATATTGAAAATTGGGTCACCTTCATCATTGTCAATGCCATAAATGTAAATTTTATGTTTTCAATGATGGATCTAGAATTTTGGTTACAAGGTTTTTATACAACATCAATCTTATAATATGATTGACGGAGGATATTTCATGGGACACATTTTGGGCATTACAATTTCCTTTAATCATAGGTTGTGATTGATATGGAGGTATGAAGTAAATAACATAAAAAAATTTCATTCTAGACTTAAAATTTATTTCATCTCATGTTATGGCATAGAAACGCATCTCATTTATGGAATGTTGAATAGCCTTTTATGATTCCTTAATGTGTAATATGATACATGAATATGTATTATATACTAAAATATTTAGGAAATGTGACTTATTTAATCATCCATTTTCACTAAACCCCAATAGAATTTTTTCCATTTCATCCAATATCATATCATATATGATCATGAAACTATATCAAAAAATGTTCTGGATATATTCCAAAATCCATTCAAAAAGAAATCATAAGAATCACCTTGTATTAAATTATATGAAATAACTTATGAATACAAATCCAAAACGTTTTTGTATGAACTCTAGAAAAATTATAGAGTATCTCTACAAGTAAAACTCAATCCACACTCAGTCAAACACAAAGTGTGACCCCACAGGACCTTATAATATTTTCAAAATAAAATGAATCACCAAAACAATATATGTAAGCAATGAACAACCTCTAGTAATGTTTCTATGTTATTCAAGTTATAAGTGGATCTAGTGTGATATTCCTCAAACACATGCATCTTTATACCTATGTTCACCAACCATATATCATTCTATTATTCACTTTTATACATTGACTTTGTCTATTAATGTGAGTGACTATGGGAAGTAGAGTTGTTTAATTCCATATAAATAACTCATAAATTTTCGATTCACTGAGTATAGACTGGTCTGGTAAATGAATAAATGAATATTCATACATATTTATAGGTTAGAACAACACAAGTCCCTGACCAAAATAGATAATAAAATCATATGTTCTACCTAGGATCGGTTGTTCACTCCCCATTCTACCTCAGTCATAAGCTCATATGCCAAAATCATCATATGAGATGAAAAATCCCATGTTGGTGCAGATTTGACCAATGATATAATCAATAACATACCCAACCACCTATAACCAAAAAATCTTAAATGGCTTCTATAAAAAGGTAATCATTATATAATTGTTTTACTACTAGTTATCTCACAAACCTCAAATAATAGGGGATTGTATATGATTTATTCACCCCAATTATACAAAATACACAATTTATGGAACTCTATATAGTATAAATAGTCCATAATCTAGCATACCAAAACACTTTTCATGCCTCATTATAATATTAAACATCTAAAAAAATAAACCTATTCATGTTAACCTTAACAATATTTTATAACCTATAATACTCCATGACAAACATTTCTTAGATATAACTAAATGTTTTACTTTGAGAGGTTAATAACCCTTACATGTAATGATATGTACATAAATATATATATACACAACCATAATTAATGTGAAATAATTATCAAGTCGTGATTATCTATAATATATAATATTTGATATACTTGAACACTTTTATGAATACTTAATAACCCTATATAAGAATGTATATATCATGTCATATATGATATAATTTGTGATCAACCATATGTTTGATTTATTTTTGGGTTTTGTTAACTCATTATATTTTTGTGTAATTCATTTCACATATCTATGTGACTATATGATAGAATTATTACAATAAAATATTTAGTGATTAATATATATGTAGAAATAAAGTTTGAAAAATTTTGAGATTTAGGAATCATATTCTTAATTTTCCACAACTTGAACTTATTAAAACTCCTCAACACCACTACATACAATGTTATGATGTTAACTTCTATTATATACTTAGAATTTTTCTATGTTTAACATCATAATCCTAGGAACCCTTTCCATAAATGTTTTTTTCTTTAAAATAATTTTACTATGTACATTATTATTTAGCAACACTTCTAAAACTCCTTTAGGATAATGTGACATTAAATTTTTTTACAGGTATAATCCTTTAGAGAAAAATGACATTCACTTTAGACTAGTATAATATTTTACTCATTAACTTTTAACTTCTATAAGTTAAAACATACTCCCACTATCCAATTAGAAACTATATTCTCTTAAACTATCTTGTTATGATATGAAAAACCCTTTTTGTTATAAAATAACACTTATTTCTTTTTAAGTGGGCATATTTAACGAATAAAAAATTACATCCATATCACATAAGGTATTATATTTGTTTGGATAATTTTTTCATTTGAGAAGAATAATTTATTAAAATATTCCACATAATGGTGGTAGTAAAATTTTTCCTTATATTTTAATAAACTTATATATAAACTATTTTATCGTAGGAAAAACATTTTTATCATTATCTTCTTCTCAAAACATGTTATAGAAACTGATGTATTGTAAATCATGTGTATAAAATTAATTATCAATAAAATTTAATAGCAAAAATTTATTAATTAAAAACCAATATTATCATATAAGATAAATGTGATAAATAAATGCATCCTTTTAAGTTCTATCTGAGTTTGATAAATTTCTTCACATTCAAATCCTTGATAGAGTAACTCATTTTTCATCATATTAATATAAATGATAATATATAAGAATTATTCCATTTAATTTTAACTTCTATATATTTTAAACACTAGTAACATATATAGTTGGTATCACATACACCTAAAAACCAAATAATAAAATTCTATAACACTAATACTTGGCATAGACAGTCTATAGAATTTACCAACCTATTTTTGAAATTTTGAACAATTCCATCATAAATAATCATTGATTCTTCTTATTGAATTTAAAATTAGGTTTTAATTTCCTTTAATGGATACTTGAATAAGAAATTATGGACTCTATAACTTTTATTCTCATGGTTTGAACTCATGTCCACTTCTACTATTTAAAAAACACCATAACATGGACATAAAATTTCCAGTTCATCTATTATCTACTCTTTAGAATATTGTGTAAAATTTTCTTTGATTCATTCATTTTTTTAAAAAAATCCCTCTATGATAGTAGAATTAATTCCTTAACTATAATATTTCTTAAGGAAACCCCTTTACTCACAATGTCGCGTGTAATCATACTAATTATATTTTACATTCCAATTCATATTATGTCTCCAAGACTAAAATTCCTCGTGTCATTTTTCATTGAATACCTTTAAAACCTCTAGTGGGACATTTTTTACTAAAATAAGCATCTTCATTCTCTTGTTCAACACTTGGTTACTTTGGAAAATGTTTCTCTAAAACATATAATTTTACTTTTACTTAATAAATATTCTTAATTTTCTATTATAAGTATTTTATTATATAAATATTCTCCTTCCTATAGGTTTGATCTCCAAGATAATTTTTAAAATGATTATGATATTATATATAATTGAATATTTTATTAGATGAGAATCATTTTTTTACCATTCAATAAAAACTTTTATTAAATGATCTCCCCCTAAAATTATGACCCCTTTTAAACTCAACACATCTATTAGTGGTCTAAGATCCATATTTTACTTAGTAATGAGTCTGATTTGGAATTCCTCTCACCACATAATTATTTAGGTAGGGTATCATCCCAATTATATAATATATGATGTTTTGATAGTTAAGTTGAAAAAACATTTTCCTAATCCAACATATATATTTACTCAACTCAATTCTGTTGGTATCCTAGTTTGTTGGGCTGACTAACTAAGTGTAACCCAAAGAAAAAATGAAGTACATCATAATACAAGATAATCCATAAGAGGCTTTATTATATATAACTTACATTATGGATAAATCATGCTCACTCATTACTTTCTTACCTTACACAATATAATATTGGTCCCCCTTCTTTGGAAGATCATACTCAGTTAAATGATCGAGGTCTTAACATGTTCCACCTTATAAAGTGTCTAATTATAAATATTTAGTAGTGGATTTAACCTCACTATATTATCTCATGCTATTCCCTTTATGTATGAAAGATTTAAAAGATTGAGTTTTGGAATCCCTATTCCATACACTAAACAAATATTTTCAAACTATAATAATGTGTAACTACTTACACAACCCATTGTTTTTGTTAATCTCATAAAAATAGAATCCAAATATATTCCTAAATATCCAAAAACAAATCTTGAATATGTTATATGAAATATTCATGTAATGTATTAGTTTCACATAACATTGAAAAATTCTACAAGAGTAATCCTGGCGAGATTGATAACCAACACCCACTTTTAAAGAACTATTCATAAGCCTCTAAGATTGTAGTAAATATTACCCAAGTCCTTCTCCCTAGGGAGGTTTCACTCAAGATATAGTCCAATTTATAATAAATCTAAAAAATAATATGCACAATATATTTTCCGTAAATATTTTCCAGATCATAAAGCCAACTTCAAATTATGGTCAATTTAGATGAAAATTAAATATTATATAGATGTTCTCAGGATAAAATTCAGGGCTTGACAATTTATAATAATCGGTTTAACAACTTATCCTAAATTATACACAAATTCATAATATAAAAAAATTACAACTATGAATAAAAAAGGGAATAAATATTAAATAAATAGAAATTTTATATATTTAAATCCTAGGAGAAATTATTTATAAACAAATCGTAAAATTATGATTATAAAAAATTTGTAATTCAATCCATGATAATAAAAATTAATGTAACAAATATTTTTTTTTCAATATAATATCCTTCACATTGAATGTATTTTTATTTTATTATATGATATTAGATGAAATAAAAACATTTTATTTTTTATTTTTAACTATATTAACATTTTAAATAATATAAATATTTCATAATATTATTATTTATATATTATGTCTAACCACATAGTCTTATGTATGGTCGGTGTTATTGAAATCCCCAAGAAGGATCTTGTGATGAAATAAATATTCTTCATTAAACCACTTTCTAGATAGATTAATGCTAATGTTTATGGGGATTCTTTAGGGGTACCGAGTCACACAAGATGTGGGTGGTGTTTCGCACCTATCATAGATTTATCAAGGATTATTTCAACCACTACCTGGGAAATAATTAGGCATATTAAGTGGAGATATAGAAAATTATTTATGAAATTAGATATGTAGTGATATTTGGGTGGATATTCTTATGGATTGAATCTAACAGAACTATGGTGGGGGATTCCCTAAGAACTAGATCAATAATTTTACTTTAGAGACTTTCCCCATATTGTCTAGAATGTCTTCAATTGACTAATGGAATACACTCGGGCATATAAATAGGATAATGAGGTGGAATATTCTCTCGAAGAAGAAAGTAGTTACAGAGTCATGTTAGATGTTGTCCATCGTGATGCCAAATTCATGCCATAATTTTGTGGTCTCAGAGGATATGGCAGACATCCACACCTATCTTTGTAACCCCTCCTTGTAACATCTTCTTCTTTTGCACATCACTTTTATTTATAAATTTATGGTTCTGATCATAAATGACACCATATACTTTCATATTAATATACCAAATAAGGCGCCTTAATTTGAATCATTCAAAAAACGTTTTATGAACATTTAATACACCAATAAATATAACCTATTTATATTTATGACATAATTTGTAATTTATAAACACTTTATAAATCACCCTTTATGATTTCTAAAAGCACCATATTTTTAATCACAGTGTATTCCATATAATATTTTAACAAAAAATGTATTGTAATATTAAATTTTAATATATAGAATATTAATAATAAATTATTCATAAGAATTTGTCAATTGATTTTAAACTGTTTATAATTAATTAATTTATAAACTCTTAATAAACTAATAAATATCCCCAAAAGACATTTTAATCACTATTTATAAACTATCTATAAATAATTCATTCAATTTATAATTCAATACAATGAAAATTAGAAATTTTCGTTCACATTCATATTTTATGATCGAGGCATTATTATAACACCCTAAAATTTTAGAATGCATTTCTCTTTAATTAATTTCATTAATATTTTTTATCACACACAACTCTACGTTTAAGTGAACTGCGATAAACTATTAAAATATTATTATGTGATAGATATCACCTAGACATTTGATTAGTGGGTATGAATAAGAGTAACTAAATTTTGAAAAATTTATGGTTACATGTGTATAAAATGAATTCATTTGTTATCAATTAATTAGACATAAAAATAAAAAATTATTTTAAATTAAAAAAATGTTTTTCTAAGAAACTTTTTTTATATGCACAGTGTATTTTATTCATAACAAATTAAATTAATCAATATTGGTGAATGATTTTTATTATATTTTTGTATTATTTATTCAACTAAATGTTTTAATAATAATTCAATATTTTCTATGTATGGGATAATAATGAACCACGTTTTATGCTTAATAATTTATTTTTCTAAAAAAGGTTTTTATCACGTTTTGCATGATTATTTTTAAAATTAATTTATATAATATATAGGTATTAAGATTTATAAAATTTATTCCATATTTGGAATTAAGAGGTTAAAATTTGGTAAATAGATCCCTTTTATTTTTAGATGTTATGAATAGAAATAGTGGAAGGTTTTGTCACCTTGGTAAAGGGAAAATCAGGATAATCTCGGTTAAAAATTAGTGATAAGACCATACCTTTTCATCATAATTCTTATTAGATGAAAGAAATTTTAACTTTATCATCTATGTATCTAATTTTTTTAATATATTCTATTCTATAAAAATGAGCTTAATAATATTTAAAGCAAATAATGTAACAAAATATCAATCTCTAATATTTAAATATATATTATGTGTTCATATAGGGAAGGAACTATTTGTAAACCAGTATTAATAGTTATTTTGTGAATAATGAACTAATATTTTAATAGTAATTTATTTAAATTTTTAGTGATTAAATAATTACATTAAATTCTTCTGCAACGCTAGTGGAGTATTTATTCAATTAATAAAAAATCAAAATAATTTATTTTATAAATATTAAAATTAATATAATTTGAGTGATTTATAGTGTCACACGTATTATATATATAACAAATTATTTATTTCTAAAAGGATTATATTCTAATTTCATCTTTATGTTTGTGTCTTTAAAGTCAAATTGAATGAATAGTTCTAAAATTTAAATTAATGGTATTTTATAGTAAATTATTGTTTATTAAATTATTTAAAATAAATAAAAATATTATCTTCATCCATGTCAAATTTATATGGTTTAATTAATCATCCATGGTACTTTTAGGCATCACTCAGCCAGTTATGGTAACATTCTTAATCTTTTATGGTTAAAATAATTGTTTTTGTGGTTAAGGTAAAAAATAATTTACAAATAGATTAATAAAAAATGTAAGTTTTAAAATGACATTAAAAATGATATAAATTTAATTTTTATAATTTATTTAAATAATATCCACTTTTAGTTCAAATTAATTTCCATTTTGAAACATTTTTATTGAGAATGGATTTAGTATATTTTAATATTTAATGAAATTCCAAGTGTGTCATCTCTCTCCCTTACAAAAGGAAACCCCTCCTCACTCCTACTTATAAGACCTTGAACCATTTAACTCTACCATACCCCACCAAAATTCCTTATCAACTTCTTTATACACATCACAAGGGGTCTTGTCTTCCCAAAATACCAAACATAATATTCTTAAGAGGAGATCGAAAGGATTTCTTTCAAAGGATAGGTAATCACCTTAACTGATCACTTTCTTTTTATTTCATATATATATCATATAAATATATGGTAGTTATCATAAAATTAAGTATCCAAAATATAATAAAATTTTGTTATTATTATTAAATCACTATTATCCACCATATCCCCCATGAAATGGAGACTGAAAGTTTCACTCGTATGTATGTATGACTTACCATCTCCACATAGCGATACAATTCATTTTCCACCACCATATCTAATGGATTATTATTATGATATATTTAATTTTTATATATAATAATTATTAGGTAATTATACTTATATAGTTATAATATCACACATACGTTCTAAACAACCAATCTGTTGAAAAATGATAATGTTGCTCGTGCGTACGTGTGGACTACCACCTCTACAAAGTGATGTGATTCGTGTTTCATTTAAACATTAAATAAATGTTAATAAGGATACATGTAATGAATAAATATGATATTATAATTAATATTTAATGATAAATTACTATTTATTTTTCTTTCCTTCTATTTTTTGGAAAATAAAAATAGTGTTCATGGATATATAAGCCATACTATCTCTATGAACGGTGTAATTAATTTTTCTATATATAATTTTATGGATGAATAAAAATTTGTATATAATGAATATATATTAAATTTATACCACTATTAACATTATTTAAATTTTTTACCATGATCAAAGTTCAAGTACAAAAACTACCGGACCAAAAAATACATGAAAAATGAAGCAGATATCACCCAAAACAATGATTTTAATAAAGAATTGTTAATAAACAGGTGATATATTGTTATAAGTAAATAATAAATGATATGATATATATGAGTATTGTTTTATGATTTATTACTAAAAAATATATATTTATTATACCCTATGTTTGAATGCGTATGAAGGAAGTCATACATGAGGTAAGGGATTTTCATCTTACTTTTATTTCTATGTGACACATGTCATATTCACCACTTGTTTATTTTTTGTGGTGTATATACTACCCAGGAATTTATTTTATTATTACTATCATTGAAATTATGGTATATACATATCAATTTTAATTTATTTCTTTCATGGATATTATGATAAACATTTTCTGAAACTGGTAATGGATTTATGTTATAATCTCATTATTTATTAGGATTCATTATGATTATGATGATGATGATGAAATATTATGATCTATGTCTCAATTAACTCATTAATTTTATTAAAGATATATTTATTTCTAGATATTACATTTTTTTCATTTCAATTTACACTCTTTATGTACTCAACATAGCAGAATAATGTTTTTAAGGAAAACTGACATTATTTCTATCTTCGATCAAAAAAACATTTTCTACCATATCAATGTTTATTAAAAAAAATTAAAGAATTTTTTAAATATTTATATAATATTTTTTAAATTAATTTTTAACCATGTTTTAATGTTTAAAAAATGTTTTAAAATGAATCCTCTTGTCACTTCCTGAAATGAGGTAATTTTAACTTTTTTAAAAAATGTGAAAGTAATATTTGTATTAACATACATGGAATAAAAAAAATTTACAACCATCATGATCAATCAATGATTTAAATCATCATACATATATTTATATTATTATTTTTAAATAAATGTATTTCCAAAATATTATATGAATTTTTAGATTTAAAATTTTATTTTCAAATTTAAAGATGTATTTTTCTCGATAATGTATTAATTCTATTTTATTCGTATTTCTATTCTTCAACAACAACTAAATTTGATTATACATGTGATCAAATGCGGATATGATCCATGAAATCTATTCTTATTTTTTATCTAGATATATCAAGATTATGATGATGATATTTTTATAAAATCCAATCCTTTTAGATGGTTTATGCTATGATGAGTTGATGAAATTTTTATGAAACTTGTTTCTTTTTCTCATGTTATTACATGATGATAGGTTAATAAAACATGGTTCTTTTTTACAGGTTATGATATGATGAGTGTTTTATGATATTGTGTTACACATCTGTATTATTTACCTTATGTAATGGGTGGGCATAAAATTATATATCCCTCCAATGCTTGGTTTAATATAGATATCTTATTAGATAAATAGGGCTAGAATAGGGAGTAAACCCATTTCGGTAAGAGACTCTATCCACTATGATAGTATTGGGAGTGAAACTTGACTACAAATATGGTTTAGAGATAAAACCCAATTCATTATGACCATTGTATAAATGATCCTTGACTACTAAGGAAACGATTTTCCATACTTTTTTGTATGAAAAAAAAACATATGTTTTATACCAATGTTATTCTATCATGGCAAATTTTCTTTGATTCCTTTATGATTCATATATTTTGAACTACCATTATTTATTCTATGACTCAAGATTGTAATCAATGATCTGCAGGTTATTTATTTCAAATACTATGCTCATTTTATGCTCATATAGTCATTGATATATATCTTGTTTTCCTTTACTAAGATTCTAAGCTCAACCTTTATTATGTTTCCTTTTCCCCAGATTATGACGAAATTTATTAATTATGATATGTCTAAGAAGGTTTCTAGTTAATAAGAACATATTGGGAGATGATGTATTTCACTTATGCCCTAGATTTATATGTATGAATGTTTCAAAAGGAATTATACCTATATGATTATATAATGAATCATTAATTTATGTATTGAATAATCATCTAAAAATATTTCATATCCATGTATGAAAATTATCGGTTGATATAGTTGGTATCAAAGAAAAGTTTAGCTGAAAATTGGAAACTAGGATGAGAAACCTTTTGTAAGAACACTAGGGATAAGTCAAAGTATAAGATAACATCCTAATGTTTTGGTAATGATCATTAATGAAAAAGTTTGAAACTATGGTTTCAAAGATTTTAATGTGTGTTTCTTGATTTAAACATCATATAAATTATTTTTCGTGATAATGTGGTTTTCTACCACGATTATTATTTTGAAAACTTTGTTTTTTTTTGTTTTAGTTGATGGTTGGAACCTAAATGAATCATGTTAATTCTATTTTAAATAGAAAATTCAATGATGTTCCTCCTAAAAACCAAATGTTATGGGAGATGGAGTGAAAACTATAATTTATATACTCGCCAATCATTCTCAACATATAAATCATACTAAACTTCTAAGTGATAAAATTAGGGGAAAACATTATATTAGGTCCTCATGAGGAAATGTATGACTTAATTTAGTGGTTCTATTGATCCATTAGTCATTAAAAATTGATCAGTACCACTAAAAATATATTTTTCATTCTCCGATGTTTAAAAAATTAAAAAATCATTTTTGATGCTTTTTATTTATAAGGTGAAGTGGAACAATGATGTACTCTTATCAATAATACTAGGAAATAATAAGAAATTGAATCCATGGAGTAGGATGAGTTTAAGTTATTTTTTTCATTAAGTACTTTCCTCGTATTCTTCATATTAAAAATAGAGAAGGAATTATTAAAGATAAAGTAGAAGGATGATGAATCTATTGGTACCCATGAGGAAAAGTTTATAAGACTTGTGATGAATGCTTTTAGTCTTATAATCCAACATGAAAGTAGGTTGATCAATTCTTCTACATCTTAAACCAAGTATATGGCCACAAGAATGTACTCGAGTTGTAAGGGCTCCTACTTGGAATCCAAGAGAACCAGGTTCAAAACTAGGTGGAGGAAAATTTCTCGGGGGGGGGACTATAGCAGTCACTGTATTAGGTAATGTTCGGTACTATAGCAGGTGGAACTACTCACCCGATTTGGGCCTTTGAGTTGCCGGTTTGGGGCTATGGGTCTCAAGGGCCTTCAGGTCAACAAAGGCCTTCAGGCCATTGGGCCTTTGGGCCACATAGACCCTCGAGTATCCTAGTTCACATAGGAAAATCCCCAGAAGAGGATTAGAGCAATAGTACTAGCTGCCACCAAAAGCAAAGATAACCGGATTGGAAGAATGAGATGGTATGGCAGCCACCCTCGGGACCAGTGTTGTGCATCTTTGCACGGGGCAATGCTAGACGATTAGCAATACAAGGTGGGGAGTTAAGTGACCAATGACGCATAAGCTTGGGAGGGGTAGTTCTAGTCAGTTTGGATTATTGTTCATGTAATGGGCATGGTATGCCTCTTGACCTTCAAGTCATGTATTGAGTGTTAGTCGGGACTTATTCCTTAGCCCTACGGGTCATGAATGAGTTCCCCTTCAATCCTTAAAAGGGGGATTATCCATAATAAAAATAAAAAGAAGGCCTTCGGTCCATTCAGTCTAAAACAAAGTTTACAAAGGTTATTATCCATAACATACTTCAGTTTCTATGAAGAAATTATTTTATGTGCTACCCTGATGGAAATAGAGATTGGATTTACCAATCAATAACATGGTTTAGATAATCAAAAAATATGGAACTCAAAGGATAATCTAAAAACCATAGAGATAAGAAGATGATCCAACCTTTAGGCTCAAAGTGTGGAAAAAATCATTGAGTAAATGGACTTAAGGGGACTTGTAAATATTTTATGTTTATAATAGAAGGTCATTAGAAAATTGGATACTTAAATGATGGGAAAATATATATAATGATTAAAATAGAGATAAAGACCCAAAAAATGATCCACCCACACTCTAGTGTTTCAAATTCAAAGATTATGAGCATTATTCTCACAAATTATCAAATCAAAATGTTAATGTTGGTGATCAAAATATAAAACCTCTTAAAATGAGAGAAAAAGAGAAATCTCATGTAATCCCTATTTATGATTATGTGTATGATAATTTTGTTTTTAAAGGTAAAATTACCATCGAATCTAGAACAAATAATGTATTGTTTGATTCTGGATCTACTTACTCTTTTATATAGGAAGAATTTTATAAGGGTATCAAAAGTCTACCCCAACTATTAAATGTTGAATTTGAAGAAAATACCTAATGGTATGATTATCACTTATCAATTATATGATTCTTATCTAGTTTTTTGTGGAAATTAACTTACTTAAAATCTTATTATTCTCTCTCTAGTTGAATTTTATGTTTTTTAGAAATAAATTGACTTTCTATATATAAATCCCACATTAATTTCCAAGGAAGGGAAGTGATGTTTGATATTATAAACTAACCCATGATCATCTGTCTGCATGATGATAAATATGAACTTCATATGGAAATCAAATCCCTTTTATGGGTATTGATTCATATTTCAAAGGGGTGTTTATCTCATATGGTTGGGGTTAAAATCAACATAAAATATTTTTCAATAGTATGTGATTTTTTTGAAGTATTTTTGAAACAATTTCTCGGTCTTCCACCAAATCATGATGTTATGTTCTTAATAGAACTCATACTTGGTGCATCACCTATTTCAAATAATCTATATAGAATGGACTTTGTTGAGTTACATTAATTATAGAAGAAACTCTAGAAAAATATTGACAAGGGATTCATTCATCAAAGTGCATCACCTTGGGGTGCACTAATTATTTTTGTTAATAATAAAGACAGATCAATGAAACTCTATATTGATTATCAGGAACTTAACAAGATCAAAATAAAGAACAAGTACCCTCTACCCCATATTGTAGAATTGTTTGATCATCTGTGTGTAGATAAATAATTTTATAAGATTTAACTTTATTCTAGATATCATCAATTGAGGTTCAATGAGTATATACCCAATACAACCTTTCATACAAGGTCGATATATTATTAATTTATTTTGATTTCATTTGGTCTTTCTAATTCCTCCATTATCTTTAAGTATTTATTGAATAATGTCTTTATAGATTACCTTGATCATTTTTAGGAAGTTTTTTTCAATGATATTATTTTATACTCAAAGAACAAGGAAGAGCATGATGATCATTTAAGAATTGTGATGAAGACCCTGGGGAGTGAGAAGATTTTTTAAAAATTTACCATGTGTGAATTTTGTCTTTATAAATTTTCATTCTTGGGACATATAATCTCAAGTGAGGGTATATCAACATATCCTTTAAAGAGAAAATTTATCTAATGTTGGTCTAGACCAACCACTTTGACTTATATATGTTTTTATATTGGTTTAGTTGGATATTATCATTTTTTGTGAATAATTTATCCGGACTATATAATACACTCACCAAGTTAACTCAGAAGAGGTTAAAGTTCATCTTGATAGAAAAATGTGAATAAAATTTCAAGGAACTGAATGAAAGGTTAGTCAGTGCACTTGTGCTTACATTACCCATCAATGGAGAACGGTATGTAATATCTTGTAATTCATCAAATAAGAGACCAGGATATACTTTCATATAAAAATATATGGTGGTATCTTATGTCTCGTGACAATTGATGTTTCTAGGTAATATTTATTATTTTCCATAAGAAACTCTTTCCTAACATGTATGGATCCAGTAATTTTTTTTTGACAATAATAGAAATGCATGTGGAGTAAAAAAATTTGTTTGGCTAAATAGGGATTTAGTTTGACTCAGAGAGCTAACTTAAAAGGGTTTTTACATCATTATCCAAAAAGTTTTTGTATGAGGTTTTTCATAAGGAATTACATATGATGTAATAAAATGTTAAGTTAATGATAACATTGTAAAATGTGTTTTCTAAGAAGTCTAAATGATTTTTGAATGTTGTTTTATAATTTATTATATACAACACAATATAAGATGAAATGGCATTAAAAATTCATTAGGATTTAGTAAAAGTGGGAGATTGAAGGATATATTCCATAAATCCATTATATATATAATATGAATACATGATATATATATATATATATATTGTATGGTATGATATAATATGTTGTAGATTATTACTAACATAAAAAAGTTTTGATATACATGTATAAAGGGGTGTGTCATTTTATGTCATATATATGATATCGTAAGACTTGATAACAGTCTATTCAAAATATATTATATGATTGGTAACAAATAATATATAAAGTTGAAGGGTTTTTATGGGTTTTATCATAGATTATGATATAATAAAATCATAGTTCCTCCCTTTTAGACACTTGAATTTTAAGGTTTAATGTTCAATGCCTCCCAAGAATTAAGATATCATTGAAATAATGGGGTGTTATGGTGATC
Organism: Viscum album; assembly: GCA_963277665.1. Lineage (NCBI taxonomy): Eukaryota > Viridiplantae > Streptophyta > Magnoliopsida > Santalales > Viscaceae > Viscum > Viscum album. The sequence continues at coordinate 1,335,561,324 of OY728163.1, read as the reverse complement.
TATTACATGGGATTTAACTGAATCCATTAATCACATGTTTATGACACATATGAGTGATATCATGATATGTTTCATGGATTTGGGAGAGTCTCTATAGTCGATATAGAAGAAAAAAGTTCATTGTTATTATGTGACACTACTAGAGATCATCCTCGATTAGACTCTACCCTCGCCCTAGATCTCTTACATTTACTTCTTGGTTACTTCAATACCAGAATATCATGTAAAGGAAAAAAAGGTCCCATCTAAAAGGTTAAATTATTTACAGATAACCATGAATATAATTAAAATGAAATAACCATATGATTTTTACTAAGTAATAGTTATCAAATATAAAATCATCATCAATAAGTGAGAAAAAAAAAGGTACATATATTATTTATTCAAGATTAAATTTTTCAATCCCAAATGAATTTAGTTTATTAGTATTTATTATTTTTATGTGTTTCCACCACTATATTAAAATTCAATCTAATCATAAAGATCCTTCAATAGATTAAGGTCATGGTATCACTATGGATGATGTGTATAGATAGATTGGGATGATGGTTTTAGATGATGAGGTTATTCAGGGTGGGTTATCCTATTTTTTATGTGCTACTCTCTAGTTGAGATCTACGTTGGGATGTGTTATTCATAGCTGGGCTATGGGTTATTTTTTTATTATTGTTATTTTTAATTTCTTAACCATGTTGTACGGTAGTGATAAGACCTCACTCTAGGTGAAATGGTGTTAGAAAATATATTCCCATTGACCATCAAGAGAAGGTCCCTAGATGATATGTGTTTGGGGACCATCAAGATAGAATCCCGATATATTATATTCTATGGGACCATTGATAGAGGTCTTACAGCTGATATGTGCTGGGGAACCACCAACAGGGGGTCCTTAAATTTTATGTTCCCAAGGACTACTGAGTGAGAGTCCATGGAAGATATGTTGAGGCCCAGATTTTTGGAGGCATTGTTATGTTAAGAAAAATATTGTGAATAAGATTAAAATTTTTCTTTTGTATTATATTTTTCTAGGGAACCCAAATCACTTAAGATGATTGGTGAGCTAATATTAATATCTCAAAAATGTGCTTCAAATTTAGAGAATCATACTTATTATCATTAGAAGGAAAAAAATTAAGTATATTTTATTAAAATGTTTCTATATAGAATTCTACTAAATGGATAAGGAGGATATGAACAAATAGAAGAAATAGACTCCAACGGATCAAGGCTAATGGAGTGAGTCTAGTGGATAGAGTTCATCAAACTAAAGTGATCATACAGAATGTGTCATTGAATGCTTATCTGATTATGTTCACATCAATTGGACAAAGATGATGGGTAAAATAAATTTGAGGATGATTTTTTATTCCTAAATTATCAATTATCATGATTAATAAAAGTTATAATGATCCGATATCAAGTAAAAAAAGTGGGGTTTTGAGTTATGGTTGTACAAAGTTAATGTTATGAATTTTTGTGATGTACACCATATTGATGTTATCAAAAAAAGGTGTGTTTTTTATAGTTAATGTTATAAAGTAATGAACTTTCACAATTCAAATGACTAGTTCTATATAGGTAAGGATTTGTTGTGGTATAAAGTGGGGCCAGTCAAAACATAATTTAGTCTAATTATTAAAGGAATTTTGAAGTAGTATCGAATAGTGGACTTTTGGTAATGATCATTAGATATAATAATCTTTTCTTGTGTAAAAAAAATTAGGAAGATTTATAAAAAGATACAATTTGAAGAATTTATATAATGATATGATAGAAGTATCCAAGTCATTAGACAGAAGAATCTATGTAGATTAATCAATAAAATTACCAATAAAGTCTATCAAATAGTGGTTCCCTGGTGAAGGAAATAGAAGAAGGCTTCTAAAGAAAGTATTCAGATAAAGGAAATGCTTTGAAAAATAATTTTAATTTGATCCTATGAATTTGTGAAGGATAAATGGATGATGTTTCATTGGATATAAGAGTTTTTATGATGTTTCATCCTAAATAAGGGGTGTTATGATATTGTATCAGGCTTATGGTTCACATTTCATTACAAAAACTTTTTAAATTCATTAATGTGATGATGCAAAGATAGATGTTCTACATGTCAATCATCTTGAATTAAAGAGCATGATTCTAGCAGAGATTGTAGGATATTTTAAGAAGTTGGTTGATTCTTTGTATTAAGGAAATTTCATATCTTTTAGGAATTTTATTGTGGTAAAATAGTGGAAGTTTGAGTCATATTCTAAATGTTTGAGTCAGATATTTAAATTTTAAATTTTCACCCCTCTCTTAAATTAAAGATTGTATGTGATTATATAAAATGATGTTGGTTTTATGAGATATGTAAATCGATTTTTGTAAGCTAGGAAATGTGTTGTGGAATTAAAGAGCCAATCAAATGAAAAGTGTGAAAAGGCATCTTTCTGAAGAATTCCAAACAAAGTTTCCTATTAGTTGGAATCATATGAATGGTGTACAGATATGATCAAGAAAATAGGTTCGAGTGGAAATAGAAGAACATTGTGTAGAATAAATCATTTACATAGAAGTGGTTGAATGAATTGGTAATTAGTCCAAGTTTCATCTGGTCGAGGGTACTGAAGGAAGAGGTGATCAGATAGATAATTAAATATAGAATTATGGGAAGACGTTCTTTCTCACTTCTATGCAATAAAGTATAGAGGAAGAAGTGATTCCTAGAAAGGTAATTGTGAAGATTTTTCAATCAGTACAATGATAACATTGAATCCTTTTTGAGAGGGATATTATTATTTTTACAAAACATTGTAATATTATTTATCTATATAAGGATAACATTCACTATAAATTGACTATAGTTATATGCAAGTGAAAGGATGTTCCCTTAATTAAGTAACCACTAAAAGGATAATTTTTTTATGGTTTTTATAGGTTTTAATTACTTATAAACCATTCCAAGGACTAACTAATATTATCGAGTACTGAAATTTTTAAATACCTTTATTCATGTAGTTATGCTTGGTTATTGTTTTTTAGTATGATATTTTCTCAATAACGTGAGGTGAAAGTTTTTTATTAATTAAAAAACCTAAAAAACAAGATAATTGATTCACCCCCCTCTATAAATGATTACATGGTTCTTGATTGGTTCTTTCAAGATAAATTCACAGGGACTATTAAAATAGGTTCCATGGAAGTTATGTGCCCAGGGATTGCAAAGAGCGGATCCCAATTTACTCTGTATACATGGTTCTAGACCTGCTTTTGACTTCCCTTTATGGGATTCCATTGATGGGTGACTATTATGAACATATTACCATAATTGACCGAAGTATGTGGGGATAGGTTTAATAGTGATCATATTAGAACACAATAATCAAATATAGTTTCTTACACATTTTATATTTCTACATAATTTATTTTTTATGCATGTATACACTTTATATGATTACATATATAAGAGATGTTTTTGTGGATCCCTGTTGATTTTTATTCTCACACCCTGCATGATCATTGTAGTGAGGATGCAGACTTTATGTTTTTATTTCAATAGATAGGTTGTACAATGGATATGGATGGATTAGTGAGATGGATTTTGGGAGATAAATTCATGGAGAGACCTAAGGTAGTGTTTATATATCAAGTTTATTTTTTATTTTATTTATTATGTACTTTAACAACTCAGTGGGTGGTCCTTGTTGTACATTTTTATGTTTAGTTTAATGGATTAAATGACTGTTATATCATAATGATGCTTATTTTTTATTCATGGTTGGGATTTAACTATAAAACTGTGTGTTTACTCTGATACTCATATGATGTTCCTATTACTATTTTTTTATTGTGAGTTTTTTTTTTATGTTTTATTACAGAAATTATATTATCCCCTTTATTGATCAAAGACTCTTACCTCTTGTTGAAGATCTGTAGAAGATGAGGGGTGTTCCTAGGATTATGTACTTCCACCAGATAAAGTGTTGATTGTGAAATTTTAATCATGGTATTACACTTAATTTTTGTCTGGTAGAACATGTTTTCCACACTATGATTGGTCAATCACATAACTAACATTAAGTCTAGTAGCTCATGTATTTTGTTTAGTATCTTGTAATTAATATATTACACAGGTTAGTATAAGTATATTAGCTTACATCAGGTTTAATTTTATAACTTGAACCTTGTACATGATAAAATGCATCTAGTAGACATAAATTTTCCATTACTAGTTACGTATGGTAGTATTTAAGACCAAATATTTGACTTTAGAAGCATCCCTTTTCTTTTTTGTAATGTGTTCTCATACTTGAGATTTTTTAGTTACAGTGGTTTAATTCCAAATCAAATAAAAAAGAATACAAGCTTATAAAAAACCAACAATTAGAATAATAATTAAAGGATGATATCCATGCCCTATTATTTTTCTTGGTTTTTCATGAAAAATAATAATTTATTAGGTTATTGTTAATTTTTTTTAAAAGTGATTCTTAAAGGCATTAAAGGCCCTAAAGCCTTTAGCAACAGCCAAAGGCATCATGAGATTTCCCACCTACATATAAAGTTTTTTAATGAAGGTGTGAAATCCCTCAATAGCTTTGGTTTTAAAAAAATTAAAAAAATGACTTTTTTAGTCTAAAGAAAATTATATTTATATATATAGTGAAAAATAATTATTTTGATAAAATAATAAAAAAATTATTCTTAGATAAGTAATATTAATAATAATTTTATTATATTTATGTTAAATGATAATTTTAAATTGGTAACATATATTAATAGTAGTTCATGGTAAGTAAAAATATATATTATTAAATATAAATTTTGAGTAGTAATAGTTACTAGCGACTAATTATTTCTAACATAATAACATAAATTATAATTAATTAATTACTAATTATTTATAATCATTATTTAAACTATTACTTACATAATAATTATTAATAAATTGGTAATTAATTATAAATAAAATAAAATTTATTTATTAATAAATATTATTAAATTTTTTATAATTTGTATTTATCATTATTAAATAATTAAAATTCTTTGAAGGTTATTATAAATATGTATTAAATATTTTTATTGACATTATTAAAAATAAATAATGAATAATTACTTTATAATTACCCATTATTATTAATTAGTTTTATTTATTTACTAATTATTGGAGCCCCATGGGGCTTGGAAAAGTAGTTATATCCCTCACACCCTATGGGAGGAGAAGTGTCAGGTTCAAAACTCCCCCAATGCATGTAGATGTAGATTTTAGTTTCATTTTTTCCCTCCCTAAATCGTTGTAAATTATTTACTAATTATTTCAACAAACTAATTAGTTTTAAAATATTTAAAAAATATTATTAATAATTTCATTATTAAAACTGATTGTAATTATTTAATTAAAAAATATTCTTAATAGTTATTAATTAGTAATAATAATTTACTAATTATTTTAAAATAACCTAACTTCTAAATAATTATAGTAATAAGAAAACAAAATAATTTCATTCCCATGTATTCAAATGTTCTTTATAAATAAATGGTTTAAATAAAAAATTATAGTAATAAATAAAATCATTATTATGTATATATAAATCAATACTGTTAATTATAATTTCAATATTCTATATAAGTGGGTTTGAAAATATAATTTTGAAATTTTATTAGTTGACTAATGTTTGTAGAATAATTTGAACGTATCCTTAAATAGATAACTAGGTTTAATATCAAATAATTTAAGTCGTATAAAACATTTAAAACAAATGAGTATAATCAATTTTTTTCTATATATATGATGTGGTCTTATCCCACAATTGGTATTGTGGATGGTAAAACCATATAAAGATCATCAACCTTGGTTATGGGGTGGAGTTTGATGACCTAGAGGTTATCTTCCTCAGGTATAGGAACCTCAACATCATACTTCTTTGATTGTGAATGGTTTTGAGGAGGGACCATTGGAATTTCAAGATGTTCACCAAATCCTTATTCCACCCTATAAGTATAAAGGTCTCAAATATCATGATGAATCCATATTATCTATGAAGGATCGGTCCTGAAATATGAATAACTGTGAAATGAAACCCGATATGAGCTCTAATACGCTAAACCGATAAAAATGTGGATATTATGATAACATAAATGGATACCATGGTTGCTATTACACATCAAACCTACCCAATATCATGTATTATACGTGATTACTCTTCCTATAAAACAGGTGAGGGCTCACATATAGCCTGATGTGGTCTACCTAGTCATCATCACTGCTCGACAACATCAGCAACTACTAGAGGAAGAACCTAATAAATAACCTCATCTCCCTGAGGTGTATGATTAACTATATTATTGTGTACAACATGAAATTATGGTATCATATCCATAGATGAAACATGTGATGATTCTTAACTACATACTTCACACTCCTCGGGAATAGACATGTGGATAATATACTTAGTCAACCATGTTTTAAATAAATTCAAGATGAAATAAAAAATATATACAACAAAAAAATAATGAAATTTTATTAACATGCGAGAATATGGTTCCCTCTACCTTATAGTGTAAGATACAACATAGATTCTAGTCTATATCATGACAGATACTTGGGTTTTTGTGACAGATGAACTCATATCATAGGTGTAACCTTAATGAGAAGTGATGATTTTATATCTTACATGTAGACATAATTTGCAAGTTTTTATTTCAAATTGACATCTATCCTCCCCATTATCTTTAGGGAATGAAGATTTACTATCTATATGGGTGTCAAGAAAAATTTCTAAATGAATCTAAGAAAACACATAACTCTATCATGCCAATTCCACTCAATAATATGAATGTGTATAAGAATAATTATGGCCTTGAAATCATTAATCATGGTTGTGTAGTATATAAAAATATGGTAAAATAAATCCCCATATGGTTTTGAAGAAATATAAAATGACATGTGACATTTGTTAAAATATTTTGTTTCAAATTTCTAAAAACCAAAATATTTTTAAATTAATTACTCAATAGAAAAATGTATATACTTGTATCAGTAGGTAGAAAAATATCCAACATGAGACAGTATGCAACAAAATTAATTCTTAGTTTCATAAAAAAGTGGTCTTCTTAATTAAAATAATAAAATAAAATATATAAAGTGATAAATAATAATTAATTAATTATAACAACTCGTATTAGTGTCAGAAAACAATAAAGATAATTGATCATACCAGTGTCCATGTGGACTATCATGCAACACATCCATATAAAGATCTAGAAAAGAAAAAATAGGGGTTATGGTAAGGAATTTATCTCATGCCCACATCATAATTAGGATGAAAATCCCCCCAATATTATTGTGATCTGATTGGTATAGAGTGCATTATTCTCTACATGTACATACCAATCACACAGATTCCCAATTATATCTCCCATCAGGATCTAAGTCCCCAGGTAACCCCAAATACATAATGTGGATATACATAATTGATTGATTAGATCAAATTTTCCCAATAATTTGCCTCAAGATTTATTCATGTGAACGACAAGAAATAGTATGATCAATAGTGCCATTGTTTTAATGTGTTAAGTACATTTCAAGACTGCTCATAGAAAGAGAACATACATTTATAACAATATTATCTCTTACAATGTATAGCCCTATAAATTGATATAAAATATTAAGAAAATATCTATGGGTTGTTCCAATACATTAATAACACTATATAGTAATACCGAGCATATATTCCACGTCCTCTTGGGTGATGGTCATTTCACCCTTGGGTAAGTTGAAAGTGTGATTCTGGAGTCTCCATCTCTTGGTGAGGGATGTGAGATAGTGATGATTAATGAATGTAAAATCTAATACAATGACACCATAAAAACTAACTCAATGTAGGTATGGTATAATAGTTAGTGGAGGAAGAATGTGATGATAATGGTGTTCCTTACAGACCTTGTCCTGCCAAACCTCATGGACCGCTAGCCCATCATCTCATGCATGTATATATTATTTACTGATTCGAGTATCATCCTCCATCTCTACACATAAAAACAGTATAACTATTAAGTAAGTGAATATAATATCATGGTAAATATAATTTAGCATATAACTAAATTATATATTCCCTAAATTCTTATATATAAATATATGATGTATATATAATAGATATTTTGAGTTTCATGAAAATTTTGTTTTTTATAAATTCTTGGGTATATTATTCTATATTGATTGTGAACATAGAAAGTGATATTTATAAAACAAATATCAACTCAAATAATGGATATTGATTATTTATAGTACATATAATAAACATTATTAGATTCACTTGATCCCTTTCAAAAATAGTTATGTTATTTGTTAAATAAGTAACAAGGATCAATGAATAAACTCATTTTCTTCACATAATCAGCACGTGGTCCTATATCCAGAAACGTCATTTAATTTTCAAAAAAATCCCTTTACTATTTCTCAATCTAATAATATGGACTAGTCTTTATTCATCACATATTCTTTTCTACATAATTTTCTCTTTATTAACCTTAAAAACGCAGTTTCATCATTTTTTATTAATCTTTATCTCAGCTAAAATGATCAGCTTCTCTCAATATCTTAGTCTCGAATCGAAAATACTTTTAGGTCTTGGTAAATTTTAAAATCCTTTATGAATAAATCTTATATAGTTCACAACAACCACTAAAAATTTCAAAGAACACATCAAATCAAATAAAATAATATTAGAGTTTATTGAGTTTAAAGATGAAAGTATTAAGATAGTGAATTACTTGATATAGTATCATTTGAGTATTTTTATAAGGTTAATTTTAAAATTTATAAGTAACATATTTTTTAACCATTTTAATATGTATTGCATCTATATATATATATATATATACTTGAATACTTTTCCAGTTTTTTAAAAACTAGAAACTTTTACAAAAACACCCAAAGTGTTGATCGGAGGTGTGACCCTGGTCAAATTTCTATATAATCATGACCTTTAATTTTTCTCCAATAATACATCATCATCATTGATATTGAGATCTAATTCCAAAAAAAATTGGTCTTAAATTATTGTTTTGACCTTCCCCATGGAATATTCTACATCTCATATGTTGGCCTTTTTTTGTAAGGCTAGTGAATCTCATTTCAAATCCTACTGGACTTTGATTTGCCTCATGACCATAACCTACTGATGCCAGGTATCAATTTGGGTTTTTTTTTGGGTGGTGGGAAATGTCAAAACTTCTCAATAGGCATCCATGATTCACTATAGCAGTTAAAAATGATGTTTTTCTAGTAAACTAGATAAACATGTGGTTCTTATGATATGTCCACAGGGGAACATTCCACAATGATGTCCACACATAAAAACCATGTTTTTTGAAATCTTCAATCATCAAAATTCCTCTAGTCAGGTAATACAACAAATTCTCATCCCCTAATACCTTTTTTTTCATGACACTCTATCACTTTGAATAAAATTACATCTTGGTTAAATAGTCACACTCAAAACGTAGAATCTTCTTCTATTTTTATATTGATCCCTTGTTGAATTTTTCATCTATACTAAAAACCTTGATGAATATCATGTGTTTTCTATCATTATCTTCATATCAATAACTTCACACAAGGAAAAAATATCTCCCAAAATAGTTTATTTAAAGGCAACATTCAATTCTCCTTAATGGTGTTATTGATGCACATTAACAATTTCATTTTATATTTCCATCCATACCTTTACATGTGAAATATTATGGACAAAACATTTTCATATCCTCTAATGTAGAAGGGATATAGGCACATCTTCTCGAGTACTGGTCATCTTAAAAATAATATATCACACAAATTTTGTGTCTAATGATGAATGATACTATGTCAGTTTAGGCTACATGCATGTTTGAGATGCCTCAATCTTATAAATCATCCAACCTCCAAATAAAATGTTGGGAATTTCTATCAATAGAATTATAAAATCATAATTTTTTTTGTAACACTTTATTCTTTACTAAATATATACAGTGTCGATCTATATAAAATTATTTAAGTATACTTACAGGGAATTTTTCTTGGAAAATATCTTTAACTGTATAGTGTTCTCTCCAATGAACCAAATCTATACTTCACAATTCCAAGAACCTTAGTTATATGTGTGATAATATTCCAGTATAATTCGGTAAAATGTGGAATTTCTTCTAATTAATATTTTAATAGTGGTGGATGATTTATCTTGTGTTGAGGTTGGTGTACAACCATTTCATTTCTAGCAGCTTTTTACCTAACTTCATCATCTTCCTCCTCAAAATATCTATTTTAACCTTATGTTTTCTAATTACATGCTTCATCGTCATAAAATTGATCTTGGATCATATATGTGTTATCATCCAAGTTTTCTTCATATGCATAATATAGAACAATCACATAATCTTGGGATGGACCTTCTTCAATAACTCTTGTATAGATTTATTGTCACACAATAGAAATATAATACTAGATATTAGAACCCTCCATGTATAACTCCATCAAACCATTATTTGACTTTTTTTTAAATAAATTTGTTTCTTTCAACTATTCTTTATCATCAGTTGATGGATAAGATAGATTCTATAACTTATCTTGGTATTGAAAATGCATATGGTTAACAAATTGAATCTCTTGGTCTAGTCTCATATTTAACTAACCATAAATTATAATATAATGTTCTCCTAGGGTAAAAAAATCATGTACGATAGCCACCTTTATTGTTTTTCAACTCCATAAATATCTTTTATTAGTTTAAATAAATTCACTATATTATTAAACATCAGGATACAAGATTATCAACAAGAAAAAATTGCTTCTGATCGTGGTTCTAAAAGTCTAAACAATATTCACTATGGTGTATTATCATATAGGGTTGATAGTTTGATAATTATGTAATCTATTTTACCGGTACAAGGATATAATTAATAAATAATCATTAAGGTCAATTTTTTATAAAGATCATGTGAATTAACCAAATAAGATCCACTGAGAGTGTCAAACTGGGTGTGAAATTTTTCCTCTTTGTCATGCATAGGGTCAATAATGAGTTAATACTCAACTATAATTTTAGGGTTATTTCCCCTAGGTGTATCTATTATTGAGTCCATATCCACTAGTTTTTATCCAAATATAGATTTATTTTCTTAGAAAACCACCCAATATTTACTTTATTAATTTATTGATAATTAAAAAATATATTTTGACAATAATTTATAATTGTTATTAGTTATTCTATGATATTAATTAGAATGTCAGGTTAACATTTTATAAATATAATTTGAATTAACAAAATCAGATCATCTAATATTATAAAACCCTATAAGAACCCAGTTAAGGTATGCTCTCTTTTTAATGTTTAACTATATGAATTCTAGTTTGGAGAGTATAGGCTGAAATATAGGCATTTTACAAGGAAACTTAGTCAGGCACTTATTGTAGGAGCATGTTCACACCATTAATGGTATATTCACGTTATCAATGAGGCCTAGTAAGAATCCATGAATTCATTTCACAACATGAAAAATATTCAGAATGTGAATTCTTTTGCATTATTAATGGTTCTTCCATGTTTTTTTAATCGATGTGCTGCCTTTTTTAATGTACATTCAAATCGATGGATTCATTTTATGAATTTTTGGATCGTGACATGAATTTTTTCTACCTAGTATATTTTTTTGTGCTGCTTCCCTGAATCTTATGTTATTATTCTTATGTATCCTCCCTCATGCCCTAGGTCTCCTTCAGGTTCGATTGGGTGGTTTTATTCCTTCCAAGTTACTCCATTTGGAACCTTAATCATTGAATAGGATAGTTTCTTATCTTTTATAATGTTCTCCGTTGTCTATTTGATTCCTTCTTGATCTCATGCATTGGAAATGATGTTGGGATCTTTTGGATTCTATGAATTATTTTGTGTTATCTATCGATCTCTTGTATATTCTTCTATTTTACTATATTACATGGGTTGTATTTGTGGGTTGTGGGGTGGTGTGTGTGTTTATAGTGGTATGAATTGATCTAACCTCCCCTTCAACCCTTTTTCTTGTGTCAATTCATTCTAATATGTGATAATTTATGTGTGGGGATCAATTTGTTGATCTATGTTCCTTTCCTTCTAGTGTGTGTGGAGTCTGTCATGGTTTGTGTGCATCTTGAGCTTGAAGTTGGTGGTTCCATCTATATCCTATAAAATTTTGTGGTTCCATCTATGAAATGTATTGTTAAATGGGTTTTTAGAGAACTCTTTTTTATGATAAAGGGTTTTTTAATGGTTTGTGATATATTAAAATCCATTTGAAATTGACTTGATATATACAACACATGTGATCCTAGGGTTCCTAAGTAGAGGGTTTAGTATTGGATCTTTTCTTTTGAATTTTTGGAAAATTCTCTTTGATAGGTGATTTCCTATCCTAGATCATAGATTTATGGGACATAAGACCTCATCGACATTATGGTGGTTAAATTTTTGAGGTTTTCCTCTGATTCATATAATTTTAGGCATGGGTTCTAAGTAATTGAGTCTTTATTGGTTGTCAATTGTTGTTGTGGTACAAGTGATCTTGTTATCATAAACTTTTTGATCACATAAATTTTTTACCATTATTCTTTGTCTTTTTACTATTTTGGCATTGATATACCTATTTTTATAAATTTTAATTTCTTGATGGATTAATGAATTAAAACTATTTTACCTGAATTGTTATGCAACTATAGAAAAAGGAGAAACAATTTACCATTCTTTTGATAAAAAACTGCTTAACTGTTATAATTCCATGTTTTCCTTAAATTGAGAAAAATGGGATTATTATATAGAGACTTGATATAGAACACTTGGGTGGTATCCTACTAATACTATTTATCTCATTCCCTGCACATCCCCTTGTGAATTTGAAGATCTTTATTATATTATGATGTGTGAATGGAAATGGCATTATTGTGAGGTGATGTGGTTTGTGCCATATGGGTATGGGTAGTTAGTAGTGAGATGGTGGGTTTTTTACCAAATATCACAAGGATTAGTTGCTTCCAATTTGTTCATCCTTTTCAATTGTTGGACTTGTACTTTGGGTTTTTTTGTCTTATTTTATATTGTATCGATACGATTGGAACTTCAGATTGTGGAATATTTATTTCTGGTTTTTATTTCTGTTGTATCTATATATATTTCATATATCTTGTCTCATGATGGGAAAAATCATTCCCTCTTATTATTTTTTAATTCTTGGGTTCTAGTCTCCATCCATCAAGGATCGGGAACACCCTTTGCGTCTTGTCACAATCTAGTTTGGAACTTAGTTGGCTGTGTTTTATGTGTTGGGACATGGTATTTATTTATCAGATCATGATTATAATCAGTCTTGAGAGGTTAGTAGATATGATATAGGATTTTCAAGACTTGAGATATAGTTTATAGTGAGTTATTAACCAAACATCTCTATTATGAGCCTTAAGTCACCATGGGATGTTGGGATGTGTATCACCTATTTTAGGTTTTGACCTTATTATTAGTTTCATATTATGGTGTTCAATTTTGAATAAATATTAGACAATTGTGTTATATTTTTCTTCCATTTATGAAGTCTAATAATATTATTCCAATAAATCTTCCATGGGTTCCATGGGAGGGTTCAGCAGTAGGTTCTCTTCAATGGAATCCTCTTTCGAATGAAAATCTTCTAGAGTATATCATGCGAGAAATTCATGTTGTGGACCCAAACATACCATGATTTAAAAAATAACTATAGGTTTTATGACCAGATATATAATTTTAGGTCTGTATTCTGAATCTTTCTAACATAAATGATACGATTCACAGATATTTTATATAATAAAAGGATATGATAAGCAATATCAGTTTCTCTAGTTATTCTCGCATATCTAGTGGTAGTTTAAGTGTTTCACTGGGAAATAAATGAAAGTGGATGGTTAATTAAAAGGTTTAAAGAGTTGGTTCTTAGTATATATACCCGTTTTGTGATCAAAAGTAGCTAGAAGTGTGAATATGATGTTTTATTGGTATAGAAAGGTTGGGAACACCTAATGTTTTTGTCCTACACTTGTGGAGATTTTAAATGCTTAGGGCCATTGAGGCCAATTAATGAGTTTCTTTCATGATATGTGTATGAACCATTATGGTCATGGTGATTATGTTTTAAAGGATAATTTATCATCACAAAATTCTTCAAAATATAAAGGTCTCTTGTTGTAGGCCTCAGGAGTGATTCTCCTTCAAGCGGTGGATGAGTTTCTGGTGGGGGTTTATATGGGCCCAGCTATAGTGAGTGGTACCATCTTTGTTGCTCCTTCTATAGAAAATTATTTATTTTTTATATTATCACCTCTAAATCATTTATATCTTCCCATTTTATTTATGTTCTAAAAATTATGATAGAACTCGTGTCTTTTTCTATTGAGTCAGTGATGCCTCTTGTAAAGAGGAAAGTATAGGGGTTTTGTTGTATATCTTGTTCTTTATCAATAGAATATGCAGAGTTAGTCTTGGATTTATTATTTCACAACCTAGATGTATTCGAATTCCTAATTGTTATGGATTTGATGGTTTTTCATCATCACAAGATTGATTATTATCATTCACATTTTTTATTCTCTACCACCGATGGGAGCTCTTAGTTGTGCCAGGGAGAGTGGGATTTGAGGTCTAGTCATACAAGACCTTCCCACCCAGAGCACGTGAGTTTTTTATTAACATATCTGTTGATCATAGTGATGATTTTTTATTTATGATCTTCCCTTTGTTATTATGGACTTCCTTGAGGTTTTCTTTGAGGAATTCTTTGGTCTTACTCTTTAGAGGAAGGTATAGTTTACAATTGATCAGGTACCAAGTACTAAATTGATTTCTATAACCTCTTTTTTTATCCTTCCCATGATGCTAATATAATTCAAGGTTTAGTTAGATGATATGATTAAGATGGGATTTATTTTTTTTTTCCAGTGTTTCACCCTGGGAATCCCTCGTTCCCTTTTCCAAGATGGAAGATGGTTCACTTAATTTTAGTGTGTATTTCTAAATTGAACCTGGTTGTTGTTAAGAATAAATACTCTTTACTCTATTTAGATGACCCATTCCACCATATAAATGGGGTTAATTGGTATTAGAAGATCGATCTTTGGTCGACTTATCAACAGCTCGGGATTCAGAAGTCTAATATCTCAAATTCTACTTCTAAGAGTAGGTATGTACATTATTAATATCTTATAATTCATTTTTTTGGCTGACACATCTATTGTTTTTATGGATTTTATGAACCAAATATTACATTAGTATTTTCACATAATTATGGTGGTATTTTTGGTTGATATCTTTGTTTATTTGAGATCTAAGTGTGAGAATGAGTATAGGAACCCTACTTTTCTTAAATTATTATTACATCATTTTATTGGTAAACAACATAATAGAGTTACAAAACAATGACCCAACGGTTTAGTGTCTTGGAAAAATTAAGACCAAAGATAAATTTTACATAATAAAACATAAACATCATCTAATTATTTATTTTCTAGCCTCATAGTAGTCCTCATGTACTATTTAGTATATGTATTCACCAAAGGATATAAACAAAAAAAGGGGTGCGTTAAAATCCTAGTAAGAGGATAAATAAAAACATGAATCAATATAACATGGGTGAGAATAATAATAACCATCATATCAAAAAGATGAGATCATCATCATAATCATGATATGAAGCATTATCTAAATTCATGGAATGTGACAATGCATAAAAATGAAACATCATGTCTTAGTGGTCAAATAAAACACATAATTGTGGACAAAGATAGCATCAATTTCTCACATAACATACCATAACATTGTCATTGTGAAATAATATACCATCATGTTCATGAATATTTCACATTATGTCATTAGATACATCACATTAACCAATGCATTAGAGCACTATATAATTACAGGTTCACCCTTCACATTAGAACATTTACATAATCATGCATGCCATATAGAATGTATAACAATGTCTTCCATAAAATAACCCATGGGAAGGAAATGGGTATCATGTTAATTTCATAAAGAAAACATTCATGAATAAATAATATAGATCCAAATATAAAAATAGAATAACCTAATTTTTATAATAATCATTAATCGTGAGTGAATAAGAAAAAATCTCAAGAAAATTAAAAGATGTGTTTTTTGTATAGAAAGAAGAGTTATTTTGGGAAAAACATAATTTTTCATAAAATAAAATTTGAAACATGTATATCCCTTAAAATAAAATTTAATAATATAGAAATTATATTTTAGGAATATTAAAATAATTCCCACACTAAAATTTTACATGAAAGAGGAATAACCCAAAGAAAGGAAATTGGATTTGAGAATCACCTTACCTTATGTTTGAATTCTTTATTCACTTTAATATCCCAGATAACAAAATTATATTCAATCAATAATAAATAAATATACTATTATACATGTACTTAGTTCACAATATTTTTATTAAGTTCATTTATGGTCATTTTGATGAGTTATAGTGTTTATTTTCACCATTCAAGAGTGTTCATTTTCTTGGTTTTCCTGACCAGTTCACCTGTATACGTGTATGGAAGATCATGTAAAATGGGGTTAATTATATAGAATTGATATTATATGTTATTAATTACCTTTTAAAATTTTATTTTCTCTTATATATTATTATTTTTTTACATATGAATATTATTCATTAGATAAAATGTTAATGATAATCGTTTACATTAATTTTCACAGTTTTCAATCACAACGAACTCATTTTGTTTTATTATTTAATATTATGTATATCTATTAGTTCCAACATATAAAAATGGTTATAGAATAAATTTAAAATATTATTTATCCATTATAATAGTTTTATAACCAGACTTGAATGCGGTAATTTCAAATGAAAATTTATCATCCTCGAAGGCGATAAATCAATACATCATGGACGACATTTTCATTTTTAGAATAAAATGGAGAGAAGAATGAGTTTGTTGATGGATTATTCTGTTAAAATAATAAAATTATAGAATATAAAAGTTACTGGATTTATCATTCCACTTGGATTATGGGAGGTGAGAAGATAATAAAAAAAATAAAAGAACTTGAAAATAAATTAAAAGAAAATAGAAGAGGGTTTTACCACTTTGACTACTTCTCCTTGAGAACCTCCTTAGGGAAATTGGATATCATTTTTTAGACCTAATTATCCCAGACATTACGAAGGGTCTTGGAAAGTGTATTTGGTTTAAATTAGATAATCTTTAAGATTTTTACGTGTGATGATTAGGGATGGTGAGGGCGGTATTTATTGTGGGGGAGAGGACTGTTTTTTTTATTTTATTCATTAGTTTATTATTTTGGATCATTACTATGAAACATTTTTATTACCATGAATGAATAAAGTAAATGGATAAGTATTAATCTATATTATATTATTATATCATCCATATATAATCTATGACTCAATAATTAATGTATTTTCTAAATACCATAAATTATCATATGTCACTATTCACTAAGGAAATCTACTACTTCTAAAAAAATCCAAGAATTCCCCCCAAACATTTTATAAAGTGTAGAATTAAAATATTAACTTCATTTTATGAAAATAATTTTTTAAATATTATAAATTATATTTTTAATTAAAATCATCATTTGTTCAAAAAAATACCAATTTTAAAATTATAACTCCTTTTATGACCCTTTGAAAATTTAATTAAGGTCTCATAAAATCAAATTATAATCATAAGAAGAAAAAAATTTAATTTATGAATCTATTTTATGAAAATAAATTTTCTTTTAAATTATTATACTAATTATAATATTGTAAATAAACATTTATGTTTTATAAAAATACCAATAATTAATTCATAATTTATAAAACATTTATTTACTTATACTATGATATAATTATATCATATTATCATTTATAAGATGCATAAATTTTATTTATAATTTTATAGATGATTTTACTACTCTATTGGTTGAATTATTATTCCTTATGGTCATGTTACTATTCCAAGGGTTGGGTTACTATTTCATTAAGATAGGTTTCTCATTTTTTAAAATATTAATTATTTCATTCTTTATTTATGAGAATGATGTTTTTATTGGGATCTACATGCTATGTATGTGTTTTATACTATATAAAATAATTATAATTAGGGAAATAGTTCCATTGATAAAAATTTTGGTCCTTACATTCTTCCCCCTATTGAAATTTCGCAGTTGAATTTTCATTTTACATAAGCAGGTGAGGGTATTTCTCCCTCACTACTTTCTCTAATTCCCATATTTCCTCTTAGTACTTGTGATTCCACCATACTACTTTGACCAAGTGAGTAGTTTTTTTTTATAACATTATCTCTACTTTCCAAGATCATCACTCGATACTCCCCATAAGAGATATCATTTTCCAACTGTATCACATTTGGATTCAGTACATGTGAGGGATCTGGTTTGTACTTCCTCAAGAGGGATACATGGAATACATCATTTACTTGAGACCAGTGTGGTGGAATATTTAATTGATATTACACATCTTTGACACGATCAAGGATCTCTAAGGGACAGATATACCTAGGATGTAGCTTTACCTTATTCGCAAATATTATGATCCTATTATATAATGATATGTGGAGGAATAAAATGTATCTGACCTCAAATACTAGGTTCCATTGATGATTGTCTGCATAGCCCTTCTGTCAACTTTGGTATGCCTTGATGTATTTCTGAAGGGTTTTCACCATCTCAACCATTTATTCTACCATTTCAGGTCCTAGAATATTATGTTCACCAACATTATCATATCATTCTAGTGTTCTAAATCTTTTCTCATAAAGGGATTAATATATATCTATTTGTATGCTTAAGTGGAAACTATTGTTTTAAGATAACTAATCCAGAGGAAGATGTTGGTCCCATCCACTTTTGAAGTCCATAGAACATTATATCAATATTTATTCTAGTGTCTAAATAGTTCACTCTGATTAGACATAAATTTGTGGATGATTAGACCTACTAAAGTTTAGCTTAGGGTTTAGATAATGTTAGATACTTTTCTAGAACATAGAGGTGAATATCAAACCTCAATCAGATAAAATTTGTAGTGGTACTCCATGCACCCTTACCACTTATCTAATATATATCGACGCATGTTAATTTTGGGATAAGTCATGTCAAATTTCAATAAATTGATCTATATTGGTAATATTATCCACAAAAAACCCATATATAATCATTTCTTATAGATGATTTAAGAATTCCAATTACGAAGTCCATAGTGGTGTTTTTCCATTTCCCTATTTGTATGGGTAAAGGTTGCATCTTCCCCATAGACTTTTTCCTTTAAACCTTCTCTTTCTAACATACTGAGCACTTTGATTTTTATTTAGATATATTTTTATTTATCTTGTCCCAACAGTAGTTCTTTTAGAGATCTCAATACATTATTATTCTTCCTTGGTTAGTAAATAAAGTTGATATATGTGAGTCACTCAAAAGTTATTTATTTATCTCTATATTGGATGGTACACATAGTCAAAACCCAAATCTTAGAACTCCTTCCACGTAAATTATTAACTTTGGGGATTTCCCCTTTCTCATGGATTCGACATTACTCTGAATTTCCACATCATTTCTTTGAACATCCTTTATTTTCTCCATGATGGATGGTTGAGAAATCATTTGAGAAAGGATTTATGATGTTCCTTCATTAATTATTCCCATTTTAATCCATTTATAATATAATAATATTTGATCCTTCTTAATTCTCATTATTGATAATATTGTAGGATCCTTTCTACTTAGAGAATCCACCACATTATTCACTATGTCGGGATGGTAGTGGATTGAGCAGTCATAATACTAGATGAGATATAACCATATTTGTTGGATAATATTAAGATTCATATATGTGAATATATATTTGAGGCTCCTATGATCATTATATATTTCACACTTCTACCCATAGATATAATTCCTCAACATTTTCAATATGAAAGATCATATAAGACACTCTGGATCATTTGTGGCATAATTTTGATCATGAATTTTAACCGCCTTAAGGAATAGGCTATCAGTTTATCATTTTGAATTAGAACATAGCCTAATTACTTCTTTGAAGAATCACTGTATACAACAAATTATACCCTAATTGTTGGAATTGTGAGTATTGGCATGGTGATAAGCTTTTTTTGAGTCTTTGAAGCAGTCTTCACATTCAATGGTCGATAAAAAAATTTCACCCTTATGAGTCATCTTGGTTAGTGGGTTTGAAAACCCATGATAAGTTCTTCACAAATCAATGGTAATAACTGGCTCGACCAAGGAAACTATGCATCATTATTACAAATGTTGTCCTATGCCACTCTTTGGTTACCTTTGTCTTGGAAGGGTCAATATATATTCCTTTTCTAGAGATAACATTCCCCAAGAATGATACCTCCTCCATCCAGAACAAAAATTTACTTTACTTTTAAAAAGTTTTCACCCTTCTAAAATTCATTATTATATTATTAAAATGCTCCCCATATTCCCCCTAGATCCTAGAGTATAACATGATATCATAAATAAAGACAACCAAATTTTTTTCAGGTAATCTATAAAGTCTCTATTAATTAAGTCTAAGAATATTTCTAGATAATTACTGAGTCTAAACAGAATCACTATGAACTCGTAGTTTCTATTTCTCATTAAGAAGGATTTCCTGGAAATATCTTGCTTCATAACCTTTAATTATTGATATCCCAACCAAAGGTCCACCTTTTAGAAATACACGGCACTATGTTGTTGATTGAATACGTCATCTATCTGTGGAATAGGATACATTTTCATTATCATTATTTTTTTGAGCTCACTATAATCAATGTATAGGAACATCGTTCCATCATTCTTCTTGACAAAGAGGACTGGATTACCCTATGCTGAAGCACTCAAGCATATAAACCCGTTTTCTAGATTCTATTGTAACTATTTCTTCAGTTCCTCTAACTCAATGGTGAACATTATATAAGGTTTCTTTGATATACGCATATATTTGAGAATAAGTTCAATTGAGGACTCAACCTATGGGTACGGAGGAAGACTAGGAAATTCTTCATGGAACACATCAATGTAGTCCCTCACAATTTTCATGTCCTAGATCATGATTTTCTCCTTTATCTCAATCATTTCAACTATATATGCCTACTCACAAGGAAATAATATCCCCAATTGATAAGAATATTCAAAAGGATAATCATCATCCTCCATATACTTGTAAAGAATTAGAGGAATCCTTTGGTTGTGAAGAGTGGTCTCCCTTTATAACCAGTTGATGTTGTAGTTATATAAAGATATTAAATCCATGCCCGATATAGCATCAAACTCCACCAAAAGAATTAGGATTATATTTTTTGGTAGTTTCAGTCCAAAAACATTAACTAGGGAAGAGTTATGTACTTTGGCTGAAATAATTTCCCAATTTTCTATTCTTACTAATAACTCAACAACCATACTTTTAGGTGTTGTTTGAATTGTTCTACTAATGTTCCATGATATAAATGAATTGGTAGAACTAGAATAAAATAGTACATTCTTTATTATTGAATGAATAACCATCATACTTCTCACCACATCATTGTCAAAATCAACCAAAATAGTAGATAGTGATGGAATATAATTTATTTTGATCTTTTTAATTTGGTCAGTGCAAACACTAATTACCCACAAGGACACTGGGTTTTGTGCACCATCTTGTATAGTTCCCTTTCCCCCCAACAGTTGAAGCATTAAACCATGGTCAATGCTCTCTTTTCCTCCACCACATTGTCATTATTTTTCATGTATCTTTAATATTCAGGAGCTTGGTGGCCTTCGCTCCCAAACATGAATCATTTCCACGTCCCTTTTAGGAAATTCTCAGGATGATTCTTCCCACATTTTTGACATGTGAGTGGTTGATTTTTCTTTCCGCCTTTTTCATTAGATCCGTAATCCTAAAACTCCATCTTTCGTTACTTATCTCCATATCCATGGGACCATTCTCCAGACTCCATCTCCACTTTGAGAGCACATCATACCAATTCTTCAAAAATACCAAAGTATCTAATTATTATAGCCTTTCAAAGGTGTGGTTTTAAACTACTTAAGAATATATCTATTTTAATATCATTGTTGATAAGAAAACCCCAAGGTATACCAAGAAATAATTGTGATGTTTTCATCATAATACATGAAAGAACCACCTTATTTTTTCTTCAACTCTACGAAGTCCCCCTCCATATTTTATCAAAGAGTTTGAGGGAAATACTTATTAAGATATATTTTCTTAAATTATTCCCACTACATTTATTCAATTTCATCATTCAACATGGTGTTCTTAATAAACACCCACCATTGGTTGGCCTCTCCATCCAAATGATAAATGGACAAATTCACATCCTCCTCCTCATAACATTGAATCATAGAAAATATCTTCTCCATTGAGTTGACCCACTATTCCGCAATTAATAGATTCGAATATCAACTAAACATAAATTTTTTTTGAGGTATAAAAGACTCGATATTTAGTTGATCCTTCTTAGGGGAATGATGATGTTACACATTATTCAAGATATTGTTCATATCGTAAGACTTCTAGGTAATCATCACCATCAAATTTTCAACTCCACCTTCCAAGGCATTGGGGATATAGTTTGGGAAATACCTGCATTATCCCTCACATAGGTTATAGTCCTAGTTTCTCATGGTTCACACCATTTTCTAAAATAAAAAAGGTTTAAAAACCTACGTCAAAAAGTCATGAATAAATAATTTATTCCACTGTGAAATTAAATATAAAGGCATATCTTGTGGGATCCCAATGGTTATCATTTTTTCAAAACAAATATTATTGGGTGATTTCATATACATAGCCTCATAATTAAGGTTTTTCAATAATGTTATCTAATCCTAATTCCCAAATTAAATAAACTATTCCCTGATACCAAATATAGATACCCTTATTTCTTTACATGATTATTATTTCATTTTAATGGTAAACAACATGATAGAGTTACAAAACTAGGATCCAATGGTTTTCTGTCTTTGTAAAATTTGGAACATACATAAATTTTACATAATAAATCATAAACATTTTTTAATTCCTCATTATATAGATTATTTGTGTCCCTCGTTTACTTCTTAGAATATGAAGTCACCTGAGGATATACATCAATGAAAGGGGTGAGCTAAAATTCTAGTAAGAGGATATTTTAGAATATAAATCAATATAACATGGGTGAGCATATTCATTATCATCATAACATAAGTATGTAATCATTATCATAATGAGGGGAATAATTAGTTAAAGGCTTGTAATGTGGTAAATTATAAAAATTAATCATCATGATTTAGTGGTCAAATACCACACATAGTTGAGAACAAAACTGACATCATGTTCATGTATAACATATGTGCATAACCATAACATCATCATTTTGAAAAATGATAGAATTATTTTCCTGAATATTTCACATTATAAAATTAGATACATCAATTTACCTTATTAATTTTAGTTTTATATAATTCTAGGTGCACTCGTCACATCATAACAATCACATAATCTTGCATGCCACATAGAACATATAACTATATTTTCCATACAATAACCCATGGAAAGGAAATTGGTCTCTTGAGTATTTCATGAAGAATACATTCCTAAATATACATTATGTCTCCAAAAATAAAAATGTAATAAAATAATTGTAATAAGAATCATCAATCTTGAGTGAAGAATAAACAATCTCAATAGAAGTAAAGTATATGTTTTTTTAGAAAGAAGAGTTATTTATGAAAAATCATTTATTTTTTTATAAAATAAAATTTGAAACATATATATCTCAGAAAATAAATAGTAATAACAGATAGATTAAATATTTTATTAATATTAAAAGAACATACACACTTAAATTTTACATGAAATAGGAATAACCCAAATAAAAGAAATTAGGTTTGAGATCCCCTTACCTTATGTTTGAATAATTTCTTCACATTAATATCCTGAATAATCAAATTAGATTCATTAATTAATAAATAAATAAACTATTATTCATGTATTTGGTTCATTATAATTTTATTGAGTTCATTTATGGATATTTTTATGAGTTATAGTGTTCAATTTCAACGTTCAGGAGTGTTTGTTTTCTTGGTTTTCGTGATCGATTCACTTGTACACATGTATAGAAGATCTTGTAAAATGGGGATAATTATCCAAAATTTAAATTATATGTTATAAATTAACTTAAATAAGATTTATTTTTCATATATATTAGTACTCTTATATATATTAGTATGATTCATTAGATAAAATGTTAATGATAATAGTTTAGATTAATTTTGGCGGTTTTCAATCATAATGAACTCATTTTTTTATATTTAATATTATGTATATATGTTAGTTCAAGAACCTAAAAAAGGAAATAACATAAATCTTAAAATATTTTTAAACCATTTTAATTTTTTTATGACCATACTTAGAGGAATTAAAGGAAAATTCCAATGTGTCATCCTCGAAGGTGATAAATCAACACATCACAGACGGCGTTTTCATTTTTAGAATAAAAGGGATAGAAGAAGAGGTTCGATGATGGATTATTACTTAACGTAATAAAGTTATATTATATTCATGATAATGGAATTATAATTCCACTTATATAATGGTAGGTTGGTGGGTAATAAGAAAAGAAAAGTATTTGAAAAGAAATTAAAAGAGAACGAAAGAGGATTTTACCTATTGGACTTATTCTCCTTGAGAACCTCCTTATGAAAATTGGATTTTGTATTTTCTTGAGGATAAAGGCTCTTAAACATGTAAAAGGGGATTTGGAAGGTTATATGGAATATTTTTTACAAGATTAATGGATTTTAAGTTGTGAGGATAAAAGGTGGTGAGGGGTAATATTTATAGCGGGAGGAGATGAGTGTTGTTTATTATTTTCTTCATTAGTTTTTACTTTGGCTCAAGACTATGAATAGTTTCAATTACCATGACTAAATACAGTAAATTGAGTAGTTTGGTTTGTTATTATAGGAATAAATCATCCATACATCATCTTTGACTCAATAATTAATCTATTTGCTAAATATCGTAAGTTACTGTATTTCACTATTCACCAAAAATTCGTCTATTTTAGAAAAATCCCCAAAATTATCACTATCCTGTTTTTGAATTTTAGAATTTAAAAATTAAATCCATTTTAAAAAAATAATTTTCTAAATATAATAAATTTAATTTTTATTTAAAATCAACATTTATTCTGAAAATACAGACTTTACAATTATAACCGATTTTATGACACTTTGAAAATTTAATTAAGGTATCATAAAATTATATTATAATAATGGGACAAAAAAAATGTTATTTTTTGAATATATTTTATAGAAATAAATTCTATTTTAAATATTTATAATAATTATAAAATTATAAATAAACATTTATGTTTTATAAAAAATCCAACACTTAATTAATAATTTTTAAATATTTATTTACTTATAATATGATATAATATTATAATATTATAATTTATAAGATGCCTAAATTTTATTTATACTTTCATATGTTAGGTTACTACTCTATTGGCTGAATTACTATTCTTAATGGTCATGTTACTATTCCAAGGGTTAGGTTACAATTCCATCAGGACAAGTTCCTTAATTTTCTTAACAGTTACTTATTTAAATATTCATTTATGAGAATGATGTGTTTATTGGGATCTTCATTATATGTATGGGTTTTAAAATATCTAACATAATTATAATAAGCAAAATAATTTCATTTATAAAAGTTTGGGTCGTTACAATGAGAACAATATAAATCTATTTTTCGAAATCTTGATGAGCTACTGATTTTATAAGAAGGTTTTGAAATGAAACTTATAGATTCAATAAGTGATGTAATAAGAATATTTTATATTATAACATATAATTTCAGTTGGTCTTTTGAAGTTGATGTTTGTCTTATCATGGGAGGAACTATGAAACGTCTTCGAGATTCGAAGCTTCTTAGTTTTGGTTGGATACTATCATCAGTTCGTCAATGATTTTTCAAAATTAGAATCACATTTTACTCCTCCAACCAATAAATTGGTGAATTTTATATGTGATGATAAATTTATGAATTATGTTATTGATTTTAAATGGATTCTATCATTAAAAACTATTTTTATCATTCTTGTGCCTGATAAGAACTATGTGGTGTACTATGATTCTTCTAGTGCTGGTCTGGGTTGCATGCTTATACAGAATGATCACTTCATAGCCTTTGTCTCTATTCAACTTCATCCACATAAGAAAAATAATCCCACCCATGATTTGGATCTTTTCATGGTTATGTATGTGATTAATAGTTTGAGGTACTATATTTTTTAGGAGAGGTTCATGGTCTTTTCAAATTATAAGATTTTGGGGTATATATTTTCTCATAATTAAATGAATCTGAGGAATAAGATATGGGTAAAATTCATTTAATATGGTTGAATTAGATTATTTCGACACCCCATGAAATTGGAATTTCGTCACTGATGCTCTCAGTAGGAAGGTTCCACCAAATCCTAATCTTGACTTGAAAGAGGAGTGGAACGTTATCAGACTCTTCTCTTAGTTTCTTCTCAGTATACAAGATGATGATCCAAGTATGTTTCTGACTAGTGTTCAGTTATAATCTTCTCTCCTTGAGTCTATTATATTGATCCAATATGAGGATGATATGTTCATAGGAATCTGGGAAACCTTTAATGTTGGTGATACTATTTTTTGTTGGTTACTCTCTTTGAATGATATTATCTACTTTAGGGGTCATTTTTTCATCCCATTTCTTTGAGGATATAAATGCAGTATGATCATCATATATCTTAATATTCCATTCACCCTAAAACTATGAATATGTGTTATGACATCCGAAAAAGTTTCATGTGGCTAGGTATGAAGTGCAGCATTGCGGATTATGTGTCCCATTGTTACACCTACCAGTTGATAAAGGCAAAGCACTTAAAGATTTTTGGTTTACTCAATCCTTTTCTGGTGTATATTCTTTAATAGGATGAGGTTTATATTGAATTCATTATGGGGTTTCCATGGACTCCCCGATGATGTAATATTATCTATGTGGTGATTGATCAGTTGATAAAATCAACTCATTTTATTCAGATCAAGGACACCACCAAGGTTGAAGATATAAGTAAGATGTATGTATAAAAGATCATGAGGTTACATGGGGTTATTTTTTCTACTATCTTATATAGGGATCCTAGGTTTATATCTAGTATCATGAGGATTATATAATAGGTGATGGAGACTTAGGTTAGGTTGTGTATAGCTTACTATCCAGAGAATAATGGAAATATAGATCATACTATTCCGTTTTTGTAGGATATAATCCATGCCTATGTCCTAGATTTCGTTGGATCATGGGACTGTAATCTAGAACTAATAAAGTTATATATAACAAAAGTTACCTATAATCGATCATAATAATACCCTTCGAGGTTTTGTATGGTCACACATGTTAATTACCTCATTGTTGTGAAGTTCAGGCGAAGGCAACTCTTATGGGACCAAGTCTTATTCAGGAGACATTAGTGAGGATTTAGGATATACGTCAATGTTTGTTCAAAACTCAGAGTCAGTATAAATCATATTTAGTTCAGGAGTTCCATTTTCTAGAGTTTTAAAAAGGTGCCCATGTTTTCTTTAAATTTTCTCCTCAGTTGGGTCACCAAAATCCTCATAAATTGGGAATGTCGGCTCCATGATATGTTTGACCATTTGAGATCGTTGAGCATCTTATTTGGGTTTTTTATCAGATATCATTGTTGGATCATTTGATATGAATACATTATTCTTTCCACAAACCTCATCTTAATAGGTATTACCCAAATATGTCCTATGTTCTGAGTTGGGATGTACTGACCTAGGATTATTAAATGATACTTTTTCTTGAGAAAATGTGTGTAATATTATAGATTATTATACAAATAAAAAATATAATGGAACCAACAAAACCATATCTCATTAATAAATATCATTATATTTGTTAGTTATGAACCTAATAAAAATTACAAACATTACAATTGGACAAAAAATATAAATAGAAAAACAGAAATGGGAAAATATGGATTGACCCAATCTACTAGAATCATCACCCATAGGGAATAAACTATATAAATGAAACAAAATATTAGTAAACCAATCAAAATATTATAAAATAAAAATATATCCTTTTGAGGAATTGTAGTTAAAATTTATTTAAATAATGAAGTGGTATTTATAAGGGGCAATGTGACTATTGGAATAACAATATGACTATTGGTCAAATATGAACATTGGTCAATATAATCCTTAGTCTATTTGACAGATGAGAACTATACAAATTTGTAATAATTTTTCCATTATAAGTTTTGTTTAAAGTATTAGTTCCAATGGAAAATTGTTTCAAAAAGGATAAATGATGGCCTCAACCAATAGATTCATGTCCTTTGAAGCCCATTTTTTAAAACTTGGGAGGGATTTAGAATCACTGGGGTTTACCCTTGACCAATCCCAATCCAAGAATTAACAAGTGAAACATGAATGAAATTTACTACGAGATAATTCCAAGTTAGTGGAGATTACCACATGAGTAATATTATTCATTCAACCCCATAAAACAACCTCCATCGCACACCTTATCATTAGGGCATATGCGGGTGTAATAAGGAGTTACGTATCCAAGACTCAGTTACATAAAGTGTACTTTAAT
This sequence comes from Viscum album, assembly GCA_963277665.1. Classification (NCBI taxonomy): domain Eukaryota; kingdom Viridiplantae; phylum Streptophyta; class Magnoliopsida; order Santalales; family Viscaceae; genus Viscum; species Viscum album. Next base: position 1,335,532,578 of record OY728163.1, on the reverse strand, counting down.
TTTAATAAATAAAATTTTTATTTCATAAATCTCATTTTTAGAATAATTTTTTTTGACAAAATATATGTTTAAGTAAGACCAATTTGACAAATTGATTATTGGATGAAAATAGAACATAATTCTATTTTTAGAAAATATATAAACTTTTATAATAAACTAAATTATTCTAAATAATAATTTTTTATGAAATGTTATTTCAAAATAATATTATTTAAATAAAACTATAAAATAATTTAATAATGTCCTATGAAAATTTTTTTGTATCAGAACTTTGAGTGTTTCTTAAAAACACTTATTTTTAAATAAATAACGATGTTTAAATTTAAAAGATAAAATTATCATATTTAGATAATTGATATGATAAAATCAATATCATATTTTAAATCATCACATCTAAATTATTTTGGGATAAATTTATGATAGTTTTATAAAATAATTTATTTTTTTTGTGAATAATGAAAATACAGTTTTAGGTTTTTAGTATGTTTGTTGAATTCATATTTTTTCATAATGATTTAATAATTAATTAATCACAGTCAATGACCGAAAATATTTTATTTTCTTAATATTAATTATTTTAATATCCTTTAATCAATTTCTAAACATATAAGTGACTTTCCAAAGTCTAAAATGGAAAATATGATTTTAAAAACATCACTTTGTGGAAAATATACTTTTCCATGTCCAAAGAAGTATTAAAAATGTTGTTTAGTTTTAATGGATTATAATATCATAAGGATTTACATAAATTTTCAAAACCATGAGAAAAAAACATGAGTAATAAAATGGGTTTTCAATTTCCACAACCAAGATTTCTAAGACCGATATTTGGAAATTATTAAATAATTCTTCCACTTTTGCTATAAATTCCCACCCATTTCACCATTACCCTTCACTCCTAATCCATTATCCATAAATTTTTAGTGATTTATTTATCCTAAAGAGTCCCTCAATGTTTCCTTAATCCCTCAAGGGTCCATCCTCAATATTTAAGAGAAACTCTTTAAGGTAATATAATTCTCTTTATCTTATTTTTCCATTCGAGTAATTCTTTTTGTGTGTGTCATATAAAGGGTATGTTGCATTATTTTTTATTATATTGATCATACCCTTACTTCTAGAATAATTTTTTATCAACGGGAGTCCTTCATTCATTATCATATTACCATTTTCTAAATCCACATTTTATACCCCTCATGTTGCCAAATTTACTTCTCAATTTATCACTTTTTCATAATAAATTATCACATTGTGTGTACCCAAAACATTTCCTTGACCATGGGTAATCACCTATATATTAATATAATTTATTTATTCTTTTTTTCATATATTAAACCCACATTCCCTTAATGTGGGTTAAAATGAATTTATGGTAAAGCCTTTAAGAACGTACGTACACAATGATTTTAAATGAAACTTATGCTCTATTTTACTCAAGTGAAAAAATGGATAATTATGATCAATGTGGATAAAATGAAATTAATAAATATGAATTTTCCACCCTTATAATACATAAATACATTGGTTAAATAATTTAATCTCTATATAAGATAGGTTTTATGATACCTTGGTGAATAACCTTGGTAATGTTTTTTATGACACCTTAGTTATAAACCATAGTGATATTCATATGAATTTATCATTTAAATTTTGAAGCCACGTTTTCATGTTATGATTCATGTTATATTTATTGTTATATTACTCATGTTATCTTGATCATATTATATTGTTATACCTCATGTTCTTGTTAATATGCCTCATGATCGCATGTTAAATGTATCCCTTTCTTGTTTCCTTATTAGGCACATTCTGACCCCTTTCTTTTGAGGTATGTCACCAATATATGAGATTAAATAAAACTAACTTAGGGTGAACCAATGAATAATCATTTCACATGGATTAGAATATTTTTTTATGTTTTCTAGTATTATGTTCCAAATTTCAAAGAAACTAAACTTTAAAATATCATGCATTTTGTTCCTTGGAATGAAAATTTTATGTAATAAAAAGGTGGGATACCATAGTTGGCGTCAAATGATGGTCTAGTTAGTTGTGGAAACTCGGTCTTGAAAACTTTTTCTAAGAACTATAGGGATAATTCTAAATATTAGAAAACATCAAATTATTTTGGTGAAGTATTAAGTATGTAGTTTCCATGAAAATACATATTTGTCTTGATACTATAAGTGTATGTGGTATTGGAACATATAAACCTTGGGGTAATAGCCCCAAAATCACTGTATTGAGCTAGACTCAATCAATAACTAGTTCTTGACAATGGTCCTCATTTCACACAACATTTAACCCTCCTGAGAGATGTTTTTAGTCAATTATAATATTTTATGAACCTTTATTAAGGATATGTAGAAAATGTAAATGTTATTAAAGAATAAAATATTTAAGAATGATATTTCAAGACTTGAACTCCATTTAAAATTTTAAGATTCTTAAATGTAACACATTTCTCACTATGGTTCTATTATATTATAAAAATTGTGGTAAATAGGAGGAATCAAATAAATTATGAGTGTAAAAGATGATGCCTTGAAATCCTTCCATTAGAGGATGAAATTGAAAACTTCATGTGCATGATTAATCAACTATCATGAGTTATGAATAATAACTTCAACAAAGTTGATAAACCAGATTCACCTCTAAGGGAACAACTTGTCATTGAGTTCTTCATACATCAACAAACACCTTATTTTTATCGATCGACTAACTCATTGATTTCTAAACAATGTATTTCCTATATAGAAAATATAATCTCTATTATTTTCTTTCAGGGATAGAGACAGTCAACCTAGTAGTGTACCACTTAGGAGGATAAGCTGATTAGTGGTGGAAACTGATTAAAAACATGAATCCATGAAGGGAGATTGATATTATGGAGTGGGAGAAGATAAAGTATTGATTTTCAATAGACTTTTCCCCATTATATGTGAATCAAAATATATAAATAATTACTTAATCTGAAGTATAAGTAAAATGAATTAATAGGAAGATATGATATAAACATTACAATACTTTATTTATACACCTATAGCTTTGTTATGGATCCTAAAGTGATGTTTTATAGATTCTTTTGTCGATTGAGACCCAATATGTGGAAGAATTTCTAAAATAGAGACTATAAATCCTATAAGGAGATAGTGCAGAGTGCTAAGAAGGTTGAATTGGAATTTGGAGAGACATAGTGGTCACATAGGTTGATTGAAAATAAGAGTGAAATGGATCCAAACTCTGGGAATAATTTTGATCATGGAAGATGAGAAAAGAAAGTGAAACTTACCACATTAAACAAATGTGAGAAGAATCATTCAATGAACTATTTTCTTGGGATTGGAAAGTGTTGTAACTGAATAAGAGATGGGAATATATATCATAACTATTTTGGAGAGTTGAAGCCTCACCTTATCAACACTAATGACAAAGGGAAATGGTATAGGCCCAGCATGAATTTCAATGCTTTAAGTGTGGATAGGTTGATCACTTTTCCAATAAATTTATAAATTATAAGATAATATATGGAAACCATCATCATCATTGTAATAGTATAAGGGATTAAGTTCTGTAATTTTCTATCATAATGGATGAAGTAGAGGATTCAAATGATGTGGTGACAGGTACACTCGTGTTCTCTCAAAGATATAATGTACTTTACTTTATTCTGGTTCTATACATTACTTTATTTCATTAAAGATTGAAAATAATATAGAATCAATCCTCGGGATACTTGAGGTTGACATATAATTCAATAATTCTAGAGGGGTTATCAGAGAAACAATTCTATATAGAAACTCTAGTATTAACTTTAGGGAGTACAGTCTCATCATAAATCTAGTAGTCATTTCCATGGTGGAATTCAACAATATACTAGGGATATACTGGATCTAAAAATATAATTCCAATATCTACTACATGATTAAGGAAATTTCAGTAGTCTTGACTAGAAAACCTATAGTTATTTTTAAAGGAGAGATATCCCAGCCTTAGTTTTTCCTACAAGAACCTCCCATAGCCTTCTTTATAGGGATTATCAGTGAAGATGAATAATGAAATTAAAGTATAAGTATAGAAAATGTCCCCATAATTCAATAATGAATTAATTTAATTCATGAAGAGTTGTCGGGACCTCCCCAAGAAATAGAGGTAGAGTTTTCTATTGAAATCATACATAGATCTAAGCTGATATTGAAGTCCCCGTATAGAATGTAAAATTTAGAGTAATTGGAATTAAAGAAACAACTTCAATATCTTATGGAGAAGATATTTATTTGACCAAGTGTGTCTCAGTGGTGAGAACTAATTATATTTTTAAAAAATAAGGATGGATCAATGCAATTGTGCATTGATTATAGAGAATATAAGGGGATCACAGTGAAGAACAAGTTCCCTCTCCCAAGGATTCGTGATTTATTTGACCAGCTTGGTGGGGATCAATTATTCTCCATGATTGAATTCAAATATATGTATAATCAATTTATGGTGAAGAAACAAAATATTCCAAAGGATGCCTTCTGAATAATATATATGAATTATGATTTTTTAATCCCTTTTTCTTGACTAATGATCATGATGTATTTATAGGTTTGATAAATAGAGTCTTTAAATAATAACTTGATGAATTCATGGCAGTTTTTATTGATGATTTTTTGATATATTCCAAGAGTTTGTGCATCCTCATATCATACATTGAGATGGTGATAGCCTGAACTGAGTTCAATCTTTGAGAACTATTGTGCTCCCTTCAACTGATCAAAGAGGTTTTCAATCCTAATGAGTGATTACTTGTTCTTCACGGTCACTTGGTTCAGGTGCTAATAGTCAACACAAAGTATCAACCTCCCATTAGCCTTCTTGGAAAGAAAAATTGGGGATTACCAATGAGAAACACTGCATTGGGTGAATCCCTTCCCCTGTAAGTCCTTTAGTTGTACCTACAACCCACGAATATTCGTAGGAGCCATCAGATTTTCTGGCGTAGATATAGTTTTCATCTCGAGGTACAAGTCAATGTAACTGTCCACCTCTCTGTGTGGAGGTAGACCCGGAACATCATTAGGGAATACATCCACATACTGGTCCACCACTACATGATTACTCGGACTCTCCACATTGACCGCTCTGAGGATAAGGCTAGCCAACTAATGAGTGGTCAACTAAACTCTCCTCCGGCTAAGTCCATCCTATACTGTAAAGGCTCATTTCTCTTTGGTGAAGGTAAACCGACTCCCATCATCATATATACACCTCAATTTTCACCTAATATAGTAAATCTGAGCATGAACTGTAGATAACCAGTCCATTCCTAAGATGATGTCGTAAGGCCTCGACGTCACTACTAGGAGATCATAGCTGAAGCTCTCACCTCCAAGAGTAAGATTACACTACCGGAACTATTTTATAATCATATAATCATCTCTTGTAGGATTCTATAGTCATAAGGATCAAGCCAACGGCTCCACTGGATTCTCCGAGCTCTGAACGAGAGCAGTGGTAGTCAAAACAATGACTGGCACCTGTGTCTACCTGTACAATAGCTATAGTGGAGTAGACACAGATCATATCTCGTATCATCTCTAGAGCGCCATGGTCATAGGCCTCAACTGCCTGGATCTTATCTCTCCTTTGTCCACGTGCTCCCTGAGAATGGATTGGACCACCTGGTGGTGGTGGAGGTAATATCTGGAATCATCACCCACCGCTAGTTGCACGGACATCTCCGCTGCCACATCCGCCTACTCCCTGCGAACCTCCTCGGTCGAACCTTTATCTCTTCCTGCATGGTATTTTGACCGTCTGTTGATCATCCGAATGGCGGGTCGAGCAATCATGATCCATGTGACCCTTCATGCCACATGTGTAATATTTTCTGCTCATCTCATGATTTGATCTGTGTCTGGTGCCCTACATAATTGACACTAAATCGTGCGGTCATCCACCTATAGGTATGTTCCTATTGGAACACTATGACATTTTTCTACTGCCAACTGTAGAATACTCCACTAAGTGACACCCGATGGTGGGTCTCGCTACTAAAGACTGCTCAGCCATAAAACTCTCCACTAAGAGGGATCACTCTAATATCCCTGCCTACATCGGGATGCTGAGAGAAATCATCAAAGCCATGATCTCTTTCCTGAGTCCCTGCTCGAAGGTCTGGGCCCTGAAGAATGGGTCCCACACCATATAATTGGAGTAGTGTGAGAGGTTGGTGAACCTCTT